>JBAMBO010000828.1:0-600000 GCA_037044535.1 Lordiphosa magnipectinata
TGTCAGAGGTACCTTTGAGAATTGAGCACACAATTAAGAAAAATTAAGACCAAAAAACCAAACCAGTATTATTTGGAGAGC
The DNA here is from genome assembly GCA_037044535.1 of Lordiphosa magnipectinata. NCBI lineage: Eukaryota > Metazoa > Arthropoda > Insecta > Diptera > Drosophilidae > Lordiphosa > Lordiphosa magnipectinata. The sequence goes on from JBAMBO010000828.1 coordinate 82, forward strand.
TGCGAGCTCTCTACATTTACGCAATGTATGCACACCACCCGAGTATAAACCTCCGTAGTCTCCAAAGCACAGATATCAGAGATAATAAGAGATTCGGGTTGGACATATATGGGACAGATTCTTCTTATACTTGCAGGTAAATCAAGTTTATTTTCAATTTTTGACAAGCTCCCTGTCGCCCACGCGATTTCGGAAAAAAAATGTCGTGTCTTTCACAGTTTTGCAGATAGATGGCTCGCACCTTATAGACATATATAGTAAAGATTATTTATTGATCAGCTGCCCATGCAGATACAGAGTATATCATAGTATATCGATCCACCGAAGGATTGATAAAGATCCGATGATCGATAATCAAGTTATGAGCAAAAAGTACGAACCGGAGCGCTTCATTTTCCTGCAGGTACACAGTATATAACCGTCGGGCTTTATCGACTTGCTCACTTGTTTCAGTACTGAGGTGGATAACTGAGGGTATACAATTTTTTACACTTGACAACTCAGAATTTGTTAAGAACTTGCACGCAGTCGAATGCTAGATTCAGCTATTATAATTTTAAAGGGAGCAAATAAAATTACCCATTGTAAGGATTGGATTGGAATTGTAAGGGAGACGATTGCTTCTGCCTGGTATTCACATTGGGACAATTAACAATAAAAAACATGTAAGAAAGTCGGTCAAGCCCTACTATAACATACTCTATATAAGTTCATTTACTCCCGACTATAGTATTATAATACATCCAAGGAGTCACGCGGATATCGTGCAATATTTTTATTATACGCTCATCTCTAAGGTTCTATCTCGCTCTCTCTCTCTCTTACCATGATTGGTTTGATTTGTCCAATGGACAGCTGTGGTAATGGGTGGGGGGTGCTCATAACTTGTAAATCGTTCATCGATCTTTATCATTCCTTCAGCATATCGATAAATAATTTTGATTACTAGATATCTCTATCATTAAAACTGTAAGAGATATGACTTTTTTCAAAACTGCGGAGGCGGGAGGGGCGTGGCAAAACTAGAAAATAAACTAGATCTGCCTGCAAGTATAAGAAATATATGCCCCATACATGTCAAACCTCTATCTCTTACCATCTCTGAGATCTGTGCGTTCATACAGACGGACATGGCTATATAGACTCGGCTGTTGATGCTGATCAAGAATATATATACTTTATAGGGTCGGAAATGATTCCTTCTCAGTGTTACATATGTACTTTTGCACAAACTTAATATACTCTGTACCTTTGGTACAGAGTATAAATATTTTAACATAATGAAAAGATTTGGTAGTGTACTTATTATTTATGCATAAATGCAAGTTATCGCAGCGTATCACAACAGGTAATAATGCACGAACATACATATGTATTTACATTTGTGCATGCACGCATACAGCTGCAAGTGAACTTATTCGTACATACAAAGTGAACACTTTGATGTATGTACAGGTAAATTAAGAGCATACATATGCAATTTGTTTACGAATATATGCACAATATACACACTCGCATGCACAAAAGTAAAAATAATTACATACATACATGTGTACATACACGTTATCCATAAAGTTGTAGGTGCACACACTTTCATATATACAAACAAACATACAAGCATCAAAATTAGGCATACACATATATTATATACATGTGTACGTACACATCAACATAAACATATGAACATACGCACATACTTTTGTATGAATGTAAACTGCAAACTAAATTTTCTTTCTAGCCTTAAGTTGCATTGTTTTTTATTGGTCAGTTGTCAAAAGAAAATGGTCAAGTAGTTCGAGTTGAGCTAAAAGAGAGGAATTCCCACTGCACTGCACTGCACCCACAATTAATAATACAAATGCAATAGTCGCACTTCTGTCCGAGTTGGCGTTAGCAAACTATGTACCTACATACATATGTATGTATAGTCATAGAAAGGGAAGATCAATACGCGATATACAGATTTTTTATTTGGTTTATTAGAACTCCATGAATTTACCTTATCTTTAAAATAAAAGAGGTGTGGGTCGAACTTAAATCGTTGTCGACCACGGCACAGACACACACACACACAAACACCAGCCACTGAAGCTGAAGCCCGATTAAATGTTTTGAATAGTACAAAACCTTCGTATTAATAACAAACGATTACGTAGGGATAGTGCTCTTTGAATTTGCACATCTTTTCATGTATTTTGGACACTTTTCTGGACTGTTTGCACCGTTTTCAATGCAATATAAAAAATTCTTTCTGTTTTTTTTCTAGATTTCGTTTCGTGTGGCCATCGGGAACGCCATCTTTGTTCTGCCGTCTTTGCAATCAACGTGAAACGTAGCAAAACGTGAGACGTAACCAAACGTGAAGCGTAGCAAAACGTGAAACGTAACCAAACGTGAACGTAACAGTTATCGATAACATTTTCAATTTCGATCACATTAACAACTTCGATAACATTTATAACTTCGATGAGTATTCATATTCATCGATTTCGCCAGTCCGGCAACCTCATCCACCATTTTGCATTCAACTTTGACTAAATGGAGCGTTTCACGTTTAATAAATGAAATAAAAAGTGCAAAATGGCGTTCCCGTGCAGCTTTGGGTCTAACGCCGCCGATGGGCCAGTACCCCTGTGCCCGTGCACCTGTACCCCAAGCGACAACTCAATGTGTGCCAATGGAGCGCTATACAGATGGAACCGGGACCCGATGCTGCGGGGAAAGATGCAGATCTCTATGGTCCCGACGTTCCGGACCCAACAATTCAATGGTCGGTCCATATGGACTGGCTAAAATAGCGGGCACTGTCAAGCCCACCACAAATCACAATCCCAGCCAGGTATAGTAGCTCCAGGCAAAAGCACTGGCGGCACAGGCCACGATCTCCAACAGGAGATACGCATAAAAGGAAGAACGTCGACCCACTAGACCACCCACCCCAAAGATAACCGGGGCCAGGGTGACATAGAAGCTGCGGTCGCACACCAAATTCCACTGCAAAGCACAAAGGATAAGGAAATGAGACAGAGTCCAAGTAAAGGCACACCCACCTCCTGAGCCACACTGCTGGAATATATGCTGCGATCATAAAGCTGTCAGCTACATGGAGATCTATAGCGAGGAGGTGCGGGATGAACCACAGTATTTAAATCAGAGTTCCCCAGCGATAGCCTCTGGGGCACGAACATAATCGCCAATTCACACCGAATGCTTGGAGAGAGACACAGTCACATTTTCGCGCTCTCTGCATGGGGAACCCTGATTCAAATGCACCACAACCACTATCACTGTTGGTCAAGGCGAATCCCATGACAAAGAGGGCGAAGTAAAAGAGTTGCGGCAGTTGAAGTAATGAAGGCACAGCATCTGGCCAAAATGCGTAGCACAACAATTAGGGATAAGTAAGTAGCTGCAGCCAAAGCTGTAAGAAAGAATCAGACTGAAGCTTAAGGATTTTCCAATTAAAGAAGAGAACCTCACCTGTTTTGGAGACGCTGGAAGCACAAGACGAGCAGCAGGAAGATCAATAGATAACGATGAGGGCCAAAACAGAGAGTAATCGATGGCGGCTTAGTCACTGTTTGGATGTAGTGTTTGCATGTGTTTCGGTAAACCTCTTTCTGTCATAATTCAATTACATTTTGTGCAATTTTTAGTGTGAGGAGTAAATATGTGCTTTTTATAAGCACTTCGAGAAGACATAGTCATCAAACATCGGCTGCATTTATATAGTGGGTTATTGTGCGAGTGCTCCTTAAAACTTCATGGATATTCAAACGCAGCAAAGCAAATATTGCATATTAATTTCTTTTTTTTCAGTTTTCAGGTAGGTTTTTAGCAACGTTTTTAATTATATATTTAAATTTATGAAAATGGTTCGCCCACGCAACTATATCCTCTTTAGATTCCCGACAAACTCCATCTAAATGTTTTTCTAATATTGCAGCTCCATTTTTTCGACATTTTCTAATTGTATATTGCATATTGCGCAAACTTGGGAATTTTCGTGGCAATTTCTTACGTGGTCCTTTAATAAATTGAAATCGTAAAACTGGATGCTGCATATGTAGCATGTTGCATTTTTGCATTTTGAGAGTATTTCATTTCGTTTTGGTTCATTCGAGTTTACTATGGAGCCAATTGGGGGCACCAAACTTCCGTCTTGTTTTGTAAGCAACTCCTCGTCCTCAAGTTGGAACTCTATAGTTGAGGCACAATTTGTGAATCCGGAATTTGAATATGCCGCACCTGATGCAAAGTTTGGCGGCAATCCATAATATAGATTTGCCAAAGCCTGCTGCGCAGCCTTTTTTGCATTTAGCCTCATTTTATATTTCAATGCACTTTTAGCCATTTTAGACCCTTAAAAAAAATTTAATTAATTAAAAACAAAAACAAAATGGGGAAATTAAAGGAAAAAGGGAAGAACGAAAGATTTTGCCAAATTATTATAACTACAAAAGGACCCACCGACGCAAATTGCCATTACAAAATGGATTACTCCTAGATAACTTTGCCATCAGTATGAAGGAAATAATCCCATACAATCTGCTTTACTTTGCCGTATGCATGGCCGCTTTGTAAACGGGGTGCGCACAGCCTGCATTACAAGTAATAAAACAAGTATGCCAGAGCCGAACTGCCATCGGATTCCCATTACGAATGAGTAATTTTTTTTCAATTGTAATGCAAAATGTTCGCAGTCCGTTTACAATTCAACACACTCCGCGAGTAAAGCACTTGAAATGCGATTCAATTTACTAAAGATGGAAAAGAATTCGGGTGGGTAATGCACGTGTTATACGAGGCAATGTATTACTGATAGAGAAGTATATGGGTTGATAATGCAAGTGCATTACAGCCTATATGAGTGGGTAATGATGTAGTAATGCACTGGTTTTTATATAAGTTTAGTTTAAATGATGATTATTTGTTATTCCTTGATAAATAAAATGTATGTATCTACAAAGCTTTAAATTGTCCAGACTACAAATGGGAAATACGTCGTTATCAGGGGGCATGTTCTTTTTCGTCAGCTTTTTAAGGATGGCCAATATATCAAATTTGGCAAATCGCATCACAGCCCCGGCCATCAAGACAAGATGAAAACCGCCGCCCTTACAAGACAAAGTGCAGTCGCAGCCGGAGCCCTTACCGACAACGTCGAAGCCCTAGCCGACAACGTCAAAGTCCTAGCCGACAGCGTCAAAGCCCTAGCCGATATCGTCGAAGCCCTAGCCTGAGTCGTATCTTACAAAGATTAAACCTGGTTCGTTTGCCTTCGCCACCTTATCAGCCGCCGTCACCACTGCCATCGCCGCCTCCTCCTGCTCGTGCTTGGTTTTCTCCGCGCTCGAGGAAACGAGCGGATAGCACCAGAACGAAGCCTAGGTATTGTGAAATATGCAGAGAGACTATCTACACAAATTTAGAGATCCATGTAGAAATGGGCTCATGAAGTTATCCAATGCCTTCTGTGCGATCGGATACTATCTACATATTACACATTCGTGCGGCACCGGTGCCCGGCAGACGTGCCGTCTCTCCCCGTGCCGAAACATGTGGCCGATTTAATGCCAGGGATGAGCGGGAATTCATTCGGCCATCATACTACATTTAATGTAAGTAGAAATTTCTCTTTTCTCTATATATAAAAGAGTAGGACGTGGGTGGTTAGTGGGAGGAATGATGTTAGGATGTGGGTGGTTAGTGACAGGGAAGTTGTTGGGATGTGGGTGGTTAGTGGTAGGGAAGGTGATGGGATGTGGATGTTTAGTGGGTGGGATGTGGGATATTGGTTCCATACTAGTAAAGGCTATATTGAGGGCTGCGCAGCCAAACGCTATGCGTTATAAGCTAGTACTTTATAAACCTTTAATTAATTATAATCATTTTTGTATTTTTCAGCAATTCTCCACGGATCTCATTATTACTGTTATTATTATTACTATTAGTACAAAAAAAAGACTTCAAAATGAACAACTACTATTTTGGTTATACTTAATTTTACTATTACTTCATTTGTAAATTAATTAGTATTAATTCAAAAATAAAACACAAGCAGATCCTATTGATATTTAATATATATATATACTAGCATATAACCCGTCGCGCTTCGCTGCGTCGCCATCAGTATAGTGAATTATTACCGTTATCCTTATCGTTTCGTTATCGTTATCTATATCGTTATCGTTATCGTTACCGCCCCATTTCACTTTATTTCGTATTCTATCCTTACAAACCGAGTTTCAAGCCAATCGGATGAAAAATAACTTTTTACCTACAGAATTTTCCGGGAATTTTCACGCCTGGTGGGCGGATTTTCCAACATTGGAATGTCATATTTCAAATTATTCCGTATTCTATCCTTAGAAACCGAGTTTCAAGCCAATCTGACGAAAAATAATTTTTTGCCCACAAAATTTTCCGGAAATTTTCACGCCTGAGGGCGGATTTTCCGAAAATGGAAAATAACATTTCAAATTATTTCGTATTCTATCCTTACAAACCGAGTTTCAAGCCAATCTGATGAAAAAATAATTTTTTGCCTACAGAATTTTCCGGGAATTTTCACGCCTGAGGGCGGATTTTCCGAAATTGGAAAATAACATTTCAAATTATTTCGTATTCTATCCTTACAAACCGAGTTTCAAGACAATCTGATGAAAAATAATTTTTTACCTACAGAATTTTCCGGCCATTTTCCTCCTGGGCGGATTTTCCAAAATCGGGATAACACGTGTCGACTTATTTCGCGTACTATGCTTGCAAACCAAATTTCAAGTCAATCGGATGAAAATTTTTCCCATACAAGCTTTTCCGACACTTTTCCGGTTGGAATTTTCCAAAACCCCGTCTTAGTACGCACTTTCACCACTAAAGGAAACTCCTGTCCAAATTTCAGCCTTCTATCTCTTACCGTTTGCGCTCTGCGTTGATTGCCAATCAGTCAGTGAATCAGTGAATCAGGACAAACTGTTTTATATGTAGAGTAGAATATGATATTTGTTTATTATACACTTGAAAAGTGTATTATAATTTTGACCAGGAGTTTGCAATGCATGGAAGGAATCATCTCCGACCACATAAGAGTATATCTATTCTTGATCAGCTGACCGTCCGTCTGTCTGTTTCTACGCAAACTAGTCCCTCAGTTTTTAAGCTATCGAGCTGAAATTTTGCACAGTCTTCTTTTGGCTGCACGCTGCTAATATGTCGGAACCGCCCAGATCGGATGACTACTTCTTGTAGCTGCCATAGATACAATCGTTCGAAAAATGGGTTTTTGTGAGAAAAACTGGTTTGTTCTGAATGTTAGCGTTCTTAAACTCGGTCATTATTAAAATTAAAGGTTTTCAAACTGATCTGCGAAGCTTGGTCGAAATCGCCAACCTTTGGAGCAAGCTTTTCCAGGTGTATTAAAACTTCGGCACAGGCGAACTTAGCTTTCCTTTCTCGATTTATGATAAAATCAATTTTTTTTTCCAAGTTTAGATAATTCTGAAAAATTTTCTGCTATTAACAAAATTTTCCGAAATTACTTGTGGATAGTCTTTTATCTCCTCTAATATACTACATTTTCAGGTTTTCGATAAAATCGCGCATTCAAAAATTATAGCCCAAAAACTAGACAAATTTTTTAGTTTTTTTGCATATAATACTATGAAAACTTCTTGTAGGTTGAAAATAACAAAGAAATTATTGGAAAACAAAAGAGTGGATACTAAAAAGTCATTTTAAATTGATTTTTGTGAATTTAAAGACATTTTGGAGGTTAATATTGTTTTATAAATGTAAAAATGAGTCGTAAAGTTTAATACTTTTCGGTCCATAACTTTTGAAAGCGAGATGATTTTAAAAAAACTGAGAATATGATAAATTAGAGAAGACAAAAGACCATCCATAAATATTTCGCAAGACTTTTTCTGACCTCAGACCTATTTTGTAGAATTTTAAAACTTGGAAAGAAATTGATTTTATCAAAAAATATTTTAAAATCAAACAATTTGTACCTTATGAGCAAAATCAAAAATTCGCGTTTGGTTTTTCTGCAACGTCATTCAATGCAGCTTACATTAAATCAAATTTTGTTGGAAAAGGACACGTAATGTGGCCACAGGACCAACAAATGTAAAGAAACCTCGCTAAACACAAGTTTATGCAAATATCTCGTAAACCTGTCGTGCTGGGGGAAAACGGTCAATTGATTTGAATTCAGCGCGCAAAAATACAAAAGGTGCGATTGCTATCTTCTCTGTTAAAAAAGTTGGCCTTATTTTGTAAACCTGTGTAATTAAGTCTTCAAGTTTTTGCCGGCTCTAGGTCTCGCTATGTTTGAACATAACTTTAAAACAGGGACACACTACACCACAGAGGAGGTTAGTTGACCGAACATCTGTTTCATTGGTATCTCTACCAAATAACAGTCGACGCAGCTCTAGTTCGTACTGGCTATTTTTGCTGTTGATTCGCATTGAAGTTCCCAAGCGATTATGGCATTACAGTCACGAGGAGGGAGTTGTTTTTTGATTGTGGTTTAGGTGTAGACCTCTGATCGGTTCTGTAACAACTAGACTGCAAAGCTGACACTTAGTTATGGGGGACTTTTACGCAATTTGGATAAGTCGTGAGCTTCTGTCTGGCTTAGCAGAACTTTGTGAAATAGATAATCGAGAGACCAGTCTCTTTGAAAATATTTAATCTATTCTATACTTGTGTTATCCATATCTGTTAAAGTGAAATTTAATGAGAAAAGCAGCTCTGACAAAAATCCTTGAGCTAAAAGTGGAAGGTAATTCGATTCGTGATCTTCTACTGGGGTTATTTAGGGCCGTCCTCCTTTGCTGCAGTTAAAACATACTTGAACTCAGCTGTTCTCCCACGCGTTTCGGCTAGCTTTTGCTGTCTTTTTAAGGGAGTCTGTTTTTATTTGGGGACAATACATACATCAATACACATATTCACTACATATATATAAATTTGCTTTAAATGTCAAATACCTAATTGGTTGTCGTCATATTTGTCTCCTGTATTGCACTTTGTTATTGTTGTTTGTTGTCAGTCTATCCATGTTTTTAATTTCTGTTCAATGTTTGTTTATTTAATTTTTGTCTTGGCGCTGCTTCTCCTCTGTGACAGTGCCGCTGCGTATTTGAAATTTATTTGTTGTACGTCCTCACTGTGGTTGACGGTTTGCCCCGCTCTCTCTTAGATCCGCAAGCTCTCCAGTGTCATTCTTGTGTTCCATCTCGTTTCCACATCCAGTATTCTAACATGTTCGAAGTCAGCTGTATGGTTTGTTGTTGTGACATGTTCTGCTAGAGCTGTTGTTGTTTTGCTCTTCTGGGCATCTCTTTTATGTTCGCTTATTCGCGTGCCCAGAGAGCGCTTAGTCGTGCCTATGTAAATTCCGTTGCATTTCTCTACGTCTTTGCCCTCACATTTGATTTCGTATACAACCCGATTCATAAATGTATTTGTTTTAAAAGAAATAGGACAATACAAATAAATCAGTATATTCACAAAAAAGTTTAATCGCATTAATCATTATACATTTTTTTGAGCTTAAAATGTTTTCAAAATAAAGAAGATCTTCTTAAATAGTGGTTAGAAAACTCGACAACGTTTCCACAATTGTGTGTTCGAGAACGGCAAGAAGCGTAGATCTTTCTTCATATTTTACCGGTTTGTACCGGTATACCGAAATAAAATCCAGGTACCGATACGCAACCGAATACCGAAATTATGTTTAAACCAACCTTTTACCGAAACATATTCTATTCGAACCCATTTTCTATTAGTTAATTATAATTTTTTTTTGATTTTGGGGTCATCAAAACTTTCTATGCCGGGGAACAGATCCAGATGCAGAGTTCACCATGTCGGGCTTATTTGTGGTAGTACATCATGTGACTTTAAGAGCTGTGATGTGATTTTTTAAATGTTAAAACTTTAATTTGATAATGGGCGTCGGGAAAACTCTAACCGAAAGTCGATCTATCGGTGAGCGTATGTGTGAGGTTAAACTTAGTGTGAGGATAACCTATGAGCTATCTGGTATTAATATCTGTTTTGGTTTGAGTATTTATATTGGGACTTTAACTGGTAGTTCAACTGGTAAGTAAATTCATCAGTACTAACCTATACATTATTAAATCTTCCTTTATACTTTTAATATATCTCTAAATAGTCGGTTGTCAGAATTCTGTAGAGAGAAATTCTTATTAAATAGAACTTAATAGAACTTGTCCTATTTCATCAAAGATGCCTAAATTTTCTAAATATTTAGAGTTATTTGCTTTGCTATTACATTATCGTCAGATAATCTCTCTAGAGATATACGACAAGTGCAAAGGCAGCCTTAATAATAAAAATGCTGGGAAATGTAAAGTATTACAATTTGGCAATTTATTTAAAACGTTGCTACGCCCCTTTAGAATTTTAAATACAAAACGCGGGATTTCGCTGGGAATTTTGCAAATTTTTGGTCCGTATGATCTACACTTCATACTTAACCGTCTATTTACCCATATTCATGACAATTTAAACTCATATAAGAATTTTCGCAAATTTCGCGATTCTTATACTCTGTACCGAAGGTACACAGAGTATATTAAGTTTGTGTAACATGGAGAACGAATCGTTTCCGACCCTTTAAAGTATATATATTCTTGATCAGCATCAACAGCCGAGTCGATATAGCCATGTCCGTCTGTCCGTCCGTCCGTCCGTCTGTATGAACGCACAGATCTCAGAGATGGTAAGAGATAGAGGTTTGACATTTATGGGACATATATTTCTTATACTTGCAGATCAAGTTTATTTTCAATTTTTGCCACGCCCCATCCCGCCCCCGTAATTTGGAAAAAACGTCATATCTTCCACAGTTTTGACGATAGATTGTTTGTTCCTTCTGGAGATATCTAGTAATCAAAATTATTTATCGATTTGCTGAAGAAATAATAAAGATCGGATGAGCGATACACAAGTTATGAGCAAAAAAGGATATCAGACCTCCCCACCTCCACCCACCCAGCCAACCACCACTGTATTCAAACAAACACGCTCTTTGGGAGAGAGAGAGAGAGACAGAGAGAGCGAGAGTGAGAGAACCTTAGAGATGAGCGTATAATAAAAATATTGCACGATTAACGCGTGACTCCTTGGATGTATTATAGTATTATAGTCGGGGGCAAATGAACTGGTACAGAGTATGTTATAGTCTGGCTTGACCGACTTTCTCACTTTTTAAACCGATTGGCCAATTATTAAATCTTCATGATAATCTGAACTAGTTATACGATTTTGCAACTTTCACCCGTCAATTTACCAGTCTTTTTCTTATCTAACCATTTACGCATATACAATTGCGATCTATTAAATCTTCATGATTCTCAAAACTCATGAAATTGAGAATATTTCGCGTTTTTTTGTGTCGTTTAGTCTATTATCAGTTATATAATTGCTATCTATCAAATCTGTATGATAATCTGAACTTGAATATAATTTTCTAAATTTCGCGATTTTTTTGAAAGTTCGGTCTACCCGTTTGATCTACACTTCCCATTTACCCGCCAGTTTACCCGTCTTCTTTATCAATCTAAACTTAAATAAGAATTTTGTAATTCTCGCGATTTTTTGGCCCGTAATTTGCAAATTTCGCGAAATTGTAAGGGCGCTTGTAGCTATTATGTAGATACATCTTTAGCATGCGAATAACAGAGGAATGTTAGCGATACACACACGCATAGCTGTTAAGTAGCTCTCTCTGATCGACATAAGATTAACAGCGAAAAGAGCTCCTATTCGTGTAGAATATTAGTATGGGTGGTCTTTTAGGACGTCCGTATGAGTGCTGAATCAGGATCGGTGTGTGGGTGCACATTCGGATGCAAATTGGGTTGCGATGCGAATTCCGTTGTTGCCAATGCAATGCGCCTACAAGTGGGAAAGGGAAAGTGTGAGGCGAGACAGAGTCTAGCTGCCCTCGGCTCAATGTCGAAGTGGTGAGATACTATGCGGCGGCGTCACCGAGGTTTCGCTTAGAAAATATAAACTAAAGTTCTCAAAGTTCTTGCATTTACAAAGTGACAACTGTTCAAGTGTCCGTGAAAACGCTTGTGTAAAGTAGCTTAAGACGCACTCAAATTCATTTTTTTTGACGCCAGATCCAGAATGGTAAGTAAGAGCATAGAATAACAAACGTACATTCATTGTATTATCTTTGGTTAGAGCAAACGTAGTTTTTTTATTGCTTGCTGGAAAGGAAAAAATGTCATTGACAGAATGAGGCATGTCGCTTTCCGTCCAGTGACCGTCGTTCGTTTTCAGCTGACTCTGCATAGGTGGCTGCTTTGACAGCAGTTTCCTAAGTCTAGCTCTTTCAGAGACCTTCTCTATGCTGGAGCAGAAGGTTCTCCCTTTTTCTTTGCCTTTCGTACTTCTTTTTTGAAGAAGCGAAGTCTTGTTTTGTATTCCTCCCAAATTATCAGCTCATCCGCTTGTTTGGCAAGTTTGAAGCATTCTTGCACGTCCTTCCTCTGCTCTTTCAGCACTGGGGTCCACCAGGGGGGTCTGGTTCTCCGTTTGCTAACTGTGAGTTTGCATGAGGATTTGTATGCTTTGGTTAGGTTCCACGTGAGCGTCTTCACGGACATCTCAATGTCGCCTACCGAGCAGATGTTTGCTGGCGTAGGTAGTTTTGATTCTGCCGTTTTAAGGTACTTCACCCAGTTGGTGTTCCGGGCAGAGTTGGGTCTTGGTCCCACGTATGTGGGCACATCTCCAACGTTTTCTATTTTAATGTCAGTTTGTAGTATAAAGCTTAGGAGAGACTCACATCTGTCGTTTATGTCTGGACTGCCCCACACGGTGTGGTGTGCGTTGGCGTCCGTTTCGATGTGTGGCTGGTTTTTCCTACTCGCCTCGGCCGTTAGACGTGCGAGCTCGGCCGGTGGTGACTCTCGCTCGTGTGCCATGCGAGCAGGACGCCATTATTATTGGCTCATCATCGTGGCCTTCCAGGGCCACAACTGTGAGGTCGTGCTGTAATTTGACATAAGGTAAGCATAAATGCCTTTTCTTACCAGAATGGCTGTCCTTGCCTTACTTGGAAAATATTGTAGTTTAGTGACCTTAGCCCTGAGACCTTGTTAACTGCCGCAATCCAAGGTTCCTGAACTAAGGCCACATGGGCGGGCCCTACCTCAAGGGTTATCAGGAGCTCCGCCGACGCAAGCTTTTGTTCATCTAAGATCCCGCTGTTTTTTCTAGCTTTTTGGGAGTTCACGGTACTCCCAGATTTTTTATATGAGGAGCTCCAGGCTGCCTAAAAATTAATTTAATTATTTATTGTCCCGGACCGGGACTCCCGGTCCACTGCAACTAGCAGAAAAAGCAAGGGTTCAACATGCAAACAAAATTTAAACACATTGTGCAACAAACTTAGCCTTGAACAGTAAATGTTTGCGTAAAACAAATTTGGAGTTCCCACATGAGCAAATATTTGCTCTTAAAAAATTTGCGCAAATATTTCCCCTTCGCAAACAATTTGCGTTAGTGTTCGCACAGTTTAGGGCAAATTTTAATATACATTTCTTTAGACGTGATATGCCAGCAAATAAGAAGTATAATTCCCATACATGTCGAACTCTCTTTCTATTGCCATCTCTGAAATTGCACGAACTTAGTATACCTCGTTTTCTTTAAGAGTAAAAATTTAAACAAACACAAAGCGCGCGTCGCAATATTCTTCTGAGAGAACGGTCACACTAAAGCGAAATCAAAATGAAATCAGCCTTGAGGCTCTAAATCTAAATCAAATCAAGCAAAACACTTTCAGGAATACCACTACTATATAAATAAATTATGAAAAGGTACAGAAAACTAAAAAACGCGAAGTTCGTGCAAAGTTCACGATAGCTTTAAAACTGATGGAGGAGATAGCATAGAAACAGACAGGCTTATGGAAAGACGGACATGGCTATATCATCTAGCTCGTCATGCTGATCAAGAATACCGGTCGGAGATGCTTTCTTCTAAGCGTTACAAACATCCGGACAATTGTAATATACACACTGCAAGGGTATACAAATGTGAATTCTTTCAGAGGAATGCAACCCTTTTGATGTGATGTACCATTATATTGGAAAAATAAATCACTCGAAGTTCAGTGACATCGACGGATTTGCAATCCAACCAACAATCTGCTAAATTTATAAATGAAGTAGGCTGATTTGTCTGAGCAAACAATATAATTGGTTTGAAATAATACAACAGAAAAGGCAGTTGATAATATAGAGCAATCATTCTATTATATATTATACAATTTAACAAATGTATTTTTCAGTGGTGTCTTTGATGGTCGAAGCACGGTTGCAACTAGGAAAAAAAAAAATGCTCCAAAAAAATTGGAAAAGGCTCCATTGGGAAAACAAAAGCTCCAAAATATATTTGAAAAAAGCTCAATTTCAAGGAAATTCAAGAACATTACAAGGGCTTTGCTTTCATGATGAGGAGGGATTTTCCAACAAACAAGGACAGCATATATTTTATTATTGATTCTGGAGCTTCGGATCACATAATTAATGACATGAACTTATTTGCTGACTTTATATCTCTGGATTCGCCAATTGAAATCTCAGTTGCTAAATGTGGGGAAACCGTTCATGCTACTGTTACTGGCATAGTAAGACTTCGAATCAATCTGGATGAGGATATTACCCTTGAAGACGTACTATTTTGCGCAAATATACCTCATAACCTTTTTTCTGTAAAGAAGATGCAGGATAATATAATAATAATAATAAATTTATTTAAAACCAATTATACACATGCTTTATACAAAAAATTTCAAAAGAAAATATAACACAAAAAATTTCAAAAGAAAATATAACATATCTAATTGCTAGAGGTTTTAAATAGTACTCGACTATGACTATATGTCGTCAGTCGTAGAATTCGCTTCTATTACTTTGTTGAGTTTTGTTTTATTTTATTTGAGGGTTCCCTAGATACCATACAAAAAGTCTTACTACACCCTGCTTCCCCGCTCGTCGCGAGATACAGGATCGTTGGGACCTAGTGTCGGATTAGGGGCCCACCAAATTTCTTTAGTTTATATTATTTGTGTTGTTGTGTTTTAAAAATATTCCGCCAAAATCCGTTTCCTATACTGGGTGGCCTGTTGCAGAAACTCTACTAAGCCCTTCCAATTAGTGTCGCTCGCATCATTTAAAATGTCTCTAATCTGAGTTGGGCTTAAGACAGGTTGGCTAAAACATAAAATTCTGTGCTCTCGTAGTATTGGACATCTACCCAGAAAATGATTTATGTCCTCTACCTCATTTGTGTTGCACAATTCGCATTTACTAGTTGGTCCTGTAATGAATCTGTTTCCATTTAAGAGTATCATGTCACTTCTTGCCTTAATAATCCATGACACTGCTCGGGTATCTACTTGTGCATATTTTTTGCCGACGGTATGGTCAAGTTCTCGGTAAATTCTCCATTCGCTTCTTAATTTTTGCTGCACGAGTTCTGTAAGTCTGTGTCTCTTAAGCTCCGCTAATAGTGCAATGCGATTGACATTCCATAAGGTCTCGTTGCCCCAGTTCCACTCTATGTTATGCAATGAGCTCAGTGTGAATAGCTCTTTTGCCCAGAATACATTTTTATCCAATACCAACTGCAACAGGATTCGTGGCAACCTATGGCTATCATATATAAACAGAGTTTTGTAGATATACCGAAGGTGCTGGTCCAGCATGTAGAATCTGCTACCGTATCTATCCGTATCTAGAGCAAGTGAATAGTGTGGCGTTGTTTGTGGCAGGTTATAGATAAACTTAATGAAAAAGGCTTCCAGCTAATCCACTTCCTCATGTTGGCCATAGCCCCAGACTTGCGCTCCGTAAGCTTGTATTGCCCTACACACGGCTTCATAAATTTTCGACTTCATTTCAGCGGAGACATTGTTTTTGGCGAGAAGGCTCTTCCAGGTTATGTTGATGCTTAGCTTTGCAGCCGCAGTTCTAGCTTTAACATGCTTCTTGAAATTTAAAGTGGGCGTCAACATAACTCCTAGATATTTGTACTCAGGTACAATCTTTATGGGTTCACCCTGAAATGTCCACTTTTCATTCTTTGCAAGGCGCCCTCCTTTCCTGAATACCATTATTTCCGATTTGGCCATATTCACTTCCATATTCCAAGTCTGACAATAAATTTCCAGGCGATCGATCATTTCCTGCAGTACAATGACTTCATCAGCCATTATAACTATGTCATCCGCATATAATAAAAGGCGTATATTTTCACTTCCCACTGTTAGGCCGCCACCTATGCTATCATGGAGATCGTCTAGGAAGAGCGCAAACAAGAGAGGCGACAGTAGACAGCCCTGCCTCACTCCGATATTTGTTTCGAAATAACCAGATAGCTCCGTGCCTATCCAGACTGCCACATTCGTGTTTGCATAAATATTCTCCAGCACATTTAGGAATTTGGTCGAGACTCCCATCGAATACAATTTGTACATCAAAAGCTTCCTTGGGATTTTATCAAACGCAGCACGAAAATCGACAAAGAAGGCGTATATTTTCTTTCTCTCCTCTTGTTTCAGATACACTATGGATATTAAGTTGTATATGTTGTCCACAGTCGAATATCCTTCTCGAAATCCGGCCTGATACTCTTTTAATTTGTCGTGACACTTAACCCAATTTGATAGTCGACTGTTCAGAATGCCCATAAAAACTTTCGCTATGCAATTTATAAAGGAAATCCCTCGGTAATTTTGTGGCAAGTCTGGGTCACCTTTTTTGAAAATTGGGAATACGACACTCGATGTGCAAGTTTCTTCAATTCTTCCTGTGTCCAGCATGTCATTATAGACTACAGCCAGTGAGTCTATGAAGGCCATCGGGGCATTTATATAGAATTCATATGGTATTCTATCTTCTCCTGGTGCTTTGTTTAGCTTTACATGATCCAGTATTTTCAATATTTCGGTCCTGGTTATGTGCATATCCAACAAATCATCTGTTGCAAAGGTCCTCACAAAAATAATATCCGCTGCAGTTTGTACTGGGCTCAGTAGATTTTGGAAATAGCTCTGAAAATCGGTCGCTGAGATGTTGTTTCCTGTCTGGAAGTGGCTATTTTTGAGCTCTCGTGCCACTTTCCACCATCCTTTGCTGTCTTTTACCTCATCCAACTTCTCTCCCAGTTGCTGCCAGTACTTAGTTCTTTTTTCCAAGCAGAGGAGTCGGTATTTCTTGTTATTTTCGACATATTCTCATCTCCCGATGTTACAGACTTATTAAGCAGCTTCAGAACTTTCTTACGCTCCAAGAAGCAGTCCAAATCGAACCATTTCTGTTAACTTTTGAATTTTGGCTCTGTTGGCGTAGGGACAGCAGATTTTATAACCTCTTGTAGTTTGCCTAAACTTAGGCAGTTCGCGTCCAACTGCATCGCTGTCAATGATGTCGTAACTTTGCAATGAAAATGTTCAGCCAAAGATGGTCTCCAGATGTATTTTGGAAGCAGGTTCAGTTTTTTAGTTCTATCTTTTCCGTGTAAAGATATTTTTAATCTCAGAGGCAGGTGATCCGACCAACTCTGCCTCTCCACACTAAAATCTGCTATATTTGGCAGAGCATGCTGCGATGCTGCCACAATATCATTTGTCGACCTGCCTACCGTGCTTATGTAGGTAAAATCACCAAGTTTGTCTCCTTTTGTTAGTCCATTGAGCACGATAAGGCCTTTATCATCACTAAATTCCATGAAATATTTCCCATTGCTGTCCTCCACTTTATCTCTTGCTTTTCGACCTGACGAGTTTCCAAGGGAAGGCATATCCAGACCTTCAGGCATTTCTTGAGCTAGTTCACCTATCCTAACATTTAGATCTCCAATTATAATGGGGTTTTCAGGTTGATGCTCAGCAAGGAAGTCTTCCACTTTACGAAAATCGTTTCTCCAATTGGTGCCTCTTATGTACGACGCTACTAGAGTAAGGCTCGTTTGCTGCGTTCTCAATGTAAGTGCTTGTAATCCGTTATCGTTTATTCTTTCGTATTTAACGCCAAAGTCCTCTAAACTGCCATTGACCCCTAAGAGCATACCTCCAATTCCTCTGCCAAAATTTGCGAATCTGACAGCAGGCGTCCAAAATGTTTTAAATCCGCTAAAATACTTGGAAAATTTTGATATTTTTTCTTCCATCACATGCGTTTCTATAAGGATAAATATTTCAAAGGACTTTACATATTCGAAGAAACGAGTGTCTAAAATTTTGTTTTCTAGGCCGTGTATATTGTAGGATAATATGTTTATTTCAAGATTGAATTTATTTGCTTTTTCTGTGTTATTTTTATAATATGAGTTATTTAAGTGTATGGTATTTGTTTTTTCTTGTAATCTCCGACTGACCCCTCTTAGTTTTTTGTCTCTAAATGTTGTAAAATTTCATAAAAATTTAAATTTATTTTAAGACCATCCCCATATATTTGCTTAAGAACCTGCTCAGCATCGCTCCTCTGGCTCATGAGAACTCTGTCTTTGTTCCAGTAGAACCATTTCCCTTCAATTTGCATTCTATCGTTGCGAATCTGGACTCTCCTGTTTTTATTAAAGCTTAAGAGATCCTTGCGTATTGCTAGCATTGCTTTCTTTTGCAGAAGCCGTTCGCTTGTGAGATCCTGTTCTATAGATATCTGCGTTCCTGCTAGTTTTTTGGTATGTTTGAGAAAGTCATGGACCATTGTTGACGATCCTAATTCCACCAGTATGCCCATTTTTCCTTCCGACTCGTACAGTTTTCTTGCGTGCTCAATGGTTACTCGGGAAGGTATTTTTAGCGTATTTCTTGCCAACAGATTGAACGCCTCATAAGCTGATTCCTTTGCCTCAATGCCTTTGATGATGATATATCGCCGTTTGATCGCCTCCTCCATAAGTGATATGCGCCGGTCTGCAGCATCTTTTACTAGCTTTGATTACTGCTATCTCTTCTCGAAGCTCTTGGTTTTCAGCTGCAAGTTGATGCAGGATAATGGTGTGATAATAGAATTTAACTCGTAAGGTATCAAGGTAACAAAGAATGGGTGCAAATTTCATTTAGGTCATTTGTTAACCAAACATGAAAATCTGTGAAAAAAGCTCCCTACATAGCATTATGTTAGTCATAAACAGAAATTCAAGATTATTTTCGAGTTTTTGATTTAATTATACTGCATAAGCAGAGAAATGTGGCAGTGACATTATCTTTCTTACAAAAGAAACTAGTTATTTAAGTCCTTGGGCAGGAAGTCCTCTTTATACTTTCGACATTTTATTCCAAAATAAGACTAGTTATACCCTTGCAAAGGGTATTATAATTTTGCACAGAAGTTTGCAACGCATAGAAATATTCATTTCCGACCCCATAAACTATATATATTCTTGATCAGGGCGACGAGCTGAGTCGATTGAGCTTTGTCCGTCCGTCTGTCTGTCTGTCTGTCTGTCTGTCCGTCTGTCTGTCCGTCTGTCTGTCCGTCTGTTTCTACGCAAACTAGTCTCTCAGTTTTAAAGCTATCGAGCTGAAATTTTGCACAGAGTCTTCTTTTTACTGCACGCTGCTAATATGTCGGAACCGACCGGATCGGATGACTATATCTTATAGCTGCCATAGGAACCATCGGTAAAAAAATGGGTTATAGTGAGAAAAACTTTTTTGTTCTTAATGTTAGCGTTCCAAAACACGGTCATTATTAATATTAAAAGCTTTCAAACAGATTTGCAAACTTTGGTCAAAATCGGATGACTATATCTTATAGCTGCCATAGAACCGATCGGTCGGAAAATGGGTCTTACTGAAAAAAAATATTTGTTTTCAAGTAAATCGTTCTTAAGGTCGGTGATTATTAACACTAAACGCTTTCAAACTAATTTGAAAAATTTGGTCGAAATCAGATGACTATATCTGCAGGCTGCCATAGGACTTATCGGTCGGAAAATGAGTCTTAGTGAGAAAAACTTTTTTGTTTTCAATTTTATCGTTCTTAAACTTGGCGATTGTTAATTTGATATGTTTTCAAAAAGATTCGCGAAATTTGGTCGAAATCAAATGTTCATCTGACGGAAAATCGATTTTAGTTAAAAAAAGTTTTTGATTTTTATCCAAGCGTTCTTAAACTCTGTCATTTCAAAAAAAGCTTTTGCAAGGGTATAAAAACTTCGGCACAGACGAAGTTAGCGTGGCCTTCTCGTTAATTTTCTCTTTTTATCTGATAAGTTAGTTGTAGCAGCTGTTTCGGGATCTGAGTCATAGTGGTAGTTGAAATGGCTAAGAAATTGCACAGTATCATTTTGTTCACTTGAAAATAATATTTCTGGCGTTATCATTAAAAGGGTTTGAATGTCTTCCCGTGAAAAGTCAAATCTGTTGAATATTTGGAAAACTAACTCCAAATAAAACTCCCAGACTATTGTGTTCGGTATAAGGTTCATTTATAGTTTTTTAAACGTAGCTTAAAAATAAAAATATATTTAATTTTTTTTTGTTTAGCCGTTAAGTTGGCTTCCTCATTTGGTTTAATGTTGTTAACCTCTAAGCAGTCAGCCAAAAAGAATAATTGAAGTGCATGATTAGATGATAAGATATTTTTTTTCTATGATGGCCATCTTGTCATGGCATCTCTGGGAGCTCTTTTAATTCGAGGAATACATTGGGGCTTTAGACAAAGTATGAGTAGATGTTTCAATAAAGCTTTTCGATATCAGGTGGAAGTTTTTGAGCATAAAAGAAAAGAATGGCAAGTGCATTTGAGATAGAATAGACTGGAATCCATTCTTAATATGGCTTTCATCATTAAATCATTAAAATTAAAGTTTAATGACATTTTGTCAATCGTTTGCCTTACCGAATAAGTTTTGTAAATGAAATTTCTTTCTTTCGCGATTTTGGTATCTGGACTGCAAACTCGTAACAAATTGGTCAAGTAGTCCATTAATAAGAATGGCAGATTGTGAATTAGAAGAAACATGATGAATGCGTGCTCGGCATTACGCACTTGCTCCATAAGCTTTGGTTTGTCTGTATTAAAAATTTCAATTTTCGCATGATTTTTCTGTTTTTTTTTGTGTGACAACGACAAGCAGTGCCATTGAAGGTTTTTAAATGAATGGAAACAAAATTTCTCCAAGTAAGGCAAAATGGTCGACCATTTTAATTTTTCGTCCATGAAAACTTGACCAGCCATTCTATCCGGAAGTGCTAAAACAAAAACAAAGTAAATTATGTGGCTTCAAATGGGCTTTTTTATACTTATTTTTAATAATCTTTATTTTTATAAGATTGTTGGATAGGTGTACTATTTCTCATTTTATAAATATATAACATTTCAAAATCGAAGTTGTAGTTTGCGAACAATTGCTTTTGCCGCAGGTATCTATTTTACACCTATTTTTAAACTTTCCGAGGCTGGCAAAAGATGTCTTCAAAAGTCTCCAAAAAGTTATTGATTCATTTTACAGTCTGATATGTCCCCTTTAAGGAAAATATCATTAGCCGACAATGATCGAGACCCAACTCTAGAATAAGTACCTTATGTGAAAACAGTAAAGGTTTGTTTGTGTACGCCTTAGGCGTCATTGTAAAGTATGCAACGTGACGTTCGAGAGGTATACAACCCAATTTCTCAAGGGGAGAACCGCTCACGACTTGTCCGCTTTGTGTAATGCATGCTGCATTACGAATATCCTCATATTTCTATTTTGTTATTTGTATTACTTAAAAACAAATTTCGGTTTTCAACAGGGCTGCAAACGCAAAAAAATTTTCGGAACCTCCGGTTTGCTGGTTTGAACCAAAATTTACCAACGGTTAAGGTTAGGAAATTTGAGGTTCGAGGCTTTTGGGCGTTGGTTTTGGTTCGAACCTTGGTTCGTTGCACGTTTTACCCAATATATTCAAAATAACAACACAATAGTTATACACTTGACGCCTAGATACATTGTTAGTCCGCATTTACTCGGTGAAGCAAACTTCATGAAGTTCCTCATGATGTTTTTGTTTGTAGGGAAGAGGTGTAGGGGGGCAGTCGAAGCAGGCAAAGCTTCGTGGCAAGCTGGCAATGAAGTTTTTCGATATGTATATGTATAAGATGAAAAATTTGTGCCAGTTTTCTCTGATTTATTGTCTGATTATTTTCTGTGCCAAAGGTACAAAGAATATTTGTGCAAATGTATGTAACCGCCAGAACAAAACATCTCTGACCCTATAAAGTGTATACATACCTCAGTAAAATTATTATTTGTGCATCATGTTTTTTAAATATTTTTCGAAAATTTTACTTGGCTGATTTTTTATTAATATTTTTTTTTAATAGGTAGTTGATATTAAAATTTAATGCACAATATGTTTTTCAAATATTTTTTTTTTATTAATGGAAAACATTTTTTTGAAGAAATCGTCATGTAAAGTTGATAATTGTGCAAAAACTTAAAAATCACAAAAATTAAGGAGAAAAAATAATGAAATGAACATAAATTAATTTATTAATATGAAATAGAGTCGCCTCTTTGTGATGCAATTTGCAAGCGGCGGGGCATCGAATTTACCAAGTTATGTAAAGTGTTTTCGTCAATAGTTGCCCATTTCTCGACAATGGCCGCTTTTAGTTCCTTCAAGGGCTCAAATTGCCTTCCACCCTCATAAACCTTGGCTGAAAGGATGCCCCAAAGGTCCTCAATTGGATTTAAGTCCGGACTTATTGCTGGCCGATGTCATAAGGGAATAACATTGGAACAGAAAAACGACATCGTATGCCTTGCAACGTGTATAAGAGCGTTATCCTGTTGAAATGTCCAGTCGTCGAAACGGAACTCCTCCGCAAATGGTATAAGTTCTCCTTCAAGGAGATCCGTATACATTTCCGCATTGATCCGTCCCGGTACAAGGCAAATGGGAGACTTTCCAGCAGAGCTAAATGCCGCCCATACCATCAGAGAGCCACCACCATGGTTCCGCATATAGCTCGTCTTCCTGGGATGACTTGGGTCCCGCCAGTACTTTTGATTTCCATCTGGCCCGTCTAGGTTAAACTTCTTTTCATCACTGAAAATCACCTTCATGAACTCATTGTCCCAAAACTTATATTTTTCATAGAAGGCATGCCGGGCCTTCTTAAGTCGGAGTAACAGTTTTGGTGTCCGTACCTTTGAGTCATATTTGAGGTGCAACTCCTTTCGACAAATCTGTTGCACCCTCTGCCTACTTATTGGCAACTTCAATTCAGCCTTGAGCGCAACTCATGTTTTTAGCCGTTGCTAGCACCTTTATGTGCCGTTTAGTGCGCGCATCAACTTTTGGTAATGACCCTCTTCTGTTGTTTCGGGCATATTTCTGAGGATTCTTTAAATAATTCGCGATAGTATTTCGAAGTCGACTTAATCTTTTGGCAATTTCTGATATTTTAATGCCACATTCAGCCAAAGTTTCAAATTGCGTTTTTTCTTTTTCATTTAATTCGGCTGCGAGAGGCATTTTTCACCAAAAATGGTCCAAATTTATAAAAAAATAAACTCAAAAACTTGTGACAATACTAATTATAGTCAATTAGTAAACAATATTTAAATGCACTCAATAATTTTGTGTCACAATGTGTCACACTTAAAATGGAAATGAAGAATTTTGCACAAATATCAACTTTCTATTAAAGTCAACCCTTTGTCTCTTTAAAAATCCTAACGGGACTATAGATTAAAAGCAGATAAGAAACTTATGCATGGAAAAACATCACAAATCATAAGAGATAAAACATGTATACTCGAAACATTTATGCCGTTATTAGAACAACTGTAATAAGCAAAACCAATTTTGCACAAATATCAATTTTACTGAGGTATATTCACTTTCGCATGTGCAATGTATATCATAGTCTGGCTTGACCGACTTTCCGTATTGTTATATTTCTAATTGTCGACTCTGATGTTACGTACATAGAAGGGTATCCAAATAAATTTAAATATGTATAATCTTTTTTTTTTGAACCGAAGCAAAAGCTTGGGTTCGGAACAGGTTCGGGTTCATCTATTTTCGTCCTCGTGGTTCGGTTCAGGGTTTGGTTCACAGTGCGTTTGCGGCCCTGGTTTTCAATTTGTACTTTTGAACTTAAGAACAAATTGTTTGCTATGATTAAAAAAGCTCCATTTTGCAAAAAAATGGTTCCAGTGCTCCAACGAGAAAAAAAGATCCATTTTGGAGCATTTGCTCCAAAAGTGGCAACCGTGGGTCCAAGTCCAATGATTCAGCAATCTCGGTGACATTCCGATTAACGGTCGCACTGCGCTTTTTGTCAAGTGGAGATAGCTCTTGGTCGTTGCAGAATATTTTTAGAATTCCGGACATTTCCATTAGCAATATTGTAGAAAATAAACACATGTTTTTAATGCTTTTTATCAATTGCCTTTTAAAAATTGCCTGGAGGAGTTTTTCGCCAAACTTCCTTGAATGGGGACGTGGTCTGTAACTGCTTTAACATTCCTGAAGACGCATCCTTGCCACAGCGTGAGATTTCTGTTCAATACGTGATAGTGGTCGATGATGCTTTTGCTATCAGCCCAAGACTTCTGAAACCATTTGCCAAAAGAAATTCATCTTTAGACGAACGGGTATAATAATACCGACCTTCCAGAACTTGACGAACAATAGAATATATGTTGTGAAGTTGTCGCCGAAATCACAGACTATATTAGCTGTGGGGCTAGGGCAACTAAAAATAAATAGTTTTTTAATTGTGCATTTATTTTTGTTCGTGGTCTTGTCGTTTATTTTAATTTAACTTGCTCAAAAAAAACATATTTTTTAAATATTTGCCGTGTTTGCTCTTACAATTTGCTTGCAAGAGCAAATACAAGTTATGAGCAAAAAAAGTTAAGTTAAGTTTTAACGTGAAAAAAATAATAATTTGAAAAAGTTATGTGTTTGTGGGCGCGAAGAGGCTCCAAAGTTTTTGATAAGTTTTCCATTTCGTGCCCCGCCTTGGACAGCCCTAATTTAATTTTTGTTGAAAAGTTTTTTTTAGGATAAATCGACAGTTTAAATACACAAATTAGGGTAGCCAATATATTGCTTTGATATGTTTACGAATATAAATGTTACAGCCGCTTAAACTTAGTCAATTTTTCGCAATCCGAAAAATGCCTAAATTTTGGTTAATTAATTAAGTTAAGTTATCAAAATTTAGTTGGATAGGTGTACTATTTCTCATTTTATAAATATATAACATTTCAAAATCGAAGTTGTAGTTTGCGAACAATTGTTTTTGCCGCAGGTATTTATTTTACACCTATTTTTAAACTTTCCGAGGCATTTTACAGTCTAATATGTCCCCTTTAAGGAAAATATCATTAGCCGACACCGATCGAGACCCAACTCTAGAATAAGTACCTTATGTGAAAACAGTAAAGGTTGGTTTGCGTACGCATTAGGCGTCATTGTAAAGTATGCAACGTGACGTTCGAGAGGTATACGAACCAATTTCTCAAGGGGAGAACCGCTCACGACTTGTCCGCTCTGTGTAATGCATGCTGCATTACGAATATCCTCATGTTTCTATTTTTCTTGAATATGTATGAAAAACTTAAATTTTGTATGGGAGCTATGTCGAAATGATGTCCGATTGGCTCGAAACTTGGTAGAAATCTGCAAACAACTAAAAAAAAATAAATTTGATAAAAAATTTGGAACCCTACACTAATTTTTGTGGATTTCAGGTGCAATAAAGGTAACACCAGGTGTGAAAACTTTTAATAATATAATAAATGTACCTAAACCTTGACCGATTAAATTGTAGTTTTGAAAAAACAGCTGAGCATTACCTGATATAGATTCTGACGAAAAAACAGCACCCTAGCTTTATTAATATGGCTTACAGGTGCATGAAAGTAGACATAGTTTACGAAATTTTGACTTTGGCCCTCTATAGCTCCGAAACTACTAAATCAATTTTAATAAACTCTACTATATAAGATCCTGAAACATTTTTAATCAAGCTAAAAAAAAATAATTTTGAGCGGTTCAAAAGTTACAGAATTTTGTCCAGGGCAAAAGTTACAGAATTTTGTCCAGGGCAAAACGATTCTGGACGACTGTGCGAAGTAGGTAGCACAAATTTTATTGTTGAAATTTTGATGTAGCTTAAGGCGAATGGGCAATTTCTAGTTTAAACTTTGTGGCCTCGTCGCACCCATTTTTTTTTGTTTGAAATTTTATTATCTATAATAAACAAGTGAGGAATAATATTATAATACATCGAAGGAGTGACGCGTTTATCGTGCAATATTTTTATTATACGCTCATCTCTAAGGTTCTCAATCTCTCTCTCACTATGATTGCCTTTGTTCAATGGAAAGCTGTGGTGATGGGCGGGGGGTACGGGGTGTTATCTGGCCGTTTTTTGCTCATAACTTGTGTATCGTTCATCCGATCTTTATCATTCCTTCAGAAAATCGATAAATAATTTTACTAGATATCTCTAGAAGGTACGAACCATCTATCATCAAAACTGTAGGAGATATGACGTTTTTTCCAAATTGCGGAGGCGGGAGGGGGCGTGACGAAAATTAAAAATCGACTTGATCTGCCTGCAAGTATAAGAAATATATTCCCCATACATGTCAAACCTCTATCTCTTACCATCTCAGATCTGTGCGTTCATACAGACGGACGGACATGGCTATATCGACTCGGCTGTTGATGCTGATCAAGAATATATATACTTTATAGGGTCGGAAAAGATTCCTTCTCCCTGTTACATATTTTTGCACAAACTTAATACACTCTGTGTACCTTTGGTCTAGAGTATAAAAAGGAATCCGTCAAGGGGGCGCCCTCTCTAAATTTCCATTTTTGCCTTAAAAAAAGCATGTACATTGTACATATGAATGTGTGCTTGTAAAATGTACATGTAAAAATGTACACACACGAGTCGAGCCCGTAAATTCTTTGAAAATCTTTATATTGAACAAACATAATATTAATTTCACTCTGCACTGTGATTTAGGGCGACCATGGAAGCAACCTCAACACATGAAAAGCCAAAGGAAGCCCTTGTAGCTGGGACTGGCGATCTGTTCAGCCCGTCAGTTAAATTGTCTTTGACAAAAGACGATGTCAAAGACGCGTGTTTTATATTGTTGTTGTAGATGGCCGGCCGTTTACATTAATTAACGACTTTGGGCTTATGAAAATCCGTAATCCCATTCTGCTTGGTCTGGGATGTCAGCATTTGATAAAACCTTAAAATGTCCGAGATGGGTAATTTTGAAGTCAGAGATGGTAATTAATAAAATTGAAAAACACCTGCAGGGGAAAATGTTTCGCTTAAAGTTGACGGCCTTACACATATGGGACGATAGTTTATTGGTAAATATATGGATTAAATACTATTAATTTTTGGTCCTGACAGATTTATATTTTATGATTCAAGATTCAATATTCAGTACGTTTTCAAAGGGAAAGTCTATTTCCAACCCCTGGCTTTGGTGGAAATGTTTGATTGACACACTGGCGAAAATCTCTAGGTCAGATTTATACTATCACCGTCGATAATGGAGCGTATATGGTTCGAGCAAGAGAACTTTTAAGTGTCAACTGCGGAGCAGAAAAGCAATGTAACTATGAAGAATGTAATGTTGATGAATGTTGCTCATGTGAATCAAAAGCAATTTTGGACAATGACCAATGACCTCTATAATTACAGTTCTTTGTGCTGCCGACACTCCAAATTTAGTAGTGAACGATTTTTTTAAGGAAGTTCTGTTTGACATTTGTAGAGTTCGCACACTTTGTATGAAACTCCGTTCTCAATCTGAAATCTATTGCATATAGAAAAATTTTAAAAACCAGTGCCAGACTGTGTGACGCGATGGATCTCAACCTGCAACACCATCTTAAAGATTTTTGCATTCTGAGTTCTTTAAAAGAGATTCACCTAAAAACATCTGAATGGAACGTAGTTCAAAATATATATCTAATTTGCTGCAGCCAAATTATAAAACTTCTTTAAAGCTGCAGGATTGACATTTACCACCAAGTGATTTTAATAACGCTTACGTTTCATGTCGAGAAATTGTTCTAAAATCTTCAGCAAAACATTGTTTATTACTATTTAATTGCCTCGAAAAACGTAACATTATGAGCTCAGTACCAATATAGGCTACAGTGTTCTTAGACCCGAGATTTTAAACGCTGTTAACTTTTGACCAAAAAAAAAGTTGCAAAGCAGCACATATGTAATGTGTGCTTCAACTTTAAATAACTCAACGTCTAATGGCAAAGAAGAGAGGTTTATAGAAGCAATAGAACGCAATAAACAAATATGAAATATAAAATCTGTAAATTATGTTATAAATTCCTTCAAAAATTGTTCCAGAGAACATACATCGACAAATGTTTAAAAATTTTTGGAAAGGTCAAAAAAACGAGGACAAAAAAACGATTGCCTTTACTACACAAGGCAACAAAATTAAAGTTTTTCCAGTATATTGGAGAGTTGGTGGTGATTCTAGATGATTTTCGTGTGCTGAACACGAATCTGTTTTCAGAAATGGTCCATCAGTCGAGATTTTTAGAAATTTGAGCTTAAAGTTGCAATAATGCATATTTTGACCCTTTTTAGGCGCTTTTTGTGCGGAACCTATACTTTTGTTTGGAGTTTTTTTGATATTACCGTAAATAACTATTTCTTAACTTTAAAATGAACTATCCCAAACGGTTTTTTTCAATGAAGATATACCATTTTTATACCCGTTACTCGTAGAGTAAAAGGGTATACTAAAGTCGTGCAAATGTATGTAACAGGCAGAAGGAATCATTTCCGACCCTATAAAGTATATATATTCTTGATCAGCATCAACAGCCGAGTCGATATAGCCATGTCCGTCTGTCCGCCTGACCGTCTGTCTGTATGAACACCTAGATCTCAGAGACTAGAAGAGCTAGAGCAACCAAATTTACAATGTAGACTCCTATTGTCTGCACGCAGATGAAGTTTATTTTCAATTTTTGCCACGCCCCCTCACGCCCCCGCAATTTGGAAAAAACGTCATATCTCCTATAGTTTTGATGATAGATGGTTCGTACTTTCTAGAGATATATAGTACTCAAAATTATTTATCGATTTGCTGAAGGAATGATAAAGATCGGATGAACGATACTCAAGTTATGAGCAGAAAACGGTCAGTTAACACCCACCACCCACCCCACCCATAACGTAAGCATTGCGTTCAGCAGCAGAGAGAGAGAGAGAGAGAGAGAGAGAGAGACACTTAGAGAGCGCACTGCGTTGTGCGTTGTGTATTAAGCTATTAAACATTTCTATGCATGAGTAACGGGTATATCGAAGTCGGTTAGAGCCGACTTTAACTTAAGCTCTCGTTAATAATTGTATTCGTTTTCACAAAATATCGTATATAGTGTTGCTGCCCCAAAGTATGTAATGGGTGTTGTTGAAAATTTTCATTGAAGTTCTATACAAATTACTAGCCTGTTTTACTGTTTTTTCAAGGCATACCTTTAGGCAGTAGACAACTTTATATACTGGACCTTGTTGCGTAGTGCTATACTTGCTGTTCCAGCAAATAAGGTATCACGTCTCAGGTAACACTTAAGTTTTGATCTTTCTGATCTAAGAGCTAGTATAGATGAACAGCTTCTAGAAGTTATAATGCTTATTAACTTAAACTAAGCACTTCTCAAAAGTTGTGTCAGCTAAAGAATTTGTTATTAAAATTACACCATTGAAATAAAGAATATTGTTTTAAAATTAAAAAATTTAAGTATTAATAAATCAAAAAAATATTCTTTTATGTTCAAGCGAAGAGATTTAAACCCAAAACTTGGGTTCAGTGGGTCCAGCAACCTGTCCGCGAACCGAGCCTTAGACTTTACAAAATGTTCGAGCCCCGGACCGAACCTTCTTCGAAATTTTAGGTTTGCAGCCTTGATTAATAGATATGTAAATATGTATATTAAAGCCCACCCAATACAACATTATTTGAATACGTGTGTGTGTTAGCTATAGGCGATACAAAACCACTATTTATTTTTTAGAGAAAGAAACCGATGGACGATAGAAAGCCATCTTAAACATTATTAGATTGAAAGCAAATTGGTACTATTAAAGCTTTTGTCTTTAGAATCGAACAGCTTTAAAGCTCAACAGGTTTCAAAACAACTTCCAATGAGTCCCAGCTTCAAATTAAATCTCGAAATAAAATTCAGTTGATTGTTGTACTTATTGCGGTGCGGTAGAGGAGAACGAATATTAAATTACGTAAAATAAATTATTTGTGTAAGTTCTAATCGCAAACAGCTTATCGCAGCTTAGTAATTTATACTGCTCTCTAACTCATCTTTATTTGACACACTTCGGTTCTTTACATATCACTTATATATAAATAAATAAATGTGCTCGAATTGTGCGTACTTCCAATATTCATATACATATGATTGTATGTGTACCTACTTGCTTAACCTTGCAAAAAGTCACATTTACGTGACATCAACTATATTTAAGTTAATTTGCCACCTGATTTGCAGAGCAACTATTTACGTAGGAGATAACTAAAAATGTTTGCATCTTAAAATATAAGTATGAACACTACAATTAGTTGGTGGAATGAAAGTAAAACCAGTTTTATATTGATATATACTAGGTACATTCGTTGTTAATTCCTTTACATGTGCATCTTAAAAATCCCCCTCTTTTCTCTATATTCGCACATACATATATTTATTAATCAAACCGACGCACAGTGGGAGAATGTTGACGAATCGAACAACTTTTGCGTAACCAACTGATAATAGTATCCAGCGTGTAGAGCATAAGGTAAAGTCTGACTGACATATCAGCCCAAACCGCTGAACGAAGATATCTAAGATTTTACATACAAGGTATGTAGATTAGACTGGCCTTATATTAATTTTTTTTCGATTCTAAAATTCCTGGCGGAAGAAGTTTCGTTTTGGTCCAAATATATATATGAAAAAGTTTTGCCCCGATCGAACTACATATAGTGGACGCGCGCTCGCCCCCAAATCGAAAATTTGAGATATAGGGGAAATATCCCCTATATTATAGGAGCTGTGCTGAGAAATCAATCAACTGTCAAAATACTTATGCCAACTGCCATTTGCACATTTTGATTTATATTTTCTAACCCAAGCAGCTGATTGTGTACTTCTTATGTTTTATTGAAAGCTTACTATTACATCAGCATCCGATAAAAATTTCAAAATTTTGGGATTTTTTGTTTAAAAGATATAATGGTTTATTTATGAAATTTTTTTTGTCAAAATACTTATGCCGACCAGTGTATATGAGATTCACGACAGCGCCGGTAATTCAGCGTCGTTTAGCGCTTATTTCATCAAAATCGCTCCAGAAAAACTTGAGTTATCGTGCGAACATGTTTAAAAAACATGGTTTCAAGAAAATTGCGTTTAAAGTTTCGACAACTGTTTTCGATAAAATACAATTTTTTTAATAGATTTCAATCATAGCATGCATGCAATTTGGGTGTTAGTTAAAAATTTCTGTCAAAGTGCGTCAAGACATGGTAAAGGCCTGTTCTGAGACACGCGGAAAATTAAGCACGGTAAATTGCACTCAAAGGCCTGTTTCCAGAACGCACGGAAATAAATTTTTATGTTGAACTTCATATAAAAAAAAACAGCTTCGAACAGCTGATGAGCCATTTATTTAGTCTCATTTATTTTGTTGATTTCCAGAAGAGAAACTAAAAAATCATAGCGTTGCCACATCGATAGTTTTTGTGGATTGCAAGCACAGCCGAATTGCTGAACTAAATTGAAAATAAATAACTTGCAGCACATTATTCCGGACAACATCGAACAAATTGGAGAAAAAAGCGAGGCGCAACAGAAAAGTACAAAAAATAATAAATATATATATAAATTATATTTATATTACATAAAATATCAATCTTTTTCATTAGTTTTTCATATTTTTTAACTTGAAGTGCCTCAAAACTTTCTCTACCAAGGATAACGAAGTCGCGCACACTTGTGGTAGTACATCATGTGACTTTGAAAGCAGTGAGGTGATTTTGAAATTGTTTGAACTTTAATTTAATAAAACATTTTGAATTCAAGCGTCTGACAAATCAGTGCGACCCTATCATTTGGCTGTCTCGGCATGCCGATTTGGGTTTTTTAAGCCTTTGTGGTCCCACTATAGCTTACAATCCACTTAACATAAATAACTGGCAATTTCGTAACAAAAATTACCTGCCATCGTCTTAAGGGGGTCGAGCATGCTGTCAACAAGGCCGATCTGTTTGAGATGTCGGGCATAATCCCGGACTACTACTTGGAGGATTATTTGGATGTACCATCATTTTGGCACTCAAGTGAAACTCAACGCTAGAGATTGAAATATAAATTTTTAGTTTTCATACAACAGTTTTGTTTTATTTGTAAATTAAAAATCCTCCACTTCGCGTTCACGTTTGACAGCCACGCCCACACCGCTGGAGCTGGCAATGCTGCCCACAGCAGTCGCATCGCTATCCAACTCCATTTTCAGCTGGCCCGCATTGAGTTCATTTTTGACCTTCAGCGAGGAGGAGCCGGCCTTGGCCACACAGTTTTTGCTGTGGTGGTGGTAAACTTGTTGACCGACTGCGGACGCTTGGGTCCGTTAGCATTGGAGACGGTTTTCAGGCTACGTCCCTTCAGTGCGGATTTCTTCATTTTGTTGGGCTGATTTGTGTCCTTTAGCTTATAGTTTTCTCGCGATTGAATCTCTCGGTCCATTTCCTTTTGGGCTGATGTTTCCCCTGCATTGTCGATTTTGATGTCAAAATACTGTGCTGAACATATTTTCGCAAGGGCATTAGCGGTTCTTTCAATCCACTCACGACCCACACCGCTATCGATCCGTCAACTATCGATAGGCCAACTGTCTATTTATTTAGCGCGTCTCAGAATACAGATAATAAATTCAGCCGCAGACAAATTCTGCCATTGTTATACCCGTTACTCGTAGAGTAAAAGGGTATACTAAAGTCGTGCAAATGTATGTAACAGGCAGAAGGAATCATTTCCGACCATATGAAGTATATATAATATATTCTTGATCAGCATCAACAGCCGAGTCGATATAGCCATGTCCGTCTGTCCGTCCGTCCGTCTGTCCGTCTGTCTGTATGAACACCTAGATCTTAGAGACTAGAAGAGCTAGAGCAACCAAATTTTGAAATCTAGACTCCTATTGTCTGCACGCAGATCAAGTTTATTTCAAATTTTTGCCACGCCCACCCCCGCCCCCGCAATTAAAAATGTTGAATAACTCCCACAATTTTTAAGATATCGATCTGAAATTTTAAACGTACATTTATATTCGCAATATCTATAAGCTCTGATTTTCATCAAGATCGGATGATAAATAGCCGAGTAAAAAAATGTTGCATACTTTTCGGCTGTCCCACCTAAGGCTCACAGGAAGGCTATTAAACACTTGTTTCCATGAGCTCTCGTTTTATATGGAGTGCGTCATAAAAATTTATTTTCCGCGCTTCTCAGAACAGGCCTTAAACAAAAAAATCTCATTAAATTTTCAAGTAAAATTATTTTTTTCAAAGCTACTTTTTGAAAATAAGCAACGTTTTATAACTTTAATTAAAGTCTTTTAATAAAAAAAAAGAATAAACATGGAATTTTGAAAAATACGAGGGTCGATGAAAATTTTTTTCTTATACGAGGGTCGGAATAAAAATTGATTTTGTTTATTGTTGTAAAATTTTCAGATCTGTTTAAAGTTTTACAGGATGTTTTTAAGACTCTAATAAAACGTTTCAGTTAATAAAAACAAATCGAAAAAAAATTTCAAAACTAGAAGAATTGTAGTAGATGCATTTTTATCGTGCGTGATCATTGTAAGATCATTGAGTAACGCGAAACGATCAAACAATTACGTGCGTGAATCGTGAATAAAGAGATTTTTATTTCGCGAATCGCTCGTGACGTGAATGAAAATTCGCTCACGCGCACACCTCTAGTGTATACCATACGCATACGAGCGAAGGGTACAGCATCGTCAGCAGCATCAGCGTTGGTCAACGAGAGCGAGGCCAAAAAGTGAGAGTGTATTGGTGTGCGAAAATAAAGCGCCGTGAATTTGCCTCGACATGACCACATCAAAGGCTAGCCAGCGATTTTGCTTTCTTTTACTCAGATTCGGCATGCGTTCGGCTCGTACATGTGTAAATAGCGAAATGTCTTCGCCCCCCAGGGGGTACTGGTGACCATCGCTGATATAAATGATGTTATTATCAGGGCTGCAAACCAGTTCGGAGTCGCACCGCTCTGCAGTCGGAGACTTCGGGTTTTTTGGAAAGACCGAGCCGAACATGATCCGGAGCACAAAAATTTTTCACGTTCGAACCTGAACCGGGGCAGAAAAATGTTTCACGTCCGAACATGCATCCTCATATGACTAAATTTTAGAATCACTTTTACATGGTACTACACGACGTGGGATACCAAAAGAATGATAAATTCACAAATCTTAGGTCATTTACGCTGAAAAGAATGCCGCATCAATCACGTCAAAGTCTGAATTATGGGAAATTAACAATCGTTATTTTGACATCATATTTTACATTTTTTGATATTGAATGGATTAAAATCATCAACAAATAGCTTTAGATGTAAGTCACAGAAATAAACATTTGCCTACAGAAGCTCTACTCATAAAACTAAGAGACGATGATTCAGTTGTCGCAGAGTTTTTTGATGTTAAGACGAAAGTTGGGAATTGAAAAAGTAAGTTGAGTCCCGGAAACATTTTGCATCTTTTTCAAGTTATTCCTCGAAAGCCCCATCAATCAAATAAGATTCGTGTGTTTTTTTCTTTTGGTGTCCCACGTCGTGTAGTACCATGTAAATTTTTTTATAATATTTTGTCATATGCACGAATATAATATTGAAAATATCAAAGTCTTTAACCCAATACAACAATTCAACACATGAAACAAAAAACAAGTAAGAGCGCTGTAGTCGAGTTTCCCGACTACAAAATACCCTATTCAATTGAGACACACATACAAACACACTCACATACACAAACACATACACACATACGAGCGCATACAAACAAACACACGCGCGCTCACACGCGGGCTGCGCTGGCAGCGCTGCCTGCATGAAGTGTGTTTTTTTTTTGAGGATTTATTAATTAATTTTATTTTTTTTATGTTAAGTGAAGTCTTTTAATAAAAAACTAACATACCAAAACAAAATAAATACAAATTGAAACACAAATAAAAAATTTTTATATATCTTTTTTCTTAGACTTGGTGAAATTGTATGGTAGGGGTGCGAGTGTAAGAGTTTAGTCACGCCCATTTAATTAAATATCATATCTAACGGTTTTATAAAGCCGTAAACTAAGTTTTAAGTCGATATATCTACTGAAAGTATTTTTGGCCGCAATCTCCATACAAGCTGGCCCACTGTGCCCCGGACCGAACATTCTGCAGTTCTGATTGGTGGAATTTGTTCGTGTTTAATTGTTTTGTATTGTGTTTAATTTACGTGTTGAAATTGTTTTGTGTAGAATAGACGTGGAACCAAAACTATTCCCGAACCTAGGCACTGCGACCTTGTAAACCCGCTGCGTGAACCCGATCCCAATGGATTCGCGGGTTTGAACCCCAAAGTGATCCCATCGCGGTTTTAGGGGGGTTTGCAGTCCTGGTTATTAATACACCAATACCTCTCTTAACGGCCTAAATACGTTCCGAAAAAGTTGGCCGCAAAGCGAAAAGCCGTATAACTAATCGATTCCTTTCACACAAATCCATAAAATGAACACATTCCACAGTTAACAAGTAAGAAAGTCGGTCAAGCCCGACTGTAATATACTCTGTTTTTGCAGTTGCAGCTTATAGCAGCGCTGCTGCTGCTCTGCGGCAGCGAACTTTGTTTTCGTCATAGCTTGAGTATCGTTGTTCCGATCTTTGTCAAATTTCGGATAAATAGTCTTGCTTACTAAATATCTCTAGAAGGCACAAACCATCTTAGATAGAAAACTGTGGGAGATATGACGTTTTTTCCATATTGCGGGGGCGGCAGGGGGCGTGGCAAAAATTAAAAATAAACTTGATCTGCCTGTAAGTATAAGAAGTATATGTCCTATATGTGTCAAACCTCTATCTCTTACCATCTCTGAGATATGTGCGTTTATACAGATGGACATGGCTATATCGACTCGGCTGTTAATGCTGATCAAGAATATATATACTTCATAGGGTCGGAAACGATTCCTTCTCCCTGTTACATACTTTTGCACAAACTTAATATACTCTATGTACCTTCGGTACAGAGTATAAAAATTAGATTAATTAGCAGTAATTTTTGCGTTGATATTTTGCTTATTTATTGTGCGATTTGTAAATCGATTGCTGCCCATCGAGTTCAACAAAGTGGCAACGCCGAAGCCAAAATAGTGACGAGAAGCCGCTCAAATGTTAGTAAATTTTATTATTCTTCCGAATTGTTTATAATTTTAATAAATAAAAGTAGGGAAAGCATAGAACAAATGTCAAAAGCGAAATTTTCTTGGCATTTATGAAGGAGCATAAGGACAGCCCGCAATTTCAAAAAGGGCGACAACTCCGATTGCTTGAATTTAATAAAGCGGGGGCCCAAGTTTATTTTCTAGCAACAGTAGCATTACATACAGAATGTTGCCTACGTATGTATATCGTCTGATTAAGAAAGAGCGTTCGATGCGGATCCTAGCCGGCTGCGGTTTATCGTCTCCTTACGGATTTGCTTCTTCCCAAAATCTTCGAATGCTTTATCGTGCGAGAGGCATTTATTTAATTAAAGCAATTATTTTGTTTACATTTTCGTTCGCCGTTCTCATGTAACCTTACAGCAGCTAGAGTTGCAAGGTATCATTTTTATTTTGGCGGGCGGCAAATTTCAGCGATTTGACAAATCGCTAGTGAATTCTGTTGCACCCCTGATATTCTCATGTTCTCAATTCCACTTCCACTAAAATTTTGTGATCTAGAACCGGTATTAATGCTACAGGGATGTCCATTTAAAAATTGGAATTTAATTTTGCTATAAAAAAACGGCTCAATATTTTTCAAAGGTTGAACATTTATTGGAAAGGTTGGTTCATGTCATTTATTTATGAAAAACAATTTCGGTCAAATGACCACCACGGCTGACTTGGCAGTAGCCCATTCGATCCAATTTTTGAGAACATTTTCAATTGTTTCGGCACGTATGTCAGCAATAGCAACTCGAATCTCTTTCTTCAACTCATCAATTGTTTCAGGATTGTTTGCATAACATTTGTCCTTGACCGCTCCCCAAAGATAATGGTCTAACGGTGTCAGATCACAGCTTCTTGGCGGCCAATTCACATCTCCATATTTGCTGATTATTCGATTGCGCTCACCATTCACGGTCACGGTGGCTCCTTCTACATTCTCAAAGAAAAATGGACCAATGATGCCTCGAGACCAAAATCCGCACCAAACAGTGACACGTGGTGGGTGCATTGGCCTCACGACGACGATATGAGGATTTTCTGTGCCCCAGATGCGACAATTTGGTGCTGCTGCACCAATTCAACTTTGTATGGCTTCATGGCAAGGTCTTTATGCAAAATTTGCATCAAAGAAGTGCGCGAAATGTCCAATGGTTGAGATCGATGGCGAGTTGACGTCGATGGTTGTTCACTTACATTTTCAGCAACCGCAGCAATGTTTTCGGTCGAGCGCACCGGACGAGTACGTACACGGGTTGGTTTATACACCAACATTCCAGTTTCACGAACTCGCTTCACGAATTGATACACAAATTGAGTTTTCGGAACATTTTTTTTGTTAAATGTTTTTTTTCAAATTTCGCACAGTTTGAGTCGAAAGCTCACCACTTTGGAAATATATTTGAAATATTTCCCAACTTTCTTCAAGCGAATAGCGACCCATTTTGTAAATGTCAAAGTTTTTACTAAATATTAGTCGCTTTCCGTATGACATTTGACGTTTTTAAAGTCAAATTATGAATAGTTCAAATTCCAAACACTAGATGGACCACCCTGTATATTTGGACTCTAAATCACAAAACTTTTATGGAAGGGGAATTGAGAACATGGCTGATATCCAATCCAACTGTTTTTATCTTTTTCACTTAAGAATAGAAGATAATTTATATTGGTGAAGAATTTCTATGGTTAGGTACCGAAGCTGGGTCCAATTGAGTGCAGGTACCAACATCAAAAAAGAGGTATTTTTGGATTTAAAAAAAAAAAAATTCATTCACTTCGTCTTTTGTTCTTTTGTTGATTATTTTCTCTGATCCGGCTTTTCGCTTACTTCTTATATTAACCATCTGACGAAGAAAAAGACAAAATTAAACACATAAAATACTCAAATTTGACTGTTAGTTCCTCCACTCAATTTGATCCAGCTACGTTATTAATCAATAGATGTTCTTCACCAACACCATATTCTTCGTACAAACGTGGGTCTTCAGTAGAGCAAAAAAAATATT
This sequence comes from Lordiphosa magnipectinata, assembly GCA_037044535.1. Lineage (NCBI taxonomy): Eukaryota > Metazoa > Arthropoda > Insecta > Diptera > Drosophilidae > Lordiphosa > Lordiphosa magnipectinata. Next base: position 38,678 of record JBAMBO010000828.1, read on the forward strand.
TTTTTTTTAGTTAATATTTATTCTTGGCGTTTAAAAAGAAATTTCGTGCATTTTCGAGCAAAAAATATATTTTTTTCAAATATTTTATTTCGTTGTTTTCAAACTACTAAGCCTATTGGTAAACAATGTTTTACGCGATTATTAGAAACTTAATAACCTTTCGATTCATATCATGCTTGACTCCATCTAACGTTTTTAAATTGAGATGGATATTTCAAAAGGGGCGTAGCAAGTTGCTACTAGCAACGCTCGCCGGGTAACATATACAAATGTAACATAATAAGTCTTTATGAAATATAGAAATTAATTAATTTTCTTATGAAATTCAAACTGATAACGATTCTGAAATCTGTCGGGACAGTTCAAATGTTATCAATGATTGTCTGAGAGTGTCGGATTCTCCCACTGTTCGCCTATGACACTCATAAAAGTCGCACAGCTTTTCATTAAATAAATGCTTTAGAGTCTCAGATTTTTTAAATAGAACATACTTAAACAACATTTTGTTCCTTAAATAGATCATCTACAGCACGGACACAAATTCATACATTTGTACCCAGTCAAACATATATTATTGAACAATTCTAATTTATAATTTGTCTTTTTGTTACAATAGTTAAGCTGCCTATACAATTGCATTAATCTCTAAATAGTCGGTAGTCAAATTTCTCTTAAGAAAAACTTTTATCGAATATTTCATCATAGAAGCCCAAATTTTCTCTTAAAACTTTATGTTTGTCCATATGTGAATGTTTTAACGACCTTTATAATAATCAAACCTTCAAATTTTTGCCGGCTCGAGGTCTCGTTATGTTTTCACACATTTATAGCAACAAAAACCCCGGTTTGAATGCAGTTCTGCACTCAGACTTTTTGGTCACTCTGTTAGCAGGTGAGAGGAAATCTTTCTCACTAACATTGTAAGGCCATTTGGGAACACACCAAAACTGATTTCGATATACTCTTTACTCATAAAAAGCAATGTTTAATAGCCTTCCTGTGTGCCTGGGAGACAGCCGAAAAATATGTAATGAAATATATGAAATGAAAAATATATAAAATTTGAGGGATTACACAGGCAAATAAAATGACCACTTTTGTGAGGTCCAGCCTTCTTTGTATTATATTCAATTCCAGTTTTGTGCACTGATTCGAAAACTGGTCTCGGGTTCCATTTTGCAGAATGTTTTTGTATATTAAAAAATATGGATGTAACACACAGAGAGTGCGAAAATGTAACTGTGTCTCTCTCTAACACACAGTGATGATAATAAATAACTCGGCAAGCATTCGGTGTGAATTGGCGAGTATGTTCGGCCCCCAAGGGCTAGGGCTGGACAACTCTAAATTAGTGCTCACCAAACAAGCACATTTTTGCTTGTCTGTCGCCTGTTCGCCGCGGCGTTGGTCTAAACCGCTTTTCAGATCTTCATGAAATATCCATGCCATAGGATGTGTCAAAAAAACACAAAAATATCAACACAATTAGTAGGACCCGAGTGGCTCTGGGTTCATATAGTTAGTTTGTTTATTCATATATGGATCTATTTTGCCATGCAAGATTGCCGTTCTCTAAATTCACATATTTTTTCAGATTTCAGTAAAAATCTTACGACGTCGAAGTCCTGCGGTCGACCTTGATATCTTTGCAATGAATTTGAATATAAAGCGGTTCTTTCTATAGAATCGCCACGGTCAACCTCGTGTTCTGCGTATGTTGATGTGTTGTTGGGCCGTTTTTCTTTCTATTCTGCCGTTAAAAAATTGTAATTTCCTTGTCTCAAACCCATGGTGATTTCCCAAGAAGTTGTTCTAAACGTCTTCTCTTCATTTCTAAAAAGCTCTATAATTGTTTGCTGTCCTATGCTGCAGTTCGACACAAATACATGTCTATAGCGATTAGCAAATTTTCATAAATTGCGAATGCGCGATGCTATAATTGAAAATTACAAAAATTTAAAAAAAAAAAATTATTGTGCCTTCAGTCAAAGTTCTTAACCTCTACGCTATTTCCGACAATATTTACTGAGTAGTAAAATGTGCTATATAAAATCAAATATAGACCTAGAGCCCGCTAAAAAGTTCTATGATTAAAATCAATATATTTTTTTGTGATTCACGTTCCACACTAAAGTAAAAAGTAGTACAGTAATTACTTAACAACTGCATAGAGGCCTTAAATAGTCGTGTACAAGCCATTGTGGTGGTTGGATTTTAATTACAACCAATTTAGCATATAGCCTAAAGGCTCTTCTATTTTCACAAATTTTGTTGCATTTGAATCAGCTGGATGGACAAAGTAACAGCCGGTTAGTTAATCATGGAAAATAGAAATAAATTTTATGACAGGAGGCCAAATGAGTTCCGCACTCACCATAATCTCCGGACTAAGCTCCCACGTACAAATAAAATCGACTTGAGTTTTACCTCAATAAAGTGGCGTCGACAAGAGTTCATAACAGTTCCAATAGGTGTTTAGTTTTCCTCACATTCGCACTCAAATTTAAACAAACGTACGTCTTAGGTAAAAGTACAAAATATTTATATATATTCCATATATATATTTTCCAACAGAAAAGCATATGCGATCGAGCATAATTTGTGCGGGCCAAAAATCATACTTTAAAAATCAATTAAAAAAAACCATGGTCAACCGCCAATTGATTCTGCACGTAAATTCATAATAATTCGCTGTCCATCGAGGAAAAATAATTCGAGTTTTCGGAGCTACTTATAAGGTACCTAAAATGAATAAAGTAAAAAATTACCAAACTTTTTATTAGATGTTCCGAATCGGGATAGAACCCACACCTCCCGCACCAGCAGCCACACACACTACCGCTGCACCACACCCGGCCACAATTAAAAATATTTTGATTTTTTTTTGCATAATCTTCAACTGTAGTGAACATACGCATTTTTGGCACTAACAAAGTTGTGGAGGTCACAATGAGTCCTATGTGACAGAACACACATCAATGCAGCCGAAAAAATTTAACCGTATATTACACACGTTTACAAATAATGGTCAACTTTTGCACCAGAGTAGAAAGCAAACTTTTCGTGTTTGGTCTATAACTTTCAAATGCCCGATGATATTGAAAAACTGAATGTGGTAAATTAGAGGAGACTACCAACTTTTATAATCTGAGATTTTTATATCAGCAATACATTGTTCAGAATTATTTAAATTTGGGAAAAAAAAATCGTTTTTATCAAAAAATAACCATATTTTTCATATTAAAATTAATAAATTGGTAAAAAGAGGACAGAGGGCAGTAAAAAGAGAACTCTGTGCAAAATTTCAGCTCGATAGCTTCAAAACTTCAAAACCGGACAAAGCTTAATCGACTCAGCTCGTCATGCTGATCAAGAATATATATACTTTATGTGGTCGGAGATGACTCCTTCTATGCGTTGCTTACTTCTGGGCAAAATTATAATACACTTTTCAAGTGTATAAATATGATCAGAAAGATAATATTTTCTTTTATCAGCTGGATGGACAAAGTTACAGCCTGTTAATTCCTGGAAAATTAATTAAAATGTATGGAAGGACAACTAAATTCATACAGGAATATGTATAGGAATTATTAGAAGCCTACGTGATCTAACATAGACCTTACATTAATTGTCAAAAAAGAAATAATAACATTAAGGCAGTACTAGATTACACAGACAGCGCATAGCTATAGCCTCTAGCAAATAAACAGAATTTTCTAAAATTATGCTTTGAGGTGGATGAATCCCGGTCAAATATTTCAATGTTTCGAATGGCTGCTTGACTTATTAAAACCCTATGCTAATTAACACATTTTATTTTTCAGAACTAATTTTAATTTGACCACAAACAAAGCGAGCCAGGTAATTTTCAGACATGAAAGAAAGATGTTTCCATGTTAAATATGTAGCTGTGATAATTAAAGTTCCAATTCCCCCAGAAATATGATAGTACTCAAAGGCATTTTAATAAGTCTAATCGCTTATTCATGTCTGGCGCAAGACACTTCTTTGGACAACCTAATTGCGGATATTTTTAAGACAGATGAAAGCTCGTTTACCAGTACAACCCAGTCAAGTCGAGTCGCCGAAGTTACACGTGAACCTACAACATCACCAAACCCTTCAACTACAACCCAATACCAATCTTGCGGTGAGCAAAGAGAATGCGTGGCACGCTGGCTATGTGCGAACGATACAATAAATACTAGCGGTGAGAATATAATTGACATAAGAATTGATACTGGATCGCCATGTAAGAACTATTTGGATCTATGCTGTGATCTCCCAAATAAGGTATAAGTGAATTTCTTCATTGCATATTGGTCCCAAAGTCGATTTTTTTTGCTTATACTTTAAATATTAATATATATGCCCCACATTTGGTTTACCAAATTTCGGTCGATTTGAGACACTATTTTATACAGCTGTTATATAACCGATCTGATCGACTTGCACCAACTTAGTTGATTCTTAAGCAATGGAACTAAAAGTTTAGCTTAACGCGTATTTATAGTTACCAGACGACTTACGAAATATGGTTTAGTTTAACAAAAACGCTGCCATATAACCGATTTCAAGCAAAAACCATTTGGACCATCGGAATGGAGACACTTTAATAAACTAATATGCTTTTTTAGTTACTGTGGTCGGCGGTCGTCAAGCATACTTTTCGTCCACTAAAAACAAACTACTTTGAGGTGGTTTTTTCTTTTCCTCTAAGTCTCTTAATGTAGTCTGCAGATTGCTTAACTATAACGTCGCCTATCATTGGGTCATTTAGTTCCTGTTCCAGCCTTCTCGTGCACATATACCAGGGCGCTCCCGATAGTCTGCGCAGTACTTTGGCTAGGAGGACACGGATCTTGTGTAGATGCGTTGTATCTGCAATACCAAATACTTGCAGGCCGTATCTACATCCGGGTGCAATGATTGTCTTGTATATATGTGCCTTGTTTTTTAATGACAATTTGTTTCTGCTATTTAGCAGCCATCCCAATTGAGCAGCTTTTCTATACAGCAACCTTATGAGCTGGTTTATGTGCAAGCCAAAGTCAGGCGCCTGTCGAGGTACACTCCCAGGTACCTGTGTCCTTTATGATGGGCTAGAAGTTGATTTTCCGTGAAAACTCCGGGGCAGTCGTCTCTCCTTAACGTGTAGGTGACATTGGCACACTTCGCTTGATTGGTGGCAAGGAAAAGGTCCTGTGGGTCATTCCTTGGAATGGTATCTCCAGTGGGCATGTCCATGGTTGAAAGTGTGTAAAGCGTGGGGCCTAGGATGCTCCCCTGTGAAACTACTGCACGTATAGTTCTTGTACTCGATTCAGCTCCATCAAGGACGACAGAAAACGTCCTATCAGTAAGGAAGCTGCGCACCAGATCAACGAGCTGTGGTGGGAGAAGACTCTTTATCTTGCCACACATGATCGAACGCTTGCTTCACGTCGACGAACCCTTCTAGGATAAATTTGAGGTTAAGATTGCCAAAAAAAGGCGCACAATAAAATCAAATACAATAAAGTACAAACAGCGAATATTTAACAAAGGCAATTAAGCTAACAATACCTAACATAACATTTTCCATATTTTTTTCTTCAATTGCTTTCATCAAATGTAAAATATTTTAAAGTCAATCAACTTTGACAGTACTCAGTAAAATAAACAGCTCATTTTATCGGCTTTTGCGACCATTGTGCATTGCATAAATATTTATATATACTATATATTTATTTGCTAATCTTTATCCGTCCACAGAGAGATAAGCCCGAAAAACCAATTGTCAATCCAGAAAAGCCTGAAGGATGTGGATACCAGAATCCAGATGGTGTTGGCTTTAAAATAACTGGAAACGTAAATCAGGAAGCAGAGTTTGGAGAATTTCCATGGATGGTTGCAATCTTACGGGAGGAGTCTCAACTTAATTTGTACGAATGTGGAGGAGCTCTAATAGCGCCAAATGTAATACTTACAGCGGCCCACTGCGTTCACAACAGAGATGCTGGTTCTCTGATTGGTAACGTTTTAAATAAGCAAATCATTTAAGCTAATATTAATTATACTCTTATATTTATTTAGTTAGAGCCGGAGAATGGGATACACAAACGAAAAATGAAATCATCCCGCATGAAGACCGATATGTTAAGCAAATCATTTATCATGAACGATTTAATAAGGGATCCCTTTACAATGACGTTGCACTACTCTTACTGGAGAGTCCATTTACCTCTCAAATGAACATTCAACCAGTTTGCCTGCCAAACGCTGGAGACAAGTTTGATTATGACCGCTGTTATGCTACTGGCTGGGGAAAGAATAAGTTCGGAAAAGACGGGGAATACCAAGTAATTTTAAAGAAGATTGATTTGCCCGTTGTGGAAAATAATCAATGTCAGGCGAACTTGCGCGACACTCGTCTCGGCAAGCATTTTATATTACATGAAAGTTTTATATGTGCCGGCGGAGAAAAAGACAAAGACACTTGTAAGGGCGATGGCGGTTCTCCGTTAGTATGTCCTATTAAGGGTCAAAAGAATCGATTTATGTCAGCTGGCATTGTGGCGTGGGGCATTGGCTGTGGCGAAGAGAATATACCTGGCGTATATGCAAGTGTTGCTCATCTAAGACCATGGATAGATGAAAAACTTCAGCAATGGCAGATAAATCCAAAATACTTTACACTTTAGAAATTAAATTTTTCTGACGAATTGAACGATTTTTTTAAATAATTCAAGTTTTGTATACGCAAGCTTAGAAAATAAATAAAAGTGTGAATCGTAATTGTTTGGTTGTATCGTTTCTCTGTTGCCTACCTCTACACCTTTACCTGAGGCTTTTTGCCTCCTCCCGCTGCCACAGCTGGGATACCAATACTCTAGTGGCAATAAAATAATATAGAACACCTACCTAGAGGTGCTTTCTTCGCCATTTTAGGTTAAAAAGTAACTCGTAATCGTCATCGTCTTTCGGTAATAATATTAGCGCCCTCTACACCGATTTTATTTTTCTTTCACAAGTAGCTGTGTGGGCTGTACCTCAAAATGTCGATTAAATTCAGCTGCACTGTTGGTGGGACTGGATAACTGCAAAGGATACAAGATTTGTTGTGTGAAATAAATATCGAGATGCGCATCTGAGTTGCTTAGATAGACAATTTCACGTCCATTATTACGGCCAGTATTTACTCTAAGCAAAGTGTAGTTGGGTGGAGAATTCAACAAGCTTTGAGCTCTGCTAAGGCATTTACGGACATGCGAAGTGACGAGAAGTTCCATTCAAAAAGTGAGGAAAGAAGAAGCAGACGTAACGATTTCGCAGCATTTAACATTTTGCGACGGTGTGGGCCTCTTTATACTTTGAACAGTTGAACTAACATTGGGGCCACTCAATATTACGTCACCCTTCCAGCCATCAGCGATCAACTGAAGACAAAATAAAAACGAGAGCGTAAGTTAAAGTCGGCTCTAACCGACTTCGATATACCCGTTACTCATGAAAAGAAATGTTTAAAAGCCTTCCTGAGTGTCTCATGTGGGACAGCCGAAAAGTATGCAACATTTTTTTAACTCGGCTATTTATCATCCGATCTTGATGAAAATTTCAGGACTTATAGATGTTGCGAATATAAATGTAAGTTTTAAATTTAAGGTCGGTATCTCAACAATTGTGGAAGCTATTCAACATTTTTTATTGTGGGGGCGGGCGTGGGAGTGGCAACAATTAGAAATAAACTTGATCTGCGAGCAGACAAGAGGAGTCTACATTGCAAATTTGGTTGCTCTAGCTCTTCTAGTCTCTAAAATCTAGGTGTTCATACAGACAGACGGATGGACGGACAGAGGGACATGGCTATATCGACTCGGCTGTTGATGCTGATCAAGAATATACGTAATATACATTCGCACGACTTTAGTATACCCTTTTACGCTACGAGTAACGGGTATAACGAGAAAGGAAAGCTTACTTCGTCTGTGCCGAAGTTTTAATACACTTGAAAAGCTCGTCCCAAAGGTAAGCGCTTTCGACCGAACTTTGCAGATCAGTTTGAAAACATTTAATTTTAATAATGACCGAGTTAATGAACGCTAGCATTGAAAACAAAAAAGTTTTTCTCACAAAAACTCATTTCCCGACCGAACATTTCTATGGCAGCTACAAGAAGTAGTCATCCTAACCGGGCGGTTCCAAATTATTTGCAGCGTGCAGCTAAAAGAAGACACTGTGCAAAATTTCAGCTCGATAGCTTTATAACTGAGGGACTAGTTCGCGTAGAAACAGACAGACGGACTGACAGACAAAGCTCAATCGACTCAGTTCGTCATGCTGATCAAGAATATATATACTTTATGTGGTCGGAGATGAATCCTTCTATGCGTTGGAAACTCCTGGGTAAAATTATAATACACTTTTCAAGTGTATAACGAGAACGTAAGTTAAAGTCGGCTCTAACCGACCTTCGATATACCCGTTACTTATGGAAAGAAATGTTTAACAGCCTTTCTGTATGCCTGAGGTGGGACAGCCGAAAGGTATGCAACATTTTTTAACTCGGCTATTTATCATCTGTTCTTGATGAAAATTTTTGGGCTTATAGATGTTGCGAATCTAAATGTAAGTTTTAATTTTGAGATCGATATCCTCAAAAATTGTGGGAGTTATTCAACATTATTTATTGTGGAGGCGGGGGTGGGAGTGTCAAAAATTTGAAATAAACTTGATCTGCGTGCAGACTATAGGAGTGTACATTGCAATTTGGTTGCTCCAGCTCTTCAAGTCTCTGAGATCTAGGTGTTCAAACAGACAGACGGACATGGCTATACCGACTCGGCTGTTGATGCTGATCAAGAATATATATACTTTATATGGCTGGAAATGATTCCTTCTACCAGTTACATACATTTGCTCGACCTTAGTATACCCTTTTACTCTACGAGTAACGGGTATAAAAATAGATAATCCTAATCCAGTCTCGGACCAAATAAGGAGAACATTTTTATACCCGTTACTCGTAGAGTAAAAGGGTATACTAAAGTCGTGCAAATGTATGTAACAGGCAGAAGGAATCATCTCCGACCATATAAAGTATATATATTCTTGATCAGCATCAACAGCCGAGTCGATATAGCCATATCCGTCTGTTCGTCTGTCCGTCCGTCCGTCTGTCCGTCTGTCTGTATGAACACCAAGATCTCAGAGACTAGAAGAGCTAGAGCAACCAATTTTGAAATGTAGACTCCTATTGTCTGCACGCAGATCAAGTTTATTTCAAATTTTTTCCACGCCCACCCCCGCCCCCACAATAAAAAATGTTGAATAACTCCCACAATTTTTGAGATATCGATCTCAAATTAAAACATTACATTAATATTCGCAACATCTATAAGACCTCCAATTTCGGATGATAAATAGCCGAGTTAAAAATGTTGTATACTTTTCGGCTGTCCCGCCTCAGACACACAGAAAGGTTATTAAACGTTTCTTTCCATAAGTAACGGGTATTTCGAAGTCGGTTAGAGGCTACTTTAACTTACGCTCTCGTTATGATGTGCTCCGACCCACATCAAGTGGGCGGAGGCAAAGATTTACAACTGCTGGGAAGGTAAGTATGACAAAATATTAGATACATTTACCAAAATTACACACTCAGAAGAAAATAAATTTTGTATAAACCATTATGTAACATGCATATGATTCGAATCGGATCGTGAAATTCAAATTAAATCTACTTATATGTCAGAAAATTGGCCGGAACTGTCCTGTAGATCTGGGAGGGATGCAAAAATGAATTTGGCTCAAAGAAAAAAAGATTCAAAATGGCCATTTATTAGTTTATAAAGGAACATAACTCCGTGACAGATTCTACGATCTTGCAAAGACAGTAGTCTTAATAGACGGAGTCTATCCACATGCGATGGCAGGCGACGGTGTTGTCCCCAGTTTAATCCACGTAAGGCTCAAGACTCAATAATATTAAAATGCTAATTGGCTGCCTTTACAGACCAAATCGCTATACTGACAACACAGAAGTAATTGGTTTAATCTCGACCCTATCTTTGGACTTTACTGACATAATAATAGCTGGAGACCTGAATAGTAATATGTTAACTGATCGAAACTTAGCAGATGAAATGACTTCGATGCATATGGATTTAGTCAACTCAAGTATACCTACACATTACACAAACACATATGATACTTTACTAGACGTATTTTTTGTAAATGATTCAGACAACGTTCTATTATATGATCAAAAATAGAGGGAAGCTAACTTCGGCTCGACCGAAGTTTATATACCCTTGTAGCTTGTATGATTTTTATACCCTTGTAGAGGGTATATTAAAATTGTCGAGATGTTTGTAACGCAGAGAAGGAAGCATCTCCGACCACATAAAGTATATATATTTTTGATCAGCATAACGAGCTGAGTTGATATAGCCATGTCCGTCTGTCCGTCCGTCTGTCCGTCTGTTATTTGTGTCTACTAATTTATATAAATCATACAAGGTACAAGGGTGTAAAAACTTCGGTCGAGCCGAAGTTAGCTTTCCTCTATTTTTATAAATTCGTAGCCTGATTCCACAGACACAAATATGTAAAAGTAAAAAGTAAAATTGGCTCATACAGCACCTCTAGTAGGGCCAGGGCCAAGCTTCTCTCAATCTCTTGGCGTGTGTGCTTATAATTTTTTTGCACAAGAGAAAGGGACCTACAGTTTAACGCCGAATCCGAACGGCAATTAGCTAGAGAATTGTTGCTTTATCATGGCTAGTTAACTTCACAGCTGGCGCCAGTAGCTGGTGAAGGTGATCGGGTGTGTAAAAGCTTTTTTCTAAAGAAAGAAAAAACTTTTTTATTAGATGGTCCGAGGCGGGATCGAACCCACAACCTCCCGCACCAGCAGCCACACATACAACTGGAACGCCACGCCCGACCGACACAAATATGTACATTCGGCCAAATGTACACATTTTTGACAAGGCCTCCTATATACATTTTCTACACCTAATTTCTACGGCTGCTGTCCTATCAAACTTGGTGGAATTATGTGAAAGCATAGAAAACTTGTATTTTTTTACCGATTTACCGATGTGAATTCTCAGTTAGAAACACTCCAATTGTTTACTAGAAATTTATTCGAGGCATTCGTACCCATCAAAAAGAAATTATTGACACCAAGTCAAAAACCGTGGTTTAGTGATAACATTGCCAAACGTGTCTCTTTAAGAGATTCAGCATATAAGAAATGGAAAGTATATAGGATCTCAAAACATTATAGACATTTTAAAGTTTTAAGGAAACAAGTTCATAAATTGATAATGACTTCTAAGAGCTCTTATTACTCGTCAAAATTGGAAAGTGCAATAACTACTCGACAATAATGGGGTGAAATTAGAAATCTGGGAGTTGGGAAGCAAATAAGTAGTATTAAAATTAACGCTGAAATCAATGATCTAAACTGAAAATTTGTGCAATCTGGAGTACCTGGAGCTACATCTAATCCTTATCTTGAATTGATGCCTAGTAATAACTGTGATAGTAGTTTTAACTTTCTGTGTGTGAGTCAGTGTGATGTTCTTGAGTCTGTTCTTAAAATTAAGTCAAATGCAGAGGGATTAGATAATATGAATCCAAAATTTCTATAGATTATCCTTCCCCAAATATTGCCTTTCATAACCCATATCTGCAACACTACATTTATGACATCAACTTTTCCGAATTTATGGAAAAGGCTAAAATCATACCCATTCCGAAAGGAAACAATGAATACAGACCAGGGCTTAATACCGGAACCGTTAACCGAAATAAACCGTTTCAAATCAAGTACCGGAACCGGAACCTATACAAATTTTTTTTTGAGAACCGAAAACCGTTTACCGTTATTAATGGAACCGAAAGCACCGGAACGAAACCGAAACGTTGGTACCGGTACAGTTTCGGTTTTTTTTACCTTCGCAGAGCGCATTGTTGTTTTGGTCACGATACCAAAATATTTGCTTCCGGAAGACATCTTCAACATTTGCTCCAGTTTTGCGGCTGCAGAAAGCGACTTTCTTCTGCACCAGAAAAAGTGGGACACAGTTCGCGAAATTGTACGCATACTAGAACCAGCGGAGGTGGCCACCACTAAACCTTAAGCCGTAAATCTAGTTTTGGGTGATTGGAAATATGGACAAATTCGTCCTCTTAGCGAAAACGTTTTCATAGAAAGCGAGGGAAATCACTTTTTGAAAACAATGCTTTTTTATGTGGCATATTTTTGGACCCTAGTTATGACGTAACGCTAAGTACTGAGCAAAAAATTGTACTTGAATCAATCTTTTAATAAATATTTATGCACAAATTTCGTCGGTTGCTGATCATTCACTGCTTAATGATGAGGGCAGTTCTAATACTAGTTCAACTAAAAGCGTCGACGAAGTTGAGGCACATTTGATATTGCAGGAAGAGAAACTTGGTGATAAAAATACATAATTTGTGTCAACAAATAAGCTACTGGATTCCATTAAGACTTTTTTCATACTTAAATGTGTTTGAAACCATGAAAACATTCTTAACTGGTGGTGAAAATCATCCACAAAGTTCCCACAATTGTATGTGATATCAAAAGTCTTGCTTTCTGTTCCAGCTACGCAAGTTAGCGTGGAACGGCTATTCTCTGGCGTAAAATTTATAATGAATCTGCTAAGATGTTGGATGTCGTTTTATTACACAGGAATAAAATGGATTAGCTTTATCTCAGAATTCCATTTTTCCAATATTAAAAATAAGTACTACTTATACCGGTACGTACCGGTATACCGAAATAAAAATCCGGGTACCGTATCGAAACCGAAAACCGAAATTAGTTGATAACCGAAATAGAACCTTTAACCGAAACATAAATTTCGGTACGTACCGGTACCGCAACCGAAATTCGTTTCGGGATTAAGCTCTGATACAGACCAATTTCAATCCTACCATTTTTATCCAAAGTTGTTGAACAGTTAATAGCTCAGCAAATAAGTACGTTTTTGACAAATAATTTATTGCTTAGTACTAAGCAGTCTGGATATAGGAAAAATGGAAGCTGCACCACGGCAAAAGTCAGTATTACGGAAGATATTAAAAGATTATTAGCCATTACACTTATAAAATCATATTTATCTGATAGAAGTCAGGTAGTGGTTACTGAGTCTGAAAAATCATCTACTTTGCGTTTAAATCGTGGTGTACCCAGGGCTCAGTCCTTGGCCCACTTCTGTTTTCTTTATATGTAAATGACCTCCTAGATATGTTGTCTAATTGTAATGTCCACATGTATGTCGATGATGTTCAAATGTATGTTAGTCGTCCTCTGAATAAAATAAACGTATGTGTAGATGTTAGTAATATGTATTTGTTAAGTGTTAATGATTGGGCTAAATGTAATGGGCTGTCACTCAATCCTACAAAGTGCAAGTGTATTGTAATATACAAGAAATCCTGACAACTGATCTTCCTAATCTAAAAATTGAGACCAAGCCTATAAAATACGAATCACAGACAGTTAACCTAAGTATTACATTTAACGATACTTTATCTTAGAATAATCATGTGACTAGTCGGGCGTGGCGTACCATTTGTATGTGTGGCTGCTGGTGCGGGAGGTTGTGGGTCCGATCCCGCCTCGAACCATCAAATAGAAAAAGTTTTTTCTTTCTTTAGAAAAAAGCTTTTACACACCCGATCACCTTCACCAGCTACTGGCGCCAGCTGAGAAGTAACTAGCCATGAAAAAGCAAAAATTCTCTAACTATTGCCGTTCGGATTCGGCGTTAAACTGTAGGTCCCTTTCTCTTGTGCGAAAAATTTTAAGCACACACGCCAAGAGATTGAGAGAAGCTTGGTCCTGGCCCTCCTGGAGGGTGCTGTTTGAGCCAATTTTACTTTTTTACTTAATCATGTGACTAGAGCAGCTGGTAAAACGTATGGAGTACTTAGACAACTTTCTTGACTAAGAATTATTTACCGCCGAACCGCAGACTTTTGATCGCAAAGACATACTTGACACCTACACTGTGCTATGGGCTGGAAATATTTGGAAACTTAATAGAGAACAACTTCTTCACATACAATGACACAGTCTACAACCAATTATTTGGAATGCCAATGGGGAACCCATTGTCTCCAACAATAACAAATATAATTTTAGATAAAATACTGGACGGTACATTTGATAAACTGAACGCAATGAACATACATATAAAACACCTTTCAAAATATGTAGATGACATATTGTACATCGTAAAGTCGAAGGCTACAGAGAAAATTTTAGAAGTACTAAACAAACAACGCAGACGAATTCAAATCACGGTAGAAATAGAGGATAAGAACAAAATAGCCTATCTAGACACAGAGATCACAAGGCACAAGGAAACACTAATATTCAACTGGTATACTAAACCAATGGCATCGGGCAGATTAATCAACTACAACTCAAACCACCCACCCAACCAGATAATCAACACGGCTAAAAATCTGATTAGAACAGCCTACTCATTAAGCAATGAACAGTTTAGACCAGACAACTACATAAAAATATAGAAAATTTGACTGAACAATAGCTACCCAGAACAACTCATTAATCGACTAATTAAGGAAACAACAGACAACTTATTTAATAATAAACACACGAAGGAGAACCAACAAGAACCAAAGAAATGATATGCGTGATGATAAGCGTCCCGTATATTCAAAATTTAACAAATGCAAAATCAATAATAGAAATATTGCCAAAACAAACGACACAACAGCTGATATTCGCCTACAAAGCCCACAACAACACAAGACGCTTATTTACAAACACAAAAGACCGAATTAAAAAGGAAGACAAGAGCGGGGTTGTGTACGAAATCAAATGTGAGGGCCAAGACGGAGAAAAATGCAACGGAATCTACATAGGCACGACTAAGCGCTCTCAGGGCACGCGAAAAAGTGAACATAAAAGAGATGCCCAGAAGACCAAAACAAAAACAGCTCTAGCAGAACATGTCACAACAACAAACCATACTGCTGACTTGAGCATGTTAGAGTACTGGATGTGGAAACGAGATGGAACACAAGAATGACACTGGAGAGCGTACAACAAACAAATTTCATATACGCAGCGGCACTGTCACAGAGGAGAAGCAGCGCCAAGACAAAAATTAAATAAACGAACATTGACCAAAATTTATGATTTATATAAATTAGTAGCCTGATTCCACTGACACAAAAATGTACATTCGGTCAAATGTACACATTTTTGACAAGGCCTCCTATATACATTTTCTACACCCAATTTCTATGCCAGCTATACTATATAGTTGTCCTATTAAACTTGGTGGAATTATGTGAAAGCATAGAAAACCTATAAATTCGAGGTTTGGGGACGTTTGGACTATGGCAGCTATATGCTATAGTCATCCGATCTGGCCGGTTCCGACAAATGTGCAGCGTATTTGTACCAAAAGACTTCGTGCAAAGTTTGGTTAAGATAGCTGTAAAATTGACGGAGGAGATGGCATAGAAACAGACGGACATGGCTATATCAACTTAGCTCGTCATGCTGATCAAGAATATATATACTTTATGTGGTCGGAGATGCTTTCTTCCATGCGTTACAAACATCTCGACAATTTTAATACACCCTCTAGAAGGGTATAAACATGGATAGACTGACAACAAATAACAATAACAAAGTGCAATACAGGAGACAAATATGACGACAACCAATTAGGTATTTAACATTAAAAGCAAATTTATATATATGTAGTGAATATGTGTATTGATGTATGTATGTATTGTCTCCAAATAAAAACAGACTCCCTGAAGAAGGCAGCAAAAGCTAGCCGAAACGCGTAGGAGAACAGCTGAGTTCAAGAATGTTTAAACTGCAGCAAAGGTGGACGGCCTAAAATAACCCAAGTAGAAGTTCACATAGCAAACGAAACGGCCTATATCAAAACCAACACTGTGATGCTGCCTCCCAAAGAAGACTTAACGTTACATTTCACAATATAGCTAGATATTCTTCTTCTTCTTTATTGGCCCGATGTAGCATCACAACCGCTTGACGGTCTTGGCCTCTGTAATAAATGGCCTCCACTCGCTTCTGCATTGTGCGAGCTGGCACCAGTTGTTCACATCAAGGTTGGAAATGTCTTTCCGCACTTGATCGTCCCATCTTAGTGGTGGGCGACCCCTTCTGCCTTGTCCTCCAAAGTCAGCCGCCTTCGCTTTGTACGTTTTTTTTACTGGAGCTACTTCATCCATCCGGATTACATGTCCTAACCAGCGCAGCCGTTGTTGCTTTATGCGCTTGACTAGACTGATGTCCTTATAGAGCTCATACAGTTCGTGATTCATTCGAATGCGGTATCCATCGCCAACTTTTAAAGGTCCATTGATCCTCCGAAGGATTTTTCGCTCGAACACGCCAATCGCCTCCTCATCCGCTGCTGTCATTGTCCATGCTTCTGCGCCGTATTGCAGGACTGGGATGATGAGCGACTTGTATAGACCTTTTTTTGTTCTTCGAGAAAAGGCTCTGCTCTTGAACTCCCTACTGAGCCCGTAGTAGCATCGGTTTCCAAGAGTAATTCTTCTTCGGATCTCCAGGCTGATGTTGTTGTCGCCGGTAATCATCGTCCCGAGGTAGACAAAATCCTCTACAACCTCAAAGTTGTGCTCCCCCATAGTAACAAATTGTCCAAGACGCGTAGACTTCTTGTCCGTGGATACTAGGTACTTTGTCTTGTCCTCGTTTATCGCTTAGCCCATCAGTTTAGACTGCTTCTCAATCTCTGAAAACGCCCTGCTTACCGCCCGTTCGTTTTTGCCGATAATGTCAATATCATCGGCGTATGCGAGTAGCATTAGATATTTGTAAAGCAATGAGCCCGATCTGTTGGCATTTGGGCACTGGCGCAGAATATACTCCATCAGTAGACTAAAGAAGTCACACGATAGGGTGTCACCCTGCCTAAAACCTGTCTTGGTATCAAATGATTCGGAGAGGTTCTTTCCTATTTTGATGGGGCTTCGAGTGCTTCTCAACGTCATCATGCAAAGTCGAACGTACTTTGCTGGTATACCAAAGGTAGACAGGGCGTCAAAGAACCTTGAACTTATCGGTGTGTCAAAGGCTGATTTATAATCAACAAAAAGATGGTTGGTTTTGATATTTCTCTCATAGGTCTTCTCCATGGTTTGTCGTTGTTGTTATATGTTATGATAATGTTAATATCTGTTCTGTGGTGGATTTACCAGGTCTGAAACCACACTGATAAGGTCCAATCAGTGTGCTTATAAGCGGCTTTAGACGTTCACAAATAATGCACGACAGAATCTTATATGCGATGGGGAAGGAGACTGATCCCACGGTAGTTGGCGCAAACTGCAGGGTCTCCTTTTTTAAAAAGTGGGAAAATTACACTTAGACTCCAATCCTCGGCCATGCTCTCGTCGGACCGTATTCTGCTGATGAGTTGGTGCATGCACCTTACCAACTCCTCGCCTCCAGCCTTAAACAGTTCAGCTGGCAGGTCATCTGCTCCTGCTGATTTGTATTTCTTAAGCCTTTTTATGGCTACACAGACTTTGTGATGGTCCGGTGGGTCTATCTCTATGTTGTCGATTGGTGGCGTCGCTACTTCTCCAGAGGTGGTATTGTGTTCGTTGTCGCCTCCCAGCAGGTTGGCGAAATAGCTTCTCCATTTGTCTAGCGCCACTTGCGGATCTGTGACCAGATTTCCATTTTCGTCCTTGCATTGTGTGACTCCGGGTTTGAAACCTTCAATTAGTCGTATAATCTTTCGATAGAATTTTCGAGTCTCACCCATGCCGAATAGCATCTCGACTTCCTCACGCATGCGCCGTTCTCGCTCATTCTTTTTCCTTCTGAAAAGGCGCTTCTCCTCTCTCCTTTTCTTCCGGTATTGCTCTTTAACAGCCCGCGTTGCTCCCGACTGCAGAGTTCTCCTGTAGCTAGCGTCTTTCTCTGCAGTAGCGTCGCGGCAGTCCTCATCATACCAAGTCTGCTTTCGAGGGTGCTCGGCGTATTCGAGAATCTCCTTGGCAGCCATACTCATGGAGTGTTATATGTGATTCCACTGTTCACATACACCAGAAGAGAATGGTGAATTTTCCCTGAGCAGTTGGGTGAGTTTAGCTGTGTAGGCTTCAGAGGTTCGTTGTGATTGCAGCTTATCGACATTTAGCTTTCGACGTGTACTAGTACGTGAGACATGTGCCACACTGAGCCGCGTGCGTACTTTGGCTGCAACAAGGTAGTGATCCGAGTCTATGTTGGCACCTCGAATCGCACGCACGTCTAGAACACTCGATGAGTGCCTTACGTCGATCACAACATGATCAATCTGATTTCGCGTTAGTTGATCAGGGGACTTCCAGGTCGCTTTATGGATGTCGCGATGCTTAAACCTGGTTCTACTTATGACCATGTTCCTGCCCGCTGCATAATCTATTAGCCTCTCTCCGTTACCGGAGGTTGTTTCATGAAGGCTAACTCGGCCGACTGTCGAGCCAAAAACTCCTTCTCTCCCAATTTTAGCATTAAAGTCGCCAAGCACGATCTTTATGTCGTGATCGAGCAGCGCTCATATAACTGTTCCAGGCGCTCATAGAATTCGTCTTTTATCGAACCGCCCTTGTCTTCCATTGGGGCGTGAGCACAGATAAGACTAATATTAAAATATTTAGCCTTAAGTCTGAATGCGGCTAGTCGCATGTCCACTGCTGTGAAATTGATGACAAAGCGACGAAGTCTTGCACTGACTGCAAGGCCACATCCAAACTCATGCTTGGAAGCATGTCCGCTGTAGTAGATCTCCCAGGGTGCATTAGTTGTTGATATTCTTTTCACCATGCTCCCCTGTCCAATCCATCGCATTTCCTGAAGTGCGGTAACGTCCGATAAATATTTATCAAGGACATTCACCAACTGAATACCAGCACCTTCTCTGTTGAGGGTGCGAACATTCCAGGTGCATATCCTCAAATCGTGGTCCTTAAAACGTTTGCGTGGGTCGTCATCAGAGGGGGTACGTATCCGAGTCATTGTTGTCGCAGTTTTCATTGGAGAACTTTTTTTGACGGCGGTGGGTACCAAACCCGACGCACCAACCCTATATATTGTACCCTGTAGGGAGGGCTCGCCACTCACGCTAGCCAGAAGCTTTGCGGATGTAAAGCGTTCTGCTTACAGTGGTCACCAACGAGGAGGTGTGAGTCGACTTGAGACGCAGTAAGCCAGGATCGCGCTGGGTTCGCCAAGTTGAACCGATCAGCAGCTTTACCTCACTACATACGTCCCCATTAGGTCCAAAAAAACTATGACTAGAAATTTCTGGACCACCACCAAATATACGGTGTTGACTTTAAATCATTTACAATATACAGATCGCTTATTTTTCTGCATAAGATAATAAATACCATAAAACCATCATATTTGAGTGGCCAGATAAGTTTGGCCACACCGATAAGAACTATGAACTTGCTAGTTCGGAGCGACAATTCTTTTCAATACTGTTAGGTTGTGGAACCAACTACCAACCAACATAAAGAATATCAGTAGTGCAACGAAATTTAGGGAACAATTGAAAATACACTTGCAAACTTTGTTTGTTTGATTGTTATAGCCCTGACAAGTGAGACGAAAAGAGGCTTAGTGGTATATAGGTAATCAAAATCCTTTGACCAACGTTTAACAAAAGCGAATGGCTGTTATGGTTGAATAATACGCTAAGGTCTGTTACCGCATGTATGCGCTCGAGGTTGTGCGGGGGCCTGGGAATAGTTACCCATAAATGGGGCAGAGCGGTAGAAAGACGCAACACTACATTTAGAGTGGTCAAGGTACAGCAAGTTGTTGATGCACCAGGATTGAAGGTGGTTAATGTCATTTTGTAGCAGACAATGTGAATCGGGGTCTGTGAGCTACATACACATTTTAACATCGTCTGCATACATCAAAACATGATTGCTTGCATGCTGGAGCAGAAATGTAACATGGATGAGAAGCAGAAGCCATGCACAGTTTCTGGCTGGTTTCGTTTCGCGCGGGTGGCGCCTGCATCGCTCCGTACAATCAAACAAATGTTGTTAGTTTAAGTGATATTCAATAAAGTTAGTTACACATAAAACCTAGTAGCTAAAAGTGCATCAACATCAAAAATGTGGTATTTTTGAGATTTTTTAGAAACAGATTTTCATTTGCTTCGTTTTCTTTTCTGTTCTAGACTATTTTCTGTGGTCTGGCTATTTGTTCACTCAATATGATCCAGCTACTGTACTTATACATATATTTAAATATGTTGTGAAAAGTTTGATAGCTTTTGATAGAAAGATAGCCTTCAAAAAGAGGTGCATAAAGCATTATCGATTTCCGGGAAAGAGAAAACTTTCAATATCTCTCGTCCCTAAGTGAGTCCAGAATCGTTAACAAAAAAATAAACCACAACCTTGGAGCACTAAACTATTTTCAGGACCGCTTCGGCAACCGACCCTTCTCTACTATATGCCGCGCTCGATGTGAAATCCTCAATCTGAACTACAGGCCGTACTTAAATTCCATCGATACTGACTGTACACTCTGCAACCTCCGAGTAACTGAAAATGTTTTTTTTTTTTTTTTAACTTTTTTAGTATTTATTGAATCTTCTCTTAATGAGACTAACAATAATTTTTCAAATCTTTCTCTTTTTCTCTAGAAACTATTGTACAACCATCTCCTATTGGAGCTGGTTTATGTTCTGCGGCCCTTTAATTCAGTCGCTGGGTTGGTAGATCTTTTCTTCGGAGGCGAGAATGCGTTGCTTGCAGGGTGAGAGATTGTGCAAGTTCATTAGGGTGGGCTAGAAGTTTTTCAGAATATTTGCGCTTTAGTTGCTGTATTTCAGTTTCGACCAGTGGGATCCTCAGGTCGTTGTGAACACACTCGTTGCGAATGTACCATGGCGCTCCAGTGAGTGTTCTAAGAATTCTTGATTGTGATCTTTGAAGGATATCCACACTGCTCGCACAGGCATTTCCCCATAGCTGTGAGCCATAAGTCCAGTCAGGCTTTATGATGCTTTTGTACAGTAAGACTTTATATTACAGTTTTAGAGGGGAACGGGAGTTAATTAGCCAGTGAAGGCTATTGGTCTTTAGCCTTATTTAAAGTTTTTTCGACTCTATTTGTTTGCGCCAAGTGAGCCTTCTGTCGAGGTGGATACCAAGGTAAACAACATCGTTTGATTGTGGTATCATAGTCGCGTTTAGGGATATCTGGGGACAGGTGCTTCTGTTGAGTGTGAACGTCACGTGTTTACACTTTTGCTCGTTAATTTTTATGCGCCAGTTGGCCAGCCACTCCTCTACTTGAGATAGGTGGCTTGCCAATAGTCTGGATGCGGTAATTGGACATCGTGATCTGCTTAGAATTGCCGTATCATCAGCAAAAGTGGACATTGTTAGTTGGGGGTCTGTTGGGATGTCGGCAGTGTACAATACATACAGAAAAGGACCGAGAACGCTACCCTGTGGCACTCCGGCTCCAATGATGAACTCTTCCGTTGTGTACTCATTTTGACGAACAGAAAAAACTCTGTTGCTGACATAACATTCTAAGAGTTTGTGTGTATTTGGAGGAAGCAGTGTCCTAATTTTGTATATAAGCCCGTCCAACCAAACGCGGTCAAACGCTTGGGCAACATCTAGGAAAATGGCAGAGCAGTATTCGTGGTGCTCATACGCAGTCCGAATATCTGAAGTTAAACGGTTGACTTGCTCAATGGTCCCGTGTTTTGCTCGGAACCCAAATTGATGTGAAGGAATTATATTTTGTGCATGGGTATCAATTTTGCAAAGTAAGATCTTCTCAAATACTTTTGATAAGCAAGGCAGCAGGCTAATAGGTCTATATGATGACGCTTGTGTTTTATCCTTTCCTGGTTTCTGAATCATTATGATTGTCGATTTCTTCCACTGAATTGGAAAGTATCCACATCGCAGTACGGCATTGAAGATTCTCGAGATGTATGTAATGGCAGGACTTGGAAGTTCCATAATCAAGATCATGTCCTGGTGCTTTTTTGGGATTGAGTTCTGTTATAACTTTTTTTATTTCAAGCGAATGAACTTTGATTGGGTAAGTCTGTGCGGCAGTGGGAATCAGTGGCAGTACATATGCATTGGTTGGTGGATTCGGCTGGAAAACATTTCTTAAGTGAAGTGCAAAGACATTTGCCTTTTCTTCGTCGCTGCGGGCCCATTTTCCTCTCTGATCCCTCAAAGGCGTATCTACCTTTGCAGGTGGCTTTATGCTTGCGTGTGCTCTCCATAGGGGGAATTTGGTGCTTGTAGGCGATAGTTTTTCGATGTAACGGCTATGGGCTAGCTGCTCCTCAGCTTCGAATGCTTTGTGAAGTACGCGTTCTGCATGTCTCAGGCGAGTCCTTGCAGCAGGCGACCGATTGCTCTGCCATTCTCTTTTTGCACGCCGCTTTTCAGTGACCAGCCGGTCTATAAAGCTGTTCGTTAATCTACTATCTTGCTTAGGTGTTGTTGTTGATGCTGTTAGTGGGCTCGAGTGATGAGCTGCAGCAGTAATGATTGAGCTCAGGGCTCGGACTGAATTTTCAATGTCTTCTTCGCTGTTTATGGTTGGGCTCAGTTCAATGTGACTGCTTATATATTTTTTGTATTTGAGCCAGTTTGTCTTATGTGATGTCAGTCTCCGAGGATACTCTCTGATCTGAGGACACTCCAGAAGGGCAAAAATAATCGGAGAATGGTCTGACGACAAATCTGCGAGTGCTTCTGCAGCTACCAAATTTTGTGGAACTTTTCTTGTTATGGCAAAGTCTATAAGGTCGGGTATTTTCTTGGGATCTGCTGGCCAATATGTAGGCCTACCCGGAGATACATAGTCGAGTTTGTTTGATGCGCGCATAAGTACGCTATACAGTTGCTTTCCTTTTGGATTAGTCAGTCTAGAGCCCCAGTGCGGATGTTTCGAGTTATAGTCACCCGCGGCTAAAAAGCGCTGACCTAATGTATTAAAGAAATCTAGAAATTGATTTTCTGATATTGCGAAGCGTGGCGGACAATAAACCGCCGACAAGGTGATATTGCCTCTTTTAGATTCTACACATATTGATGTGGCTTGTAGGTAGTTTTCCGAAAATCCCGATAGTGGGTAATGCTTAATGCGGTTTCTGACTAGGATGCCAGTTCCGCCATGGGCTTTACCATCTGGGTGATTTGTGCCATATAATGCATACCCCGGTAATTGGAAGTTATATCTGTCCGTCAGATGAGTTTCCGCAAGAAGCATTATGTCGATTTCATTGTCTTGGAGAAATTTTGATAACTCTACTTTGTGGCGAGGAATGCCATTTGCATTCCAGAGTGAAACTCTTAGGAGAGCCATTATTTGGTTTGTTGCGAGGCGAGCATTTGAATGAGAATGCCTTGATTCCTCATTTGTTCTTGCATTGCGTTTTGCATAAATCCAATGAATTCCTTCAGTGTGCTGCAACGATAAAAACATGCTTTCTAAGCTACTATAGTTTGATGGTAGTTCCGCTTGTTTATTAATTGTTGGCAGAGCCGGATCAGTTCGTGTGTCGTGTGAGATTGTGGCTGGGGATGTGGGTCTATCCATTCCTAGTTTCAATGCACTTGCAAAAGAAACGCCTTGGGTAGTACTCAATGGGACAAACGACGATCTAGCAGCTTTGATAAAGAAAACTCCAGGAGTCGATTGCGAGGGTGTAAACTGATTAAGGTTTCCATTGGAACGTGCAAATTCAGTGCGCGTATTAATCCTGCTCTTCAGATCTTTGTAGACTGGGCAACCTCTACAGTGTGGTTGCCTCCACAGTTACTGCACTTTTTAACAGAAGGGTCCTCCTTGCTCGCAGGACATGTGGCAGTGTTGTGCAGTTCTCCGCATGCTACACAAACAGGTCGTAGAGCGCAGTAGGCTTTAGTGTGCCCGAATTCTTGGCAATTGGTACATTGTACTGGATTTGTACGTTTGTGGGGCTCCTCCCAACTGAAAATGTTGGGCATATAATCGGGGTTTGCCCAATCTTTTGCGAGCTAAGAAGCTTGTGCCTCAACAAGAATCCACTATCGGAAACCGAAAGCGGGAAGCTGGGAGATACTGTTTTCGTTTTTACAACATGCGCTAAAATATCGCTTTGATATATTAAAGGAATACTAGTCACTAACCAAAGCGTCACTTCTGATCGTCCACAGTAAAGAGAGCTCCTGGCTTGAAAATTGCGCCCGCAGCGCCAATACATAAACAAGCGCAAGCCCTGCCTGCAACGCCAATACATACACACGCACAGTAAAAAACACAAACGGCAAGGGTGGTTTTTGGCACACACACACATGTAACTCTCAACGGGTCTTGCACATCCTGATAAGCCATTGATAAAGGCAAGCGTCTCTACCGCTGCCAGCATTTTCATGCCAAACATAAGCGGTCCGTCAAGTGGAACGCTCATTACCCTTGAAAACGACGATGAGTGCGATCTCGTTACACTTTACCTGGAGGATGTCATCGACCATGACACGACAAGTCCGATCTTGTTACCCTTCACCTGGAGGATGTCACCGACTATGACACGACGAGTCCGATTTCGTTACCCTTCACCTAGAGGATGTCATTGTAGGAGTAAAAGATATGGTCACTCGCCCTTGCGTCATGTGCCCGGTCTCAATCGCTGACCTGACACCACTGTCGCCCCCTTGAGCGTCCAACTGTCCACATCATGCTGCAGCCTAAGCCGTCCGCCGCCATGATGATGCTGTCCATATGCGGAAAGCATTCATTTAAGTGGAACCTTCATTTTTGACCGACCACATGCGACCTGCTAACACTCGAGACGCTCTTTGTTTGGTAATCAATGCCAACCTGAGCCCACAACTAGAGGCACCGCATCGCCCTCAACTAGAGGCACAGGAACTACAAAGTTCTCAACGCGAGACAAACTCAGCCCTGCAAGGGCGAACTTGCTTAGCGATCCCCAATCGAAGCAACGTTCTCAACAGAGGTAACCATTGACGCAACTACGCAGATCTGTACTCGGTGCTCACGCTCAGTACTACGGATTCATCAGTTTCTACACTCAACGGAAACAGTTCGCAGACCCAACTGCGATACTTGCCCAGATGTTTGTAACGCATAGAAGGAGCATCTCCGACCACAAAAAGTATATATATTCTAGATCAGCATGACGAGCTGTGTTGATATAGATGTCTGTTTCTGTGCTTCTCCGTCAGTTTTAAAGTTAGGTTGGGTTAGGTTAGGTTGCAATGTTTGAAATCGAAAGATCCCATTTCTTCACTTAGGCCATTGAAGGCCCGTTGTGGTACCATATAACCCTTTCTACGCTGGGGTCGTAGAGTGAGGGTCTGTCCCGTTAAACCATTTAGAAAGTAGCACAAATTTTAGCAAAGGGGCAACACCTATTTCAAAAATGTCTGATAAATCGATTAGGAGAGGACTTCCCAAAACTGCGAGTCGCCTTCTGCTGAGAGCTGGACAGTGACAGAAGAGATGCTGTACACTCTCCTCTTCATCCACTGAATTGCAGCTTCTGCAAAAGTCATTGTGTCTGATGCCAAGCCTGCGTGTCTTCCGATTAGGCAGTGTCCAGTAAGGGAACACTTCTCTCTTTCTTAACTCTCTCTCTTTGTTGACAGAGTATCGCCCTAGATCTGTTAATATTGAGAGTAGGCCATGTAAGCCTAGATACTTCACATGTGTGAATCGTTTGCCATCGATTTGTGGTTATTCGACAAGTTGTTTCATTTGTTTGTAGCTTAAAGGTCGCAAGTGGCACCCCTATGTTGCTCTTATCCGGTAGGAGCTGATTGGTAGTGCCAAGTCTAGCGAGGTGGTCGGCCATCTCGTTGCCTTCAATGTTGCAGTGTCCAGGCACCCAAACGAGATTTATTTTAAAGTGCTGAGCCATCTCATTAAGAGATTTGCGGCACTCTGTAAGAGTTTTGGTGTTATTAATATTACCGTCAAGTGATTTTAAGGCAGCTTGACTATCTGAGAAAATGTATACTTCGCTTCCTCTGGTTACGAGTGTTTCCAGAAGGTTGGTAACCTCCTGGATGGCTACTACCTCTGCTTGGTAAAAACTACAATGATCAGGAAGTCGAAATGAAGTTTCGATCCCGAGCTCTGGACTGAAGACTCCTCCTCCTACCTGTCCATCCAGTTTGGAGCCATCAGTGTAGAAATTGATGGCATTCGGTTTGCAGTGAGGCATTGAGTTCCAGTCCAGCCGACTCGGTACGGTGACTTTATACATGGTGGTAAACTTTACTGTTGGGATGCAGTAGTCAAGAATTGGCGGTACCGCCACTTGATGTATAGAGGAGTGGCCAGAGCTACTATCCTTCCAGGTACCGCTTTCTCTCAGCCTGAGAGCGATGTTATTGGCGATTTCTCTACCCAGAAGATCTAGGGGCATAAGGTGTAACATTATGTTATGTGCATCTTTTGGGGTTGTACGCAATGCACCAGCCATGCATAATGCAACACTACGTTGAACCTTTGTTATGGTTCTGAGGACGGAAGGTTTCCCCAGAGCCGGCCACCATACGATGATTCCGTACAGCAGTATTGGATGTACAACGGCTGTGTACAGCCGTTTCAGGGGAAAATCCCCATTTACGACCAATCGCACGTTTGCACGAGAAAAGAGCAGTATTTGCTTTTTTGATACGTTCAGTTATATTTTCGTTCCAATATATTTTTTTGTCCAACACTACACCAATGTATCTGGCAGAATCGCTAAATTTTAGGTGTATATTGTTTAGTCGTGGGGGTGTTAGATTTTGTATCTTATACTTGCGGGTGAAAAGAACGAGTTCAGTTTTGGTTGGATTGACTCCAAGACCACTTTGCGTCGTCCAATTTAAAAATGTTAAGAGTGCTTCCTGCATCACACTGCAGAGTGAGGAAATTTGCCTCTTGTGATTATGGCAACATCATCCGCGTACGCTATCACCGTGTGTCTTCGTGATTCCATGAGTCGCAACAATTCGTTGACTGTTATCACCCAAAGGAATGGCGAAAGAACACCTCCTTAAGGAGTGCCTCTACTTACATATCTTCGTGCGCAGGCATCTCCTAGTTGCGAGTTAACCACCCTGCTGGTAAGCATGAGTCGGATGAACTCCACCAGGGGTGCCTCCACATTTAGATTAGTCAAGGCAGATGTGATAGCGTTGGGGAGAACATTGTTAAAGGCACCCTCGATGTCGAGGAATGCCGTAAGCGCATATTCTTTAACCTCGAGTGATTTCTCAACATTCGAGACAAGAGAGTGGAGTGCTGTTTCTGTTGACTTTCCCTTGCTGTATGCGTGCTGCATTGGGGACAGAGTGGATGGGTCTGTTGTCTGCCTTAGATGGGCATCTATCAGTCTCTCCAGTGCTCTGAGGAGAAAAGATGAAAGACTGATCGGCCTGAAGTCATTAGGTCTGACATGCGAGGCTTTTCCTGCCTTTGGTATGAAAACCACTTTTATATCTTTCCATAGTGTGGGTATATACTGTAATCGAAGGCAACAGACAAAGATTTTCTGAAGCAATTATATCTGGCCCAGGTGATTTGTAGGGCTGAAAAGAGTTCACAGCCCAGTTAATTCGTTGTTCAGTTACTATATAATGTATGTGACTTAGCGTGTCGCCTCTAGGCTCCCCTATGAGCTCCAAAGAAGTTGAGCAGCCAGGAAAATGTGATTTCAGAAGTAAATTGAGGGACTCAGAGCTGGAGTCAGCCCAAGTTACATCAGGATTTTGTAGGAGTCCCGGAGGGGTTGGTGAACTCGCTAAAATTTTTCGAAGTCTTGATGCTTCGGAGAAATTTGCCCACGAGCGTCGTTTGGCTTACCGCATTGCACTTTTATAGTCTCGTAACTTGGCTTTATATATATCCCAGGATGAATCCAGGTTGGTGTTCTTAGCTGAGTTAAATGACTTTCTTCACTCTTTTCTTAGTATCTCCAGGTCTTTAGACCACCAGGAGGGCTTATGGTGTATTTTGTATTTTATATGTTGGCATGATTTGTCAAGTGCCTTTGTGCATGTCGTTGTTAGTGTGTCGACTATTTCATCTAATTGTTCCGCATTCACAGGTGTTCATTGAGGAACTGCACCTAGATTTTTTACTATAAGTCTCTTATACTGTTTCCAGTTCGTTTTTTTTAAGTTTTATGATTTTTGAGGTTCGGGGCATGATTCTATTAGCTTTAGCTCAATATATCTATGATCTGAGAAGGAGTGGTCTGATAGAACTCTCCATGAAATAATATTTTCTATTAGAAACTCTGAACTGAGGGTGATATCTAGTACCTCCCTCCGAGTTCTAGTGACAAAAGTTGGGTCGTTACCTTTATTTCAGATAATAAGATTTGTACTTAGAAGATAATCGTAGAGTAACTCACCACGGTCATTAGTGTCTGTGTTCTGTATGGTGGGCATTAGCGTCTCCACCCAGTATGAGTCTGAGTCTGTTGCCTTGACTGCTGCGCACAAGGTCTTGGAAAATTAAAGATGGTACTGGCTCCGTTATGTCGTGAGCCAAATAGAAAGAAGCCAGAATGTAAGTTGTATTCCCTAATTCAAGGCTGACTGCTGTGATGTCTTATTTTACTAATATACATGTACGCTGCTTACCCTTACCCGTGGTGTGGTGTAGTTATATTTTGGCGTCCTTAAGCCGCAGATCCTGTCACCAGTGATCCACGGCTCTTGGACTAAAATAATGTCTGCTTCACCTTTTGCTAGGCGAAGCAGAAGTGCAGAAGTGCGGAAGCTGCTTTACTGTGATGCAGATTTATCTGGAGGATCTGCACCATCAGAGAAAGAATCCACCGCCGTCAGGGTAACATGGGCTTCTGCATCAGTCGATTCTTCTGGCAAAAGCTCCTGCTCTGTGTAAAGTCTTCCTAGACTCGTACCGTAGTCTGATCTAGACGAAATGTAGCCTCCCGATTCCTCTTGGAGAGGTGTATCGTCTCCATTTTGTCCTCGCTAGGTTCTTCTGCCTCTACACTCGCTGCTATGTTAGCTAGTGCCGTCGTGTCTGTCTTATAGACAGTAATTTTTCCTTCTTGAATGCATAGTCAAGAAGGCCGTTTGATTTTGCCAGGTGATCCACCGTTTCATTGTTGATCTGCAAGATTACGTGGAAGCTCGCATTGCTGGACTCTTCCACTTTGATAATCTTCCAGTTCGCAGTTGTCACGTGTGGATTGAACATTGTCATCATTTCGAGGATGTCAGTTGGATCGCTTTTCTTTTTTGGCAGCCAAACTCGTGCTCTAGGGCAAGAGGGGATGTCCTTGGCATCAACTGCCCTTAGTTGAGCCCCTGGGTACACTTCCCCAACCTTTTCGATCGCGGCTTGGTATAGATCCGCTGACCTCTCAACCTCGCACGCGATTAGCTTCACGTTTCCCTAAAACCATCACTCGTTATTGCATATGGGCGGTGGGCCTGGGTTCGCTTTTAGCACCTCCATGGCTACACCTCCAAGCTCGGCCTTTACAGATTTCCATTGATGGAGAGGGATTTTACCGTCATTTCTATTGGCATCAATAACCCCCAGGATTTTTTTTCCTTTTGCTACTTCAGCAAAGTAAATTGAGAGCGGGGTGCCGTGTGTTTTCGGTCTTTTGGGGGCCTCAGTTTTGGCTTCCTCCAATGATCTATCACGCCTAGCGCTGGTAGCTTTCTTCACGGGATTGACATAGTCCAATCGGAAGTCAGGAACAATGGATTTTGCCCACCTAAGGTCCTGCTGAATTTTCTCGAAGTCTTCCTTTGAGACTTGATTTCGCATATTGGGGACACTGCGTGCCTTCTAAGGATTCTGATGGCAGTGCGTCTGTCATTTGTTGTGGCCTTTAATAGCTGCGGTCTGCTAAGTCTGCGGACCTGCTACTCACGATAGGAGCCGTGCCTGCTCTTTTCACAGCTGATCTGGCAGTCGCTTGTGGCTGGCTGTCAGTCTTAGTGCTGATTAAGGGCAGAGACCGTCCCTCGTTTGGCTGGCTGGACCCCCTGGCCTGGCTGGACCCCCTTGTTCGGGTGGTCTTAGCTGCAGATTTTATAGTCGAGCTCGATTGTGACGTGGCTCTAATTTTGTGTAAGTTCATGGTACTCCCAGATTTAAGAGGAGCTCCAGGCTCCCTAGAGGTCCAACCGTTCATCTGGTGCAACAAATAATTAAAATGCATGTAAAAATTAATTTAATTATGTTAATTATGTTTAATTATGGCGTATGTAGTGACAACAAAGCTGCTGACCGGTTCAACATCGCGAACCCGGTCCTGATCCTGGCTTACTGCAAGTCGACTCACTTATCCTCGTTGGTGATCACCGGTAGCAGAGCGATGCACCCGCAAAGCTTCTGGCTAACGCGAGCGACGAGCCCTCCTTACAGAGTACAATATATAGGTTGCTGTGTCAGGTTGGTGCCACTGTCAAAAATACTTCACCAATGAAAACTGCGGCAGCAATGCCCCGGATACGGACCCCTGACGACGACTCACGCAACATTTTAAGGACCACGATTTGGGGATATGGACCTGGAATGTTCACTCCCTCAACAGAGATGGTGCTGATATTCAGTTGGTGAATATCCTCGATAAATATTCATCGGACGTTACCGCACTTCAGGAAATGCGATGGATTGGACAGGGGAGCATGTTAAAAAGAACATCAACAACTAATGCACCCTTGGAGATCTACTACAGGCTACATGCTTCCAAGCATGAGTTTGGATGCGGCTTTGCAGTCAGTGCATGACTTCGTCGCTTTGTCATCAGTTTCACACCAGTGGACATGCGACTAGCCGCACTCAGACTTAAGGCTAAATATTTTAATATTAGTCTTATCTTTGCTCACGCCCCAATGGAAGACAAGGGCGGTTCGATAAAAGACGAATTCTATGAGCGCCTGGAACAGTTATATGAGCGCTGCCCGATCACGACATAAAGATCGTGCTTGGCGACTTTAATGCTAAAATTGGGAGAGAAGGAGTTTTTGGCTCGACAGTCGGCCGAGTTAGCCTTCATAAAACAACCTCCGGTAACGGAGAGAGGCTAATAGATTATGCAGCGGGCAGGAACATGGTCATAAGTAGAACCAGGCTTAAGCATCGCGACATCCATAAAGCGACCTGGAAGTCCCCTGATCAACTAACGCGAAATCAGATTGATCATCTTGTGATCGACGGAAGGCACTCGAGGTGCCAACATTGACTCGGATCACCGCCTTGTTGCAGCCAAAGTACGTACGGGTCTCAGTGTGGCACATGCCTCACACTATAGTATAGTGTAGTATAGTACACGTCGTAAGCTAGATGTCAAGGAGCTGCAATCACAATGGACCTCTGAAGCCTACACGGCAAAAACTCACCCAACTGCTCAGGGTGTATGCGAACAGTGAAATCATATCTCACACTCCATGAGTACGGCTGCCAAGGAGATACTCGGATACGCCGAGCATCCTCGAAAGCAGACTTGGTATGATGAGGACGCTGCCTACAAGAAAACTCTGCAGTCGGAAGCAACGCCGGCTGTTAAAAAGCGGTACCTGGAGAAAATAAGAGTGGAGAAGCGCCTTTTTAGAAGGTAAAAGAGTGAGCGAGAATTCGCATGCGCGAGGAAGTCGAGATGCTATTAGGCATGAGTGAGACTCGAAAATTGCATCAAAAGATTACACGGCTAGCTAAAGATTTTGCGTTTTTAACCTATCCGACAGGTACTGGGCTGCTCTTGGCTTCGGTGCTCCCGCTCGATCTTACCGGCATGGGTGGCCCTACCGGAAGCGATTGCTACCGCCGGCATTGCTCTTAGGTTCCTTACACCAACTGAGCCCTCCCACCACGTCAAGGTAGCAGTCGGTTGGAAGGGGAAATCGCAATCCAGTCAACATTGACCCAGAAGACAGAGAAGTTACGGTGCAGGGAGTCGGATACCCAGTACCGGCCGCGGATCGGGGTGAGAACGCAGGCTCCACTGCGTCGAGTTCCAGCAACTGCAAACACAGTGTGGGGGTGAACCACTTGGCCCTCACACTGCGTAAGGCGGCAAGTGAAGGTTCACTTCATCGTAAAGGTGGAGTGGACATGGAACCGGAGGTTGAAAATGGCGAGTTTCTCACAGGCCTGGCAATGAAAGACGAAGAGCTGGCAACAGCGGTTTTTCACAGGCCTGGCAATGAAAGACGAAGAGCTGGCAACAGCGTTGGCTCAGATGCCTATCCATGACGAACCATCGGAAGCAAGCGAACCAGCATCGGCCATGGTTCCACCGAAGGAAAACAACGAGGACGTTCTCCGGCGCAAACTGCGCTCAGGGAACAAGGCATCGCACAAGTTTCTGAAGACACTTGAGGGCCGAAACCCTGAGGCACTGACAGAGAAGGAGAAGTCACTCAAGAAGAAGCCCGAGTACAAAGTGCGGCGCTACAAGTGATGGCATCAAATGGTATAAGGGAGTTAAGATCGTGGCTGGTGCCAACGAGGAGTCCATAAGATTTCTCACCGACAATCCACGGCGTTGGCGTCCTCTGGCCTGGAGCACGGATTGAAGTCGTACCACCGGACCAAGTTCCTGAACCTCCAATTCTGGAGGACCGATCCATACTCAACATGATCAAAGGTCAGAACAAGGAGTACGGAACTGACGAATGTACAATTGTGAGAGGGTTAGCACGCGACAAAGGAAACAGCAAGGATCTCTGGATCAGTATTGGTCGGAAATTAAAGAGCCTCATCCTGAAGAAGCAAGTCCAGCTTAAGCTTGGAATGGGCTGCCTCCGGGCAATACTTCTGAGCTAGGATGTTAGGTCAGCAGCAGATCAATCTTTGGGTGGTACAGATGTGCATCACTATATGGTACCTTCTGTTGACTAACTACGATTTATGAAGGAGGAGAGGGTTGACGTGGCCCTCGTCCAGGAACCCTGGATCCATGGTGAAAGGGTTCGTGGACTGAGTGGTCGTGGATACCATCTCCTCCTCCCTAGGGACGAAGGTAAGCCAAGAACATGTATCGTGGTAAGAACCGGGCTTAATGTGCTCTTCTCTTCTCGTTACAGTGACAAGGACCTCACACGGGTGGCGGTTGAGGGAAGGAACGGGAGGAACCTATACCTTGCCTCGCCCTATCTTCCATATGAGGAAAAATAGCCCCCCTCGGAATGCTTTAGAGCTCTCATTCGGCATGCGTAGAGTGAGGGCATCGAAGTAATCCTGGGATGTAACACTAACGCCCACCACTTCATATGGGGTAGCAGGGACATAAATGACTAAATTTTGAGCACAAACCTTATTCTGTGCAACAGGGGCGAGCACCCCACCTTCCAAAATAAGGACCGTGCACAGGCTATAAAGTAAAGGCTCTCTGACAGTCGACAACTGGCATGTATCCACGGAGTGCTCCATCTCGGACCACTACAGGATACTGTTTGATGTCAAATGGTGCAGAAAGAAACCCACTCCGTACAGGAACGCTAAAACAACGAACTGGGAAAAATTCACAAGAACTGTCAGTCAAACACTCCCCGACCCACCGGAAGGAGAGTTGGTGCAGCCTGGCGCACTTGAAGAATGCAACCAGACAATAACAGACGTGCTAAGACGAGCGTTTCTTAAATCCTGCCCGGTCTGCGACCCCCAAAACCTAATCACAATGTGTGGTGGACAACGGAGCTCGGCAAAACTAGAAAGGAAATGAGGAAGCTTTTCAATTAGGCAAAAACGACAAATGATGAAGAAGACTGGTACGACTACCGACAGAGTTTCTCGAAATTCAAAGGAGGAGAGAGTGAAATAGACACGACGATGATTGATGAAATCATCACTTACTACGTTTATACGCACGGCTTATTTGCAAATAACAATTTTGTGAGTGACAAATTATTGCGTATTCATATTGACTGCAGGCGAAGGAGAGAGGGAAAATATATTAGAGAACAACTGAAAACAAAAGTTGCAATTGGACCAAGGCGGACACCAAGGTACTACTTGGACGAATGAAAGAAAATAAGGCCATGAACCTGCTTGATAGCAACCAGGCAGCACTAAAACATACATTTACTTACGTATGGTATTTAGCGTATAAGTGGTATTTAGCGTGAGTTAGTTATTTACAAATTATTTCTATTTGCAAATAGCTGGCGTATAAACTTAGTAACAGAAGAAAAGATAATCTGGGCTATCAAGTCTGTGCAACCGTTTAACCAGGACCGGATGACATCCGACCGCTCATGTTGCAAGCATCGATTCCGAATCTGCTGCCGTGGCTGACAAAGATATCCAAGGGATCCTCACAGGTTATATCCCAGATAACTGGAGAGAAATGAGAGTGGTCTTCATTCCTAAGGCTGGGAAGATAAACCACAACTCACCAAAAGACTATAGACCCATCAGTCTATCATCGTTTCTGCTGAAAACGATGGAACGACTTCTGAATCTTCACCTGAGAAGTAGTCACAC
Source organism: Lordiphosa magnipectinata (assembly GCA_037044535.1). Lineage (NCBI taxonomy): Eukaryota > Metazoa > Arthropoda > Insecta > Diptera > Drosophilidae > Lordiphosa > Lordiphosa magnipectinata. The sequence goes on from JBAMBO010000828.1 coordinate 73,227, forward strand.
CACGCACGTTCAGCGGTGCGCAACACTCCTACCTTAAGGGTAGATCTGTTGACACCACACTACATGCAGTGGTAGGGAACGTAGAAAACTCGCTGAATCAGAGGGAGTTTGCGTTGGCAGCCTTTCTCGATATCGAGGGAGCTTTCAACAATGTCAGGACCGAGTCGATAACGGCAGCTCTTGCCAAGATTGGCTCACACCCGATGATTACTCACTGGCTAAGGAACATGCTTAGCAGCCGGGTGATCAACTCAACTCTCTGAGCAACCAACATAAGAAGAGCAACAACGAGGGGCACTCCACAGGGGGAGTCATTTCCCCACTTCTTTGGAACTTGGTTCTCAACGAACTTCTTCTTACCATGGAGTACAGCGGTTGCAGGGTCACAGCATACGCAGATGACCTGGTTTTATTGGTAACGGGTAAGTTCTTATCCACAATCAGTGAACTACAGAAACAGAACGGATCAACCCACAGAAGACCCAACTGTTGCTGTTCACTAGGAAATATAAGATACCTGAGTTCACACCTCCATCCCTCGGGGGAACGCGGCTCAACATAGTCAAGGAGGCCAAGTGTCTAGGTGTCATTCTGGACTCGGAACTCTCCTGAAAGAGAAACTCCGAGAAAAGAATGAGGAATGCATTGGGCGCATACTACGCATGGAAAAAGACTTTTGGAAGGAGATGGGGACTGTCGTCAGACCTATCCTTACATGTGGGGCGCTAGTCTTGTGGAAGGCGGCTAACACCAAATCCCATCTAAATAACCTCCATAAGGTTCAAAGAGCGGCTTGCCTGGGTATAACAGGATCCCTGTGATCTACCCCCCAGGCGGCCCTGGATGTAATTTTGAACCTGGAACCTGTAGTCACTTTCCTGAAGTAAACAGCAGCGAGAAGCGCAGCAAGACTCAGGAAACTCAAACTTCTCAAAGCATCTACTACAGGCAACAGCAGCATCCTGCTTGAAGTAGGAATAACGGCAGAGGCAAAGGGAAGTGACTACTGTTTACCAGCTCAGAAATGGAAAGACAATTTTAGAACCCGGTTCCCGGAGAGAGAGCAAGGGGAGCAAGAGACTGCCATCAGGGAGAACGAGCTTACATCTATACAGACGGTTCGAAGACGGATGAGGGCACAGGAGCTGGCACTCCAAACAACATTTCAATTCTGGTCGACAGTCAGGCTGTTATTAGAGCTCTGTCATCAAACGCCACAAAAGGTAACCTAGTCCGCAGCACGGTGACAGCCTTAACTAAATCTAACAACACTTCATCACTCTCGTCTGGGTACCTGGCCACGCCGGCATACCAGGCAACGAGGGAGCAAACGAGTGCGCAAGGAACGATTCAGCGCTACCCACGACACAAGCGGTAACGGACATACAAAGACCAATGCAGGACATCATGACAAAAGTACATATGAAATCCAGAGCCAGGGCGGAACGACAATGGGACCTCGAACACGGCTGTCGCATCTCCCGATCACTCTGGCCCAGATACTTACCTAAAACAACTTCCCAATTCCTACACCTTAGCAGGAACAGGATTAGAACTATGATCGGAGGCATAACGGGGCACTGCACCATAGGCCACATGGCCATCAGGATGCGCGCACCCCACCATGACTTCTGTCGTAGTTGTGGGAATGAGAAAGAGGTAAAAAGCATCCAACACCTTCTTTGCGACTGCACTGCACTGCTTACACATCATCTAGGAAAACCATTCTTTGAAGACCTGGGCAGTGTGGCAGCTCTGCCCTTGAAGGAACTGGCTCTTTTTGTAGACTCCACAGGATGTTTTAGATAGACGTATACTAACGACACGATATTACATGCGTAGTACCTAACCGTCAGAACCCAACCCCACCTACCACCCCATTTCCCTTCTCCCAATTAGGCATCACAATGGGCCATAAGGCCTCTGGGTGAACTCGGCCTTAGCCGAGCAGCCTATTTAACTTTACCTTAGCTTAACCTTTCCTTACTGAAGGTTTCAAATCCGGTGTCACACAATGCAAGGACGGAAATGGGAATCTGGAAACAGAGGTGGCGCTATACAAATGGAAAACATTTGTCGCCAACCTGCTGGGTGCAAGCGGTGCAATGCCACCAATCGACGATATTAAAATAGACCCACCGGACCATCACATAGTCTGTTTAGTCATAAAAAGGGTAAAGAATAACAACGCAGCTAGTGCTGATAAGCTACCCGCTGAATTTTTTAAGACTGGCGGCAAGGAGTTGGTAAGGTGCATGTTGGTCCTCTCCAGGATATGGTCCGACGAAATCATGCCCGAAGATTGGAGTCCAAGTGTAAATTGCCCACTTTTTAAAAAAGGAGACCCTGCAGTTTGCGCCAACTATCGTGGGATCATTCTCCTTCCCCATCGCATATAAGATTCTGTCGTGTATTATTTGTGAACGTCTAAAGCCGCTTATTAGCACACTGATTGGACCTTATCAGTGTGGTTTCAGACCTGGTAAATCCACCACAGACCAGATGTTCACACTACGACAAACCCTGGAGAAGACCTACGAGAGAAATATCAAAACCAACCATCTTTTTGTTGATTATAAATCAGCCTATGACACACCGATAAGGTTAAGGTTCTTTGACTCCCTGTCTACCTTTGGTATACCAGCAAAGTACGTTCGACTTTGCATGATGACGTTGCACTCGAAGCCCCATCAAAATAGGAAGGAACCTCTCCGAACCATTTGATACCAAAAGTGATTTTAGGCAGGGTGATATGTTATCGTGTGACTTCTTTAATCTGCAAAAAACGAACGAGCGGTAAGCAGGGCGTTTTCAGAGATTGAGAAGCAGTCTGAACTGGTGGGCTTAGCGGCAAACGAGGACAAGACGAAGTACCTAGTATCCACGACCAAGAAGTCTACGCGTCTTGAACAATCTGTTACAATGGGAGAGTACAACTTGAAGGTTGTAAAGGATTTTGTCTACCTCGGAACGATGGAAACCAGCGATCACAACATCAGCCTGCAAATCCGAAGAAGAATTACTCTTGCAAACTGATGCTAATACGGGCTCAGTAGGGAATTCAAGAGAAGAGCCTTCTCTCGAAGAACAAAAATAGCGCCATACACGTCGCTCATCATCCCAGTTGTGCAATAGGCGGAGAAGCATGGACGTTGACAGCAGCGGATGAGGATGATGTTCGATCGAAAAATTCTCCGGAGGACTTATGGACCTTTCAAAGTTGGCGATAAATTCCGCATTAGAATGAATTGCGAACTGTATGAGCTCTCTGGGGACACCAGTTTCGTCAAGCGCATAAAGCAACAGTGGCTGCGCTGGATAGGACATGTCACCCAGAAGAAGCTCCAGTAAAGAAGGCGTACAAGTCGAAGACGGCTGACTTTGGAGGAAGAGGCAGAGGGGACGCCCACCACTATGATGGAAGGATCAGGTGCAAAAAGACATTTCTAACCTTGGTGTGAACAAGTGGTGCCAGCTCGCACGATGCAGAAGCGACTGGAGGGCATTTATAGCAGAGACCGAGACCGTCAAGCGGCTGTGATGCAAATATCGGGCCAAAAATGAAGAAGATATAGTATAGCAGCCATACAAAAGTATGTCGCAAAATAAGTCTTAGTAAAATACTTTTTTGTTGTAAGCCGCCTTGCTTTTAACAATAAAACGTTCAAGGATGGCCATAATATTTCAAGATTAACTTTTAACTTTATTTTTAAGCGTCGTTGTTGGCTGCGTCTATGGATTAGTGTGCCCGACCTATCGCAACTTAAAGAATACCTTAAAAACTAGTTCAGGACTATTGATGTAATTAAAACTGGTTTGTTAAATTTAGGTGTTTACATTGTTTTCAAAGCCATCGGTCACAAACTTTTTACTGATTAATGTTATATGCTTCCACACAATTCTGTCAAGTTTGATCCAAATCGGATTAGTATAGCATATAGCTGCCATAGGAACGATCGGTCGATGAGGTAGTTCTAGAGAGAAAAACTTTTTTGTTCTCAATGGTAGCATCTCTATACTCTTTAGTTACGAATATTATCTGTTTCCACACAATTTTGGGGAGTTTGATAAAAATCGGAGGAATATATCGAATTGCTGCCATATAAAAAACTGGCAAGCAAATGGTTTGGCTACTTGGTTTAATAGGTGTAACTTACTTTATTGAATACAACTTATTTACTAACAATAATTGTTTGATCGTGCAGCCCGCTACTGCCGGCAGCGTCTGCTCACGCGTTGGGGCTAAAGATGGACAACAATGCTATCGCGTGATTACAATGATTAGTGGCAGAGGTGATGGCTTTAGGTTGGACGTTATTAAAGGCACACTCTATGTCGAGAAATGCTACTAATGAGTAGTCACTTACTTCAAGTTATCTTTTAACCCTTGAAACCAGAGAGTGCAGGGCGGTAGACCTACCCTTGCTTAATCGCTTGGTTTTTGATGTGAAGCTTTGCCAGCTTTCGGTATAAAAACCACTTTTGTTTCTCTCTATTAACACACTAAACATATTTATATATATCATCAAAAAACAACTCGCCCATAATCAGACACATTACACCTGAAATCAAACTTACGTAATCAGAGAAGTTATGAGGATATCTACACAATCTAAATTAAGTTGCCAAATGTACAAAGGTGCCAGGATATTTAGAAACAAAATAAATAATAATAAAAAAAATCTCCATTTAGTGGGGATGTTATTGACCCTGAGACAGCTTACAAAGATTGTGTAAAACCAGCTCATTGTGTGCCCAATGGTTTGCTGTAGTTGGACAGGAAATATATTATCGGGACCTGGTGACTTAAACGGTTCGAACGCCCATATAATATTGGTCTCTGTGACAATGGTTTTGTTAATTTTAATTTATTTGACAATATTCCTGGTGCTACAAGTATAAACTTATGATTATTGCACCAGTCACAAAAACAATTCTCAGGGGAAAATATTTAGAGCATCCTAACCTATTATAATTCACAAATTTTGTTATATTGCATGGACAGGTCGGTTGACCTAACCTGAGGTGTTATGTTAAGGGAGCATTCAAGATAGTGAGTGCTTAGCAGAAGATTTAGAGATTCTTCGCTCGTGACGGTCCAGGTTCCGTCTGTATTTTGTAAGAGTCCTGGCTAGGTTGGTGAGCTTGTCAGGATCTTCCTGAGCCTCAATGCATCAGAAGTGGACTCAATATTACTACAGTAATGGGCCCAGGAGGAGCGTTTAACCCTCCTGATAGCCCTTTTATAAATGCTTAGCATTTGTTTACTTAATTCCCAAGCGGTTGTTTGATTGTTATTTTTGGCTAAATTAAAAGTATGGCGACATTCCCTTCGGAACTTATCCAGCTCTGCAGACAACCAAGGTTGCTTAAAGGTGAATTTTATTTTCCTAGGGGGGCAGACTCTATTAAAAGAGTCCGTATACGCGATGGTGAGCGTTTCAACAAGCTCATCTATTTGTTTTTGCGTTCTTGGTGTGTGTGGTGAGGATGGTCCAAGTTTTTTAAGGAGAAGTTTGTTGTGTTCATCCCAATTGGTTTTTTTTTGGATTCAGTATATTTGTATTTTTGGTTGATAATTAATTGTGTTTAAATCAGACCTCTAAGTAGCGATGATCAGAGAAGGAGTGCTCTGTCAGCACCTTCCATGACATCAACTGGTCACAGAGATTTCAGAGATTAGAATGATGTCTAAAATCTCGTTTCTATTTTTAATGATAAATGTGGGGTCGTTCCCTTTATTGGCAATGTGCAAGTCCGTCAGCAAAAGGTAATTATACAGGCACTCATCTCGCTCGTTGATATATGTACTGCCCCATAGTGTGTGGTATGTATTGGCATTGCCTCCCAAGATGAGGCTTGTGTGGGTGTGTTTGCTGTTTCCTGTCAGGTCTCGAAAAGTTTTTGACGTGCTCTCTGTGTCGTAAGTCAGATAGAAAGAGGCCAGCCTGATGTTTGAACTCCCCAGTTCCAGGCTGACCGTGGTGATGTAGCCATCACTAAACTGGGGAAGTAGAAGAGTATTGAAATGTTTTTTCGTTAAAATGCAAGTACGAATTTTCCCCTTACCCCTGGTGCCGTTGATACTGTCTCCAGAAATCCACAGCTCTTGGATAAACACAATATCTACTTCGCCTGGGGATAGGCGAAGCTCCTGCTCGGTGTACAGGCGTCCGAAGGCTGATTCATAATCTGACCCACCCGAGATGTAGCCACAGTGCTCTTCTTGTGGAGGGGTGCGCTTTATGTCCATCTCATTATCGCTACCTTCAAGTTCTTCAACGCTGGCTGCTGGGTTGGCGCCGTTGCGTCAGTCCTGTACACTTTATATGGACCCGTTAAAATCCATAATTTAGGTATCCGTCGCTCTTGGTTAAGTATTCGACGGATTCCTTATCAATTTGGAAAGATCGGTTAAATGTACATAGATGCAGAGTCGGCGCGTGCAGGAAGAAATCGGCGGGATTCATGAATGATTGATCATCAATGTTACGATTGTGGAGCAGCAGGTGTAGGGCTGGCTGGGCGAGGAACGTGTTCGCACGCGGACAGACCGAAGTGGAAGGCATTGGTGGCAGCAGGATGTGGACAGCTGCACGTTTGAAGTAGCTGGCAGAATTTGAACGTATGTGTGAGTGGGTGCGAGTTTAATCAGAGTGAACGTGTGTTTGGCGTTGCTGTTTAATGTTTCTATCTATCCTTGAGCGGCGAATCGTATTTTAAGTGTATGGCTGCAGACGCCGTGACCATGTATGTATGTATGTGTCTGTGTTTGCGGGCGTGTGCCCAAAAAACCTCGAAGTGTTTCTGTTGAGGATCTGGCTGGCTGCTGTCGAAGTAGTGCTCTTTGCTTCAGTTAGCTTGTTGCTGTTTGACTTCAAACTACAATATAAGTTATTATTAATCAATAACAGTAAATTGTAAACATTTAGACTTAATGGGTAGGCTGTTCTAATCAGATTTTTAGCCGTGTTGATTTTCTGGTTGGGTGGGTGGTTTGAGTTGTAGTTGATTAATCTGCCCGATGCCATTGGTTTAGTATACCAGTTGAATATTAGTGTTTCCTTGTCCCTTGTGATCTCTGTGTCTAGATAGGCTATTTTGTTCTTATCCTCTATTTCTACCGTGATTTGAATTCGTCTGCGTTGTTTGTTTAGTACTTCTAAAATTTTCTCTGTAGCCTTCGACTTTACGATGTACAATATGTCATCTACATATTTTGAAAGGTGTTTTATATGTATGTTCATTGCGTTCAGTTTATCAAATGTACCGTCCAGTATTTTATCTAAAATTATATTTGCTATTGTTGGAGACAATGGGTTCCCCATTGGCATTCCAAATAATTGGTTGTAGACTGTGTCATTGTATGTGAAGAAGTTGTTCTCTATTAAGTTTCCAAATATTTCCAGCCCATAGCACAGTGTAGGTGTCAAGTATGTCTTTGCGATCAAAAGTCTGCGGTTCGGCGGTAAATAATTCTTAGTCAAGAAAGTTGTCTAAGTACTCCATACGTTTTACCAGCTGCTCTAGTCACATGATTAAGTAAAAAAGTAAAATTGGCCTCAAACAGCACCCTCCAGGAGGGCCAAGCTTCTATCAATCTCTTGGCGTGTGTGCTTATAATTTTTCGCAACAAGAGAAAGGGACCTACAGTTTAACGCCGAATCCGAACGGCAATAGTTAGAGAATTTTTGCTTTTTCATGGCTAGTTACTTCACAGCTGGCGCCAGTAGCTGGTGAAGGTAATCGGGTGTGTAAAAGCTTTTTTCTAAAGAAAGAAAAAACTTTTTCTATTTGATGGTCCGAGGCGGGATCGAACCCACAACCTCCCGCACCAGCAGCCACACATACAACTGGTACGCCACGCCTGACCACACACTTAAGGTTACTAAATGTATAAAGAAATATTTTTATAAAATTAAAAAAAGCTGTAATTTATTTGGCGACCTCTCTAATGTTTAATTAGTGAGTTTAGCTGGCTCTAGGTCCGAAAAAGTTGCGTTTGTTCACAATTGTAAACAACTTATGCATTTTACCACCAAAAAGAGCTGGTTGCCTATACAGAACTGTTTCATCGATATCCATAAGGTCGCCAAATAAATTACAAATCTATATAAGAGACGGCACGCTCTCTTTTTTTGTTAGTTTAACAAAAGTTTCAAGAAACAACGCAAAAAACCGCTTTTTTGAATGCTTCGCATTTCAAAATTAACGGGCACTTCTAAGCTCGCTCAAAAGTTTCTGCAACGCAAACGTCCCCAAACCTCGTATTTATAAGTTTTCTATGCTTTCACATAATTCCACCATGTTTGATAGGACAACTATATAGTATAGCTGCCATAGAAATTGGGTGTAGAAAAAGTATACAGGAGGCCTTGTCAAAAAAGTGTACATTTGGCCGAATATACATATTTGTGTTAGTGGAATCAGGCTACTAATTTATATAAATCATACAAGCTGCAAGGGTATAAAAACTTCGGTCGAGCCGAAGTTAGCCTTCCTCTATTTTTGCTATTTGAATTAGTTTAACGAAAGCTGTATTTCCACATGAATTTTACAATTCGTGAGTTAAGGTCCGAAGTTAGCTTTCCACTATTTTAATATTTGATTTTATATCCGCTTCTTGTAGATTAAAAAGGATATATTCAGGCCTGTTCTCAATTTCACTTCCAATTTCATAGTAACTCATTAAAAGTGGAATTGATTAAACCAAAAATTGACAAACTTTGTCGGTTGAAGAATTGTTGCTGGTTCGTCGGTGGAGTTATAAGTAATTGCCAAATTAAACAGTTGTACAGTTGCTAGATACACAGTGATGATCAACTTTGGTTCAGGTTTGACTTTTTTTTTATCATTTTTATTATTTATTAATTATTAAATCTCAATTTTTTTTGGCTCAACTGAATAGGTTTGACACTTTTGACTTCACTTTTTGATTGACTGCGTGATTGATAAGAGTTGAATTCTTTTGTATTCCAAAATTTAAAGCAACTGCTATCAGTTTCTTGTAAAATGGGCCGCGGAAAACCATTAACCGATTTTGAAAAGGTCAAATAAAAGGCTATATTGAATCTGGCTTAAACCCTATGAAATAGCCAAGAAAATCGGTCAAAGTCAAAACGTTGTGAGTAATTTTCTCCGTAATGAAGCAGTCTATGGAAAAAAATGAATGGGGGAAAAAAATATGCAACAACAGCAACCGAGAGGCGACTTATCCCACGAACTGCCTTAAATTCCCACCTTTCTGCTGGTAAAATTAGGGAAGAATGCGGCGTAACTGCTAGTGGGGCCACGGTAAAACGAATTATTCGTAGCGCCAAACACTTGAAGAGATTGAAAATAAAAAAAAAAACACCTCTCAATGATGCTCGTAAGGAAGCACGACAACGATTTGCCCGAGAACACATGACGTGGAACAAGGAGTGGAAGACGGTGGTCTTCTCCGACGAAAAGAAGTTCAACCTCGATGGACCGGATGGCTATAATTACTATTTCCACGATATGCGGAAGAAAGTTTTTTAAGTCGTCATCACTCTTGTGAAGGTGGAGTTATGGTGTGGGGAGCCATATCGTTTTATGGAACATGCGGGCTCCAGTTTGTAACCTCGAAGTTGATCGCAAATGTGTACAAACTGTGCTCCAAAAGGCTTTTCCCCACTTTTCGGAGATTTATAGTCATATTCCATGGACGTACCAACAATTTAGTGACTCTGGGACCCTAGTTGAAGCATTAAAAAAAGCCTGGTCAACAATTTCACTAAATGAAATTGATAAAGTTGTTGGTTAGCGACCTTTCTAATTGTAAGAGTGCTGCTTGCGGGCTCGAGGTCAAAGAAGAAATTGATAAATATTATGATTCCTTACCAAACCGTATGTTTGAAATAATTAAGAACAAGGGTGGGTATACCAAATACTTAATAATGCCATAACAGTGTCCTTTATTATTTAAGTATTTGGACTATTCAGTTGAGCCAAAAAAAATTGAGATTCTTTGTTATGTTTTTGAAAACATAAAAATTATATAAAAACAAAACAGAAAAGAAACTATAAAAGAAACTATTTCACAAATGACTGATTTCTTTATACAACAAAATATATTTCGCTTAAATCGAGTGTTTGTTACAGAGATACAACGTTTCAAACCTAAAAAAAAGTCAAACCTATTCAGTTGAGCGGCACTGTACATTAAGTATATTTTCCTTAATTCTGTGAGCCGACAGAAATGTCAGATCCGCCTAGTTTCCATCTAAAAACAAATTTTGATCAAATTTAATTCACCAAAACATTAACAATTTTTCATCATCGTTCCACGAATTTCATTCTTCATATGTAAGTGTTTCAATTCGCCATTCCAAAAGTAAGGAATTGCAATTAAAATTTTATTGATAGATTGTTTAGGGTAGTAAAATGCGGTCACTCTGGCAAAGAATTTGATGTACATACAAACAGTCTTGTTTGAAATTATTGATTAATTATTTTTTCGAGGCAGATATCTAGGTTGATATCTAGTCAAAATGACCGATCAACGCGGTACTAGAGTATTTGTGGGCAATTTGACCGACAAAGTAAAGAAAGATGATCTGGAAGGTGAATTTACAAAGTACGGAAAGCTGAATTCAGTGTGGATTGCGTTTAATCCGCCAGGCTTTGCCTTTGTTGAGTTTGAGCATCGTGACGATGCCGAAAAGGCCTGCGATATTTTAAACGGTTCTGAGCTTCTGGGCTCTCAGTTGCGTGTGGAAATATCAAAGGGTCGTCCACGTCAAGGCAGGCGTGGCGGACCAGGTGACCGCGGCCGACGCGGGGACTTCGGCAGACACAGTATAAACAACGGTGGCAGCGGTGGATTCAGACAGCAGCGCGGTTCTAGCGGCTCCAGTGGTCGCCACGGTGAGCGAGGCTACAGCTCCGGCCGCTCAAGTGCTGGCTATAGTGGAAGGGACGGCGGTAGCAGCGGCTTTAGTCGTCGTGATGTTTACGGCGGAGGCGGCGGACGCGACGCCAGCCGATATGGCAGCGGCTCCAGTAGCAACTACGGTCGCAGCGGTGGACAAGGGGGAGGACGATTCAGATCTCGTTCGCCGGTGGGAAATCATCGATTCTAATGAAGCAATCAAGTCTGCAGCAAATAAAACCGAAACTTGCTACTTGCATAAGTTTCAGTTATGCCTCAAGCTTAATAAATTAACAAAAATTAATATCTCATTTTAAGAAATGCAACCGAGCAACCGCAAATACATAAATTTACGAGGGCGTACATATGTACTTATGTATAAACGATATATATATCCGTAGACATACATACATATGTTCTTGCCTTTCTGTAGTCTTCGATCAATCCTTTCCAAAACACATGTCAAAACTAGCTCCGGAAAACAATATTTATTTTATTTTCAAATTGCATTATTCAACTTTCAATATGACGAACACATTTAAATTTAAGCACTACACTAGACAACAAATAACTTGAATATCTTAAGATACACATACTGAAATACGGAAGCGTAGAAATACATCATTCAAATAAAATGCCGAACATACGTCGTATAATATGCCTTTGGGTATTTTTCAATCTACGGGATGATCTCAATTTGCCTTGTCGGTCCTCCGTCCTCCGCCGCAAACTTGCCGCTCATTTAAACATCAAACTCAGCATTCACAGAAACTCTAAGCCCGCCGCTACCGCCACCTAAAACCACTGAACATTTCCCATACCACCGAGTTAAACTTTTGAATAATATTGGTGCCTGAATGGTACATCGGTTGGGCACTCGCCTTTCCATACCACAATTGATTGAACGCTTACATAAAAACTGTTGAAGATGCTATCGTAGCTCTTAATCATACAAATAAAATCTGGATTCCCCATGAGGCGTTTAGGCAACGGGTGTTCATTTTACAGCCGAATTAGAATAAAGATTTGTTAAAATTTCTGAGTAAATGACCACACGAAAATAAGCTAGATTCCGAGGTCTAGATAAAATGTTAGAACATGTTCGAAAATAACAAGTAAGTCGGTCATGCCCGACTGTAATATTCTCTGTACCTGCTGAAGTTTTTATAGATCTGGTAGCTTTTAAGTACATATGGCGCTAAACGAACTGTTTGAATTGCTGCCCATCGCGGTTGCGGCCAATGCCTCCCAGCGCAATTATTTGTTCGATAGAGACATATGTTTTGAAAAGAAGCGAACTTGATCCGGCTAAACAAACACTTTGACTAAAATCTGTAACAGATCTGTGACATTTAAGGCAAAGAAGGATATGTTTTTAAACAAAAAAAACCCAATATTAAAATAATTTTTACTATTGTACCCAGGAAGTCCCAGGAGATCTGAGAAGACCATAATTCTTGTAAATTCGCGGTCCATGGATTACATTGTTTTCCGAATTTTTTGAGTAGGAGTAACTCTACTAAACAATTACCCTTTCGACTTCTCGTGTATTTATTTGAAATTAAAATCCTAGAAAAAGCATGTTACACTTCGAATCTCAATATTGGTGTAGTTATTTATTACACAGTGCGAGACTCCAAATAGCCAGGGAACTGGACCAATAAATTGTGAAACTAGAGAGGTCCGGCGCGGCCCTATCTTCTGTGTATACAATACTGCTCTGAGGCAGCGACGTCGACGCACCTGCAGTATATGAGCTTACACTACGCTTTTTTACAACAACAACGAATTGCTAAATGAGCGTGGCTAAGCACACACAAGCAACGCCAAACTGTGTGTGTTTTGCCGGCTCCTGAACTAGAGGCATCAGGTAGCAACACCTCATACCAAGTTTTTCTAAATCACTTCAAGTTTTCGTTTAATAGGCACATTTATAATAGCAACACGCAGCTAAAACGTCTGTTGCTAGTTAAAAAAAGATGAGAGCTAAAATTTTGGAAAATTCACCAAAGATGAAGGGAGTCGCAAAAATTGTTATACCAAATTCCCGTCTCCAATGGACAAGCGGTTTTTACCCTGCCCATAGAGGTCTAACTTAGAAAACGGAATTAATGGAACACCACTCGATAGAATTTTTGAAGATTTTAAATATATTGAGATACTGAGTAATAAAATGTGTCTTTAAGAGATTGAAAAATGCATCAAAAAGCCGCGATAGTGGATACCGCATTTGACAGCACCCATTATCGAGTCCATATAGGCCATCAACTAGTGATAAAAATAGACCGAATAGATCAGTTTTACCAACGAAGCCTGGGTTCGCGATTTATATGCATTTTTGTACTAGCAATTGTCTTGGAACAACTTTAACCATTAAGGTACTTAAGGTACCTTAACCAATTGTACGACTGATTGGATTTTTTTATATTGCGTTCCCAATGACTGTGTCCACATTTGCTGAATATTGCAGATTTTTATCTTTAAAACATTAAAAACTATGTTAAAATTGTTGTCGCTGTGTGTTGCATGTTCAAAAAAATCCATAGATCGCGAACCGAGGCCTAATTTTTAAAACTGGGTATTAGGTGATGCTTACAGAGGTGATGCGGATCGGTTCGTGGTTTTTGAGTCCAGCGAACCGAACCCCAAATACTTTTGACTCTTTGAACCCGAACCGGACCACTTTTTCAAAAAATAGGTTCGGTTCACAAAATTAAGTAGTTTTTCCAAATACACATACAGGGAAACATAGAAATTCCTTGTAATTTGACCGCTATCAAGAAGTTCTCCAATCCCACGACATTTCTCTAGGTCAGATTTTTACTATCACCGTCGATAATGGATCGAATATGGTTCGAGCAGGAGAACTTTTAAATGACAACTGCAGAGCAGAAAAGGAATGCAACTATGAAGGATGTAATGCATATGAAGGTTGCTCTCACACGAATCAAAAGCATTTCTTGATTTGGACGATGACCAAGATACGTCAATAGATTCCATGGAGGGCTCTATAATTACAGTTCGTTGTGCTAAATGTAGTAGTTAAGGATTGTTTTTAGGGAAACTGAACTGTTTGACAGGAGTTGGCACACTTTGTAAGAAATTCCGTACTCACACTATATTAAATCTTTTGCATATAGAAAAATTTTAAAATGAAAACAGTGCTAGACTGTGTGACGCTATGGAACTCAACCTACAAAATGTGCCAACGTTTACTAACTCTTCAAGATTTTTGGATTCAGAGTTCTTTAAAAGAGCTTCACCTTAAAATATCTGAATGGACTTCTGACAGACATTCTGAAACTCCAAAAAGAAATTCTTAATGAGAGTTTTCGAAATTCACTGACTCAACATCTGTTTGGGAAGAAGATGAAAGCAATAAACAAATATCAAATATAAAATCTTTAAATGATGTTATAGATTTCTTCGAAAATTGTCCGAGAGAACATTTAGATAAAAACACTTAAGTTTTATCTTTCTGATCTAAATGCCGGTATAGATGAACAGCTCTTGGAAGATATAATGCTCATTCACTTAAACTAGGCAGTTCTCAAAAGTTGTAAATGTCAGCTATTGAATTTGATAATTAAAATTACATTATTGAAATAAAGAATATTATTTTTAATAATTAATTTTAATCTCGTGTGTTCTACAAATCTTTTACACATGGAATACTTAACTAACTATAACTATAACTAACTAACTATACTTAAGGAACTATTCCTTTATGTTCAAGCGAATCGAAGTTCGAACCAAACCTTGGGTTCAGGCGTTCCAGGAACAGGTCTGCGAACCGAACCTTAGTCTTTACAACGGGTTCGAACCCCCCGCCTAACCTTCTGCCAAATTTTAGAGGTTTGCAGCCTTGGTTATATACCAAAAAATTTATATAGATTCCACAAGTGTATTAGAGCAAGTTATCGGATAGCCTAGCAAAAGAAAGATATTCTCTAAGCGGGAATAACGTAAAAGCCATCTATTGGCAAACAGGGAATTAAACCAGAACCGAAACCGTATACCTAAAAGAATCAGGACCGGATTCGATATTTTTAATATCTTGTGTACCGGTTTCCGAGAACCGATGTTTTTGGAACCGAAAAGAATCTTAGCATTGTACCGGTACAGTTGTGGTTCTAAGTGCAACAACTAGACTGCAAAGCGGACACTTAGTTTTGGTGGACTTTTAGACAATTGGGTTAAATTGTAAGCTTGAATAACAAGTGAGAAAGTCGGTCAAACCTGACTGAAATAGATTCTGTACCTGCAGTAGCAGTGAAAGCAGCGTTGCTGCTGCGAACTTTAAACGATCTTTACCATTACTTTGGCAGCCCGATAAATAATAAAAATCATGGCTGCAAACCTCTAAAATTTACCCTGAACCCCTGAAACCAAGGTTTTGGTTCGAACCTCGGTTCCCTTGAACATAAAAGAATTTATTAGATTTATTTTAAAAAAAAATTCTTTATTTCAATAACGTAATTTTAATTATCAAATTTATTAGCTGACACTTACAACTTTTGAGAACTGCTTAGTTTAAGTTAATAAACATTTTATCTTCTAGGAGCTGTTTATCTATACCAGCTCTTAGATCAGAAAGATCAAACTTAAGTGTTGAAAAGGCTCGATTAACTGATACCTGAGTTGCTGGAACAGCAAGTATAGTTAAGGCAATATTTTTAAACTCCTGGTTTTTTTACCTTTCCAAAATTTTAAAACATTTGTTGATGTATGTTCTCTTGGACTACTTTCAAAGGAATCTATCAGCCATGCTCCCATTTTCGCTTTCGCAAAACTTTTACGATTTCAAAGCGGTTTTTGTACCAAATATGAACTCAAAATCGCAAAATTTTTACGAAAACGAAAATGGAAGCATGGCTGTATAATATCATTTACATATTTGATATTTGTTTTTTGCTTTCTCACAATCAAGACGTTGAGACATTCAAAAGCTAATTTTGAAAACTCTCATTAAGAATTTCTTTTTGGAGCTTCTGCATGTCTGTAATGTACTGCTTTGCCACTTTTTGGGCAGAAGTTAACAAAGATGGACATCTCGGCTCTTAGAACACTGCAGCCAATATTGGTACTGAGCTCATAATAGATTGTAATAAATAATGTTTTGCTGAATATTTAAGAACAATTGCTCAATTGAACAAATCAATTGGTAGTAATTGTAAATCCTGCAGCTTTAGAGAAGTTTTATAAATTGGCTGCAGCAAATTATGTACATATATTTTGCACTACGTTCCTTTCAGATGTTTTTAGGTGGAGCTCTTTTAAAGAACTCTGAATGCCAAAATCTTTAAGAGTAAGTAAACGGTCGCACATTTTGTAGGTTGTTTTAGTTCGCCTCAGACAGTCTACCAATGGTTATTTTCAATTTTTTCATATGCAAAAGATTTCATATAGTGTAAGTACGGAGTTTCTTTACAAAGTGTGTATTGAGGTAACTTAGTCATCGTCCAAATCAAGATATGCTTTTGATTCACATGAGCAACCTTCATCAACATTACATTCTTCATAGTTGCATTCCTTTTCTGCTCTGCAAATTGTCATTTAAAAGTTCTCCAGATCTAACCAAACTCGATCCATTAGCGACGGTGATAGTATAAATCTGACCTAGAGAAATGTCGTAGGATTGGAGAACATCATGAATGATGGTAGTCAGATTAAAAGGAATTTATATATTTCCCTGTGTGTGTCATTGGAAAAACTACTTAATTTTGTGAACGGAACCTAATTTTTTGGAAAAGTGGTCGGTTCGGGTTCAGGTTCAAGGAGTCGAAAATATTAGGGGTTCGATCCAATCAGTTTGCAGATTGTTATAATTAGTTTATATTTTCCTTAAGATTTAAAAGTTGACAATTGTCTACGGGTAAATAGGACGCTTATCGCGAAGTTTGCAAACATTTGATAAGTTTAAATTTTTAAAAAGATTTAATAAAAGATTTAGTCCAAAAAAATCGCGAAATCTTTAAAATTTTAAAATGAGTTTAGATTGTCATGAAGACGATTGACAATTTAATGACCTTTCAATTCATATCTTGCTTGGCACCATCTGACGATTATGAATTGAGATATGCCATAAAATGTAAATGCACCTACCGAAAAAATGGAAAAAATTCATATTTAAAAAACGTTGCCATGAAAAAATTTATGAAATTGATTTTAGAGATCACCAATCCAAACTACACTTAAAAATAGTTTCAGTAGAAATGGGTCATTTAATTTTTTATACCCTGTTCCCATTAAAAATGCAGGCAGCGCTGCCTGCGCAGGCCGCGAGTGAGCGCGCGTGTGTGTGTTTGTGTGCGCTCGTATGTGTGTATGCGTTTGTATATGTGAGTGTGTTTGTATGTGTGTCTCAATTGAACAGGGTATTTGGTAGTCGGGAAACTCGACTACAGCGCTCTTACTTGTTTTTTTTTGTAAACTAGTGTTATTATGCACACGGTGGAAAGGATAGATAGTGAATAAGCTTCACTTCTTGTTTTGTGTTTAAAATCAAGGCTGCAAACCGGTCTGGAACCGAACCCCTGAGAACCGGTTCGGTTCGGATTTTTTGGGGTTCGCGAACCGGACCATGAACCAGGCGCTCTTTATTTTTGACTTCTCGAACCTGAACCCGAACCGGACCACTTTATCGAAAAATGAGGTTCGGTTCGCCAATTTAATAAATTAATTCAACGATACATTCAGGGAAATATTTGAAATCTATCGTTTACTATAAACGATTGCATTTCTAACTAAGCGTGAATGATTTTTGATGTAAAATGACTAGATAGAGTATGATGATGATGATAGATTATACGGAAAGAAACCGTTTGAGCATATGATGAATCAACTTGGCTTTGAACGGACAGTATAGATGACAATTACTACCAAGTGATTTATATTACGCTTAGTTTTCACGCCGAGCAATTGTTCTAAAATCTTCAGCAAATCATTGTTTATTACTATCTACGTGCCCCGACAAACATTCTTCTACTATGAGTTCAGTACTAGAATTGGGTGCAGTATTCTCAGACCCGAGATTTCATATTTTGCTTACAACAAACCGTTTCAAAGCAACTGATTCAACGTCTGATTGTGAAGAAGCAATGCGAGCCGGGACAGCTATTTATTATATATAATACGCTATTCAAGTGTGTAATAAGTGTTTGACTTCTGGTTAACCCTTTTGATAGAATTTTCATGCAACAAAACGATTTTTATACCCTTAGAAAGGGAATACAAATTTTGATCAGAAGTTTGCTGCAACGCAAAGAAATATTCATTCCCGACCCCACAAACTATATATATTCTTGATCAGGGCTACCAGCTGAGTAGATTGAACTTTGTCCTTCCGTAGGTTTGTCTTTTTCTACACAAACTGGTCTCTGTTTTCAAATGTTGCACAGAGTCTTCTGATTACTGCACGTATCGGATGACTATATCTTATGGCTCCCATAGGACCGCTCAGTCGGAAAATGGGTCTTGATTTTTAATTTCCAATCATTGTTAATTGTATATGGGCATTTCCACAGTCGTGAACGAGGCATGTACCCCTTTAAAATGCAAAGAAATATGGAAAACAAAACTATTTTTATACCCTTGCAAAGGGTATTATAATTTTGCTCAGAAGTTTGCAACGCATAGAAATATTCATTTCCGACCCCATAAACCATATATTCTTGATCAGGGGGACTAGCTGAGTTCATTGAGCTTTGTCCGTCCGTCTGTCTGTCTGTCCGTCTGTCTGTCTGTCTGTCCGTCTGTCTGTCTGTCCGTCTGTTTCTACGCAAACTAGTCTCTCAGTTTTAAAGCTATCGAGCTGAAATTTTGCACAGAGTCTTCTTTTTACTGCACGCTGCTAATATGTCGGAACTGACCGGTTCGGATCACTATATCTTATAGCTGCCATAGGAACCATCGGTCGAAAAATGGGTTTTAGTGAGAACAACTTTTTTGTTTTCAATGTTAACGTGATTAAACTCGGTCATTAATAATATTTTATGCTTTCAAACAGATTTGCAAATTTTGGTCAAAATCGGATGACTGTATCTTATAGCTGCCATAGGACCGATCGGTCGAACGTGAGTCTTGGTAAAAAATTTTTTGTTTAGTTTTGTTAGCGTCCTTAAACTCGCTGATGACTTATTTTATATGCTTTCAAATAGATTCGCAAAATTGGGCCGAAATCGGATGACTATATCTTAAGGCGTCTTAGTGAGAAAAACTTTTTTCAGGCGTTTATCTGTCGGAAAATAGGTTTTAGTTACAAAATTTTTTGATTTTTATGTAAGCGTTCTTAAACTGTGACATTTGCATTTGCAAGGGTATAAAAACTTCGGCACAGACGAAGTTAGCTTGGCCTTCTCGTTTGTTCTTGCTTCAGTTTTTTGGTAGCATTTTATTCGAAGTAAATTTGGTGCAAAAGATAGATTCAGTCGATTTGAAGTTTAAAATATACTTCCAAAATATCATAGGATTTATCATTCTCCAAAAATGGAAGTCGTTTTCGACTGCGTCTAAAAAAATGCATACATCTGCGAATTGTAAAAAAATATTTTGAAGCAGTTAACTTTTACCTAAAGGGGAATGATGGAGCTTTGCAATCATTTTCAATTATTTACATTCGTTTTGTTTTTATAAGTTTTGGTATTTTGAAGAACGCGACATTTTCAAACAAGTAAGAATGTCGGACACGCCCGACTGTAATATACTCTGTACCTGCAGTAGCAGTTGAAAGCCACGCAGCTACTGCGCTGCGGCACGAACATTTTTTTGGTCATATCTTATGTATCGTTCATCCGATACTTATCACTCCTTCGGCAAAACGATAAATAAATATTGACTACTAAATGTCTTTAGGCATTTCTTTCATCTATTTACAAAACTGTAGAAGATATGATTTTTTCTCAAACTGCGGGGCGGAAGGGGGCGTGGCAAAAATTGAAAATAGACTTGATCTGCCTGCAAGTATAAGAAATATATGTCCCATACATGTCAAACCTCTATCTCTTACCATCTCTGAGATCTGTGCGTTCATACAGACGGACAGACAGACAGACGGATAGACGGACAGACGGATATGGCTATATCGACTCGGCTGTTGATGCTGATCAAGAATATATATACTTTATAGGGTCGAAAATGATTCCTTCTGGCTGTTACATACTTTTGCAAAAACTAAATATACTTTGTGTACCTTTGTTACAGAGTATAAAAATTGATTTTAAATATCTTTTAGACCAAGCTACGATCTGTGTTTCAATACATTTCCATTGATACATCACATGTCCTTGAATTATCTATATTAAAGATATCACAATTTTTTATCGATTCAGTGTCACTGTTTATACATATCGCTTACTTACTTCTTACTTGGTCTGGGAATGGGGAGACAGATGGGGAGGAGGATCCTGAAATCAAATTAGCGATAACCGAAATAAGAGAATACTCCCAAAATCCAATTAAAATAAGTGAGAATATAATAAAGTATAGGGAGGACAAAAGTACATGTATTCTCGGTTGTATCAATTGGCGAAAGTGCTCCATTGCTAGCCAGCAACCCAAGAGTCAGTTGAAAGGGTATTTTCTGCTCTTAAATTTGTTGTCTGCAACTTGTCTTCAGAGCTTGACCGACTTTCTTACTTTTTTGAGTTATGACAGACTTGAAGTAACTAAGCGATATGTATAAGCAGTGGCAATGAATGGATAAAAAATCGTGGTATCCTTAATATTGATCCTTCAAGGACATGTGATGTATCAATGGAAAGGTATTGATACATAGATCATAGATAATGACTACTTTTGTAATGCACAGCTTAGTTTAAAAGACATTTAAAATCAACTTTTATTTTCAATTCCTGTTTGTTGGCGCAAGCCCAGCTAGAATGTACACAACAAACTCGAAAATTCAAAATCCAGATCTTTTTGCTATGTCGTTTCGACATATCTACTGATCTATCTACTGATAAGATGACTTCCTTTTGTGACTACTGCCAAATTACAAAAGCAGGTTTTTCCGGATTAACTTTCGCAATTGGTTCATCCAGAGACTACAAATGTTGATATGAATAAGGGATTTAATGGCTAACATGGTAAGAAATCCTTGAACTCGTCTATTCTACACTTTAGCGCTTTATCTTTTAAAAGAGGCGCCTTTCCCAGCACTCTTACTCCGTAACAACTAGCAAAGCCTCTGTCAATTCATTACTGGACCACCGGTTTGTATCCCTGAAAAAAAAATTAAAAGATATTAAAGATTTCAATTTTATCTTGAAAATCGTTTCAATTTATACCAAGTAATAAATTTCATATAGTTGTAGGCTAGACTAATAAAAACAACCCCTCTTCAGTCCAATTTGTACAATTTTTATAAATCCTCAAAAAAAACGAAAATGTTTGGTCAAAAAGTAAATAGTTCAGATTCCTATAAAATACGTTGTATCTGGGAAAGTGTTTGCTTTGTATGAATTTTGATGCTACATCCACGTTTGCCACTTGAAAAAATGAAACGACACTAAAAAAATTTCAAAAAAGAGCCATTTTCATTAAAAAAGAGCCAACAAAATTTTCTTCCCCTTATTCATGTTATATTTTTATTTAATAATATAAAAAGTATCTCTATTACAAAATCGTTAAATTGTACATTAATTTCATTTCTTGAGTATTATTAAACGTACAAAATAACCCAAAAAATATTTCACGTATTAATTAGTTACTGTGGCAATAAAATGTTAAAATTGAGATTTTAATATCTATCTATGGCTTCCTCGGATTTAATTCTATATTGTGTCCAAATTTAAAAACAATCGGATGAGTGGTTACAAAGATAAAACAGTAAAACAAAACAACGTAAGTCTTCAGAAGTCTGAATAAAAATTGGTCTGTAAGTCAAAATACTAAAACAACATCTTGATCTTATCAAAAAGACTTGTACGAGTATACTTAAAGAAATAATGCTCCCAATCTGTAATAATTTTCATTAAGGGACGATTTCTCATCTCCTATATAGCTGCTATTTGTCATATAAACATTGAATTTACTCTGTAGCTTGTTAGACAGACATGTATTCAAAATGGTATGTATATCTTTGCTTAAAAAAATCGTAGAATTGTTTAAGATACTTTATTTGAATGTTGAAGAGTTCTACTTTCCTATAATATCATAGGGAGTCAAAATAAAATATCGGACTCCAAACTAAACGCGCCTAAACAGCTCACGCGCCTTAAGCTAAAGTTACTAAAAATCTAGACGTGATGGACCATTTCCGAAAACAGATTCGTGTTTAGCAGATGTAAATAATCTAGAATCACTACCAACCCTTAAATTTTCTGAATAAAGTCAAATTTTTTTGTCTTGTGTTGATTTTAAAGTAGATTCTAGTCTCAATCTGATTGAAATTCCATATTTAAATCTTTAATAATTTCAAGAATACAATTTAAATCATTTTTGATGCGTATTCATTAAATGTACTATTTATTTTGGCTCAAATTGTAGACTTCTAGAGTCTGAGCCAAGGAAAATATTTTGGGAACATCCCACTGCTCAAGCAAGCTCGCGCAACCATCTTGTCATGGATATTCCCAAAATTGTGTGGTCTTACTTCGCAGAATTTTTGAAACTCTTTTAATTTCTGAGTCATTTTCGGGCTCCATGCAAAAGAGCCAATTCCAATAAAAAATTGCTAGTGCAACAACAGGAAAAAAAAACACAATTTTTGGCACAACAACACCAAGTGTGGCAACCGTGGCTACATCAGCGATCCCTAAAAAGATTGAAATTAAAAAACCATCGTAAAGATTCTCGTCCCCGAACTAGTCCCTCAGTTTTGAAGCTATCGAGCTCAAATTTTGCACAGAGTCTTCTTTTTACTGCACGCTGCTAATATGCCGACCGGATCGGATGACTACTTCCTGTAGCTGCCATAGAAATGTTCGGTCGGGAAATGGGTTTTAGTGATGAAACTTTTTTGTTTTCGATATTAGCGCTCTTAAACTCGGTCATTTTTAATATTATATGTTTTTAAGCTGATCTGCGAAGTTTGGTCGAAATCGATAACTTTTTCAAGTGTATTTAAACTTCGGCACAGACGAAATTACCTACTCTACCTACAGTATCGACACTTGCATTTAATTGTAAATTTGAATGGATTTTGGAAGCTGAACAGTATGAATTTGAAGCTTCTCGAACAATTCACAGCTCTGCTGTACGTGAAAGTGTTTTTTTGGTGCGGCCTTTCATGTTGTTACCATAATTTGATGGGTTTTTAAGAAAATTGCATATATCACATTTGCTTTTTCCAATTTTTTCAGCAATTGGCCCGTACGTAAGGTTGCACTCCTTATACGCAATTATTTTGGCTTTTTCTACATCAGTTAGTGCTTTACCGCGGGCCATAAAATTTTTTTTTATTTAAATCGTTTATATGTTGACAAAATATAAGCTTCATCCCGTGGAGTTTTACTCAGAATGATGAAATCACATCTGACCCTATTCAAGTGCTGCACAAAAATGCGCAATTTTTGAAAAATTCGCACGAAAAATATTTTGAAAAAGACTATGTTAATTTGAATGTTTTTTTTTAATTCAATAAAGAATGAAATACGGAATGGTAAAAAATATTTGTCTATTGATTTAATTTGTTTGTTTCATTCAAATATATTTATGTTCGTTTTAAAATACTTGTCACTATTCAAGTGCATGGCAGTGTATTAGTGTTGGGTAAAGGCTGTTCATTTCACTGAACATGTTCACATGTTCTTTTCTTCTAAGTGAGTCATCTCACTCAAATTGCTCACTTGTTCTTGTTGAATTGTTCAGTTGTTCACCTGTTCAGTTGTTCTTGTTCACTTGTTCTAGGTCTATGGCGGAAGGTTGTGTGAGCGCACGAATTTGTTTGTTTTTTGTTTTGCCATAGGGGTTTCAAAGGGGTGGGTTTCTGTAACAATGATCGCTTGATTGTTTTTGTTGCTTCTGCATGGCTTTGTTGGTCTATACACATATGTACCTACTTTGTATGGATGTGAGTCGTTTACTCTCGCGCTCTCAGCAAAAGCGCTTAATTCAAAATTTGGCTGAGCGCCATATTATAGTTTTGTCATGGTACAGCCCACAGAACAATACACTGACAGGCGGAACAGCTCACAGAGCAAGGCAGACAGAAAAATTCACAGAGCAAGACATACAGAACAACTCTCTGAGCAAAAGGGACTACACAGCTCTTAGAACAATTCAGAGAAAGACAGACTGAACAAGATAGTCTGAACAAGAATCGCTGAACAAAAATGAACAATTGACAAAACAACCCAACAAAATTCTGTACCTGAAATAGCAGCTGAAAGCAGCGCTTCTGAACAATAGATGGCGCCACTACTTACATTGAACAAAGAGGGATTTTCAAAACTGACCAATAGATAACGCCACTACAGCCCAGGCGGAGGAAGTAACTTTCTTTTCGACATAACATGAATATAGTTCATCCGATCTTAATCTTTCCTTCGGCCAATCGATAAATAATATTGATAATATAACAATATTTCCCGGGTTATTCAAAATTGGAGCATAGTTATCTGCTCTAAAAGACTTACCAAAGGAATTTCATTCTGATCGGCTTGAATGGATTAAAAAGATCTTTTGGTATTGAACCTGTTGGTTATATAATCCTTAATAGCGCAATGTTGAATGGTGTAAGGGTGACAGAGAACTGAATGAGGCGGAGGATACACAAGAACTTAAAACATATAGAGAGCTGAACTCTTGCTGCGAGAGACAGAGAGAACAAATGGTGTTGCCAGATGTGACATATTTAGCTTACATGATAGTAACGATCTTTTACTTTCAAAACTTCCTCTTAAGCTACATATTTTCTTTAATGTCATTAGTTTAATCCAAGTGATTTTACAAATTCATTATGCATCTGTTTTCCTAAACATTTCGTAAAAATATCAGCAACATTCTTATTAGTTGATACATACTGCAATTCTATTTCTTTGCTTTCAACTTTCTCTCTTATGAAGTGAAACTTAATATCTATATGTTTAGTACGGCTATGATTGATCGGATTTTTAGCGATGTGCCGCGCATTTCTCTTGATGCGACCAACCAATTTCTTTGAGCAGTCTACGGAGGTAGACGGCTTCTTTGGCGGCAGTTGACAGTGCTATGTACACCGCTTCCGTGCTGCTTTGTGCGACAACGCTTTGCTTTGTAGATGACCAAGAAAACGCACTGCCTCCTAAGAAAAATGCGTTAACTGAATATGATTTTCTATCTGCATGGTCATTGGCCCAGTCTGCGTCTGCGAAACCCTGAACTGGCTCTCCACTTTTACGGTATGTAATGTTCAGGTCCACAGTACCGGAAAGGTATCGTAATATACGTTTTGCTGCAGTCTCGTGCTCTACGTGGGGATTCGTGTTTCGTTGAGACAATTTGCAAGTCGCATGCAATATGTCAGGCCGGCTCAAAACTGCTAAGTACATAAGAGAACCTATTAGCGATTGGTATTCTGTTATGTTTACCTTGGCACAATTTTCGTTTTCGCATGTAACTTGAAAACCAGGATCAAGTGGAGTAGCAACAGGGACCAAGAGACTTTCTATGTACTTCTTCTGGGACATAATAATTGGACCTCGTTCGCCAACTCGCTCTACTTCCATACCCAGAAAATACTTGAGTGTGCCGCTGTCATGTCGAACTTAGCTGCGATTTTTCCTTTTACATAAACCGCAATATATTTTAGTTGATTGTCTTTAACGTAAAGACATGGCTCGCTTTTACATCTTTTGAAATTCAGACTCTTCAAAACCTCATCTTGTGTGTTATTTCAAGCTCTTTCAGATTGTTTGAGTCCATGAATAGCTTTTTCCAATTTCAAAACCTCAACTGGATGATTTCTGTCCAGAAAATTCTCCGGTTGCTTCATGAAGACTACTTCGTCGAGGTTGCTGTTTAAGTATGCGTTGGAAATATCGACCTGGTGCATACACAGTGGTTTTTCTGCAGCTATGGCAAACAGCATTCGAATTGTTTCGTAACGGATGACAGGTGCAAAAGTTTCCCAGTAGATAATCCCAAGTTGTTGTCCACATCCTTTAGCAACAAGTCTGGATTTGAATCGCTCGATTTGTTTCGCTTGACTCTGAAACCCCATTTCGAGCCGATGGCATTCTGTACTGGCGGTAGGTCTACCAGCGACCAAGTATTGTTCTTCTGTAGAGCATTCCATTCAGTTTTCATTGAATTTTGCCAGTCGGATGCGTGTTGACTGCTTAACGCATCTGCTACCGTCTGCGGTGTCTCGATGTCTTCAGAACTATTCAGGCAATTCAGGACGTTGTACTGCTTTCTAGGCCTGCCTGATTGACCAGTTCGAATAATTTTGGGCCTTCCGGGCCCACGGCGCGATGAATCTTCAGCCTGCTTTGGAGGTGGTTCATCTTCGACAAGCTCCTCATCGCTGTCATCTTCCTCTGCGTCGCTAGCACTCACGACGTCGCGTTCCCACGAGTCAGGCAAACTTGATAAAATCATTATAGCTTTCAACTCATCATTTATGGATATATCGATCTCGGCCAATTTTTCTGTTATGTTCACAAAAGAATGCGTTGTCGCCATGCTGCATTTAAAGACGTAGCAATTTTTGGTATAACTGGACTTTTTTGATTGGTTCGCTGGCAAATGAATGTTACGCAATACTTTCCATGCTTCTGCCGAGGTTATGCCCTGCTTAATGTGCATTAACTGTGTTGGCTTCACATTCAAAATTAAACATGCCAGAGCCTTTTGATCAAGGATGACCCAGCGTGCAGCTTCTGCAGCATTGTCTTCTGGTTTTAATTGTTTTTCAATTTGAACTGACACAGTCATTTTGAGTTCCCGTAGACGTTTTCTAGTCTTTTACAAAGTTTTTAAATTCACCAAACGCCTTGCTCTGGGCCCATAACCTGTTGGTTATATATAAAATCTTTAATAATGCAATGTTGAATAGTGAAAGGGTGACAGGAACAGAACGAGGCGGAGGATACACAAGAACTTTAAACCTATAGAGAGCTGAGAGAGAGAGAGAACAAATGATGTTGCCAGATGTGACATATTTAGATTACATGATAGTAACAATCTTTTACGTTCAACAGAACCCACCACCGCAACTAATTTATTTCGCATACTTTCCTTACAAACCATTATGATGAAAAATAGTGATTTTCATACAGAATTTTCGGGCTTTTTCAAACCCAGAGGCGGATTTTCCAACATCAGAAAATGAAATCACAAATTCTTTGGCATAATATCCTTACATACCGAGTTTTAAGTCAATCGAATGAAAATAGTTTTTTGCATGCAGAATTTTTCGGCCATTGTCACACCCGTAGGCGAGTGTTCCAACATCAGATAATGTTATCTCAAATGAATTCAAGTTCTATCCGTACAATCCGACTTTTAAATCAATCGCATGAAAAATAGTTTTTGCATGCAAAATTTTCACGCCTGGGGAGCGGATTTTCCAACATTAGGAAATGAAATCACAAATGAATTCGAATGCTATCAGTACAAAGCAAGTTTCAAGTCAATTGGATGAAAAATAGTCTTTTGGCAAGCAAGAAGAAAGCATCTATTTATGTTGAAAAATTAAGGAAAGTAATAAATGAAGAAAAATTATGTTGCTACGATATTTTGTTTGCAAATTCAAATTGAAACAACCAAAGTTAAACTGTAAAGACCGGACCTTTTTTAAGTAGAGTCTTCTAACTTGTGTCAAACATAGTAATCTTATAAAGCTGCCTTTACACTTTCCATACTTCTTGAAAAAATAGGTTAAAGTTTACTAAACGGAAACTGTTATCAAATAGAAAATGCTCTATTTTATTATAGAAGGATAAATGTTTAATAATATCTTTTTGGCTATTTATTACACCATCTTTAGAGAAACTGTTCAGAGATTTGTGACAAGTGTAATGTGCAGCTTTAGCCTTTTACTATATGCTTTACATATGCGAACATATTTATATACATGAATACTTATGTTAGTACAATTTACATCTATTTGCAAAGTTACTACCACATTTAAATATACATCATTTCCGCCATTGTGGACATCTTCTTGGGAATATGCACCATGGTGTCGAAATAGCTGGCCAGCTCAACTATGGTAACATCGTCACAGTTGCTCGAGTTGGTTCCATTACTGCTACTTGCCTGTTGAGAGCATGTATAGCCGAGCAGCGGCGTGGGTGGTGCTAAGGACTTGAAAGTGGTTGCTGCATTTGCCGTTCTGTGGATTAGTGGAGTTTCCTTTCTTTGCAACAAGGTGAAACACGGCGAACTCAAACTGTTGTTTTTTGATTCGTCCAGTAGGCTGTTACACTCGCTGATCAGATCCCGAAAGCTACATGTAGCTTTATAGATGAAATAAACACAGATATGAAACCAAGATGCAAATTATTGTTATTATCATTGTTCTTACCATTGGAACTCGACTTGGTGTTGGCGGTGGTATTAGCTTTGGCATTGGGTTCATCTAATGTATTCGATGGTAGTGAGCGACGACTGCCTTGCAGAGACCTCAGTATCGGCTCGCGAAGAAGATTCTTCTTAGCTGTGGGCACATGGTTTTTTTTTATCGAATGCTTGGACACTCCATGGGAGCAGCGCAGTGGATTTACAATTTCAAACGTATCAACTACCGCCACAGAGTCCACCAGCTTACAATCATCGAGGAAACTTTCCGATCGCCGCCTTATTCGACACCGCCAGCGATGTACCATTCTTTGTTTGACACTTTGGATATGGTCAAAGTTTGAGTTAGTGTTTGTGCTTGTCATGCTGGGGCTGTAGAAGGGAAGGAAAGAAGAATTTTGACATTTGTATTTGTACCCATCTGTTTTGATTTCGGATTTACACATGAATTTACCCATGAAATTATGTTTTGATTTTGGAATTTACCTGTAGAAGGGATTCCGAGTGGATTTCACAACTGGATGCGTTTGTGTTATTTTCAATTTGTCCAAATCAGCTGGAAGTTGCTCACTTGCAGACATATTTAGTGTTTTCGATGTTTTACTTGATTTTAAATTTTTTATAATAAGTCTAAACAATATTCTGTCCTTGAGTTATTTACACATGTATGTATGTATATGCAGCTCCATCCATATGAACGTAAATATGCAGTTATTTGGGACAGTCTGCATCCATTTGAATGATTAAGTTGAAATGGTCTGCTACTTTACAACACTTTTATTTTAATTATACGTGACATGTATGTATTGTGTATTGTATTTGAATTTATGATTGCAATGTTGTTTTTTGCGTATATAAATACAAATATATTGTATGTATGTAATTACTTAGTAAGTGTTGGATAGCGTTGCACTAATGCTCGGGTTATGTCAATTGGTTTAGTCGCGTTTCTGTGAAAACGAATATATATATTCGAAAATTATGCGACATTCACACTTCATTCAGCTTCCTATCGATACCGTCATCGACGCAATAACTGAGCATGGGTGAATACATTGGTCGTGTTCACCAGAGTCGCTAATCGTCTATCAAATATCATCAAATAAAATAAAAGACTGCTGGTGAGGTGTTTAATAAAATTTTCAGGCACCACCGTCGATAAAAAGTTATCGAATGTCACAGGGGTTTTAGCCGGCTCGAGGTCAGTGACGTGCTTAATTTAAATAAACAACGATTATTGGTTTTCCAATATATTTCGAGCCCCTTCCGGATTCATCTTTAGGGAAAATGCACAGCGTGACAAAGCGTCAGCTGTGGAGTAAAGAACCAAAACCTCAGTATAAAAACTAAGGATGTCGGAATATCGATATCGAATACTTTTTTTTATTTCGGCCACTACAAGGGAGGTTTCCTGAGGCATTCTCTTGGATATTACTAATATTACAGAAACTTCCCTTTTTGTGGCCGAAACTAACAAATATATTCACCAAAAATATATTCAAAATATATTCGATATCGATATTCCGACATCCCTAAAAGAACATAGGTCACTATCCACAACAACGTTATCGATTTATTGTCTTTATTGCAGTCTTGGAATTTTTAGCTTTTTGACAAACAACAGCTGATAGAAATGAAATTGACGTGTTTAGACCAGAACTCCAACATATGGCTTGAAGCCTCTTCGATCAAGTTGCAACTAATTTGTGAGTCTCTACTGTCTGCAACTCATTGTGTTATTATTGAAATTATTGATAATATAATTAAATATATAAATTAATTGCAATCTCCAACCTTCTGCCATTGTGGAGCCTGTGTAGAGCCTGGAGGACAGCTCTCTAAAGTTGAGAGAGAGAGAAAGGAAAGAGCTATGGAGCTGGGTTCAAATAACAACCATCATGAAACTTATACGAGAAAATTCAGGAATATACCACTCGTTTATTGCCAAGTGTACTAGATTGAGTTCAAAGGACATTTTAAAAATTTCCATCGAAATGAGCCACAAATTAATAAATAAAAAAGTTAAATTAAGTCACATAAGTTAATTTATATTAAGTTAATTAAGTGTATTAAATTAAGTGAATATATTTATGAATAAATTTAGCATTTTAGTTTTAAAAATTAGTTTGGATATGGGCTTGGACTTTAGTTTGAATTTTAGTTTTAGTTTGGACTTTAGTTTGGACTTTAGCTTGGACTTTACCTTGAAATTCGAATTGACTATTTAATCAAAAACTCAGTCCTGCGGATTTCATTAACGAACTGTACAAATGAATTCCAGTTCTAGCGACCAGCTCTTAGCTCTCAGTTGACGATGCTACAAATTAAAATCATCCCTTTGCACCCATATTATTCGTTAAATAGTTATGAACACTGTCAACTTGCCAAAAAATTAACGACTATCGCATGTCTAACGAGTAATGCAACTACATTTTGTCAAAAAAAACCCATATAAAAAATGTACATTTTGTCCAAAATGCCAAATGCAGTTGTAGTGTGGACAACCCATTGTTGTCTTTTTTTAAATTCAAAGTGCTTCTTGAAATCCATTTTATTTATTTTTTATAGAAACGACACAAATGGAGCAAACAAATTTAATGTGAACAAAGATTACTGACCATAGTAAGTTATTCTGATATAGCGTTTATAAAAATATCGACATTGCCACAAAAAATATCATATTGGAATATCCCTTAAGCTAGGTACTGAGACGCTGACAATATTTTCGGAGCGGAAATTGTTTGATAATTTCCAGAGCCGCTCTGACAATGTTGTGTGACCAGGCAACAGAAAAAAAGTCTGCTGTTGTGTGCATAAAAAATAAGCGGGCTAATTCAAATAAAATAAAAGAGTATAAAATTGAAAATGGAAGTCACTAGGGGAAATTCAGCTGACTATGGTAATGCCATGGTCTCTTTGATGAAAGCATTTTGTGTGGGGATGGACGTTGACGTACAATGCGCAGTACGTTTAAATGGCCCATGCGACACCTAGCCGAGACTTGTTACGCGCGAACCCCAGGCAAAATAGCAGCCCAACCGACCGAGAGGCGCAGCCACTAGCGTGTGACACGAAATCGCGAAGGAAAAACATAAAGTAATGTTAACTACGGGCTAAATAAGTTAAATAGTAATTTTTAAAGCAGGAAGATAAGCTTCCGAGTTAGTTATTCGGTAGAGTTTATTGTAAACAGCACAGAGGACACGAAACGGTTCATGCAAGGTATAGTTAGTAGTAGAACGATTCAGTGATAGGGGGATAAAATTACGAGTCTGTCAAATAGGAACGTTGAGGTTAATTTGGCCAACCAACTCAGATGAGTGATTTCACCATTTGAGTCTATGTATAAAGATTACTTCAAACATAACTTCACGGTTAATATGGGAGGGAAGGTTAATCAAAAGAAGTCTACTATAGTGCGATGGTTAACGGACCTCAGGACTCCAGCTTAAACCACAAAGAGCAAACAATAAAAACTGCCTTAGCACAGATTCAATTCTATCTTGATGGGTCGAATATTGCGGAGACCACACACATGAGCCGTACTCGTGAATCGGACGGACAAAAGAAGTGTACAAAATCTTCGTCGTATAGGGATCATCAAATTCCTTCGATCAGCGCTTAATAAACCCAAGAACACTCCTGGCCTTACAAATAGTAGCAGTAACATGAGAGTCGGTGATCAAGAATTACCCCTAGACCATTTACCTAATTGGCTGTATCATTTAAACACTCCAGTGGGACAATATCAAGCATATAAGAGAAGAATTGTGGCAAGCTTCTGTAAAATATCATAACCTTACACTTGGAACTGTCAAGGCTATCTTAATACCAAGACTGAAATGCATCCAAGTCAGCTTGCAAATTATAGCGGGCAACCAAATCGTTATATGTTAAATATAGTTTTACATCATCGGCGAACATAAGCACACGAGAGTGAGTCAAGACTGAAGGAAGATCATTAATGAAAAGAGTAAAAAGCAATGGCTACCAAGTTACTACCTTGGGGTGCAGAGGTAACCCGGATTATCTTAGAATATCAACAACAAAATATTACTGTTTTAGATCTAGAACTTAAGTAATCAGCGATCCAACTAAGGTTAGTTGGAAAAGCAATGAAACTCAGTTTATGAAGCAGCAAAGAGTGATTAACAGAATCAAAAGCCTTACTAAAGTCAGTATAATTGACGTCAGTTGGCATCTTACATAAGAACCCTTTAGTGGTAGTAGATCGACGCTTTACAAATTCATGTTGATAGGGTAAAATAGTGGAACTACATAAATATTGCAGATAACTTGGAAATACCCCTACAATTCTCAACATCAGACTTATTACCTTTTTTTATGGAGAGAAATGATAAAAGATTCCTTCCACAACCAGGGAAAGAGGATGACTTCAGAGACAATTCAAATAATTTATGAATAGGCTTACAAAGTGCATCAGCACAAAAACTAAGTACACAGCCAGGTACTACATCGGGATCCGGTGCATTCACAGGTTTAACAGAGTTAAGATTGCAAAGGAGAGAGCTTTCAGTGATCACAGGGCTAAAAATACAATTAGACCCATTCAACCGATAAGGGTATGGTTGATTCGCAAAGAAGCTAGAAGACGAGTAGGTTAACGTAAAAAACTCCGCAAACCGATCGGCTATGGCCTGATCGGTGTTTGCTTCGCATTACCATGCCGTACAGAAGAGGGCATAGTGGAAGATTTGCGCTTAGAGTTAACAAACGCATAAAACTGCTTAGGATTGTGGGAGAATTGAAGCCTGCAACGGTTAAGATAGTCTTTATAATATTGTGCGTTCAGCACCTTAAATCTAGAACGAGCATCAACATAACGTGAGAAATCAGATGATTTTTTCGAATTCTTATACTTTTTGAAATACCTTGACTTCTTGTTTTTCAAATTTATTAGTTTTCTTGTGAACCAAGGCTGCCTATCAGGACAGTGAGGGAGCTCAAGTGGAACACAAACATCAAAAAGCGAATACAAGGTATCATAAAAAAGTTGTATGGCAACATAAATATCTGTACAAGTGCACAATTGAGACCAATCGGTTTCAAAAATTATATCGTTAAGTTTAAGAAAATCTGTTTTTTCCGAAGTTCCAGAAGCAGAGCACACCCGAGAGGGCACTTCTATGGTAAGTTCCAATGTAGGATGAAAGGAGTCCTCAGGAAGAACCAACGGGTCAATTCTAGATTCAACACTGCCGGGGGGATTCAACAAAAAAATCAAATCAAGAGATCAGTTTATCGAGTTGCGAATAAGATTAACTTGTGATAAGGACAACTCATATAGGCCATCGATAAAATCATGGCATTTCGAAGGTAAAAGCGCATTTGATTCATTATTCGTGGACCACATAACTTCAGGCAAGTTAAAGTCTGCAAGTACCATCAATAGGTCACTGTTTGATAATAACAGCGAGATCGACTCAATGGCAGAAAGGTGTGTGGAGAAAATGGTTGTGTCGGAATTCGATGTCATGGGGAATTAAAGTATGTGGCCGGAATCTACAGCAATAAAAGCCCCACCCACAACGCGGGATGAGCGATCGCATCTATAAGTGGTGTATTTAGTGGAAAAACCTGTTGAATCCGAGATGTCAGATTTTCACCACGTCTCAGTGAAAACTAGAACATGAAAATCTAAAGATATACTGTCTACAAAAAGTTTAGCTAAATTAGAATTAAGACTACGTACATTTTAATAGGCAATCAGAAGGGAGGACATTAGTTTTTTGACACAACAGTAGAGGTAGTGGCTTCTGAAGGGTTGGAAGATAAAGAAGACAAATATAACGTTGGCCGATTTTTCTTTTTGGCAATATACTCTTTGATTATTAAATGTTCCGGACAGAAATCATTTGAACAAATTGTTTTAAAAATTTTATCCGGGACACTTACTTTGAAAGAGGCAACATCCCTGTCATATGAAAATTTGAACTTTTCCACCAAATTACCAGCGGCTTGAATTTTGGCCTGAATGTAGGCTTCAAGATCATCAGATGTGAGATCAGGGGCAAGCCGAGAAACAAATATATTCTTCTTCGGAGGAATACTTATAAGAGGCTTTGGAGCCCCAATTACCTCGGCAATGTTTACCTAAATAGGAGGAACTCGTAGCGCAACCACTGCACTCTCTATAGGTATACTTTCAACAGCAGGGGGGGGGGGGGGAGGGATCCCCTGGACGGACATTTCGGACACTACATCTGATACCACATGACTGGGTTCGGAGATGCCACTGCAGTGGTAAAAGCTGCAATACCAATTATCATCCGAGCTGGAGCCGGAGTACCAAAGGATACTAGACGATGTATGTTAGGAGAAGATGGGCCCTGAACCTCACCAAAGACAGAAAGTATGTACACCTTGCTTCTGAGGCACACCCGAGCTAATGGTTTTTTTGCGCGGGAAACTTATTCATCAGTTTTAAACTGGTGAATTGAGAATCCAGCGTCAAGCACTCGCTATTAAGTTTGCGAAAATAAGCAAACACGTCCTTAAAATTTACAAAGCATAGTAGCTGTAATTCATACAAGCACTCAGAACGCGGATAGACGCGATTGCGAGAGGGATGAGTGGAGCGGGAGAGAGTAAAACTACACCAACAACAAGAAGAGAGCGCGATTGGTTGACCAAAAAGCCAGACGAATACTAGAAAACAAAACGAAAGAACCGGTCCGAGAACTCAAAACCACAAGACAAACAAGCAGAATCGATTTTGACACTGGCAAGGAAATTAAAAGAAGCGCTGGTTAAAAAAACACACATCCGTCTTCTAAGAGAATGTGAATGCGTGTACAGATTGGAGACGTTGCGTCGATGGTAACCTCGCGATGAGGCTGTTGCCTCGAGTGGTCGTCGATAAGCAAGTTGTTCGATCATGGTTGAGGAGTCAAAAGAACTGGGTATTGTACCCCGAGTAGAGGATAAGCTCGAAATGATGTATTGACGTCGGTTTGACTGGACATGTGATGCTGTTTGTCGTTGGCTAATGTCGTCAAGTTGACTGGACATGTGTGCCTGTAGCTGAATGTCGTCGATGCAGTGAATCGGACTTGTGTGCCTGTAGCTGAATGTCGTCGATGCAGTGGATCGGACATGTGTGCTATGCGAGTGTAGTTCCGCCAATCACCGGTCTCTTTCCGACAAGGTTTATTGGACTGGTCTAAGGGTTCTTGAGTGGCTATTTATGCCAGGCTGAAGAAGCTCCTTGAACGTTTTTGTTCGCTGCGAACAGGTTGCTTGTGGTCGATCAGGTATGGGGATCATTTTGCATGAAGGTCGGCGATGATGATAGATGCAATGAAACGTACTACTTAAACTGACTTAAGTAGGAACGTTCGTCTGGCAGGCTGCGTACAATGTAAGATGTAAGATCTGAAATATTGGTCGGATGCTAAACCAACGACTGCGTGCAATGTAAATCGGCGGAATTGGTGACTGATTGAACATCGTGCGATTGAATACATGTATGTGCAGGATCGGCTGCGTACAATGTGAAATCGTGTAAATTGGTCTGTAGGCCAATTGCGAACGAAATGAAGTACTGCAGCATACGAGATAGGCTGACGGTTTTTTGTAAACCATGCCCCAGAAGAAGTTAATGTATAATTAATTTATGTGAGCGGAATGGACTAATCTGCTCTCTTTATTTACGGTTCTTATGGATAATATATAATTAAATTTACAGTTAATAGTAATAAGTGATTAAAATAGTTCAGCTTTAGATTTAACACACGGCGTTTTAATTGTTTTATGTTCGGCTGCGGCTTCACGACTCTTCTGCTCGACTGCCGTTTCCCTTCTCCTCGACTGGCTGCTTCTCTGCTGTGTTTCGGCTGTTTATCTGCTGTGTTTCGGCTGTTTGTCTGCTGTCTTCTGTACTGCTGCAAGTGTGCTGTTAATCCTCTGCTTTTGGTCTGCTGTTAGTTCTCTGTTGTTAGTCTGCTGTTAGCCTGCTGTTTCTGCTGCCCAAACTTCGCTGTACATCTGCTGCATGAACCTTTACCCCTTTTTACATATATGTGAAACAAACTGCTACCACTAGACGATCTCAGTGCATTAGAAACAGCCTTGCTTCGAGGCTCCGAAACAATTGCCTAGCTTCGTAGTGAGTTCAAAGAATATCCATGCGCGTTGGCGTCAGCTCGCACAAGCAAATGCCGCAGCAAATGCAGTGTCGGCGTTCGAGACTCGCTGATAAGGGTTGTTTTTACTGTTGTTGTTGTTGGACTGCTCCCAAACTCTTATTTCGAGCCCACCGCTGCACTATAGCTTGACTGATCTGTATGTGTAACAGTTCTCGGAGACCCTAAGTATTCGCCCAGAAATCGTGAAACATGAAAGTTAATATATATTTGCTTTTTAAATATTTAAAAAAGATTATTTGAACTTGGCGCCAAACAAATCTGAGCATACTTATAAGGGCACCTTGTTAAGGCACACACTAATATGTATTTATTATTTATTGTTAGGGAAATAGAGCACTGCGACCAATCCTGGTCTACTGTGCCCCCTACTGAGTTTACAACTCTCCTAGCAGCCCTATTTCCTGTACAAGGTCAGGTATAAACACTAAACGGTCATGTTGACGAAAATTGGGTTGAACTTAACCACTACTTGGAGACTGCAATTAGCTATAGGAAACTTGTAATAACCGAATTCATTTAGGTATTTTAGTATTTCTAATCTACATTATATTTCAAATTAGTTATAGTACTCGTTAAAATATGTATAATTCTTGTGTTTTATTTGTAAATGTCTGTGTAAAATGTGTTTCCCAAATCTGCGTAGTCTGCCTCGCCAGAGCGTCGCAGTGTGCCAGTATATGCTCAGAGGACTCCTCCCACTCTGCACAATATCTGCATAGTTGGGTGTTTGTTATTCCGCAGTCTGCAGTGGCCCGTGTAGAGCCCTGTCAGAATCCTGAAGGCCTTCTTTCCTGGTTGGATTAACTTTTGGAACCTTTTTAGGTTGTGGTTCACTATTAATGCTTAAGCTTGTCTCATTACCCTCTTGTTTACCCAAGAGGCTGTTCTCTTCCTTTTTGGGGAGAATTTTTTATAGTCTGTTGCCCTATTCCGCAGTAGGGTTCAGGACCAAACATTGCGGGGGCTGCACCCTTGCGTACCAATTCGTCGGCCAATGCGTTTCCGGGGATATTGTTATGTCCCGGTACCCATCGTAGGGTCAGGTTGTTCATGCTGCCTAGTTTGTTCAATTGGCTCTTTGTCTCTAAGACTAGCTTAGAGGTGAACTCATTGCTGCTAAGCGCATTGACCGCTGCTTGGCTATCTGATAGGATAGGATAGGATGTTTCTCTATTATGGTACATGGCACATACTTCGGCTTGAAATATGCTTGTAAATTCTTCCATTGCTTCAGACCTTTTCCTTCCTGGTCCTACTACCCCAAGTTCAGTTCCTTGGTGCGTCAGGGACCGGTCTGTGTACGTCAGAACTGTGTGTGGTTGCATTTTATATGTTTCTCCTAGTGAGATCCATTCTCTCTTATTACTATTAAAGACAATGAAATTCCTGGCGTAGTAGTACTCTGCCACCATTTCGTCTCTGGGTTGGAGGATTATAGGGATTTCCTTCTCCAGCTTCACAGAGTCCCTTACGCTTATTATGTGGTTTCTACCCACTCCTTCTTGTGTCAGTCTAAGCAGTGTTGATTATTTTTTCAGGCAGATGGTATGATGGAGTGGTGTTAACTCCATCAAAACCTCAAGTGCCGCTGTCGGACAGGTACGTATGGCACCGGTCATGCATATACATGCTAGTCTTTGCAGTTTTTGCAGCTGCGTCCTTACAGTGAGGAGTTTTGCTATAACTCCCCACACGACAGCTCCATAAGTGAGCATCGGTCTCACTATCATGAGGTATAAACCAGGGCTGCAAACCGGTTTTGAACCGAACCGGTTCGAACCCGGAATTCCGGCTTTTTTTTTACTGTGAATCAAACCCTGAACCGAACCACGGGGACGAAAATAGTTGAACCCGAACCCGTTCCGAACCCAAGCTTTTGGTTCGGTTCAAAAAAAAAAAAATAATTGACATTAAATTGTTTTGGGTACGCTTGTATGTACGCCACAACAGAGTCGACAATTAGAAATATAACAATACTGAAAGTCGGTCCAACCCGGCTATGAAATACATACTTTGCTCTTACTTCCAGTCAAACATATTAATTTGTAATATACAAATTCAATGTAAAGAGAAAACCGATTTTTGTTTGTTTGTGTGAGTGTGCGTGTGGTCATTGCTGTCTCAAGCACACGCGTGCGAGCGCTCAGGTAACATTGTTGTTGCTTTTTAATTTGCCAGAGACATAGGAGAGAGAAGAGAGTCACATATGGTGTTGTTGTTGCAGGTCTGCACGCGCCAACAACAAAACCTTCGTTCGGAAAGAAAGAGAGGACCGCACGCATATGAAACTGTTTTTGTTTTGTATAATGCCGTGCTTATATATGGCCGCGTTTTTCGTATGCGCGCGGGCTATTTGTTGTTTTTTGTGCACAATTCCAAGCGAGTTAATTTGCGACGCAGATTATTAAGAGACTGACTGGCGCCAATTGCCGAAAAAAAAATCTCGAAGCAAGGGTTTGCCCACCACTGATATAAAGCGCCGAACACAAATTTTGCGACAAACAATAACTAGCGTTTTGGTGCAAACGCAAATTTGTGCATGCTTAAGCAAAAATATATACAAACACACATGCATACAGAAGCGAGTGCCGCGCGCCAAAAATTTGCCCAAAGAAGAATTGAAAACGAAAGAGACAAAAACATGTGTATACAAATCAGAAGTGGCACGCGCATTTCATTTTGTTTAAGAAGTTTGACTAAGGAGGTGCTCAGCAATGACATCAAATTTAATATATACGAAATTTACATACAATGTGAGCACTGATAAATCAGAATGTCACGAATGTAAACTCAAGATGACCGGCCGTCATGCAGCTAATTTGATGCGGCATCTTGAACGAAAACAGAAAAGCATTTTTGAACAAATTATTGTGAAAAAAAAGTTCCTCGTGTGGCAAACCAACACCAATCTATGCTCAATTTCGTGAGTGAAAGACTGATCAAAGTGAAAATCTCCAAAGAAGCTATATCGGATGCTTGTGTAGAGCTTATAACAAAGAATGGTCGGCCTTTGAAGATGCTAGAGGATTCAGGCTTCCGTAAAATCATTGAGCCTTTGTGCAATGCCTTTGAGCCGCCACTTGCTATAAACAGGCAAAACATTAGAGATGTAATTGCATTAAAAGCTCAACGCATACGAGAAAGCATAATCAATGTTTTGCAGAATCGGTAAGTTCAGAAAAAATATGTCTGTACATATCTACATTCATGCATACATACATGGCTAGCTAAATATTTGTATGTATGAACTCACTTGCATATATACATATGTATATATGTATGTACATACCAGAATTGCCAATTTAGCTATTTTTCCCACCAGACATAGCTATTTTGTAAGCTCGAAAACTGGAGCCTGCAATTCTACTAAATTATTTGACATTGTTTAGCTATTTAACAGTCGATATCTGGTGGGAAAACTATCTAAATTGGCACTGCTGATACATATGTATGTACATATGCCGAAAATCGACGTACATGTTTATCCATTCATGTGTATGTATATATTTTTGCGCGTGTGATGTACTCGTGATATATATGTATGAAGTATTTGAAAGCCAATAAATGAATTGACAATCAATAAAGCATAATATTTTCAGTGTTATTTCAGATTGATATCCATCAAAGCCGGTTGTGTTAGTCGTTTAGACCGGTCGGTAATTGGCATAAATGTGCAAATTATTTTAGAGGGCGAACTGAAGATTTATACACTAGCAATGAAGGAAGTCCATAACCAGCACACGAGCGCCAATCTCACATCAATTATAGTCGACGTCTTACAGTCCTACAATGTATCTATGCGTCTGTACACCTATACAGTTGACAACGAAGCCAACATGGTTCGTGTGGGCGATATAATGGAAAACATTTGCAAAGCTGAACTGGATGATGCTGAGGGTGAATGCAGTTGCGACGCACACCGTATGATAGATATGGATTTACAGGATAATCATATAACTACAATACGTTGTGCAGCGCATACGCTTCATTTATTTGCCTTGGATTTCTTTAAAGAATTACATATTGATATGTCCAGAATTAGATAAGTTTGCAAAAAACTACGAACTCCCACATACCTTAATTTGTTGCTTGCAAACAATTTAAAGAAACCAATTCTCGACTGTCTTACAAGATGGAACTCTACATTTAAAATGTGCGAACGCCTACTCGATCTCAAAGATTTTTGAATTGAGCATTCGAGCGATATAAAATCGTTACATTTAAGCCAAGCAGAATGGCAAAAGGTAGATGCCGTTCTTTCAGTACTACGTCCACTGTATGACGCTTCCTTAA
Source organism: Lordiphosa magnipectinata (assembly GCA_037044535.1). Lineage (NCBI taxonomy): Eukaryota > Metazoa > Arthropoda > Insecta > Diptera > Drosophilidae > Lordiphosa > Lordiphosa magnipectinata. The sequence continues at coordinate 114,027 of JBAMBO010000828.1, forward strand.
AACTTCAGAAATCTGATCTCCTGCCTAGCGACTTTTTTGTTATCTGGTCGATGTTGTCCGACAGAGTCTCAAAATCACCAGGCAGGTTTAATGCCATTTTGTTAAAAATTCTAGAAAGACGTTCCGAATTTGTCATAAAATCTTCACCCATACTAGCCTCTGTGTTTCTAGTTCCTCGATTCCCAAGTGTATTAAGTGATTCGAAAAAGCTAGAAGCCAAACAACACATTGGTAATATTTTTCATAGACTTCAAAGCCTAAACAGTGTTAAGGTTCCGAGTTTGGCTTTGTCATTATCTATTTCAGAAGATGACGATGTAGAAAGTTATCTCCGCAATGTTAACGAACAGCAAAGTGTTTCAAAAAATAAAACGATTATTGACATCATTAGAGCCTTCGATGGCATTGATAGAGAACCGTCTAAATCCAACATTTTAAAGTTATGGACATCTCATCAATGTAATCAGCTTAAAGCTGTTGCTCTAACTGTCTTATCAGTGCCATCCACTCAAGTCTCAGTTAAAAGAGCATTTTCCACCTTAAAATTTATTTTGTCTGATCAAAGAAGTAGCATAGACAGTCAACTACTCGAAGACATACTACTCATAAATTTAAATTAAAGATTAATATTACACTTAAGTAAACAAAAATAAAAAAACTGAATATTTTTTTGTATATTAATAAAATTTATTGTTATTTTAAATATATTGGGTAAAACGTGCAACGAACCAAGGTTCGAACCAAAACCAAATCCCGAAAACCTCGAACCTCAAATTTCCGAACCTTAACCGTTTTGGTTCGAACCTGCAAACCGGAGGCTCCGAAAATTTTTTTGGGTTTGCAGCCCTGTTATAAACATGGGAGTATGTGCGGTGCCATGCCCCACAATTTTCCGGCTTTGCTCCTGCATGTGAATAGTGCTCTGGCACACTTCTAGGAGCTCATCCACAAGTAGGCTCCACAACAGTGGGAAGAGAACCCCTCCCTGAGGGTACCTCTAGTTGTGGCTTCTTCACTTTCCACTGCAGAGGCTTCTCTGCATCTTAATAGTGAATCTATCCATCTGCCTATTGTGGGACTTATTCCTCTTCTGATAATGGCATTCTTGACAGCACTATGGGATGTGTTGTCGAATGCTCCCTTAATATCTTGGAAGGCGCATAAAGATTCTTCCTTATCTTCTATTGTTTTCTCGAGCATCTTTCCGAGTTGATACAGTGCCGTGTGGGTCGAACGGCCTGCTCTGTACGGGTGATGTGTTGGTTGGAGGGGTGCTTTCTTCAGCAGCGTACTTCGTGTGCTATTGTCCACTAGCTTTTCAATCGTTTTCAGTAAAAACGATGTCAAGGGTGACTGGTCGTCATATTCTTCCACAGAGATGATTCCCGGGAAGTGAGTGTCTAACAAGAGACGTACTCTCTCCTCGTTGCTCACTGTAAAGGCATCATAAGTCATTTTGAGCGGGATGTTGCTGTCCGGGCTTTTCTTGGCCAGGACTCTTTGCAATCTTGCTCCTTCTTTCGTGTCTTCAATGGACTCGCATTATTTCCTATAATTCTTACTTTTGGCTTTCCTAATCTCACTATTATATAGTGTCAGGGCCTGCTGTATTTATGCCAGTCCCCATTCTTTTGGCTTCATTAAAGAGAATTCGGGTCGTCTTTCTGTGCTTCTCTAGGGTAGGATTCCATCAAGGAGCATCATTTTCTTTTCTCATATTGTTTCCTAGCGTGTAGTAGAATCTTCCATAATTGGTCTTAACGACTTGCTGGAGAAGGTGTGGTCAAGGACTTTCTCCCTTACTCGAGTTACAAATGTCGGGACCGATTCTAAATTACATATTATATACATAATTTTAATAAGCACTCACCTCGATCGGAGCTTCTCCATGCGACATGGTGGGCATTTGCATCACATCCGACTACAAGCTCCTGCAGTATTCTGCTAGGGCCGACACCTCTTGGGGGGACACATACGATCTCCATCGAAGTAGGCAGAGGCTATGACCGTGGTCTTTCTCTACTTCGCCTCGGTGGTTGCCATCGCAACGCAATCCCTGGAAAAAAATTCTGAAACGATAGTATATTGAATATTCTTTCTTACCATTATACAGGCTCTGGGAAAGGCATGCCTTTGGTCACAAAATGCCGTGGATTCTCTTGAATTAAGGCCGTTTATTCCCTCATTGAGGACTCCGCCTTGGTCTTTGCGTGACATGACCCTCCACGTGTCAGTCACGATGCTGTTCCGCGGCATTGTGATTACCCATTCATCCGATATTGCGGCACTCCTTGGGCGGAAGACGGTGATATAATGGGGAGACGGGATATTCTGTCCCATTTTACCAAGAAGGGGTATTCCCTTCCATTCTGTCAGCCTGTTCGATGATAAAATGATCCGGCCGGAAATGGATTCCTGCGAAGCTGATGGGCGTATCCCAACATGCCACGTAGACCTCCTCCAGGATCCTCAAGTGCAGATAGCTCCTCTTGACTGAGGTTGACCTGAGGGTATTCCTCAGGTATCACTGCTACACTCACAATTTTCGCAACGGCTGCATACGTTGCTTGGGGTAGAATGGACACTGAGGATGGAGCCATCGCCCTCACACCACTGCCATTTGCTACTGCACTGACGTGCTGGGTTCGTCTTCTGTGTCTTCTTCGGGGGCTGCTGCCTGTGAGTAGGTGCCTGCCGTTCAGGCTGGAGTGTTTGGCCCGGGCCTCCAGCCAGACTGACTCTCGGCACGGTCCGAGTAACACATTAGTCCGGCACTGGATGAGATGTGTGGGATGGGAAAGGGGTAAGTAATGTGTAGGAGTTGGGTGTGTGTGAGGCTATTTATAGTAGGCGGCAACACAAGCGCCTCGTCAGTACACTGCGGCGTGCTACCCGCTGGCTGTCCGAACTGCCTCTGTACTGAACCATTATGTGGGCAGAATAAATTTTAGTAGGGCTGGTATCTCTAGCCCGGATGTCTCGGAGAGGTTGAGTAGGAGAGGTGGACCAAGTGTCCTAAGTCTCATTCTTAAGGCGGAGCAATGGCACAGAAGGTGTTGTACCGTTATTATTTTTATTTATTATATTATATTATATATTATATATATTATTTATTTTTTTATTTATTCACCCTAGTGTTACAAGTATAAAACTTTAAGTTTATAACACTAATCGCAAAATTGAATTAATATTAAGAAAAGTTAGAACTAGAAATTATTGATTTCAATTATAATAAATTAAATTAATTTTCTCCTCTTCTTCTTACCTGCAACTTCAGCAGAAGTCAGGGTAAGTGACTAATAAGCATGCTGCGTGGCTGCCAATAAAACAGTGACCCGATATGTGATATGCGTAGTACGTTTTTAGTTGAATGTTGGCCACGTAAGCCTCGCTACTCCAAAGGAGGAAAGGATTTTCCACCGTTCGAGAGAGGCGAAGTGATTCAGCATTTGTGTAAAGCTTTTATATTGCCATAGGCATCCCTATCGTGCTCTTCTCTGAAAGAAGTTCGATGTTGGTGCCTATTTTGGCCAGTTTGCCTGCAATCTCATTTCCTTCTCTATTGTGTAATAAGGTGTATACTGAAGTGCCGTGCGATCTTATTCAGAGATAATCGATCAATAAGCGTGTTAGCATTATTGGTACGTGAGTTAAGTGCTTTAAGGGCGGCTTGACTTTCTTAGTATATGTAGACGATTCCTTCTTTGACCGTTAGTGTGCTCAGGTTGATATACACTACAGTGATCAGGAAGGCGGAAGGATAAGTGTAAATCTAGATTGGGGCGAAAATGACCCCTCCTACTTCTTCGTCGAGCTTAGAACCATCCGTGTAGATGTTAATGACACTAGCTCTGCTGTGGGGAAGGTTTTTCCAATCTTGTCTGCTTGGGATATAGACGTCGTATAGTTTGTCGAACGTCGTTTGTGGTATACAGTAGTCTTTATTTAACGGTATACCCGCTTGGTCTGCGAATATGGTGGAGTGTCTCGAGTTAACCCCGTTCCAGGCATCGGATTCTTGTCGTCTTAGGGCTGTTGCCATATTTAGCGCTTCCGTGGGTGTCGTTCGCCGCTAATACATATTTCCGCACTTCTCTGTACTTTATGCAGATAATAACGCGTTCATTGATTCCCAAGCGCTGGTCACCATACTAGTGCTCCGAAGAGTAGTATAGGGCGTACTGCGGCTGTGTAGACCCAATGTACTATGGAAGGGGAGAGCCCCCATTTGCGGCCTTCGGCCTTTTTACACGAGAAAAGAGCAATGGTTGCTGTTTTTTATACGTTCCTTTATGTTATCATTCCAGAGCATGATACAATACAAACAAGGTAGAGCAAACAAATGCTCCAGTGCGCATGCGCATGAATTTGTAAGTCTGTGATGCATTTGACAAATGAGTCTAGGATTGGGAATTTGACTTTATAATTTTATTTTGGTTTTAAATTGTTCACTTTCATTTTAATTGATTATATTTACTCCGATAATTTTGGGAGGGGCGGAGAGAGAACACCTTCTTTCGGAGTGCCTTTGTTAACAGATCTGCGAGCAGTTGCACCGCCAAGTTGGGAGTACACCGTTCTGCTGGTTAGCATTTGGCCGATAAATCTGAGTAGCGGCCCATCTGCGCCCACATATGTCAAGGCAGAGGTGATGGCGTTAGGTTGGACATTATTAAGGGCACCATCTATGTCGAGATGTTTCTAAACCGTCTCTTACTTCAAGTGATCTTTCAATCCTTGAGACCAGAGAGTGCAGAGTGGTTTCGGTAGACCTAACCTTGCTGTACGCATGTTGCGTATGTGCTAGATGAGATGAACTTATAGTTTACCTCAGGTGAGCGTCTCTCAAGAGTTGTAAGAAGAAACGAGGATAGACTGATTGGCCTATAATCATATGGTTTCACATTTGAAGCTTTGCCAGTCGGTCGGTGTCGGTGTGAATACCTCATTAGTTTTTCTGAATCTAGTGGGGATGTAGTTGACCTTAAGGCAGCTTACATAGATTGTGTAAAGCCAGGTCATTTGTGTGCACCATTGGGCTGTAGTTGGACTAGAAATACGTTATCAGAACCTGGCGACTTAAATGGTTCGAACGAATCGCAAACTGTTAAATTCAATTACCAAATAACCATGGTAGAGCTTCAATTATTTTCTGCACGTAAATTCATTATAGTTCGTGGTCTATCGAGGAAAATTAGTTCCAGAATGTTAGGAGCTGCTTACCTTAAAGTAAACAATTACCAATAGCCGACAGCGTTAAAGCCATTGACAATGAATTTGAAAACATTAATCCGCGGAATACTGGATTGAAGAAAGACTAAAAATCTACTTGCCGGACCTGGCAACTTACTTCGCAAACAGAAATCTTTCTCTATCAGCCATCTGCATTCGATTTGACCTAAGAACAGTTTACCCTTCTATTAAGCGTATTCTCGGCCCCCGCCCAATGACTCAAGCTGAATGCATGGAAGTCACAATCGAATCTCACAGCAGCATAACAACGTTGTTATTGGTAGCAGACCACCGCCTACAGACCAGATCAAGAACTCCCTACCGTGATCAATTCCGCTCGGGAAAAAGCAGGCTACTGAACAGTCATCTAGCCCGCATTAACCCTGGAGGACACATGGACAACATGTGGTCAAGGGCTCTTGAAACAGCTCAAATTTTTAGCTGCCATCTTAACCACACCACCATTACTCCTATCACACTACGGAACCATTCGATCGATGCAGCCACCTTTTGTTCATACTAATAAATAAAAAGTTAATTTTAATTCATTTTAGATTTCTTATTTATTTTTTTCAGATTTGTTTTTCCAAGAGTATTCTCAAAAGCTAATAATAATTCGCAATGCGCTGTTAATTACGAGCAATGTCACTTTGGTTTTCATCAAGATCCAGTTGTAAGTTGCGATATACTGTAAAACAGTGATTTTTTTGGGACTCCTCTCGACCTTGCTTGCGATTAAATTTACTTTCAATTTGTACCATCGTTCAACGAGGAACTGGATCCATTTGATTCTGCATCGTAGCTCGTAGACAACCAAGATGACTCATCCATTAGATCATCTTTTCCACTGAGAAATCGGATTGGGTCGTTGTCAGTTGGAAAAAACTAAAGTAGTGCATTTTAAATAGAATGTACTTGTTTGACTAACAAGCTTTTTTGTTAGGTTTAGTTGCGATTTATTTCCAATAAGTTAGACGGTTTTTTTTCAATTTTGGGTTTTTATTTGTAGTTGAGCTTGGAGCAAAAGGTCCGCTTCGAACCTGAGATTGCGAAAGAGTGAGTGCGTGGGCAGGCAAAACCAAGCAGATAACCAAAATGCGGCTGCCCAAATGCACTGAGAGAGCGATATAGAGAGTGAAGAGAGCACGTGCAGTTACGAGCTGCTTAAAGGCAATTATTACAGAGCGAGAGAATGCGATCAACACAAGGCTGAGCATACAGATTTACAATAGGTGTGTGTGTTTGTGCTAAGCAAAACCATGGGCAATATTAAAGGAAAACAATGCATTTCATTTACGTTAAGTTGCACCATGGGCTAATTTAGAATGATAATCGATTAGGTAGTTTCAGCTGCTGGACCCGACATACTCCCCCCGTTGGAAGTACGGCTTTCAACATCTTCTTTAAGGGGCAGCAGGCACAGCTTGTTGACGGCTCGCTTAGTGACTCCAGTTGCAGTTTTTAGCACAGCCACTCGGGATACACCCGAGTCGGGCGTGGCGTATCAGTCGTATGTGTGGCGGCTGGTGCGGGAGGTTGTGGGTTCGATCCCGCCTCGGACCATCTAATAGAAAAAGTTTTTTCTTTCTTTAGAAAAAAGCTTTTACACACCCGATCACCTTCACCAGCTACTGGCGCCAGCTGTGAAGTAACTAGCCATGAAAAAGCAAATTCTCTGACTATTGCCGTTGGGATTCGGCGTTACACTGTAGGTCCCTTTCTCTTGTGCGAAAAATTATAAGCACACACGCCAAGAGATTGAGAGAAGCTTGGCCCTGGCCCTCCTGGAGGTGCTGTTTGAGCCAATTTTACTTTACTCGGGATACACCATCTCCTCCACCAATCAGCTCGACCACTCGTGCTAATGGCCATTTTAATGGTGGAAGATTCTCATCTTTGACAAGAACCACATCGTTGACTGCCAAGCCAGGTTTTGGAGTGCGCCACTTGGAGCGCTGCTGCAGGAGAGTCAGGTACTCCTCTCGCCAACGAGACCAAAATATTTGTTGCAAGTAGGCAACACGCTGCCAGCCATCCAAACGGTTGAAATTTAACTGGGTTACATCAGGCTCGAAAAAGGACGCAGACGGACCACCACTCAAACAATGCGCAGGCGTCAGCACGTCAAGATCAGCAGGCTTTTCTGAAATTGAGACTAAAGGTCTGGAATTAATGACGGCCGTGATGTGGCATACAAGGGTTCGTAGCTCTTTAAAATTGAGTATGGAAGGGCCCACAGCTCGGTAGAAGTGATGCTTGGCAGTTTTAACTGCCGCTTCTCAAAGCCCACCGAAATGAGGGGAACGGGGATGGATGAATCGCCAATCGATCATGTCTGCCAAACAAAACTCGAGCACTGATATCTGATGAGCATCGCTCAGAACCAATCGCCTCAGATCCAGCAACTCATTCCTCGCGCCAACAAAGTTTGTGGCGTTGTCTGACCAGATTTGGCGCTCGGCTTGCATCTAGTGCAAATGAAGCGTTTAAGAGCGTGAAGAAAAGCCTGTGTAGAAAGGTCTTTGACTAGCTTCAAGTGAACAGACTTGGTGGCGAAGCAAATAAATACAGTTACGAGCATTTGACAGGACCTTTGCTGCGAACTTCAGGTTTGTAGAAGAATGGTCCGCAGTAATCCACACCAGTTACATCGAACGCATGGGATCCATCAAGCCGCTCCTTTGGAAGGTCTGCCATCATGTGCTCTACAAGCCGAGGCATCGCTCTAAAACATCGCACGCATCTTTTTACAGCCTTGTTTACGGTCTTTCTCCCCCCAATAGGCCAGTATAGAGATCGAATTAATCCCAAAAGAGCTCGGGGTCCAGTGTGAAGGTTCCGCTCATGAAAGTGCTTGATGATAGCGAGTGTGACAGGGTGGTTTTTGGGAAGAATGATAGGATGACGGCTAACAAAGCTCAGCGATGAGTTTTTTAAACGACCATCGACCCGGAGAAGCGCAAATTGATCCACAAACGGAGTAAGAGAAGAGATGGTACTCGACGAGGCCACCATTCCTTTTGTCTGCAATGATTTAATGCCCTCCCAAAGATGAGTTCTCTGATCAAGATGTAATAAAAGTTGGGTGCCATGATGAACATCTGAAGCATTCAGTCTAGGATGCCGAATACGATTGTAAAATTTGTAGACGTATCCAAACAGGCGCTGTAATGAGGCAAAGGAGTTTGCATATTTGGACTCTGAAGTGATGTCTAGATAGGGTGATTTGATGATAAGTACGCTTTTTCGCAGCTCAAGAGTAGGCTTTTCCTGAAGAACAGAGGAAGGCCAATCGATTTTGCTGCCACACAGAAAATCTTGGCCGTTGGCCCAGAGCGAAGATTGATTCAATTCTCCAGGAAGCGCACCTCTAGAGAGTATGTCAGCAGGGTTTAAGGCCGTTGGGACGTAACGCCATTCCATTGTACCAGTAAGATCCTGAACCGTGGACACTCGATTGGCAACAAATAAATTGAACCTAGCCGGCTCCTCTCGAATCCATGATAGAACAACAGCAGAATCGCACCAGCAATAATACTGGCCCTTGAAGACATCCATCCGAGCTATTTCGTCCATCAGCTTCGCCAGCAGCTCTGCTCCACATAACTCCAGCTTAGGCACTGTGATTGACTTCAAAGGCGCTACTCGGGACTTAGAGCAAAGAAGGTGGCTACTGGTTTGCTCTTCTTTAGATACCACATACACGCAGGCAACATAAACCTCAAGGCTGGCATCGCAGAATCCATGTATTTCCAAGTCAGAGTTTGGAATCAATGCTAAGCGGGGAAACTCGGAGTGACGTACATGACCAAAGCTGCTGCACAATTCAAGCCAAGCTGAATGCATTGCCGATGGAAGGCTTTCGTCCCACGACAATTTTTCCTGAAGGAATATTTTAGCCTTTGTTATAACTGGTCCAACAAGACCAAGTGGATCGTAAAAACGAGCGATAGTTGACAAAACTGATCGCCTGCAGGGCTTTTCAGTGGGATGCAAAATGGAAAAAGCGAACAAAAGCTGATCAGAAGAAGGATCCCAAGCAAGACCGAGTGTCTTAGTAAAATTGCTACCATCATCAAACTTTAGGTACGGCTCTTTGTCTTCATCAGCAATTGGCATCAGCGATTGGAACACCATTTCCGAAGCTTGAATTGACCTTTAGCCAGAATTCCACACAGAATCTACAGAATCGCCTCCAGAAATCATGTCATCGACATAAAAATCCCTCCGAATCACCTTTGATCCAATGGGGAATGCAGTTTGCTCGTCGATGGCCAATTGGTGCATAGCGCGAACCGATAAAAATGATGCCGGCTTAGTCCCATAGGTCACAGTGTCAAGCTTGTACACTTTTACATCCTCTTCAGGCGAATCCCTAAATAGAATGCAATGCAAGAAGCTATCTGGAGGCGGAACTCTAATACAACGATACATTTTGAAGATATCTCCAGTGATTGCAACCTGACAAGAGCGAAACAGAATCAGTATCAGGAACAATTTTGGTTGAATTACCGGTCCTGCCATCAACACCGCATTTAAGGAGTAACCAGATGATGTTGATGCTGAGTCATCAAACACGACCCGAAGTCTGATCGAAGAACTATCTTCCTTTATGACGCAGTGGTGCTGAAGAAAGTATCTGCACATATTCAGAGATTCAGCAGAGACAGGTGACATGTGGTTCAATTGTAAATATTCCCGTATAAAGGATGCATATTGATCCTTGAGAGATGAATGACGCTCCAACTTTCTCTCTAGGGACAAGAACCTACGAAGTGCCTGTGGGTACGATTTTCCGAGAAGATCCAAATTGAGCTTGACTGGCAGCCGAACAGAATACTCGCCAGTACACAATCGCCTGAAGTGCTTTACGAAGTGTGCCTCACACTCAAGATCTTCCTAAGACGCCTTTACAATTGGTTCGGAGCAACTTCCCAAAAATCGATGAAGAAGTTCATCCAGTCGAGAATCCAAACTCACGGCTAATTTGGGCTCTGAAGATTGATTGGTTGCCATAAGAGAAGTGCAATTCGTTCGTCCACTACCAGAGACAACCCAACCTAACCGAGTCTTTTGAATAAGAGGCAATCCTGGCAACAGCTTAATTTGACCCAAGCAGAGCAGCTCATAAAAAAGGCTAGCTCCAATTAGCAAGTCCACGCGCTGTGGTTTGTAAAACGCAGGATCGGCTAGCTTAATGTTGGAAGGTATATTCCAATCAGCAATGTTGACATTAAAGCTGGGTTGCTTATCGGTTATGGTGGTAGCTACCAGAGCCGTAATGTTTGTAGAGTAATCCGATGCTTGAGATTGCAAGCTGACGTTAACAGCGTATCCATCGGTTGCAAAACTGGAATCGCCGATGCCAGAAATAGTAGCTATTGACTTCGCTTTCTTAAGCTGCAGCAAATCGGGACGTTATAAGATGCAGCTGTGAACCTGAATCAAGCAATGTACGACATGGAACATATGAACCGGAACAATTTTTTAACAAAATTATGGCAGTAGCCAAGAGCACGACATCATTATTGAGATCTTGGGCTACTAAAGTGGTTGAGGCAGAGAAAGATACAGGGGGTGCAGTGCTATGGTTTAACGAAAGGGTGTTGATTGGCTGCAGTGAAGATGAGACACCCTGTGGAGCAGTGGAAACAGCATTGCCAAGATGGAGGAGTGTATGATGCTTAGATCCGCAAGTACGACAATTGGTTGAACTGCATTGGCGCACCCGATGACCTTTTTTTAAACAATTTAAGCAGAGGCCAAGTTTCTTAGCTTCTGTCAGACGAAGGGCAGATGACAAGTTTCCAAATCTCGAGCAATTATAAATGCCATGGCTAGCGTTATCACAAAAAACGCAGCCCGAGGACGCTGTATTAGTGGCAACCAAAGACAATCTACTAGTGTTAGGTTTTTTATTCTTGCTCACCTGAGCGCTCGGCGTATAGCTTGCCATAGCGAAATCCACAGTTTCCAAAGTTCTGCACCGCTGCTCCAGAAAAGAGGCTATTGAATCCCATGATGGAATTAGATTCACAGATGCTGGTTCAGCCAGCTTATCCTCCCACTTGGCTTGAGATGCAGGGTCCATTTTTTGTAGAAGCACCTGCACAATGATGCATCCGGCGATCTGCTGTGTGTTTCCCAAGCTTTTCAAGGCGCGGATGTGTGCGTTGAGCTTGTCCGATAACTCCCGAAGCATAGCCACTGACCCATTCTCCACTGCCCTCAAACCCAAGATCTCCATGATGTGTGCCTGTAAAACTAAACGACGGTTATCAAATCTATTTTCTAAGAGTTCTAAAGCAATCTCATAATTATCGTTCGAAATCTCCAATGAGCGAATTGTATCCAGTGCAGAATCCTTGAGACACGAACGTAGATGCTGCAACTTTTCCACATCAGTGAGATCAGGATGATTATCTATGATCGTCGTGAACATAGAATAAAAGTCAGACCAGTTCGTGTACCCTCCACTAAATGTTGGCAATTTGACTGGAGGCAATGCAGTAACTGGTTTCGGCCTAGTTGAAGTCCTAGTTGAAGGAGACCTAGTTGAAGGAGGTGCGGTAAAACCTTCACGAAAGGTAGAACTTGGCGGCATCTGCGAGCCACGTTTGGCAATATTACACCGAACCGACGACTTGAGTGTAACGAACAACTCATCGAAGTTCTCGCGGAGATCACTACCAATTTCGTCAAAGTCAAGCTCTTCGAGACTATTGCGGGTCTGATAAAATGACACTTTCAGCTCTTCGATTTGCTCTAAGCGCGTGGTGAGCAGAGTCTCGTCACAAGACTCAAGCGAATCTGCGGCTAGCGAACTTTGTACTTTTTGCAGTTGTCCATACACAGAGGTTGCCTTGCGTTTTAACAACGGCACCCTGTCCGCGGATTGATTCGATGTTGAATGTTCCGTTGTGTTCGTCAAAGCAACAGCGAAATAAATTTTCATCGAGAACCACAACGCAAGACAAACGGCAAATAACGGGACGGAAGGCAACGGGATCTCTATGTATGCTTATGCACGTGTGTATGTATGTGTGTGTGTGTGCGTTTGAGCGGGCGAGAGGTTTTGCGGTACTTATGAATGTATGTACAGACCGGCAGATTAACGCACAAGTCACTCGATTATTTTATTTGTTGTTAATATTTTATTTATTGTCTTAAACGAATTGATCAACCACTCAAGCACACGCACACCAGCCAACGAAACGAAAATGCAAAAAAGGGCAAACAGCTTTGCCGGCATTTAATGCTTGTGAGTTTGCGCACACGAATTGTTCACAATTTGTTAATAATTTTATAATGGTTTAGTGCACATATCACGTCGGTGTCACCAATATTTGACTAACAAGCTTTTTTGTTAGTTTTAGTTGCGATTTATTTCCAATAAGTTAGACGGTTTTGTTTCAATTTTGGGTTTTTATACCCGTTACTCGTAGAGTAAAAGGGTATACTAAAGTCGTGCAAATGTATGTAACAGGCAGAAGGAATCATTTCCGACCCTATAAAGTATATATGTTCTTGGTCAGCATCAACAGCCGAGTCGATATAGCCATGTCCGTCTGTCCGTCTGTCTGTATGAACACCTAGATCTCAGAGACTAGAAGAGCTAGAGCAACCAATTTTGAAATGTAGACTCCTATTGTCTGCACGCAGATCAATTTTATTTCAAATTTTTGCCAGGCCCAACCCCGCCCCCACAATAAAAAATATTGAATAACTCCCACAATTTTTGAGATATCGATCTCAAAATTAAAAACTTAGATTTATATTCGCAACATCTATAAGCCCTGAAATTTTCATCAAGATCGGATGATAAATAGCCGAGTTAAAAAATGTTGCATACTTTTCGGCTGTCCTACCTCAGGCACACTGAGAGGCTTTTAAACATTTGTTTTCATGAGTAACGGGTATATCGAACTCGGTTAGAGCCGACTTTAACTTACGCTCTCGTTTTTGTAGTTGAGCTTGGAGCAAAAGGTCCGCTTCGATGCTGAAATTGCGAAAGAGTGAGTGCGTGGGCAGGTAAAACCAAACAGATAACCAAAATGCGGCTGCCCAAATGCACTGAGAGAGCGATATAGAGAGTGAAGAGAGCACGTGCAGTTACGAGCTGCTTAAAGGCAATTATTACAGAGCGAGAGAATGCGATCAACACAAGGCTGAGCATACAGATTTACAATAGGTGTGTGTGTTTGTGCTAAGCAAAACCATGGGCAATATTAAAGGAAAACAATGCATTTCATTTACGTTAAGTTGCACCATGGGCTAATTTAGAATGATAATCGATTAAGTAGTTTCAGCTGCTGGACCCGACTGTACTTATTCACCAAATAATTTGATTTGTTGCTGACTTTGTATTGAAAAACTCGACCACTATCTCGGCCGATATAGTACCAAACACAATTGCCGGCAAAAGAATTTCAAACAAAACTGTCACTTTTTTGAATGGCAAAGGCACACTTTATGGCCTGCTTCAACGCCACAATTAAGCTATTTTCGAATTCGTTCGGAATATACCGGAGTTAAGCACTTATAAACCATAGTGGCGCTCCCTCTAAGCCCTTGGGCATTACCGATCCGCTTGCAATCCGCTTATTGACCATACTCTGTTTTTTTTTAAATATGGGGCGCTGTCCATGGCTACGAAATCGGCCGCGAAATGAAAAACTCCATATAAAAAAAACTGCTAAGGAATTTTTGTGTGTGGCCGTTTCAAATTCGGTTTCTACCAATCGCGAGAAATGCTTACGTTTACCACTGCGTCTTGTTCAAGCGCTGTTAAGTGCTTTAAGTGCTGTTAACGCCTCTTTTTTGCCGTGACGTGAACAAAATAGGTTTTTATTCTAATTTGTGCCGGCGAAATTTAATGGCCAATTTGAAAATGAGCGCACATAAAAAAGATTCCGGCAGAAAGCGTCGTCTAGTGGCATTTTCAAGAGTGAATCTGATAAACGCCGTGAAAGTGAAGAGCGAGATGCGGGACTTGGCGGATAAGAAACACTCGGAAACCAGCCAGAGAACACCGGCGGACCGGAGCACGGTCTGCAACATCATGTGGCGTCTCCTGTCACCACAATCCGAGAAGCTTAAAATCTATTTGGCCAGCATTCAAACACTTCACACTCCAGTTCCCTCAATCAGTTCGATTTTATTCGCCTCAACTATGTCTTCGATCACAGCTACCAGACCAAAAGGAAAATCATTGAACAGCCGCCGGTGCTCAATGATCGCGACAGTACAACGGCCACAAACCAAATGCCAGCTTCCAGTTCAGTGTACAGCAGACTGCTGGACTCCTATCAAGCGGTAGTATAGCAAAAGCGGATCGGGCAAGGAGGATGTGCCCTATATCAATGCCAATTATATCAAGGTAAGCAATAGGCGAACCAAACTTCAGCTTCCATTTCTTAACGTTTCCCTGACAGGGCCCCGACTACGTGGTCAAGTGCTATGTGACCACCCAGACCGCTGCCCAATACCATTTTCGAGTTCAGCAGAGCTATATAGGCCGCCGAGTCACACATGTACATCCAGAAGATCATCATGCTGACCTGACCTGGCTGAACTTTACGAAGTACTTTCCAATCGATGTGAACGAAATCTTTGCCGTGACAGCCAAGTGCGAGGTGTTCGTTAAGAACTATCATAATGATAACAATTAATTTATTATTAATTTCATTTAATAATAAAAATATATTAAAATAGCACATTAAATATGTTATATTCATGATTATGAATCCTGCATGGTGTGGTTGTTTATAAGTTCGCGGGCATATTTAACAGTTTTAACAGGTTTTTTTGAAACGTTTATCGACAGAGTAAATTGTGTTATCGTGGTATTAACATAGGCTTAGCAGACTCTGTTAAGAATCTGCGGAATATCAACTTTTTCACAAGAAATTTTGTGGCGACCCGTGGATACCGCCCTTATCCAAAAATAATTTTTGGTAACAAATCAAAGAAAAAAAAAATAGTTTGACCTAAGCCTATACATACAAAACGTGCCATTTTTTAAATTATTGGCAAATGTGGAGCCCTCGTTCGACCGATGTGCAATGGCCAACCTTCCAGCGCAGACTAGGAAATGATTGTTGCCAAAAGAGCAAGCTGATTGTTGTAAGCTGAAAAGCTGGAAACTATTCAGTATTACCAGAGCCTGCAATTCTATCTAATTATTCGACATTGTTTAGCAATTTTAAATTAATCTTGGTCAATTTTATTTAACTTTCGAAATCTGGTGGTAGGGAAGGGTTTGCACTTTTGAAACATCGTATTTTAACTTTTCTTTTTATCTTATTGTTAAACATTTCAAGAATATATATCTTAAAATTATAAGACGATCTAAGCAAAACTCTTGAAGTTATTGTCTAATAAGCAGGGTTCGTAAATAACACACAATGTAAATAACATCGAGTTCTAAACAATGTAAAAACAGTAAGCATTGTTTCTTTTCATTGTTTGTTTAGAAATGCTCAAAATGTTTTGAACAGTGTTCTATCATTTTTGTCAGAATAACGAACACTGATAAATAACACTAGGCGTTTTTAACACTTTAGATAAAGTGTGTTCGAATGCTTACATTGTTTCCTTCCTCTTTTCTGCTTTGGATTTCGTCCTATTTAAAAGATAGAACTCAAAAAGTTCTGCTTCGCTCTAATACTTCAAAGCCTGTCTTTGTCACTTCTGGTGTACCACAAGGTAGCCACCTCGGCCCTTTGTTTTTTACTCTTTTTATTAATGATCTCCCCAAAATATTGTCTTACTCTCGGATACTTATGTACGCCGATGATGTGAAACTTATTTTATCTTTCAACGACCCGACGCATTCGATCAGACTGCAAGATGATTTAAACTCCTTGCAGTCCTGGTGCTTGATTAATCAATTACACCTTAATTGCTCCAAGTGCATGTTTCTGACTTTCCATCGTTGCAAACCTTCGCTGGCTTCCTATACGATTGACAAAGAACCCTTGGAACGAATATCTACAGTCGTTGATCTTGGAGTTCTTTTTGACCCAAAATTGAGTTTTAATCCTCATATCTCCTCTATTGTTAATAGGGCGAAAGGTGTACTTGGATTCATTAAACGTTGGTCGAAGGAATTTAATGATCCATATACCACAAAGCTTCTGTATACTGCTCTAATTCGCCCTGTACTTGAATACTGCTCGTCCGTCTGGTGTCCGCAATATAAAAAGTATATCGATCGAATTGAATCAGTTCAAAAGCAATTCTTGCTTTTTGCCCTAAGTGGCTTAAATTGGGACCCTAACCTTCGTTTACCAACGTACTCCAGCAGACTTTTGCTTATTGACCTTCCTTCGTTAGCTAACCGTAGAACTGTCTTAGGTGTTTCTTTTCTTCATAAGCTAATTATCGGTGATGTAGACTCTTCTGATCTTTTAGGTCGCCTTAACATTTCCGTTCCTTCTAGGCCAACTAGAAACTATTTTCCTTTTATCTTGTCTAGATGCACAACTGATTATGCCCAGCATAATCGATTTCGGGTTTTATGTAAGAATTACAATGATCTCAATCACCTGCTCTCAACAGAACTCTCTCTTTTCTCTCTAAAAACGTCTCTCTATAATTATCTCCGGGGAAATCTCTGACCACTCCCAGCTGTGAGTAGGGGCATAGCTTGCCGGACTGGCTAAAAAATACTCCCCCACCGGGTCAGAGATTTTTCGGTTATTTAGTTTTAAGGTTTACGTATACATTTTTTATTTTTAAAGTTTTCTTTAAGATAGTTTTCTCTCTTTCTCTCTATCTCTATTTTAGTTTAATTTATTATATTATCTTATTTTTTCCTTTGCTCCTACATAACTATAGGTTTTGGTTTTTTCTCTCTCTCCCTTTTCTCGATCTCTATATTATTAAAGTTTTTGTTAGCTCTAATAACGTCTCTGACTACAATCGGCTGTGAATAGGGGCATAGCTGGCCGGACGGGCAAATAAAATACCCCCACCGTGTCGGAGTCGTTATTAGTTTATTTTGTAATTTTATTAGATTTTCTTTGATAGGCTTCCTTAGCTCATAAAATTTTTTTGTAACGTATTTATACTTTTGTTGACAGCATTTGTTTGTCGACTCTAAATAAATAAATAAATAAATTACCATATAAAAAACATGTAATTTACATTTTGAACATTTTACATTTCGATACACGAAAGCAATAACATTTTGAACACTGTAACCACAAATTAAATTATATTATTATTTATATTATATTTCGCAATTTTGTGCAAATTATCATTAAGGCACTGTACGCGCCTCCGACAGACACCGGTAGTATGTTCTTCATCATTGGTCATCCATGGTTCAGCTTTGTCATAAACAGGGAAAAGTAGTTATGTTTGATCGTTTTCTGTGTTGAAAAGCAGTTTCTTAAGCGGTTTATTTACCATGCAGATCCCTTAGCTGCGAATTGCGCTTATGCATTGATCCTGACATTATTTTCTTGGTTGGAAGTAAAGTTTGTTTGGCATTATTACATTTGTTGATATTCTTTGGTATTTTTCAGCGATTTAATGGTTTGTCAGTAACGGTAAGTGGTTTAAAACATTCTTTATGATCTTGACTTCATTCTTTGCAATTGGTCATCCATGGTATTTATCGCGGTTCAGTATTGTCATAATCATAGTTAAGAAGTTCTGTGTGGTCATTTGTGGTCTTGAAGAGCAGTTTCTTAAGTATTTAGCGGTCTTATTACCATGGAGATCCGTTTACTGTGAATTGCGCTTATGCAATGCAATTTCGATGCACACCTTCTATTTAACCGAATATTTACCCGTCTTTACGACAATCTAAACTCATTATACAATTTTGCAAATTGCGCGATTATTTCAGACCGATTGTCCCACACCTCCATATTACCCTTCGAGATTTCCTAACTATTAAATCTTCATGATAATCGAAACTTATCAAATATTGCAAAATTCGCGATATTTTTGGAAAGATTGGCCCAAGCGTCCTGTTTACCCGTCGACAATTGTCAACTATTAAAGGTTGATGAAACCCTAAACTTATTCAGCCATGCTCCCATTTTCGCTTACGCAAATTTTTCCAAATTTGTCCAAATTTGTTCCAAAAACCGTGCTTAAATCGCAAAAGTTTTACGAAAGTGAAGATTCGGAAGGGAAGTTCAATTGGTTGTTTGGTTCAATAGTTGTTTAAAACAACTATGATTTTGATCTGTTCATAATGCCTAGTGTTATTTATCAGTGTTCGATATTCTGACAGAAGTTGTAAAAAACAATGTTCAAAGCATGTTGAAACACATGTTATTTATATAAAAAATAACAATTTTTTTTTATTTGAACAATGTTATTTAAGTGTGTGTTTTTTACGAACCCTGCTAAGAAGTCTCTTGACCTTTAACATTATAGCTCCAAAAGCTGCGGGCGTTCGGGAAGGCAGTGATTTTATAAACTTGTCAAGAAATTTGACTGAGGCTGAAGACATCAAAGCTGCTGCATGCAGTCTACTCTATGGAGCTGGAATCGATGATTCTTTGTAAGTTGAAAAAAACATTTTTTTCTTTACCTTTTTAGCTCATAAACTTTTAAACGCGTTTTTCTCGAAACTACTTTTTTAACTTTTTTAAAGTCCGTGTACACTGCCATTTAAAAACTACTTGACCGATTCATTTCAAACTTGATACACATTTTCTACATATAAAATACGTACCCCCAACGTTTAGTTCAAATTTTTATACACTTGAACAGTTTATTATAATTTTCCCCAGAAGTGTGCAACGCATAGAAGGAGTCATCTCCAATCACTTAAAGTATGTATATTCTTTATCAGCATGACGAGCTGAGTCGATTAAGCTTTGTCCGTCTGTCTGTCTGTTTCTACGCAAACTAGTCTCTCAGTTTTAAAGCTATCGAGCTGAAATTTTGCACAGTCTTCTTTTTACTGCACGCTGATAATATATCGGAACCGACCGGAAATGTTCCGTCGGAAAATGAGTTTTAGTGAGAAAAACTTTTTTGTGTTCAATATTAGCGCTCTTAAACTCGGTCGTTGTTCATATTATATGTTTTAGGTTGATCTGCGAAGTTTGGTCGAAATCGAAATAACCGTTGAAGCGAACTATTTCAAGTGTATTAAAACTTCGGCACAGACGAAGTCAGCTTTGCTCTCTCGTTTTTTTACATTAAGGGGTTTCCCACCCACAAAATGGCGGAATTTTTCGTGGACAATAGCAGTTTACACTTTAGATGGCCACCAAACATTTTTAAATGAAATAAAAATAATCATAGAAAGTTGGGAAGAGGATTTGATGATACGTTGACTAAATTTTAATGGTTTTTGATTTCAGATAATTTCCGACCGAGATATAGTGGACACCGCAAATTGTTTTTTTTTTCAAAGACGTTCTGGGGTAAGCTCTTTCATCGGCTGGTTTTTCAATACTTCCACATTAAAGAAATACAGAATATTGTTAAAAGTATACTTAATAATGTACAAAAGGTTTGAATAAATTTGCTCAATCCATACTTTTAAAAAAAATTGGCAAAAAAGGATTTTTTTTGCCGTCTCCAATACTCATAGCTCCATACTGAGCTATGTGAACTACATGAAATCAAGTTGATGAGACTGAACTTATTTGGAACTACTCGCAAAATGAACCAGTCCATACTTGCAGAGTTGCTAAAATCGATATAAAATATCGAGAGTTGAAACACATAAGTATATGTATATATGTATGTACTCTCAATTATACTAAATTTTCAAAGAAAATTAAGTATTCGCTGAATTCGCTATTA
This sequence comes from Lordiphosa magnipectinata, assembly GCA_037044535.1. Taxonomy (NCBI): domain Eukaryota; kingdom Metazoa; phylum Arthropoda; class Insecta; order Diptera; family Drosophilidae; genus Lordiphosa; species Lordiphosa magnipectinata. The sequence goes on from JBAMBO010000828.1 coordinate 134,043, forward strand.
AAAAACAATCTTAAACGTGTTTGGAAACCGAAATGAAATCTACGATTATCACAATTTAATGCTAAAAAGGTCAGCTGCTGTAATTTAATGCCTTAAAAGCATGTATACATATATGGATATGTAAGTATGTATACATTTGTATGTTTGTGTATGAATGAATAAAAAAGTAGTGCCCTACAAACACATGTTAGTGCCTGTGTATCTAATGTAAAAATTAAAATTGAAGTGAAAATTTTATATTGCTGAAGCTTTATGTAACAATGGACATCACAACTCTTTGTTCAAGTAATTATGTAAACTTATTGACATGCATTTACGCACTTATAAATGTATACGTGTATTTAAGTTACATTTTCACACATTTATTTACATATGTAGTGTATGTACATATATATGTATGTAAGACTGCAAGTATGTACACTTATTAATTGGAACTCGGCGTGAGAAAATGAAAACGCAAATCAAAATGAATCATGAGAACGACTGAACTCTTTGAACAGCAGAATCCATTGATAATAATAATTAATTGAATGCATGTATCTCCGTTCGGTGTAGTGACATAACCCCAAGGACTTCAAGCCCTAAATTTATTCTTTCAAACCGCCGAAAAGCTTTTTCGGCCTTCTAACTATAAAAAATGTATTACAAGGAACAAGTGCGAAAGTTGGTCAAGCCCGAATATAAAATACTCTGTATCTACGAAAGTATGCTCAGTATGAATTTTGTGGCTGCTGCGAACCGTCTTCTTCGGCTTGTAAGGATAGAATAAGAAATAATTTGAAATGTGATTTTCCAATGTCGGAAAATCCGCCCACAGGGTGTGAAAATACCAGGAAAATTCTGCATGCAAAAAACTATTACTATAACGATAAAACACCAACACTTCAAAAACACTAAAATATAACGATTGGATTAAACCACAGTTTGTAAGGATAGAATACGAAATAATTTGAAATGTGACTTTCCAATGTCGGAAAATCCGCCCGCCAGGCCCGAAAATTCCTGGAAAATTCTGTATGCAAAAAACTATTTTTCATCCGATTGTCTTGAAACTCGGATTGTAAGGATAGAATACGAAATATTTTGAAACGTGATTTTCCAATGTCAGGAAAATCCGCGCCCAATACGAAATAATTTGAAATGGGTCGGTAAAGTTAACGATAACGGTAGCGATAACGGCACCGATAACGGTAACGGCGGGTGGGAAGTGGGTAGGAATTGGAGGGAAAACCCAAAGTCGTAACGGCGTAAAGGCAAAGTTACTACTAGACGTTGAATTCAAGGCGATGTATGTAAGATTCGTTATGTGGGCTCTACGGGGGACACAAATTTAAAAGGCTATACTGATGGCGGCGACGCGAAGCGCGACGGGTACTATGCTAGCCATGTCCGTCTGTCCGTTTGTCCGTCCGTCTGTCTGTTGAACACCTAGATCTCAGAGACTAGAAGAGCTTGGGCAACAAAATTTGAAATGTAGACTCCTATTGTCGTCTGCACGCAGATCAAATTCATTTCAAATTTTTGCCACACCCAACCACGTCCCTCCATAAAAAATGTTGAATAACTACCACAATTTTTAAGATATCGATCTCTAATTTAAAACGTACACTTATATTGTCAAGATCGGATTATAAATAGCCGACATAACAACTTTCAGGACTACTAGACTATCATGTCTCATGTGTTGAACAGAGCGCAACCTAAAATAGCTTTTTATATAGCTTCTATGACGAGTGCACAAGTAGTCAAAAAAACAGGCACTCTTGCAGATGTCTGGTGACCACCATGAATGGAAACTGCAGTCCATTTCTTACTGTTTAGGCTGTAATTAAATCAGTCAGGAAGAACTAAATTGAAGGGACAGCAGGAGGGAGTCTTCAAGATCAGAGCTCACGAAATAATATGACCCTCATAAAAAAGAGACGACCCCGTTTGTCAATTATTACAAACCCCTTTAGCATCTGTGCAGAGGCGGCTATACTAAAATAATATATTTATTAACATAGGTGAACATATTTTTTTAATCGTTGATGCTTATTATCTTGGTGTAAAATTGACTTTTTAACATTTTTACTAACCATCAGGAAATGTTTCCTTCTGCACTACAACTTATTAATATTCATTTTTATTCCATTTTCAGAATTGGTTACACACGGAATAATTAACTTCTTTTAATAACGGTAAGCTTAATCAATAGCGCATTTTTGGATTTGTTTGAACAACCGGCTCCTTTCAAATTAAGAAAAGAGGGTTTCGGTTCGAGTTTTGGGTTCAGTATGAATTTTATATATTACAGGACATAAGTTTCATTCGTCTGACTAAATGGCTGATGTCCATTACGCACAACTTGATTAAACTTAAAAAGGAGAAAATGGCTCCAAGACTGCTACAATTTTTCGAAGTCTATTACTCATGCTTACTGACAGACAATGTATGTACATACGACGTACATTTTACGTGTAGAACAATACTCTTTCACAGTGAATATTCGAATTCTTACATCGATTACACAGGCCAACAAAATGACCAACTTTGTGAAGTGCAGCTTTGCCGATATAAAATCATAATTTATTTATGTTCACTGATTCCAAAACTGTTTGTTTCGGTGTAGCTCTATAGATATTGTTTGCAAAAATTGTCAGACTTGTATTTATAACTGGAAAGCTTAAAGCCGCTAGCATTGAAAACAAAAAAGTATTTCTCACTAAAACTACTTTTTCGACCGATCGTTCCTAGGCCAGCTATATGCTATAGTCATCCGGTGCAGCGTATTTGGCTGCGAAGCCAAAAGGCTTCGTGCAAAGTTTGTTAAGATAGCTTTAAAACTGACGGAGGAGACAGCATAGAAACAGACGGACGAAAAGACGGACATGGCTATATCAACTCAGCTCATCATGCTGATCAAGAATAAATATAATTTGACTGGTCGAAGATGCATCCTTCTAAGCGTAACAAACATCTGAACAATTTTAATATACCCTATGCAAGGGTATAAAAATTTACAAAACGGATTTTTATTTTGAAAATAGGCTTCACTTATAACTTTCAATTAGCCCTATTATTGGTGGTAAGGCTGAATTTGGGCAATTTTTTTATTTCAAGATAAATACAAAAAAACCAAGGCATTCGCACGGGACAAAAACATAGTGGTTTTCTCGGGCAACAATTTAAACGCAGCGGCGTTTCAGCGAATCCTGAGGCGATATTGTAATGTGACTAATTCTAGAATGTTGTGCATTGATGGCTCTTTGTTGGTTTTGATTTCATTTTAATTTATAGTTTTTTCAAAATTTAGTTTTAAGCATTGTCGCAAGTATTGCAAGTGTATTGCAATCACATAGTTTCTTGTGCATTCTTTTTTGACCATTTGTACACTCAGAAAGATTCTAGATGAACATTCTTTACAAAACAAAACGAGAAGGCCAAGCTAACTTCGTCTGTGCCGAAGTTATTATACCCTTGCAAATGCTGGTTTTGAAATGTCAGAGTTTAAGAACGCTTACATAATAATCAAAAATTTTTGTAACTAAAACCCATTTTCCGACAGATAAACATCTGATTTCGACCAAATTTTGCGAATCTTTTTAAAAACATATCAAATTAACAATCGCCGAGTATAAGAAAGATAAAATTTAAAACAAAATAGTTTTTCTTACTAACACACATTTTTCGACCGATCGGTCCTATGGCAGCCTTAAGATATAGTCTTCCGATTTCGATCAAATTTTCCGAATATATTTGAAAGCATAAAGAATTAGTAATCAGTGAGTTTAAGGACGCCATTTTCCGACCGATGGTTCCTATGACAGCTATAAGATATACAGGCCTGTTCCGGTTTTCACTTTCGAGAAAAAATGTCGAATTCGAATTTATCAAATGTGCTGTTGTATCAAATTGATTGGGTTAATAAGATTAAAACGTTTTTATTTGAATCCGTCGAGTAAAGAGTAAGTACCAAAGGTTTGATACGTATTTCTTTGATCGCTTAATAGAAAAGAGAACATGTAAAAAATTCGAATTCACTTTAGTGAAAACCGGAACATGTCAGATAGTCATTCGATCTTGACCAACATATGCAAATCTGTTTGATAGCATATAATATTAATAATGACCGAGTTTAAGAACGCTCACATTAATAACAAAAAGTTTTTTTCACTAAAACCCATTTTGTGACCGATGGTTCCTATGGCATAAGATATAGTCATCCGATCCGGTCGGTTCCGACATATTAGCAGCGTGCAGTAAAAAGAAGACTCTGTGCAAAATTTCAGCTCGATGGCTTTCAAACTGAGAGACTAGTTTACGTAGAAACAGACAGACGGACGGACAAAGCTCAATCGACTCAGCTCGTCGCCCTGATAAAGAACATATACAGTTTATGGAGTCGGAAATTAATATTTCTATGCGTTGCAAACTTCTGGTAAAATTATAATACCCTTTGCAAGGGTATAAAAATAACTCTTTAAAAAATCGGTGGGCCCTTTTTGAAAAATAGCTGAAAACCCATTAAATTTCGCTAAAACCCTTCTTAAGAATGTACTCGTAAATTTATTTTTAATTTTCTTTTATAGAGGACATGAAAATAGTAATTCTACAATTTGATTCGTTTTAATCGGATCACAATGCTATAATTGTTTTTTTATTTATGTTCTTTGTGCTTTATCTCGCGATCTGTTAGGAGTAAGAATGTCAAAAACTAGGATTATATTCTGGATGTGTAGAGCCCTATAGCGCGGTTAGTCAATTTTTTTTTAGAACCAAAAAAAATTTGGGTGTCTGAGCTCACTTGGAATGACCCATATATGATTCATTCTTTTCCAACCTGAACAGTCGGACCACCAATTTTGATTTTAACAAATTTTTTTCCGAAATCCGATCTCGACAAGCCCAGACGTCCGATCTGCCTGATGTGGACATAGAACTTAGAAGCTATGTATTTGATGGTGGTTACCCTTGAGAAATAATGACATATACAGGCATGTTTCCATTCCACAACATTCGGTCGGAAAATGGGTTTTTGTGAGATAAACTTTTTTATTTTCAATGTAAGCGCTGATCTGCGGAGTTTGGTCAAAATCTGTAACCTTTGGAGCGAGCTTTTTCAAGTGTATTAAAACTTCGGTACAGACGAAGTGAGCTTTCCTTTCTCGTTAAATGTAAATCGAACGCAATCCCGTTTCGGTTTCGTTTTCGTTTCCTTAATTCCAAATGAAATTGTGCATCGGTCCAAATGAAACTGGCACTATATATATAAGAGCGAAACCACAAGTCCAAGCGAAACGATCGAAAAAAGAATTATCGAAGTTGAGAGAGCCTTACTTTAGGCTTTACTTTGCGTTTTTGCTGGCACTGCTTAATTCTGACTACATTACTTAATACAAAAAAATTCTTTGTAAATTAATTAATGACTTAATGCAAATCAAAATTCACTAAAATTTTATTAATTGATCACAGTAAAAAGGAAAATTTACTTTATTTACATCTAGCAACTGTAAGAGTGTGTAATTCCACCGACGAACAAGGAATACTTTTTATAACGAAAAACTTTTTCGTTTTGGTGTTGCGAGAACATAAATCAATTCCACTTTCGAAAAGTTAAGAAGTTTTTATTCCCTTGTAGCTTGTATGATTTATATAAATTAGTAGCCTGATTCCACTGACACAAATATGTACATTCGTACACATGTACATTCGTACACATTTTTGACAAGGCCTCCTATATACATTTTCTACACCCAATTTCTATGCCAGCTATACTATATAGCTGTCCTAATAAACTTGGTGGAATTATGTGAAAGCATAGAAAACTTATAAATGCGAGGTTTGGGGACGTTTGCGTTGACGACAAAAAAGTTTTTCTCACTAAAACAACATTTTCGACCGATGGTTCCTATGGCAGCTATATGCTATAGTCATCCGATCCGGCCGGTTCCGACAAGTGTGCAGCGTATTTGTACCAAAAGACTTCGTGCAAAGTTTGCTTAAGGGGGTATTCCAGTCTAGAATTTTGAAAAAAAAACTGTATTTTATTTTCGTAATGCACATATAATATATTTAATTAAGAACACACACAGAGAATTTCAGGTCTATCCGGCAATTATTGTCAAAGTTACACGCACATATGTAAAGAATTATCAGGGAAAATTACAGTGCTGTTAAAACTTTGAACGTGTTTTTCTCGAAACTACTTTTATCAGTTTGGTTGACATGATATCTCAAGTACTAATAGACTGATTGACTTGAAATTTTCCGTGGGCCTTTAACAAATATATCGCTCTATGGCTCCACGTAGGATTATGTAAAAATTTTGATTTGAAGTACTTTAAACAAATTCAAAACTTTGGAAAATAGGGCAAGAAAATTTCATTTTTTTTTTTTCAAATAATCCCTATTTCGCGAGAAAAGAATATTTTTTTTCTCTATGCGGGGCTATAACGACATTCTTACTTATTGAGAATCTGTTTTTCTTTTTTTCTTCTGATGACTAGAAGAGTTGAAATCGTGTGAACCATGGAGGCACCTTTTTTTACCACCTCCCACTCTAACATCTTGAAATTTTTCAATTTCATTTTTTATTTTGTTGTACATTTTTTTGTGTGTTATTGAAATATTAATAATCATATAACCAAAAAATGGATGGTACCAATATTTGTATTTTTTTTTTTATTGAATTTTAAAAAATGCCCAAAATTTGACCCTTTAGACTAGAATACCCCTTTAAGATAGCTTTAAAACTGACGGAGGAGATAGCATAGAAACAGACGGACATGGCTATATCAACTCAGCTCGTCATGCTGATCAAGAATTTATATACTTTGTGGTCGGAGATGCTTCCTTCTATGCGCTACAAACATCTTGACAATTTTTTTATACCCTCTACAAGGGTATAATTATGATTTTAGTAGATATAGTAACTATCAGATACAGCACTATCAATCCGAGACCTATACGATAAACAAAACCTGAAAAATTAATTTTTCAAAAAACACATTTTTCACTTTTTGTTTTTTTTCCAAATTTTGCAATTGATTGTACAATATTTTGGTCCAAAACTGCAAATAAAGTTTTTGTGGGAATGTCGAGAACTACTTTCTGAATAAATTTTGTTGAAATCTAAATCTAGTTGGAAAAGAAGGACCCATTTGTATTTGTATGAAAAGAAACCGAAAACTGCGGAGTCGGTTGGGGGCGTGGCAAAATTTGAAAATAAGTTTGATCTGCCTGCAAGTATAAGAAAGATTGTGTTTGTTTGAATACAGCGGTGGTTGGCGGGAATGGCGAGGGTTATGAGAATTGCTCATAACTTGTGTATCGTTCATCCGATCTTTATCATTCCTTAAGCAAATCGATAAATAATTGTGATTACTAGATATCTCTAGAAGAACAATCTATTACCAAAGTTGTGGGAGATATAACGTTTTTTCCAAATTGCGGCGGCAAATTTTTTTCCAAAAATTAAAAATAAACTTGATCTGCCTGCTAGTATAAGTAGTATATGTCCCATACATGACAAATCCCTATCTCTTACCATCTCTGAGAGATCTGTGCGTTCATACAGACAGACATGGCTATATCGAATCGGCTGTTGATGCTGATCAAGAATATGTGTACTTTATAGGGTCGGAAATGATTCCATCTGGCTGTTAAATAAATTAATTTAAGTTTTAATGGGCGCGACGAGGCCCACGATTTTGATAACAAAATTTTCCAATATTGAACAAAAAGGAAAACCTTATCAAATACTTTGGAGCCTCTATGCGCCCATTAGAATATAACTTTTTCAACTTATTCTATTTTCCCACGTTAAATATACACTATTAACTTACGAAACAAGGGGCGCCCGTACGTCCTTACATTTTTATACAAAAATAAAGCAGTCTAATGTACATATAGTCCTAAGAATGACAATTTCATTAATAAACACATTTACATCTCGGAGGTACAAATTTAATAGCTTAAAGTTTATTTATAAATTAGCGCGAACGACAATAAATAACATTTTGGCTTGAAGGATAACATAATTTTACATCAAAAACGTTATCCAAGTCCCTTAGACCAAATAGATCCAATTGTATTTTGCTATTGGTCTGCTTTATAAACCTGCAAATGCTAATGCATCTAAATTATAGGGTTATGTCTTTCCAAAATTCTTTTTTATTATTTATTTGACATTTGACGAAAGGCATATACATATTCTTTGTATAAAACTGCACATTTCAAAATTAGTTTAATAAGAAACCATTGATGACCGTAAAACATTTCGGTTTGCCGGAATTGTACTTTAGTTTCATTGCTCGTCTCAAAAATAAGTTCTTTAGAACTAATACGGACCAAAACCTCCTAACACTTGTGTATACAAAGTAGAATTTAACCTTGCTTTGAGTTTTCAGTTGTGAATTGTATATTTTTAATCAAAAATAACTAAATACAGTATTCTAAATTTGGTTGTTTTACGTTGCAGATGGGCGATGTCGATCCAGAGACGCTGCTGGAATGGTTGTCCATGGGGCAAGGCGATGAGAGGGACATGCAATTAATTGCCCTGGAGCAATTATGTATGCTACTTTTGATGTCTGATAATGTAGACCGTTGTTTCGAAAGGTATGTATTTTTTTATAAAAAAAAAAATCTCACAGCTTCGACATTGACAGTTTTTTCGGAGCTGCGGCCAGTGTAAATAGACTATTAACGATAAGGCCAAGCTAACTTCGTCTGTGCGAAAGTTTTAATACACTTGCAAATGCTGTTTTTGAAATTTCAGAGCTTAAGAATACTTACATAAAAATCAAAAAATATTCAAACTAAAATCCATTTTCCGACGGATTAAAATTTGATTTCGAAAAATGTCAAATTTACAAACACCGAGTTTAAGAACGATAACATTGAAAACAAAAAAGTTTTTCTCACTAAGACTCATTTTCCGACCGATCGGCAGTTATAAGATATAGTCATCCGATTTCGATCAAATTTTGCGAATCTATTTGAAATCATATAAAATTAGTAATCAGCGAGTTTAAGGAAGCTAACATTAAAAACAAAAAAAGACCCATTTTCGACTGATCGGTCCTACGCGGGGGGTGTGTCACAGAAACCTCTTCCAATCGAATTCCAATTCTTAGGTGCCACAGAAAATTCTTTTGGTTGGTTTCAAACCTCCCGTGTTTTGTTAGGAGATTTATCAAAATTCACCACCCCAACAATTTTGACAAGCAAAATTAATATTGGACATGTAAACATTATTTTTCCGGATAATTTGCATCAAATAAATAAATTATTTTATTAGTTTTTACATTTAAATTTGCGTTTCAATAATTATTGGCAAAACCAACCAAAGTCTGTCAAATAATCCAATACCAACCATCATGTGGTGTAAGGATGGTGTCACCCTCTATACAACAGCCAGCAGTCTTATATAATAACCGATTTCCAAATATGCGCGTTCTCTCATCGATTGCCTGATTTTTCGATAAGTCCCCAAAGTTGTTTCTATTGCGTTCGGCGTTCACTTCCGCGTCCACAACAGCAGATCTGGTCTATTTGTTTACATTTGCGCATAAATCAAAATGACATTGTTTTGCTAAATACAGTTGAGAAGCAACAATTGCAGCTTATGCTGTTTAATAAAAATGTTTTGCAAGTGATGAACGACAGTGCTTTGACGTGTTCGGTAGGAGTCCCACCCACGTAGCATTTGGCATTTGTAAGCCAGAATCAATTACAATAGTATTACAGTTTTTATTTCTTTATTCCTTTTGAAAGACGCGATTTTCAAGGAATTCTTTCCTGTGGATGACAAACATTTCAGATTTTAGTGGAGCTGCTGCCTGGGACTTTTCGGTTTCCAACTCCTCTGGACCGCTTGTCCGTCGCCCTTTTTACGCTTGGTTCAACAGTAGAATAGTGATCGATTAGCTATTTGGATTATCCAAATTCAGATGGTGTAATTTTATTCCCAGTTGGCGGGCGTTCTGTCGGATGTCCCACACTTTGCATGATCCTTTCTAAAACAAATATGGATGACATTATCAAGTAATAAACCATTTGCAAATAATTTCATCCCTTCCTGTACTTTTTGGACAGCATTTGATCAAATTTATTTAAATAAATCAACAATATTTAAATAAATTAACATTCCGCCAATTGTTGTGCCAGCTGGTTTTGTTATCAAAATGTCTTATCGATATCGGTTCTTATCGATATTCATATGTTTAAATATGAAGAAAACCAATTGGCAGATCCATTATACAATTATACATTTGTATGTATAATTGTATCATGGGCAGAACCAGCGTTCAAAGTGGACGCAACTTATTACCGGCCCCCTCACCACCTCCCTCGGCCATCAACTAACTTTTTTTTTATATGGAGTTCAACGCGCGTTTGCCGATAAGTGGATGCGAACGTGGACGCAGCTGAAGTAGAAACGCATTATTAGGGCTGGTTATACTTCATGACGGCGCAAACACATTTTTAAATTTTTCATTTTATTTTTGGAGAATATGACAAATTGAAGTCTAATTTAAAAATGGGTTGAACATCAAATTAACCCATAACTAGCAAATGGGAAAGCTAGTTCAAAATTGGATGAATATATCGTATAGCTGCCATATAAAAAACTGGCAAGCAAATGATCAAAGTTGTGGCGCCATCTATTGCTGAATTTGGGAAATATCTTGGCTAAGAATTTTCAACGAAAATCATTTAAAACCTTAATATAAATTATACAAGCTGCAGGGGTATATAAACTTCGGTCGAGCCGAAATTAGCTTTCCTCTATTATTCTTATTGATGCATTTTTATTTGACGACTCCAAAGAAAAAAGTGCGATCGCTAGGTATAACCCAAGTTACATTTGGGGTCGAAATATAGTCGACACAAAGCATGGGTCAAGCATGTGACACTTAGTGACACGGAGCATTTGGAGAAAGCGACCATCATTGAAAAATGACAGCACATTGGTTCGTCAGTTGACTAACTTGAGTTCACAAAACTTGGTTTATCGCCGAGTAATTGGCGTTAGATCCTTCATAAGCTCGTCCATAACTTCATCGACAGCATCGTGGACCATGCCTAAAGTAGTTCTATTCACTTTTTAACATTCTCGTATTTAGCTTGATTTGAACACTTACCATCGATGGATTCTGTTTCATGAAGGGCCAAATCCATTTTTCGTTTATTTAATTTTTGTTGTGCACTTTGTCTTGGAATTCAAATATTGATGTATCTTTACTTATTAATTTTTGACGCTCAGCTTTTCAAAATAGCTGGCTTACCACAACGATTGATACGGTGATTTGGTTTTTCAGTACCTCTTGGGTGGTAATACTACCACTAGTGTTTTCCTGCTCTTTCCATGCATACAAAACTGCGAACCTTAAGTGCTAGTTGCAGGTCTCTGGTGCAGGCCTATTTCGATCTGATTTTGTTAATATGGATTGCACTGAACAAAACTGCATCATTGGTATTGTTCTATTCAATTGTTCAATCTGCTTGCGACAAAGCACATATGAATTCATCTTTAAAAAAGCAAAGGCGCTATATTAGTAGCAGAAAGTGTCCAAATTGCACTCTTAAGTCGAACAAGTCTAGTTTTATGGCAATTTCCTCAAAAAAAAATAAGAAAAACACCCCTCTTAGCAAGTGTGGTTGTCTCATTTCTATTAGAATAACCTAGGCATATAGACCAACAAATGCTTTAATTTTAAGATCCTTTTTGCATTTATATTAGCTTGTTTGGCAGAGCTATAGTCTGATTAAAAGAAAAATTCATATTTCAATTTTTCGAAGGAAAACTATATTGTCACTCTAAATCTGTGTAGGCACTGTAAAGAGACTACTTGATTCAGCATAAGTGGTTATATGTTTACATACTTACGATCACGCAAAAATGGCTGAAAGGATTCGGATGAAACTTGGCACACAAATATTTTATAGCCTGTAGTTGAACATAGTCTATATAATTATAGTTTATAATTAAATGGTAAAAAAAAACCGCGCAATTTGCATGTGAAATTGTGTTTTTTTTTTTAAGTAAAACTCAGTCATTATAAATTTAAATTTGTTTTTGCTTTCAGTTGTCCTCCTCGTACATTTTTGCCTGCACTGTGCAAGATCTTTCTTGATGAGCTTGCTCCCGAAAATGTTCTTGAAGTCACTGCGCGCGCAATAACATATTACTTGGATGTATCCGCAGAGTGCACTCGTAGAATTGTTTCGATCGATGGGGCAATAAAAGCGATATGCAATCGCTTAGTAGTTGCAGATCTTTCTTCAAGGACATCGAGGGACTTGGCCGAGCAATGCATAAAAGTCCTAGAACTTATTTGCACACGAGAAGCAGGTGCTGTTTTCGAGGGCGGTGGCCTAAACTGCGTCCTATCATTCATACGGGATTGCGGATCTCAAGTTCACAAGGATACATTGCACTCGGCGATGTCCGTTGTATCAAGGCTCTGCACCAAAGTGGAACCCAATTCTCCCTGCATACAGAATTGCGTCGAGAGCTTAAGTACTTTGTTGCAACATGAAGATCCGATGGTGTCGGATGGGGCATTGAAATGCTTTGCTTCAGTAGCGGACCGATTTACAAGAAAATGGATCGACCCAGCTCCGTTAGCTGAATACGGTTTGGTCACAGAGCTATTAAAGCGTCTGGAAAATGCAGGCGGAGCTCCTTCCAACGTTCTCGCTCTAACCACAGCTAAGGCAACCACCGGTCACCCGCTAGGCATAACTACCACCTCAATAGCAACAAATACAGATGCAGTTAATGATAATACGTCGGCGGGAACAACAGCGATATCAAACAGCAAAATTCAATCAGGCGATACAGCTAGGTCTCCGCAATCAATATCGACAACCATTTCATTATTGTCCACCTTGTGCCGCGGATCAGCGACCATAACACATGACATTTTACGATCTCAATTACCTGATGCAATCGAACGAGCTTTGAAAGGCGACGAGCGCTGTATCCTCGATTGCATGCGATTTGCAGACCTATTGCTGTTGCTCTTGTTTGAAGGTCGCCAAGCTCTAAATAGGGGAAATGCGAGTGCGAACCAGGGACAACTTGCTCCACGTCCCAGGCGCAATGATTCAAATACTGATCGCACTCATCGCCAACTAATCGATTGTATTCGATCAAAAGACACTGAGGCTCTGCAAGAGGCCATTGAGACTGGAGGAATCGATGTCAACTGTATGGATGACGTTGGCCAGACGCTTTTAAATTGGGCTTCTGCATTTGGTACTTTGGAAATGGTTGAATATTTATGCGAAAAGGGAGCTGATGTCAACAAGGGACAAAGAAGTTCGTCCCTCCATTATGCTGCATGTTTTGGGCGTCCGGCTATAGCAAAGATATTGCTGAAATTCGGGGCTTATCCTGACTTGCGCGATGAAGATGGAAAAACGCCACTTGATAAGGCGCGCGAAAGATCGGACGATGGCCATCGCGAGGTTGCTGCTATTTTGCAGTCGCCAGGAGAGTGGATGTCCTCTGACCATACACTATCCAACAAGGATGGAAAGACTTACACGTTAATTGAACCGCGTGGTGATCCCGAAATGGCCCCAATCTACCTGAAGTTGTTATTGCCTGTTTTCTGCAAAACATTTCAAGGCACAATGCTGGGCAGCGTGCGGCGTGCCAGCTTGGGATTGATTAAAAAAATTGTGCAGTATGCTCATCCAGCTGTTCTAAAAAGTCTCTGTAAAAGCGACACTGATGAAGCCACCACTTCAATAGCAATCCAAAATGGTGGCAACTTGTTAATAGAGGTGGTTGCCAGTGTCTTGGATAACGAGGTAGGTGTAGGATATTTTTATACCCTTGTACCCATTAAAAATGGGTTAAAAGGTATTATTTATACAAAGGTATAAATAAGTAATGATTATATCGGGTTTTATAGGATGACGACGACGGCCATTTGATAATTCTAAACGTTATTGAAGAACTAATGTGTAAAACGCAGGAGGAGTTTCTCGATCATTTTGCAAGGCTTGGAGTGTTTTCTAAAGTTCAAGCATTGATGGATCATGATGTAGAAAACAGTTCACCCCAAATTACTGCAAGCTCGCAGGAGGAGACTTCTGCAGTGCAAAGATGTTCCACATTGTGCATGCCTCTTAGAACAACAACGGGTAATAATTGAATTTATTTCGACCCCTTGGCGCGAAACTATCGTATGTTATTTTCAATGTTCTCTGGCTTGCGTGGTAAATACTGCAAAACTTTAATTGGTTACCTTTATTAAGGTACTTAAACTATATTAATTTAAATTCTTGTTAAACAAAGTCGTTTTTTTTTTGTAGCAATTACATTCTTTTTCAAATAATTCCGCGCCCAAAGTAACATACGACAATTTCTTGCGAATGGATTGATTTATAATATGCTAAATTAGATTTTAATTATTTTCTTTGTGCAGACGATTCTGTAGAGGACGCTAAAGAAATATTGCAAGGAAAGCCTTATCATTGGCGGGAATGGAGCATTTGCAGGGGCCGTGATTGCTTATATGTTTGGTCAGACTCCGCAGCACTAGAACTTTCAAATGGCTCGAATGGATGGTTTCGATTTATACTTGACGGCAAACTGGCCACGATGTACTCAAGTGGAAGCCCAGAAAATGGAAACGATAGTTCAGGTATTTATGGTAAAATTGAATTTTCAGCTATCGCCAGACTTATTTAAGGGGGTTTGTGGCCTAGAAGAACAAATTTTGGGCATATTTTTAAATTCAATAAAAATAAAAAAAATATTTTTAGCATAAATTTTTATACTCTGTACCGAAGGTACGCAGAGTATATAAAGTTTGTGCAAAAGTATGTAACAGTGAGAAGGAATCATTTGCGATCCTATATAGTATATATATTCTTGATCAGCATCAACAGCCGACTTGATGCCATGTCTGATCTGAGAGATGGTAAGAGATAGAGATTTGACATGTATGGGAAAAATACTTCTTGTACTTGCAGGCAGATCAAGTTTATTTTCAATTTTTGCCACAAACTTTGGGGGTACAGAGTATGTTATAGTCGGGCTTGACAGACTTTCTTTCTTGTTTGGTTATATGTTTGTTAACATTTCAATAATACAAAAAAAAAATGTAGAGTGGGAGGTGGTAAAAAAGGTGCCTTCATGAAACGCTTTCAGCCGTCTAATAGTCAGGAAAAAAAAGAAATCAGATTCTTAATTAGTAAAAATGTAGATATAGCCCAAACTAGGGAAACACTCACAAAATGGCCACTGTTTGAAAAAAAGTAATGGTTTTTCTTATTTCTTAAAGTTTTGAATTTTTTTTAAATATTTACTAATTTTAGCAGAGTCCTAGTTTGGGCCACAGAGGGATATATAAAAAAGGCACACGATAAATTTCAAGTCAATCGGTCCATTAGAACTTTAGATATCGAGTCAACCGTGCTGAAAAAAGTAGTTTCGAGAAAAACGCGTTTAAAGTTTTAACAGCACTGTAAATTTAACTGATACGTCTTTACAAATGTGTTTGAAGCTTTAAAAGTACTCTTCACCGATCCCCCCCTCTAGGTTTCCTGATCAAGTCCGTCCTCCGGGTATATCCGAGAAATACTTTGGGGTACCCTGGTCTCCAGTTCTGTTTAGTTCTAGTTCTGTCGAGTTTATTCTGTGGTGAACACCGAAGATTCCCCCTTGGGGTTCCTGGTCTCTAGTCCTAGTTTATTTGCTGGTCTTCACCGAGGATTCGCCACATGGTCATTAGGTCTAGTTTATTCTCTGGTCTCCACCGACAAGGTTCCCTCGTTTCCGACATAGTAGATATTCCCCTGGACCTCAACTTGGGATAATTTTGAAGTTTTGACATAACCCGACACACCTTCCTTCCCACAAAATCTCACTTTTACACATTTCTTGTAAGGACCACTGGCGAGCGATATATTAGTCTAAAAAAATGCAAAACAATCGAATCTAAAAAAATGGCCCAACTAACAAGATATGGCTCAAATGATGAAGTGGTCGCTGCAACTAAAGCTTCTTTGGAGTAAAGATAAATGTATACAACAGCGATCTGCGGCAGCGACGTCGACACACCGACAGTATAAGTGCTTATACTGATATCTTTTGCAACAACAAAGAAGTGCTAAATGAGCGCGCTCTCGCGTGGCTAAACACACACGCATCGCCAAAATGAGCATTTGTGATTTGCCGGCAACTGATGTGTAACCATGTATGGGAACTATGGTGAAGAACGGTTTTGCTGTGTTAACCCCAGGGACTTAGTGATCCATATTGAATTAGCAGCATACAATGAAGAGAATACTTAGTGCAAAATTTCAGCTCGATAGCGTAAATAGTGAGAGATTAGTTTTCGTACGCTCAATCGAATCAGCTACTCTCCCTGATTAAGAATATATGTATATGCGCATTTCCATGATGTCGAACGGGACCGTCGTACACATTTAAAGAAAAAACCAAAAGGCCAAGCTAATTTCGTTTATGCCGAAGTTTGTATACCCTTGCAAATGCTGGTTTAGAAATATCAGAGTTTAAGAACCCTAACACTAAAATCAAAAATATTTCTCACATTCGAACTATCGTTTTCAGATTTCGAGCAAATTTTGCGATTCTGTTTGAAAAAATATAAAATAAACAATCGGCGAGTTTAAGAACGACAGAATGTAAAAAAAACCTTTTTCTGACCGGATCTATGTCAGCCTTAAGACATACTCAACCGAATTCTAACAAATTTTGCGAATCTATTTGAAAGCATTTAAATTGAATAATCAGCGAGTTTAAGGACGCTAGCATTGAAAACAATCAAAAATTTCTTACCCAGACCCATTTTCGACCGATCCTATGGCAACCATAAGATATAGTCACCCTATGTCGATCAACTTTTTCAAATTAGTTTGAAAGCGTTTAATATTAATAATCACCGACCTTAAGAACGATTTACTTGAAAAAAAAAAAATTTTTTACTAAGACCCATTTTCCAACCTTTCGGTTCTATGGCAGCAGCTATAAGATACAGTCATCCGATTTTGACCAAAATTTGCAAATCTGTTTGAAAGCATATAATATTATTAATGACCTAACTAAGACCCATTTTTCGACCGATGGTTCCTATGGCAGCTATAAGATATAGTCATCCGATCCGGTCGGTTCCGACTTATTACCAGCGTGCAGTAAAAAGAAGACTCGGTGCAAAATTTCAGCTCGATAGCTTTAAAACTAAGCGACTAGATTGCGTAGAAACAGGACATCGATCGGTCGAAAATGGGTCTTAGTAAGAAATTTTGTTTGTTTTTAATTTCAGCATCCTTAAACTCGTTGATTACTAATTTTATTTGCTTGCCAATAGATTCGCAAAATTTGGTCGAAATCGGTGTCCCGGGCGATTAGACTCAAAAGAACTCAAAATATTAAAGTTCATCATTTCTTGACTGCTTATTTTCAAACATTCTTTTTATTCTTTTTTTTTTTGCAGAGAATCGTGGCGAGTTTCTGGAAAAGCTTGTGCGCGCTCGATCCAGTGTGACCCCAGGAATGGTTTCGCAACCTATATTACCAACCGTATGTGTGTTACGACTGGTTGTTGGAAATTGGGTTCTGCAGTCACATAAGCCAAATCAGCTTCAAATTCACAATACAGAAGGTCATCAAGTGACCATACTGCAAGATGACTTGGCGGGATTCATTTTTGAGAGTAACAGAGGAACAAAGCATACCTTCACAGCAGAAACTGTGCTGGGGCCTGATTTTGCTTCCGGCTGGTCAACTGGCAAGAAAAAGCGAATTAAGTCCAAGACGGATGTACAAAAGTTACAAGTTCGGAACTTATCCCGTGAAATTTATAACAAATACTTTAAAACTGCTCAAATAATACCTCGTGGATCTGTGGCAAAGCTAACATCCATCGTTAAGCAAATTGAACGTGCTATTGAAGAGCAACGAATGTCATCAACTTCAAGCTGGGCAAATACATTATCGACTGCATTGAATGAACTTTCCCAATTGCTGCATGAAGACGGCGTTGTGAGTGCATACGAAATGCATTCGTCCGGTCTGGTGCAGGCATTGGTTGCTGTGTTGTCCAAAAATGAGTGGGAGGTCAGTACATCCCGGTGCAAGCTAAACAAAGTGCATAAACAACGCATTGCCATATTTAAGAAATTCATATTGGAAGAATGCGTTGATCCAGAGGCGATCAAATTAAAGCTGAAAAGCACTGCAAGCATTTTAATACAGAAGCTTGTAGCTATTCTAGAGAGCACTGAGAAATTGCCGGTGTATATATATGATGCACCGGGCACTGGATATGGCCTACAGATTTTACAAAAGCGACTTCGATTTCGATTAGAGCGAGCAGCATGTGAGAGTACACTATTCGATCGAACGGGTCGTACTTTAAAAATGGAACCTCTAGCAACAGTGGGCCAACTTGCCAAGTACTTGGTGAAAATGGTGGCAAAACAGTGGTATGATCTAGACCGATCAACATATTTCTATTTAAAGAAGCTGCGCGAGCATAAGCCAGGAGTAGTATTTACGCATTCCTTTGATTTTGATGAAGAGGGTTTGCTGTACTATATCGGCTCGAATGCAAAAACTTGTGACTGGGTTAATCCGGCTCAATATGGACTTGTTCAAGTGACGAGCTCCGAAGGCAAGACTTTGCCGTATGGAAAACTAGAAGATATTCTTTCGCGTGATAGCATTTCGCTTAACTGTCATACCAAGGATAATAAGAAGGCCTGGTTTGCCATAGATCTGGGAGTATATATAGTGCCAAGCGCTTATAGCCTTCGTCATGCTCGCGGTTACGGACGATCTGCCCTAAGAAATTGGCTCCTGCAAGCCTCAAAGGATGGTGTAAACTGGACAACTCTTTTCACCCATTTGGACGATAAAAGCCTCGTTGAGCCGGGCAGCACAGCAACATGGCCTATAGTATGTGCATCCGATGACACACTGGGATATCGTCATATAAGGATTCAACAAAATGGTCGCAACGCGTCCGGTCAGACCCATTACTTGAGTTTAAGTGGCTTCGAAATTTATGGGCGCGTAGTAGGAGTGTGTGAGGATATAGGTAAAAGTGTTAAAGAAGCAGAGGCCAAAATAAGGCGGGAGCGGCGGCAAATTCGGGCACAGCTGAAGCATATAACTACCGGAGCACGTGTAGTTCGCGGCGTAGACTGGCGATGGGAAGAACAGGATGGCTGCTGCGAAGGAACCATTACTGGGGAAATACACAATGGTTGGATTGATGTAAAATGGGACCATGGAGTTCGGAATTCCTATCGAATGGGTGCCGAGGGAAAGTACGACTTGAAGTTGTCGAATTGCGAAAATCTATCTATTTTTGAGGGTGGAAGTTCCATTGTACCAGTGGCCTTAAATGCTGGAAGTAAGAAAACTGATAAATCGAGTACTCTCACATCACGCAAATCAAGTTCGACTCCATCTCTCCCCGAAGCCACGGAAATTAATCGAAATGCCGAAGACGCGTCCAATCAAACAGTTTCTGCTGACAATCTCGCTTGGAAGCAAACGGTGGAGACAATCGCAGAAAATGTATTCGCTTCAGCAAAGACGCAAATTGCCTCTAACCAACCGACTTCAAAGACAACGTCGTCCAGAGAGCCTTCCACGAAATTCCAAGAAGCGTGTGTTGTCAACCAAACCTCAAAAGCCACTGCCAATGTGGCGTCACCTTTAATTCGAGAGCTTGAGCACATATCAGACCTTTCTGCAATCAATAACTCAATGCCGGCCATTAACTCAAATATTGTGTCGGACCTAGCCACTATTTCGGAAAATCTAACTCTGGCTGAAATTTCCAAAGAAAATATTTGCAGTGTCCTAGCAGCCGCCTGCAAACCACCAGATGCGGATTCCAATTTACGTGAGGCTCAATGTTCTGCTACAGGAGCAAGCAGTGATGTCAAACCCATATCGAATATTGAGGAGAACAATAAAATGAATGCCCACAACTCGGTAAACACAATATCTAAGGGTTTGCTTGCAAATTTGCGCTCTTCCAGTTCATCATCAGACCCTCTGCCTGTTTCACAAATCTCTGGCGAAGCTCTCGATATGATTGATAAAATGCGTGACGGTGTGGACATGATCCGGAATAATACTAACAATATTCTGTCCACTGAAGTCTTGCCCCCACCAGACACAGCGGCATCATCGGCTACTGTCAAAGAGAGTACGGAAGTTTTCAGCAATTTACAACCAGGTCGAGTTGTTTTGGCAACGGATGACTTTTCCAATAAAAAAACCAACAAAACCAGCGCATCTATCATGAGTTCTGCTCATCAGTCCCATGCAGAAGACCCAGTTATATCTGCTTTCGATGGTCAAATTGGAAGCATAACAGATCCTCAAATTCCTCCCGAAGCTGTAGCTGTGTCCAATCAAATGAGCATCAGTGTACCCAATTTAACGACTACTTCAGCTTCGGAAGTGCCTTCAACATCGGAAGTGACAGCACATACGGGCTTATTGGAAACATTTGCTGCCATCGCTCGACGCCGAACATCTCAAGGTGCCCACATACCAAGCAATCAAATCATTAATGCGAATGTTAACATCAACGAGCATAGTAATCAAAATGTGGCCACAACTTCGTTCTTTCCCAGAGGGCCCAATTCAGTCACAAGTTTGGTCAAATTGGCCTTGTCCAGCAATTTTCACTCTGGATTATTGAGCACAGCACAAAGTTACCCCAGCCTGTCGTCGAATAATGAGGGAAGCAATGCACCTTCGCGTCCTACAAACACCAATTCCAGTCAACCGCCAGCATCTTCGATAAATCATACTCTGACAATGAGCCTCACATCCACCTCGAGTGATAGTGAACAGGTGTCCTTGGAGGACTTTTTGGAGAGTTGCAGAGCACCGGCCTTGCTGGGAGACATGGATGATGACGATGATATGGACGAGGATAATGATGAGGAGGAGAATGAGGATGAATATGAAGAAGTAGGAAATACTCTCTTGCAGGTGATGGTGTCCAGAAACCTGCTTACATTTATGGATGATGAAGCACTGGAGAACAGGTTGGTTGGTGTGACGAAGCGAAAGTCTTGGGATGATGAATTTGTATTGAAAAGACAGTTTTCTGCTTTGATTCCTGCATTTGACCCGAGACCGGGACGAACAAATGTAAATCAGACATCCGATCTGGAAATCCCTGCTCCCGGCTTGAATTTAGAGAGTCCCCTTCAGAGCGGGCATGTACACGTTGAACAGCCCAAGCTTGGTCTAAAACTTCGCGGTCCAGGTCTGGGAGGAATACCAGATGTGGAAATCGAACTGGATAATGCGGATTGGACCATATTTCGCGCCGTACAAGAGCTACTTCAGCACAGTCAGCTTAATAAAGTGGACAAGTATCGCAAAGTTTGGGAACCAACATACACCATTGTTTACCGAGAAATAGTGCCAGAAGCTGGTGAACACACCTATTTGGAAGCGGAGGAGTTTCAACAAACGTCTCCTGACTTATCATCAAAAAGCGGTGCTTCGACTTTATCACCGAACTCGCCCATGCATGGCGGCTTTGCCTTGGCAGAGAACACTTTATGTTCAGTGGATGAGGTGCTCGAGTTGCTTACACAAATTAACGCACTTGATCAGCATGAAATTGAGGGACACAATCAGGATGTTTCATTATTACCAGCTGAGTTGTTTATGAGCAAAAAGATCACAAATAAGTTGCAACAGCAAATTCAGGATCCGCTCGTTTTATCGAGTAACGCGTTACCAAATTGGTGCGAGGATCTGAATCAATCCTGTCCGTTTCTGTTTCCCTTTGAAACTCGGCAGCTGTATTTTAACTGCACATCGTTTGGAGCATCTCGAAGTATTGTGTGCTTACAATCGCAACGAGATATTACTGTGGAGCGGCAAAGGATTCCAATCATGAGTCCACGCCGTGATGATCAGCACGATTTTCGCGTTGGTCGACTAAAACATGAACGCGTTAAGGTGCCGCGCAACAAAGATCTGCTGAAATGGGCTATGCAGGTAATGAAAACGCATTGTAATCGAAAATCCGTGCTGGAAGTCGAGTTCATAGATGAGGAGGGAACCGGCTTGGGACCAACTCTGGAGTTTTATGCTTTAGTAGCGGCAGAGCTTCAGCGATCTGATTTGTGCATGTGGTTGTGCGATGATGAGTTAAGTGTTGACCACTTTTCACCAGAATCTCAAGATAGCGCTGAGCCAGAGGGACAGTCGAAACCACTGGGTTATTACGTAAACCGACGAGAGAATGGACTATTCCCTGCGCCTTTGCCACAAAACATGGAAATATGTAATACGGTGTCACAGTATTTTTGGTTCTTCGGCGTGTTCATAGCCAAAGTACTGCAGGATATGCGACTTGTGGATATGCCACTATCGACATCATTTCTACAACTGCTTTGTCACAACAAAGTGCTGTCTCGTAACATGCAAAAACTAAGATCGGATACTGGTTCTGGAGATCTCATGGTATCCTCAATTGTATCTGAGGATTCCGAGCTTGTAGACACCTGTTCAAAGCTGCTAAGCTGCGAATATAACAAGTCTAATATGTTTGGCGGAATACTAAGTCTGGACAATCTTAAAGAGATCGATCATACCCGCTACCAATTTATGGTCGATTTGCAGGATTTGCTGCTGCGCAAGCAAGCCATTGAAATGGACTTCGGTCTGAGCTCTGAACAAAAACAAGCCCAAATAAACGAACTCAAATTGTGCACTAAAAACAACATGGAAGTTTCGTTGGACGATTTGGCCCTCACGTTTATTTATTTGCCAAGTTCCTCAATCTACGGTTATGAATATGCAGAGCTACTCCCGAATGGGGCCTCAATCGATGTCACGATCAACAATTTAGAAGTATATTGCGAGCTGCTGCTAAACTTCATTCTGCAAGATGGAATTGCGAAGCAGATGAAAGCCTTTAGTGATGGATTTAATAAAGTGTTTTCCTTGAAAAAACTGGCCGCTTTCAGTCCTTCTGAAGCTCGTATGATGATATGTGGGGAGCAGCACCCACAATGGAGTCGTGAAGATATTATGGCCTTTACTGAACCAAAATTGGGCTATTCTAAAGATAGGTAACTGATTGACTACAATATTACTTGTATTTTTCTTACTTACATTTCTTTTTTTTATAGCCCTGGATTCTTACGATTTGTCAACGTTCTATTAAGCCTGTCGGGGACTGAACGGAAAGCGTTTCTACAATTTACGACGGGATGCAGTAGTCTACCTCCTGGTGGATTCGCCAATTTACATCCCAGACTCACAGTCGTGCGTAAGGTTGATGCTGGCGAGGGTAGCTATCCATCTGTAAATACATGTGTTCACTATTTGAAGCTCCCCGACTACCCATCTGAGGAAATAATGAAGGATCGCTTGTTGACAGCCACTAAAGAGAAAGGGTTTCACTTAAATTAAACTGTTTAGACTTTAATACATATTGAAGCTTGTTGATATTCCTCAAAGTTCAGCCCCTTGCAATATTCTTAACAAAAATGTAAATATTAAAGGTACAGGTAATAAATTCACAATTCCAATTGTCCAATATATGTTACTTTAAAATGATAACTACTCAATATAAATTCTTTGTCAACTAAAATCAAATAAGAAACTTGAGCAGCAACATGTATAAGTACAACTTAAGTTTCATATACTCTAATGATTAGCTTTCTGTTCTTTTACGCTACAAAGTTTTTAATATATCAATATACCCAGTACACAGTTAAAAATAAATGATGGCGCAGTGTTAGAATTTGTTTTCTCTCGTCCTTCATAATCAAATCGGGGAGAAGAAAACTTTACTTGTAAAGGGCTATTAAGTGCCACAATAATTGCACAGGTTTACGTTTGCCTTTATCGATTGCGCTGTGTTTTCAGTTTCGCGGCCATTTTATTTAAACGGTGTACTAGGGTTATAGCTTAGAGTTGAACCAATGCTTTCAATATACATACTTATTAAAAGGCTATATACAATACAAACTAATTGCTATTAATAAACCAGTTATATCCAATTATTCGCTTGTGTGCATTTGTTCACTTTCAGAAGGGATAACATCTATGCCTAATCTTGAAATTTTAAATAATTTTTTTAAACCTAGGATGTGTGACTGGGATATTTGATGCCATTTCTACGTTGAGTAATTTTCAAGTTGTTTCTTAACGTTCTAAACAACTATCGGTCGCCGGCTAGCTTACGGCTTGCTAAGGAATGAGTACGACCTCGATAGCTGGACTGGTCGGTAACACATAAAACACAAAATACTCTGCAAAAATAGCTGTAACTATTCACCAGAAGATAACCCCTATCATCGGGTGACTTCAGAAAAACGGAGAGCCCCCTATTCTCCTCAGATACTGTACTTTAGAGATATCGCACCCCCTTGAACAAATTTACACTAACATCTTTTCACTATCAAACACATATTTTCCAACAATTTCCTAACGACTACAAACATATTCTTCTTTTTTCCTAACCAGGGTCATGGTGCACCCCGATTACACGATAAAAAAATCTCTGCTTATATAAAAAAAATATCCTCGCTGATTCATAGACTGACTGATTGGCAATCTACGTACAGCCCAAAACTTTAAGAGACAGAAGGCTAAAATTTGAACAGGAGTTTATATTTGTGTGAAGACGGGGTTTCTAAAAACTTCACCCCCAAGGGGTTGAAAAGCTCCGGTAAATTTTTTCCTCCGATTGACTTGAAATCCGAGTAAAATGGCCGGGAAATTCTGCATGCAAAAAACAATTTTTCATCCGATTGAATATAAATTCAGTTTTTAAGGATAGGGTTCGAATTCAAATATGATTTCATTTTCTGATGTTGAATGATCTGTCCCCAGGATGTGTGTATGGAAATTACTTTATTTTTTAGCAATTAAATAGAAAAACTGTGCTCCAATTTTAGAAAACTCAGTAGCAAAGTACTTTTTTTTAATGATAATGGAGAGTGGTTGTGTGTTTCAGACCAATTATTGTTTTCTAGCCGATGTGAATAAAATTCCGTGTGTAATCTTTTTAAGGCAAATAATTTTGGTAAACCCATCGGCAACGTCATAAACCACTGATTTTAAGACGATGCATGCAGGATTCTGACTCTACGGAGGATACAAATTGAAAAATATTTTCCAATTCGGAAAACCACCTCCAGGTCTGAAAATTCAATTAATATTTTTCTCTTTCGATTGACTTCAAACTGATACTGATATTGCTTTTATCGGTTTTACTGATAAAGGCTATACTGATGGCAGCGCAGCGAAGCGCAACGGTACCAAAGGTGCCTGTAAATATATATATGTGCAATGTACATTGTACATTCATGGACCGTAAAATAGGTGTTACATTTTTTTTTATATTTTATACTTTTTACATTTGCCTTCGTTTTTCTCTATGAAACAAGTAATTTTTTAAAATAAACATATTTAATCATTAAAATAGAAAAAACGCACAGTTCAAAAATGTAAAAGAAAAACTCAAATACAAAAGTAAACAAAGTTGCATATAATTAAGAAAACCTAAATAGTTCTAAAGATTTGGTTTGCAAAAAGTAAGATATTGAATAGGTTTACTTTAATAAAGGCTAAACTGAGCTTTAAATTAATATTAGATGGGTCGGGAATATCACTGCAGTGCTGAGGAGAGAAGTCTTGTGCATAAGCTCCGACAAAAAGGAAAAAGTTACAAATGCATTGCCACATCTATTGGACGGTTTTAGAACATCGCTACAAGTGTTCTAAAATCAGAAAATAAACATTGGAAGGCGCAGAAGATGCAAGAAAACATCATTAGCACCCGATAATCGTATTGTGTCATTGGCTAATCCTACCCGTTTTAAATCATCAAAAGCGATTGCAAGCGAAATTGGCAACACGAACTATCCGACGCACAGTGGTCTAGAATCGTTTTGCCTTGGTAACTTTTGAACCCCTCAAAATTTTGAATTAATTTTTTTTCTTTGATTAAAAATATTTTAAGTTCTTATACAGTTAAGTTTATTAAAATTTATTTAGTTACGGAGCTATAGACCGCCAAAGTCAAAATTTCGTAAAGTATGTTTCCTCTTAAGCACCTGTAAGCCTAGGTTAATAAAGCTAGGGTGCTGATTTTTGGTCAGATTCTATATAAGGTAATGCTCAGCTGTTTTTTCAAAACTAAAATTTAATCGGTCAAGGTTTATTAACAGTTCTTATATTATTAAAATATTTCACACCTTTTTATACCCTTGTAGAGGGTATATTAAAATCGTCGAAATGTTTGTAACGCATAGAAGGAAGCATCTCCGACCACATAAAGTATATATTTTCTTGATCAGCGTGACGAGCTGAGTTGACATAGCCA
Organism: Lordiphosa magnipectinata; assembly: GCA_037044535.1. NCBI lineage: Eukaryota > Metazoa > Arthropoda > Insecta > Diptera > Drosophilidae > Lordiphosa > Lordiphosa magnipectinata. The sequence goes on from JBAMBO010000828.1 coordinate 160,406, forward strand.
TGTCCGTCTGTTTCTATGCTATCTCCTCCGTCAGTTTTAAAGCTATCTTAAGCAAACTTTGCACGAAGTCTTTTGGTACAAATACGCTGCACATTTGGCAGAACCGGCCGGATCGGATGACTATAGCATATAGCTGCCATAGGAACCATCGGTCGAAAATGTTGTTTTAGTGAGAAAAACTTTTTTGTCGTCAACGCAACGTCCCCAAACCTTGTATTTATAAGTTTTCTATGATTTCACAAAATTCCACCAAGTTTGATAGGACAACTATATATTATAGCTGCCATAGAAATTGGGTGTAAAAAATGTATATAGGTGGCCTTGTCAAAAATGTGTACATTTGGCCGAATGTACATATTTGTGTCAGTGGAATCAGGCTACTAATTTATATAAATTATACAAGCTACAAGGGTATATAAACTTCGGTCGAGCCGAAGTTAGCTTTCCTCCATTTTTTTTAGTTGTTTCCAGATTTCTACCAAGTTTCGAGCCAATCGAAAATCATTTAGATATAGCTCCCATACAAACTTTAAGTTTTTTCAAACATTTTCAAGAAAAATGAAGATGTTCGTTATGCAGCATGCATGTTACGACGATTACACAGAGCGAACGACATAGGATAAAGATCTAGCCATTGGATAATATCGAAGTGGAGATATGACCCAAAACGTAGGATGCCAATTTTTCAACTCGATTTTTTTAATACCTGCAAACCTTAAATCGACCCACAAGTTAATTAAAACAGTAGTTTATTCAATTCTTAACAATATTGCATTTACAGATTCTAAAATAAGTTAATAATTAAAGGCCTATTTCCAGAACGCACGAAAATAAATTTTTAGGTTGAACTGCGTATAAAAAAAACAGCTTCGAACAGTCATTTATTTTGTTGATTTCCAGAAGAGAAACTAAAAAATCATAGCGTTGTCACATCGATAGTTTTTGTGGATTGCAAGCACAGCCGAATTGCTGAACTAAATTGAAAATAAATAACTTGCAGCACATTATTCCGGACAACATCGAACAAATTGGAGAAAAAAGCGAGGCGCTACAAAAAATAAAAAATATATTAGCACATAAATTAGCACTCTTTTTCATTAGTGTTTCATATTTTTTAATTTGAAGTGCCTTAAGACTTTCTGTACCAAGGATCACGAAGTCGCGCTCACTTGTGGTAGTACAGCATGTGACTTTGTAAGCTGCGAAGTAATTTTGAAATTCTTTGAACTTTTATTTGATAAAACATTTTGAATTCAAGCGGCTGACAAATCAGTGTGTTCCACCATTTGGCTGCCGCGGCATGGATATTTTTTAGGGTTTTTAAGGACTTTGTTTTCCCTCTATAGCTTACAATCCACTTAACATAAATAACAGGCAATTTCGTGACATACATTTTTATTTGTTCTGGAAATAGGCCTTAAAGGCCTGTGTCCAACCTACTACATCCCATCGACCTTTGTGTCCATTGAGGGCATCTTTCGGACCCCTCAGCAACTTGGCATAAGTGTCCCTTGGCACCATCCCCTAGCAATCTTTGAACGATGCTGGTTTCCCAGCAAGATGACAGCTCATAACAAAAACAAAAAAGCATTCCCCCAAATTTGCGCTCATCAGGTCCAAAATAATTGTTAGCAATATATTCCTAAGCAGTGTATCAGCTGTTCTCTCGATCCACACGCGCTATCGATAAGAAACTAGGTTTCGTTTATGTTGCTGGATACACAAGCAACGAAAAGGTAAACAAAAAATTCCTGGCACAGTTTTTTTTATATGAAGTTCGCCAGGAATTTTTTGTTTCCGCGGTGCTGGATACCCGGCTTAGGCCCAATTTCTCAAATGTTGCGGTTAGGTACCGGCCGGTCAAATTTGCCGGCCGGAATTACCAGAGGTTAAGGCCTGTTTTCTCATGTAGGTGTTTTTGCAAATCTAGGTGGATTTGCTGCATTTGCTTTGCTCATGTTCAATGCTAACCATCTAGATGAATTTCGTAGCAATCTACTTCACCCTCATTGATTTCAAAACCATCTACATGCTAATGCAAATTAAGTATTTTTATGTATCCGCGCATATGGTAACACTGAAAATTATTTTGAAAACAAAATCAACTGCTGCTAAAAACAGTAAAGTCTGAATTTTTATTAAGTAAACCAAAAATGGAAAATATTGGACGTGCCTTTAATATACAAGAACACCTGCAGACATTGCTGAAACTCCAGATGCACATTCTGATTCCCCTTGTTCATTGCTTAAGCTAAGTTTACACATCCAAATAAATTGGCTAAATTTTGATAAAAATAGCCATGATTAAATATTTTACAGGATTAAAACCTTAAACTGTGGTTCCTTACGTAAATAATTTGATCAAATATGGACGGAAAGTTCCACAATTTGGCATATAAAGCCCAATTTTCATGAAAAGTTGTGCAAATTATTTGTCTGTGTGAACAGAGTTTTCGACCTACTGACCTAAGTCGTTCCAAAAGAAAAACCTTCTCCTCCTCTGTAAAATTCTTGCTTTAATTTTTAAAATTGTCGCGCAATAAAATAGACAATAATCAGCCGATTGCAGAGGTGCTGACAACCTAGTATTATACCATTCCAGCCCTCCCGGTGTGACCGTGGCGCAAATACCCGAATTTATAATCAACTTACATGAGACAACCAATTGCACAAAAACCATCTAGTTGCAAAATCTGGATGGATTTCGATTTGAGCAAAAACATGAACATGAGAAAACGGCCCTAAGTCTTTTGGTTTTCTCAACGAGACTAAACGGCAGGTTCACCCGATAACGATTAATTGCTATTGCAGCAAAAGTGTGACCTGACACTGTAGACGAAACAGCTGTGTTTGTTTTGGCTTTTTGTTAATGCTATTGTTGTCGCTGGTTATTATTTGGTAAAATAGTTAAATAAAATTGCTTGCGATGATGAATCAATGTGAAACACCGAAAAGACCAAGATCGAAGAACTTTTCTGCGGCTGAGGAACAATCGCTTTTAGACTTTTTGAGTCAAACAAATGCATTTTGGAGAACAAAAAGAGGGATGCGGAGACTTGGAAGCAGAAGGCCTGGGCTTGGAGATCAGTTTGTCGCCATTCCGGGAGTCATCGCCCTTGGAAAGACTTACCGGATAAGTACGAGAATTTAAAAAAAAACGATAGCAAAAATAATTCGCAATTAAGAAGCGGGAGACTTCTCGAACTGTGGCGGCATTCGCAGCACCGCTGGTGTCTTGTCTATTTCCAAAAAATTCGTGGCATGATTCCAAGCTCAGCCACAGCATTGGAAAATGTGGTTGAAAATGATGGTACGTTTTTATTTATGATATGTAAGCTTTAAAAATATTTAATTGGCTTCTTAAATTTTAGCACAAATCAATCAGTCAGTGCCTGTTTGTGATGGCACGGATAGCACGGTTTGTCGAATGAAGTCTGACTCAACAGAAGTCGCCCGCAATGATAAGGAAGAAGAACCTTGCATAAGAGCGCAGCGCCACCATAAGTTTGCTCTCTGACAACAATCCACGATTCCTGTTAACAATCCAAATCATAATAATAAATTGAATCACAATTGAAGTTAAGGTTCTACCTGTTACTTAGCGAAGATATTTGCTCTAACCCTAGCAAGATTTATTTGACATGCTGAGTTTGTTAACCTGAATCGTTGAACAAATTTGGCATCATCCAGATCATGCTCTCCCTGTACACTCTCGCTTTATTTATTCGTTGCCCCGTCTTGGGTTATGTAGGTATAACCACCACCATGTTGGCCATTGTGGTAATACCGTTCCTGGTGCTGGCGGTGCACACGGATCAGCGGTTAGATCACTATCGGTGTACCACATCTCATGAGGCTATTGGTGGTGCCATTGACCAGGTGGGTGCTTCGATTTTGCAGACGGCGGGCAGTAAGTTTGCCTGCTTTGCTTTATGCCGGCGTGGCGCTCAAAACAGATGCCATGAATGCGGCGGCTGCTATTCTGCTGAACAGAAAGTTCCATATCGCCGCGCCTGTGTCTTCTTGTCTTACCGCCTGAATCTTCCATTTCCATTATTTTCCAAATTTGTTTATTTATAAACATTTTGTTTTGGCAATTGACAAAGAGAACAATACAAATTTTGGGCACAGCTTGTCGATTTATTTGTCGATCGATAATTCAATCGCAACTTGCCGGCAGGTTAAAATTTGACCCCATCATGAGGCAGCGGTTTACTTTGCCGCTCGGTTCTCGCCAAAGACAGCATGAGACACACAAATTCGGCTAACCTGCCGGTAAGTTTCACCAACCGGACATTGAGAAATTGGGCCCTAAGGAACAAATCAAAAAATGCCTCCGTGTTCTAGATTCCACCGTTCCAAAAACGACGCTAATTGTTCGACGCTATTTGGCGGGCATGTTCCGTTTTCAACTTTACAATCTAGGTGGGGAAAAAGGCCAAATTGTCAGCACTGGTTTTTCACCCTTTTTTTTGCAAAAAAAATCTGCACTTTTCCAGTGATGACTGGATTGGTTGTTGCAGTGTTGCCAGTTTAGCTTTGTTCACACCAGATGTAGCATTCACAGAATCAAATCACAAATCACATGGGATCACGATCACAAATATTGTAAGTCACAGAATGCTGTTAATGTTAACAGCGTGCTGTATTGTGCGGTCCCACTGTGTGTGGTACGGGCGCACTATAAAAAACTTTAATAAAATTAGTAGCACTACAATCGTATAATACGGAGAAGATGGTAAGCAAAAAGTTGTCATTAATAATTATAATATAAATTCAGAATTAAAGCATTGATTAATATGCATATGCATATGAACTGCTTATACTGCTTATATTTCTAAAATAAAATTCATTTTTATGTATGTATGTATATTAGTGTGATTATATTATCTGGAAGTATAACATTCATATGACCTTTCCGCTGAATTTACTAATTGTATTATGCAAAATACAATATATGTATGTACATGGTTTTGTTTAAATTGAGGATTCTAAGGAGCAATTAACTTTATGTACTTTATTACTTACTTACAATATGTATGTGCATGTAGTGGGCCCCAGAACTTGCCGAAAGAGGCCTAAAAACAGCTAATGTGTGTACTTTGGACTGACAATGTACATATGTAAACATTAATGCACAATTGTTCATGAGATTTATTGACATAACATCAGATCAGTTAAATAGTGATGGAAAAATCAATGTTTCTTGTAAAGAATCAAGGTGTGGAACACCTAATAAAATCAAAGATTCTAACAAAATATTCAGTCATGCGATTCTCTCTTAAATATGCCAAACACGGCAACAAATTTTCTTGCGGGATCCCCGTTTCGCGTCCGACTCTAGTCTGTTCATAAAAATTAGTACTAAGAAAAAAGATCAAAATTATTACTTAACCTGTTTTCTATCACATGCGCTATCCTTGAAAAATTGACAAATTAGCCATTTTCTTAATTTTTATGTTATTATTTATTTTCTAACCAAATCAGCTGATCGTACACTACTTATGTTTTATTGAAAGCGTACTTTTATACCAGTACCCGAAAAAAATGTCAGAGTTTTACGATTTTTTGTTTAAAAGATATAATGGCCTAATTCTGAAATTTTGTTGTCAAAATAATTGTGCCGGATGTGCTGTGGTCGGGTGTGGCGCACCGGTAGTGTGTGTGGCTGCTGGTGCGGGAGGTGGGGGATTCAAACAAAAAGTTTTTTTCTTTCTTTAGAAAATACCTTGTACATATCCGGTCACCTTCACCAGGTATTGGCGTAGCTGTAGCTCCCTTTTTCTTGTGCGAAAAATTATAAGCACACTCGCCAACAGATTGAGAGAACCTTGGCCCGGCCCTCTTTGGTGCTGTGGAACCCATTTTACATTTTCAGAATTGTGCGGACTAGTGTACATACATATGGGTATATCCTGCATTACGTACGTTACATTCGTAAGTTATTATTATTGCGAATTTCTGACGCTCGATAAGCGATAAGTCCTTCACCCAAACATTGTGGGTGGCACATAGCGCTTGGAGAGTACTTTCAAATCATGGAAAAACATTTGGGTCAGCTTGCCTTAGCAAAGAAATATTGATTGATTAAGTTGTCGTTCAAACGTTACACAAATGGGAAGTCACCTTTGAAATCCACTTGTATTTTCTTTATTTTCATCGATTTTTGCAGTATATTCCAAAAAAAAAGTGTCAAGGGATAAAGAAAAGAGGAATATTCAACGGTCCTAAGACCATCTTTGTGAGCTCCATAGCTCCATAGCTCCATAGAGTGTTTCGTTCGCCCCCAATGTTTAATTACATTGTTCGTACGTTACTTTACATTTTTTTCCACTACTATAAAACAAGTACAAATGGTTAGGGCGGGGAATCGCGATTACATAACTGACATTGACCACACTGGACACACAGGACACAATCCATTATTTTACAAGTTATGACGGAAGGCAGGAGCTTGTACCTGTGGCTAGGACTTGGCGAACAAATTTTTCTTAAGATGGAGCAACTGTTGTATCACTTTTGTGATTACTGTTGTGCCTCGCAAAGTTTACCTGAATAGTCTTCACAATCGCGCATTTCAAATTACTTGCAATTCGTTAAATTATGTAGATTACACAACAAAATAAGTCATTTTCTGTTGTCATAAATGGTCCATCACGTCGAGATTTTTGGTAATTTGAGCTTAAAGTTGCAAAATATGCCTATTTTAACCCTTTTTAGACTGGTTTTGTGGGGAACCTATATTTTTGTTTTGACTCTATTTGATATTATCGTAAAGTTCTACTCCTTAACTTTGAAAAAAACTATCCCAATCATTTCTTTGATTTTTTCAACGAAGATATACCATTTTTAGTAATTGTATACGTTGTCACAAAAAATGTAATATATTGTTGCTGCCCCAATAGGTGTTGTTGAAAATTTTCATTGAAATTCTATACAAATTACACTAGGCAACAAAACAAAAATATGGGTTCTCTTCACAAAACAAGTCAAATAAGGCATTTTTTGTATCTTTAAGCTCAAATTACAAAAAAATCTCGACGTGAGGGACCGCATATACCAGTCCTTCAACGTATGTAAATGCCAAATAAATGGAAAAATATATGAAATACTAGCAAATAAACCGTCGCGCTTCGCTGCGTCGCCATTAGTACAGTAAATAAGTACCGTTACCGCTATCGCTATCTTTAGCTTTATCGTATCGTTATCGTTATCCCCATTTCACTTTATTTCGTATTCTATCCTTAAAAACCGAGTTTCAAGCCAATCGGATGAAAAATAATTTTTTGCCCACAGAATTTTTCGGAAATTTTCACGCCTGGGGGGCGGATTTTCCGACATTGGAAAGTCACATTTCAAATTATTTTGTATTCTATCGTTACAAACCGAATTTCAAGCCAATTGGATGAAAAATTACTTTTTACCTACAGAATTTTCCGGGAATTTTCACGCCTGAGGGGCGGATTTTCTGACTTTGGAATATCACATTTCAAATTATCTCGTGTTCTATCCTTACAAACCGGATTTCAACTCAATCGGATGAAAAATAGTTTTTTGCAAGCACAATTATATTTTCCGGTTGGAATTTTCCAAAACCCCGTCTTAGTACGCACTTTCACCACTAATGGAAACTCCTGTCCAAATTTCAGCCTTCTATCTCTTACCGTTTGCGCTCTGCGTTGATTGCCAATCAGTGAATCAGTCAGTCAGTCAGTCAGGCCAAACTGTTTTATATGTAGAGTAGATTTATCATTTTCGTAATTCAATTTCACGAAACCCTAAGCAAGATTCTATCGCTTCTTTATATAGCTATCTTATTCCGTTGAAGTCTACCAAAATCTAACATTATTAAGTAAAGGAGCCACAGTTTTGATATTTCTGCTTGGATTTGGTTCCTACGTTACAGAATTCAAAAAGCATATGTCTTGAACGGTGATGCATTGTCATTCACTTTTTTTCCAGCTTAAAGAATAGAAAAAGTTGTATTTAAAAAGTAAGTTGGTTGTAAATAAAATCATGATTTACCACTAGAGTGTACATAATTGGTCAAGTAACAAGTTGGTATAGGCAAGGATCCCCTTTTGCTTAGTGTAAAGCTATTATATGGCCATTTGAAAATGCATTTTTCAGCAACAAAATAATTGTTCTAAGTAGGTAAACATTCAATTTGTGCTGATATTGGTGCTATGGGTGGTCATACCCAGGGGACCAAACGCTCGCAAATGATATCGCAAATGGGTGAGTTGGCGAGACTTAACCCGACACAACTCTCGCAATCGGATCGGGAATAGATAGAAATATGATTCATATGTCGTTCACAAACTGAACTGCAGTGAAAGTTCAGTTGACGATAGTCGGTAGAAATAGGGTTAGCTAGCGCTTTGCGATTCAATTGTGATACGTTTTTAATTTAAAATGTAATCCAAAAGTTTATTTTTTAGCAACACACGTAGCAACACAAAAAAGTATCGCAAAATATATCGCCAACGACTCGCAAGGAACAGCGTTTGCGAGACTTATACTTGTTTCATTCCCAAATTGTTCTCAATAAAAAACAGATTTTTTTTATGAAAGTTCAAAATTCAGTGCTCTTCTCTGGAAGTATTTGAAAACTGAAAAGTTACAAAACTAAGGCACTTCTTTGGCAAAAATTAAAACCAAGAATACCAATAACTAACTAAATTTTACAATTCAGATTTCTGCAAAAAAAATTTTCCCTACGGCGCTCTTTTTCCCATGCATTACCTTCAAAAATTTAACTGCAACAACATTAATAAACTTTACTTTATTTGTTTTGAGATGTAGTTTTGGGAATCGGAATTTGGATAAATACTCTAATTTCTACTCTGTGGCATTTGACCCTTTACATCCTGCCAGAGTCTTTATTTGTTTTGCGTGTGGGATTGCGTTTTTGAAAATCCCTTTGTCACCGAAAATTTGATGTACATACATCAACCTTTTTTACGACCACTCAGTCAGTCTTCGCAGTCTTTAAAATTTTTCCGCAAGTTTTTAGCATGATAATTCTTCATAATTAGCGGTCCATCGAAGGATTTTTTCGTTTAATTTTTTGAGCCAAGTGTGACCTAACTAGACCATTAACTTAAATTCTAAAGCTAAAGCAATTTTAATGAAAACTTGGCTAAATATTCATAATAACTAAAATATTCACATAACTAAAACTATGGTTCCATACGCAAATAATTTGTAAAATATGAAAGAAAAGTTCCCTACTTTGGCCTATTATTTGACTGTGGGACCTTAGCTTAAGAGTAAGTCGTTCAAAAATTGTTATTTTTAAATATTTATTTATTTTTTGTACCAAACCTGCATATTTAAAAATTCGTTTAAAAATAAACATAAATAAACATGCATGACTGGCGCGATGTTTTTTGCATGTAAACTCTTCATAATTCGCGGTCCATCGAAGGGAATTTTTGTATAATTTTCTGAGACTATGGTCCATATACTAGACAATTACCATATATTCTTGATAAGCATCAACAGCTGAGATGACATAGCCATGTCCGTCTGTCTGTATGAACACCTAGATCTCAGAGACTAGAAGAAATAAAGCAACTAAACTTTAAATATAGGCTCCTATTGTCTGCACGCAGATCAAGTATGTTTTTCAAATTTTTGCAACGCACAGTGGTTGCTGCCATACTTGTATTGCTTTGATTCCAACGGTGCTTTCTAAAAATACCAGCAAAAGTGTGACCATTTGTCCATTTGCATGGTACAGCGCACACAGCTCGCTGCAACATGCTAATTTGGTTCAATTAAATTTTTGCATAAAATCTATATTAATTCAAGTTGTGTAAAATGAATAATGTACATAAAGGTATTGACTTAACTTCTACAATCAAAGTTAAAGATAATTCGTGGTTAATTTTGCGTAAATCGTTGTTTTAGATAAGTATCATTTTGTGTTTGTTTTTGGTTCGAGTGTCAAATGTTTAGTTAAAGTTTTAAGTGTTGTGCCCTCATCTGCCCTCACTATTCTTTATTACATCTTGTTTCTTAATACTTTAAGACTTAAGAAATGACTTAAGAATGGGACATAAGCTTCTTATACTTGTAGACAGATCAAGTTTATTTTAAATTTTCGCCACGGTCCCTCCCGCCCCCGCAATTTTGAAAAAAAAACATCATATCTCCCTCAGTTTAGTAGATAGATGGTTCGTAACTTTTAGAGATATTTAGTTATCAAGATTATTTATCGATTTGCGGAAGGAATGATAAAGATCGGATGAGCGATACTAAAGTTATGTTCGCTGCTGCAGCGCTGTCGCAGCGAAGTGGGCGTGGACATGTCCAACCACGCTCATTTTTGCTTATTACAGTTTTTACTCATCATAGACCTTACAATATAAATTTTAGCCCGATATTTCCACAAGAAGTATTTATGGCCACTCACTCCATATAAGCGCAACCACTGTGCAACGCCTCCTTCAGCTTTCACAATAAAATGTGAAAATAATAAATAAAATTGTGAGTCTGGGACGTCACATTGGAATTTTTTGTTTGACAAGCGTCGCATTGCACTACCTTCTATTTTTTGTATCATGGTGGGAAAGGGGGACGAAATTGACAACAAACTTGGTCTGCAAGTATGAAGAGTATATGTTCCACACGAGGCCGACTAGCCCATATAGCCCGAATATACTGATTAATATTGCACATCATTGCGACTCCAAATTAATCGGAAAAGTGGGTTTTATTCATGAATGAATAAACATAGATTGCGACATCCCGCGCACAAAAGTGGTCATCTACTGCGCAGGCACCGCTGACGTCACGGTTAGCGTGCTGCTATTGGTTGAAAATATAGAGAGGCGCCATTTAAAAAAGAGAGCAAAGCTTGTGACAGTGGGACCAATTTTATAAATTTGCTATTATTTTTTAATAGTATTTAGCTTGTAAATTATCTCATTAAATTCATAGATATTTTTATTTAATTTAAATATAGCAACATATAACTAAATAAAACATCAAATGTTATTGACTGCTAATAACATTTTAATGAAAGATATTGTTTTTTTGTTTGTTATTTTGCCTGCAGCCGACCACAGTGCACCTCATTTTATCTAACTGTGTTTTTTTTACAGGGCTGTCGAAACTCTCGAATATCACACGTTTTGTATGTCAATTGTATGGCCTTAATTTATATTAAAAAAAACGTTATATGGTGGCAACTCTTCGAAAAGCACCGCTGACGTATTATAACGGGAAAACATGCGCATGTCGCAATCTAAGTTTATTCATTCATGGGTTTTATTTAACAAGGGAATTTTATTTTTGTTTCATGTCTATTGACATTTTGGAAGCCAATTGGAATATTAATTCCTAAGTGTAACTGGTTTTCCATTCGGAGTGATGTTTAATGTTTTCAGTTTTGTTTGATTGTATTCCCGTGGCAAAACCCGTTGGCAAATGTCAATATTTGCATATGGACTTAATTCGATTGATTATTTAGTTTATAATGTCACTTGCATGCCAAATTAAATGTGCGTGCAATTTCCTAGTGTGCGTGCACACAGGCTTGTGGATCTAATTTTTGAAATGTAGGCAAGGGACGCCGGTTTGTCGATCTGAAAATGTATATGTAATTCTTTTCTGTACTTTTTATTTCCAGGCTGAACCAATTCGCGTTGTGGTTACTGGGGCTGCTGGCCAAATAGCCTACTCCCTGCTTTACATGATTGCTCGTGGCGAAGTGTTTGGAAAGGAACAACCTCTAATTCTGCATTTGCTAGATATTCCGCCAATGGTTGGGGTGCTGGAGGGTGTCGTTATGGAACTGGCCGACTGTGCGCTGCCTTTATTGCGTGAAGTTGTACCTACAACAGATCCCAATATAGGATTTAAGGACGTCGCGGCGGCTTTTCTTGTGGGCGCCATGCCGCGCAAGGAGGGAATGGAGCGTAAAGACTTACTGTCTGCAAACGTAAAGATTTTTAAAGTCCAGGGTCAAGCAATGGATAAGGTGGCCAAGAAGGATGTGAAAGTTTTGGTGGTCGGTAACCCAGCAAATACAAATGCTTTGGTTTGCGCCAACTACGCCCCCTCCATTCCGCGGGAGAACTTTTCTGCAATGACGCGCCTTGATCAGAATCGCGCCACCTCGCAAATAGCCGCCAAGTTGGGAGTGCCCGTTTCCAAGGTTGACAATATAATTATCTGGGGTAATCATTCCTCCACTCAGTACCCAGACGCTGGGCAGGGTACAGTTTCGGTAAACGGGGCGAAGAAATCAGTGGTCGATGCTGTCAACGATGAGTCCTATCTGCACGGTGCTTTTGTCGAAACTGTCCAGAAACGTGGCGCAGCTGTAATTGCTGCAAGAAAAATGTCATCGGCAATGTCAGCGGCCAAAGCTGCTTGCGATCACATGCATGATTGGTGGAATGGCACTGCGCCTGGAAAATTCGTTTCCATGGGTGTAATTTCCGATGGCAGCTACAATTCGCCCAAGGACGTCATTTTCTCATTCCCCGTAGAGATCAAAGACAAGCAATGGAAGATCGTTCAAGGCCTGGCACTTAATGATTTTGCCAAATCCAAATTAACGGTGACCGGCAACGAGCTGCAAGAGGAAAAGAACGAAGCCTGGTCCGTGTTGGATTCAAATGCTTCCAATTTGTAATAGACAATTATATGTTGACCAAAATTATACGCAAATATTTGTGCATTTAGGAACAAAGTTCGTTGCAATAAAACAATAGTTTTGTACAAAAATGTTATATTTGATTTCTTTATGTATGTACACACAACTAAGACTAAGGGGAGGAATCGCTTGAGCTCAGAAAGAAACAATCAATTTATGGAATAAATAGTCTGGGATCACAACTGTGTATATATTATGTATGTGTATGCGTGTATTTGATTCAAGATTAAGACAGCATTTAATTGGGATACAGTATATCATAGTGACCTGGTCTGTAGATCAGAAAAACTTTCGGATCCGTCCCTTCGGGGAAATCATGAGCCTTTACGGTGCCGCCTTCTCCCCTATCTAGATATTCAACGCGCACACCAGCACCCAGGGCTGTGCACAGTGCAATAATATGAATGTGATCCGATTCTTTGTACATGGGCTCGACTTCTTGATGACGAAACTCTTCAATTGTAAAATTTCCCTCGATAAAGTTTTGATAAAATTCTGCCTCTTCCTGCAGTTTGCCGGATGTGATTAAGCGCAAGTAGACGACCACATAGTCCGAATAGCCCTGTTCATTAAAGATTTTGTGAAGTTCGCCTTGAACCTTTTCAGATCCTCCCGGGCCATCTTCCGGACTTACGCGCTTGACGACTTCCATAAACTAATGGGAGGGTGAATATAGAATGAATGCAACTCTTTGCGGAAGCTGTGTGGGGTACTTGCAGTTTCGTGGAAATCCTCCAGTGTAAAACTGGGAAAACCCAGCTCAACAAGCTTATCCTTGGATTCCTGGGCAAGTTTGCGGAATTCTTGGTAGGCGCTGCTATTTGAGATTAAATACTCCAGATACGAGTAGGCGAATGCCCGGAAAAAGCAATTGCCGTCCGGGCGAGTTCTTCGGATATATTTATATTTTTTGGCCAGGTCTTGAATTTTGGCAGTAAAAACGTCATCGCCATTGTATTCTGCACGAAGACAAGTCAACGGGAGCTGCTCACTAACCAGCGGCGTGGAGTCGCTTATCTGAAAGAAAACAAAATGGTTTTTCCAAATATAAATATGCGTACACACATAAGCATAAGCGGACACTCGCTCACCTCCTTTTCTATTTCTCGCTGCTGTTGCATGATTAATTCATCGCGATTGCCGTCATTTGGCTTGAACGCCTCCATTTTTCTATAAATGCAATAGAATTAGACGAACACGGTACTTAAATATAGAATATATCACAAAGTTTTTTTGTTTATCATATGAAATGTACAAATTATTCGGCATATACACACACATACACAATAAAGATGAGAAAAACATAGACACACTGATGCTTTCGATATATTTAGTTCGATATATGTACTTTGCACCTATCGTTTGTCGAGTCGCGTTCTTATATTGACGAATATTTTTGTATTTCGCTTCCAGCTTGCCTTTTTTAATTAAAGCATGGTATCCAGTAAAAAAAATAGTTCCAGGAATTGTTGAACAGCTGATGCACTGCTCAGGAATATATTGCTTACAATTATTTGGGTGTGATGAGTGAAAAGTTGTGGAAAATGCTGCTTTAGAGTTCTTTTTTCGCTTTAGCTCTTCAATTTCTTCCTGGTGCTTCAACTGTGCTCTTACATTTTCTTGTTCATAAAATGTATTCCGAGTTCTCAGTGACCGATTTTTTGGATCGGTCAGTCTTATAGATTTTAGCATTCTGATTTGTGCAGGGGTGATGGATCGGCGATGGTATGGATGGTATTGCAGAGGCCACGACCGTCAAGCGGTTGTGATGCTACATCGGGCCAATAAAGAAGAAGAAGAAGAAGAAGATGGATCGGTGACCTCCAATTCTACATCACTGAGCTGGATTTCGTTTTGGAGCTCTTTAAAATCAGCCTCCTCTAGCTGATTGGGGTTATATCGCTTATGGGAGATTTTTTGTGCTGCTGTTTTTGGACTCTTGGATTTGCTTCGCAAATACTTAAAGAACAGATTTATCGCATTCATTTGTGCCCTACATATATTTCGTGATTTCTGACAAAAGCGGGATTAACTGTCGACAGCTCGCTTTTAAGTTGCAACAGGGAAGCTTTAGATTCTTGTTGAAAAGGGCTTAAGTCTTTGTCTATGTAGATAGCTGTTCCTAAATGCTTTATTCCATTTTTTACGGTTCAGCTTACCATGTCCGTAGATCACATTTCTGCTAAGAGTTCAACTTTGTTCTGCCTTTCAAAAAGAATCCGGGTATCGAAACATTTATGTAAAAAACAGTATGAAATATGAAATTTTTCTGAATCGTGTGGGACACAGAGGCGTGGCAAATATTGAAAATAAACTTGAGTGGCCTTTAAGTATGAGGAGTTTTTGAAGGGTCGAACCTCAATTTCTTACAATCTCTGTTATCTGTGCGTTTTTACGATCAGATAGTCAGGCGGACTTGGCCATATCTACTCGGCTGTTGAAGTTGAAAAATTTTTTTTAAACTTCTTTCAGGCCGTAATCGGGAATATAACTTACAATACGAACCATCTTGTTAAGCTGCATAACAAGAAAGCAAAATCGCGAAGTCCTTAATCAATCGCGATCTCTAATTTAAATGTAGTTTACAGCGCTCAACATACATTGGTGCCCGATTTGTTGGCATTTGGGCACTTGTGCAGTATATACTCCATCAGCAGATAAAAGAAGAAGTCACATGATAAGGTATCACCCTGCTTAAAATGGTTCGGAGAGGTTTTTTCCTATTTTGACGGAGCAGACTGCGTGGTCTGCTTTTTTGAATAGTGGGCAGAGTTCACTTATGCTGAGCTTACATTGGGGCACAGTGCGTCACATTTCAGGGTCACAGTGGCACAGCGTAATGTGAACGGCCAATGCCTTCCCAGCTTAAGGCAAGATTGCTTGTGCATGCGTTGCCGTATGGCTGCCTCCGACATTTACAAAACATTTGCTATTGTAAGCGATTTGCGCATGTTGTTTCGTCGACCGAGAGCAGGCATGACACAAAACTATAAATTTCGTGGTCATACTCTCACTCTCTCTCGTTCTCTCGGCAAAACTTAGCTTGGAATGCTAGGCTTCTGCTGCTGGACTTCTTGTGTGCAGGGGAAATGGAAAAAAATTACAGATCACTTTAAGCGAAGAAGTGAAAAAAAATTTACAGCTAACCTTGAGCGAAGGCGAGCAAAAAAAAATTGAGTGTAAGTCATTCCAGTTGTGGTTGCTGAAGAGAAAAGCAGCAAAAATTTCAATTAAAATGAAATATTACGTGCGCTTGTAAATTTGTTTAATATCGGCAGCAAAAAAATCAAGAAGTGTTGCGCACTGCGCCAACGAAGTTTTCCAGCATTTGTGGCACTGCGAGGCACCATGATCCGTAGTGAGCGAGGTTGAACGTCCAGAACAAGAAATTGAAATTGAAGGAAATTCGTTACGAAGTCGTGGAAAAAACTTATGGATGACTGAGCTTCAGAAAATGTTTCGTGGTGAGGTACTGCGGACAAGCAGTGCATTCGAGCTTTCACTGTCGCCACTGCCATTCGTCGTAAGTTAGAAAGCTTTCATTCAGTTTATCATAAATTATTTACATTCATATTTAAATTCTATTGCAGAAACTTTCAGTTGCGAAAATGGAGGCAAGGAAAGATCGTATTAAAATTAAAGCAACAATTCTCAAAAGAACTGAGAAACCACTACTTTAATTGAATTTTCATTTTCGTTTATTATTAATAAAACTAAATAAACTAAACCCCATATACAATAAAACTAAAATCTAATAAGAACACTCACAAAAAACTTAATTATTTCATTCAGAATACGTGTTTTATAACCGTATTTACAAAGCTTCTGGAAAGCGTATAAAAATTAATTATTAAACATTTACTTAACACGTTTGCAAAAAACGTTTTTACGTGTTTTAAAAAACGTGTTTTGCAATCGTCTTTTATGAGCTTATAACGATGGGTCCGTTTCTATTATAAAACGCTTACTTTGATGCGTTTTATAAATGTCACAGCAGCGTTTTTTAAGCGTTTTGCTTAGGCAAACAAGCATCATTTTTAGTGCTTTCGTGTATTTTTTAATTGTAATTAAATTAAATTTTTTAGCTGCAAGAAATGAATGCGCGAAAGGCAAGAGAGCTAGTGGCGTGTGCTTTTATTGCGTTGTAGGTGCTGAACGAAGATGAAGATGATGATGAACCCATGGCAAATCGCTCATGATGGATCGACAAAATTAATTTGACTCGAGCGAAAGAAGGAATGTTTGCCAAGTTGAATGCAGAGTTGCGAAGTGTTCCGCAAAAATTTAGGAATTATGTGCGCTTTGATGCAGCCACTTTCGATCAGCTCATTTGTTAGGAGAAAGTAGATGGCGACTTTTCGTGAGCCCATTTCTCCTGGCGATAGACTATCAGTGGCACTGCGCTTTTGGGCTTCAGGATCCAACATGACATTCGTTTAGAATTTCAAAGGCAACAATAAGTGGAATAGTTCCGAAAACAGCATCGCATGCATTTAGCCTCATATTACCAGGTAGGCCTTCTCCTGCATGTTTGTTAACACCCTGTTAACACATATTAGGAACTTCAAAGCCAAGTCCGGATGCTCATCTTCGAATCAAGCTCCCCAAGTCTGCAAAAAAAATCAATAAAAATTCAATTACATGCAGGCTGCATTTGTATTGAATTGCAAACTCACACGAAATGTGTTTCGCAAACTGTTCCACTTTTCGACAGCGTCTTTCTTGCTGAGGCCAAGTTAATCGGCAACGCCTCTTTAGCTAGACTCGCTGGTCATGTTCCAGAGGCATTCCGACTCCTCGACGGCTTCAATAAGCTTGGGGATCATGTCGGCATTCCACTGCATAGCCATACGGCGCCCGCGAATGTTAATTTTTGGCTTATTCATTCTTTTCGTTTATTCCTTTTTGGATTGTTGTTGATATTGTATTGTGAATCTGTCTCAGTGCTCATGAACTCGCTCAATGCTCTCCTTTGTGCGAGGTCAATATGACCTCTGTGACGACAACAAGAAGCGTTCACATCAAAAGTACTCATTTGGCTGTCCCAGCGCTGAGACATGTAATTTCCGTGCCGCCAATGTGTACACTTTTGACTTCTGAGTACTTTGGGCACAGAGGCTCACAGACGACATTGGCACAGTGTGACGCTATGTAAACCTATCATAAGGATCACTTGGTTTCTGTAAATGCTGAAGTAATTTTGAAACTTGTCAGTGTGGCCTTTTTCACCAAAACTTGAATAAAATAGACATTTCATGTCCGATTTTTGCGTATATTAAAGTAAATAAATTAGTTTTTAGTGTCCAATTAAAAAAACATAACAATTTTGTATAATTTTGAATCTACAAGCATTATAATTTGGATAAATTTCTAAATTTTGCCAAAAGTTGTCTTTTTTTTCTACATTTGTGCCCACAGCATTTAAATCACACACCCTAGCACATTTTTGTCTGAGAACAAAGTTTTTTCTATTTAAATTTCTTTAGAACTTTTAATTCGGTTTAAAAACAAAAAAGATATGAGATTTTAAGAGGAAGCAACTATTGGAAAAATCGAAAAAAAAGATTATCGATAATATCTCGATAACTAGTCTATAGAATTTTTTAAGTCAATTTTCGTGATCAGCGGGCCAATTTACTTTATAAAAAGTTGGTTTGTTCCAATGGGGAAAAATGCTGTCGAGCAGTGTAGTTAAATAGTATTGTTTTCGTTTATTTTTATTTATATTTATAATATGTAATATAAATGTATCTTAACACAAAGATATTTTTCATTCGCAATCAACTTACGACAATCACGGCTTAAAAATATTTATTTTCGTTTTACATCTGGCTGGCTCAAGGTCTATGGTTGAGTATTCTATATAAACAACACAAATCAACAGATATTAATTACAACAGTTTGGAATAGCAATTGGGTATGTCCGTACAACGATCGTTGTTTCGAGAATAACCAAATTCTCTCATCAGCGGACTTGTTTTGCTGTTCACACTTCAAACAAACATACCAGTATGCCGCTTCAGGCGGCGAATAAAGACATAGGAATTCCAATGTTGTAAATCGCAGCCCGAATTTTGGCTATGGTTTCTTGTTTGAAGGTGTTTGTTTGCCAATTTGCTGTAATTAATTCTGTTGCTAACGGCTGCTGCTAGGTGGTTGGGCTATTCGTCCAATGATCCTCCTTAGTAGGGAAAAGAGTTTTTTGTAAATACACAGGGTATTTGTTCGTTTGTTTTTATAATAGGGAAACCGTTTCTTGGTTTTTATTACAAACATTATAGTGCACCAACCAATATTTATATGTAGCTTGTTTCTGCTATAGAGAAGCCATCCCACTTTCTTTACTCTGCCATATAGTGACATTACAAGTGCGTTGATATGGGTTCCACAAGTAAGGCGCTTGTCCAGATATATTCCCAAGTATTTATGTCTAGGTAACTGACTTAATAGCTGATCGTGCAAGCGTAAAAACAAAACAACATTTGGCAGATCTTCGTTCGGTGTGAGAATATTTGAGTATACAACAAATCATGGCGCAGGTCGTCTCATGAGGAGACTAGATTGAAGGTCAATATGAGTGACCACGCCATGCAGGATGCCGGGCCATCAGAACGGAATGATGTGCAGCGGTACATGACGCCCACACATGCAAGCGGACAGCTTTGGCTCTGCAAGCTCAATAGACGAATTGGCGAAACTGGATTCACTTGCAGGCCAACTTAGTCAAGCTATTAAAGAAGCTTACAATGCTTCATGGAATTTTACACTGACGAAATATTTAAGCACAAATCCAATTGACGGCATTGGAAGAAACTCATAACAAGCTGAGGACTATGTATAATCTCAGCGCTTTTGAGAAGATTCTTGATCTAAAAATTAAAGCCATGGTGGTGATTGACAGGCTAGAGTACAGGCTTCCTGTACTCTAGCTTCAACTTAAAATAAAGGATGTAAGCCAGCTTCAACTTCAGCCTCCACCAGCTACACAAGTGCCTACATTTAATGGAAACCCCAAAGATTGGCCAACTTTCTATGCATGGTTTACAAAGGTAATTCACGAGAGAGCTGACTTCGTTGATGCCATGAAGATCTATTATCTGAAGGCGTGTGAAAGTGACTTTTCTTGGGTAAAAAGGACCCAATAAAAACGAATCCGATGTCAAAAAAATTTTACCTATGTTAGTTTCGCCAAGTTAGATTGTTCAATTACTCAAAAGGACACTTTTGCAGGTTTGCTAACGTCTCCTAGTGCTACTGTTTCTCACTGGTTGTCTTATTATGGACTTTTTCGACCTTTCCTTAAAATTATACATGATTTTCGGAAAAAATATTTATAGTTACGTGTTTTTTTTTTTGTTTAGACAATGTATTTTTTTGTAATGTTTTTTTTAACCCCTACTATGTGGAGCCCATTGGATTTACTAGATCCTACAAAAAAATTTTTAAAGTGTGCAATTTTTTCGAACAACGGCGTAAAATGAGTTAAGGGTGAAGCAAGAAATTATCTTACTTCCTCACTTATAAACGAATCTTCTTATTATACAACAGCATGGAAACGTATATGCAACGGAAACGAAGAAAGCTGGAACAGATCTTCAGAAAAGCTGAAATGGAGTAAGCCAAATCTGGAACCAGCAGGTACGCCATTGAGGGAAATACCCAAAACTCCCAAGGATACGAGAAGCTTCTTGCTCACCCTAATCAATTTGCACAGTCCCTCACCCAGCAAGCTCCGCATGCTCGCCTCCGATGAAAAATCCTACCAACCCAGTGAGTAAATTTAAGGGCCGCAGAACATAAGCTACATCCAATAGAGGATGGTTTTATAGTAGTTTCTGGATTAAGACTTAAAAAATTATTGTTAATAAAAACCAAAAAAGAAAAAAATAATAAAAATTTTGTATAATTTCACCCCGGGTTGTCTTTGATTCATTACAAGCTAAACCCGAAGCGACTTCGACCGCGTCCAAGATTTTAAGAAATTGTGGAAATTCTTCTGCCCACGCTCCGTCCAATCTGCCCCACAAACTTTTTTTTGGCATTTGAACCCACTTCGCGGTAAAATTTTCAAAATTTTCTTTCATAGTGCGTGCCTGCATAACTAAACGAAGGTCTATGCCAAATCTTAGTTCTCTAGGATTAGCGGTATTGGCTGTGGATTGATAATCAGTCAGTCAGGCATAGAGATTAGTAAGTATAGATGTACTCGCTAAAATCCTAGAAAAAATGACTCTTATTTGTAGCAATTAAGAATGTTTTAATAATATGAATTTCTTGCGCCATTTTGTATGGAAGTATTATTAGGTTGGTTCACGTTCCAGGTATTTGCATTATAGCCTTAATAGATGAGGAAACCTTCAACACCCTTAGCATTAAAGGAGTGCCGAGACCTTTTTGTTTCACACGCAAAGAAAACTTATCTCTACAAGCTTCAATTAAAATTTCTGGTGCAAACAGCGATAAGCATTATTGGCTGAACAATGTCCATACCATTCGCATTCTGGCTCTTCCGAGACAGTCCGTGGATGCAAACGAACTGCGCGATGGCTTACCATTACAATCATACCCCAGTGTTCAACCTATTTTGCTCATCGGCTTAGATAATTGGCTCAATTAATTGTGCCACGCATATTGCGCGAAGGGGGATTTGATCAACCGATTGCGTCAAAGTGTCATTCAAGGATAGTCGAAAGAGGGAAAACATTGGATTAAGCTTCATTGTGATTGTCAGTGGCAAGAACTACATGATTTCGTGAAGGAAAGCTTTAGCCTAGAGGTAGTAAAACCTCGCAATCTTCAATCAAAGGATTATAAAATAGGCATCGAAATTTAAGAATAATCGTGTGTCAAGGTAAATGGGCGATTTGAAGTAGGACTTCCATGGCGCAACAAAGACTGCGAGTGCCAGAAAGCTACCAAAATGCACTCAATCGTCTGAACTGCATGAAAAATAAGATTAAGCGGGAGCCTGACTTATACATACAACAAGATTGACGACCAAATAAGAAATTTAATCCAAAAGGGATATGCTGTTCAACTCACTGAAGAAGCGAAGCTGGCCAATAGTAACCAGCGCATTTGGTATCTGCCGATTTTTATAGCACTCAATCCCAACAAACCAAACAAAATTAGACTCGTTTTGGGTGCAGCTGCCAAATCTCACAGAGTAGATTGGCATTCAGGATTAGTCAAATCGCCGTCTGAGGCGACATTGCTGAAATGTTCCACAGAATTCAAATACGGGCAGAGACAGGCGAAGCGTTTTTTGTTGTACGATAAAGTCAGCGGCAAAATAAACTCCTGTGTCATGCACGCAATGACCTTCGGCATCAGCTGTGCTCCATATATTGAACACTACGTACGCAACAAAAATGTCGAGCCATATCGTCAACAGAATCCACGAGTACACGAGGCTGTCCAAATGGCTGACTATGTCGACGATTATATCGACAGCATGGACAACGAACCGGAGACACTGGAAATATCAAATCTGGTTCGCGAAGTTCACCATGCTGGAGGCTTCGAAATTCGGAATTGGTCATCAAATTCTGCCAATGTTCTCAGCCAACTTGTAAACGGCAATTCAGCTGCTCAATCACCAGTTCAATTCGGCGATACGGAGAAAATCCTCGTTATGTATAGGAACCACCAACTGATTCTTTTCGATATATTCTCAGATACGAGGCGTTTTTGCTGAGGGCATCACTCCCACCAAGCGAGAAGTACTTCCGGTGCTCATGTCAGTTTTTGACCCTATGCGACTTGTATCTTGCTACCATTGGGTTAAAAATATTCCTGCAGCATGTGTGGCGTTCCAATATAGGCTGGGATGAAGAGCTGCCCCAATCTCTTTCTAAGGACTGGGCACATTGGAAACGTTTATTGCCCGAAATTCAGATGCTGGAAATTCCTAGATGTTATTCCCAGAATTTAACAAAGCGTCTTAAGTGGGTCTGCACATTTTCGTTGAAGCCAGCGAATCCGCTTATGCAGCCGCTTGCTATATTCGAGTGCAGCTAGGTGAGGCCATACATGTTGCCCTGATGGCAGCAAAAAGCAAAGTGGCGCCACTCAAGCCAATGTCCATTCCACGAATGGAGCTCCAGGCAGCAGTAGCAGGAGTACGTCTGGCACAAAAACTTCTTCAAGTACGCAGGCTTAAAATCAACAGGATCACGTACTGGTCGGACTCCAAAACGGTACTACAATGGCTGAAAATGGATCCCAGAAATTTCCAAGAATTTGTAATGCATCGTGTTGGAGCAATATTAGAGAATTCTGACATATGTCAATCGCGATGGATTCGGAACAAGTCAAATGTTGCCGATATGGCAACCAAAGTCACATGTCACAGTGAACATAAAACATTGGCTCCAAGGACCTGACTTTTTGCTTAAGCCGGATAATGAATGGCCAAAACCTGACTCATCTTGCGAAGACATCGACAAATCAGAGTTAAGAAAGCATGTACATGTCAGGTCAATGAAGTCTGACGACATTATTAACGTCGAGTACTTTTCTCAATGGCGGCGTTTGTGTAGAGCAGTAGCGACATTTCTTCTATACATTGACCGCTTAAAAGCTACATTGCAAAGTCAACCAAAGCCGGATAAGGTTTCGCCTTAGCTGATAAGCCGAGCAGAGAATTTACTATTTAAACAGGCGCAGACAGAAGCGTATTCACATGAAGTCAGCATGTTATCGGCAGGACTTCCGATCGCCAAGCAAAGCAGCTTTAGGGCGCTCAATGTTTATATCGACTCCATTGGAATATTGCGCTCGCAAGGGAGATCAAACGAGATGAACTGCCGAGAAGATGCCATTATAT
Organism: Lordiphosa magnipectinata; assembly: GCA_037044535.1. Lineage (NCBI taxonomy): Eukaryota > Metazoa > Arthropoda > Insecta > Diptera > Drosophilidae > Lordiphosa > Lordiphosa magnipectinata. Next base: position 183,904 of record JBAMBO010000828.1, read on the forward strand.
TGTCAAGTCAAAGCTACATCACCTTTCTTATAGTAAAGGTATACCACGAGGAGCATCATCATCTAGCACATGAAACTGTAATCAATAACGTGAAGTCCTCCTATTGCATTCCAAAACTTCGCGTTCTTTACAAGTCCGTACGAAGAGCATGCCAGAAGTGCAAAAATGACGCAGCAGTTCCAGATCCGCCACAAATGACTCCCATTCCAGCAGCTAGACTGGCCAGCTACACAAGAGCATTTACCTACACAGGTGTAGATTACTTTGGGCCAATACTGGTAAATGTCGGCAGGTATAAGGAAAAGAGATCGGGTTTAAGAGGAGCTGCTCAAAATTAAATTTGATGACATTGCTGTGAGGTATGACCGGATTAAATGGCGCTTCAATCTACCAGGTGCACCACATATGGCAGGTGCCGGGGAGCGTCTTATTAAGACTACAAAAAGCATCCTAAAAGCCATATGCTCCACTTACTCATTTAATGGCGAAGGTGTGCATTAATCGAGGCTGAGCTAATCATCAATTCACGTCCTTTAACATTTGTAAGCCTTGAATCGGTAGATGACGTCGCCTTGACTCCAAATTACTTGTTATTAGGCGCAGCGGATGAATATAAACCAATTTGTAGCGACGAAGTAGACCTACGCCATCGCTGGAACCAAGCTCAACTTTTTGGAGCGCGCTTCTGGAATCATTGGGTTAAGGAGTATACACCTGTACGCCACGCTGTAAAACTTCGACAGCTCTAACCTTAACTTCGCCGGTCACACTAGCTTTCCTCAGCATTTGCATTAACGCTTTTCTGGCTAGTTCGCATTCCTTGTCGTACCACTTCTCCTTATAGTGTTGGCATGTAGGCTTTTGCATAAATGGCGCCGCTTATGTTATTAGCTCGGTTAGTTGCGAGGCTTGCGTTGGCATTTGATCTGTTGGAAATCTTTGAATTTTGAGGTCTAGCGTTTTCTTGTACTTTTCTCAGAGTAAGGCAGAGTGTGTTTGGGGCATTACACAGTTTTAGAAGAATTTTAGAAGATTTACACAAAGGCGCAACAGGAATATGAAATGTTATGCGAAAGAAGCAAAATAGAGGATGAGCAGAACCTTGAAGCGCGCATTATCTCAATAAGAGATAGCAAAGAATGGTGGGGGATAGTCGGAGAAATCAGAGGAGTCAGTCCGAAAATAAATGCGGAAATAGATGCGTAGGATTTCAGAAATCATTTAAATAATCTCCTCAACCTTCAACAAAACGCCATGGAGTTTTAATATGCACCGATGTATATCGCGGATTCAGACTTAGATGCAGTGTTAACAATGGAGGAACTATTGGCAGCACTAAACAAAGCAAAATCCTACAAAGCTCCAGGAGAAGACGGAGTTCCGTATTAGTTTATCAAAAATGTCTCCAATGAGATGCTTAAACAAATAGTCACTATATACTATAAAGAGCTTGATATCAACTGTTTGGAAAAATCTTTCATCAACATTATAATATTTCCAATATATAAAAATGGAGATATCAATGACCCAATGAACTACAGAGGTATATCCTTTATGAACTGCGCAGCGAAGCTATTAATGAGTATACTGTAAACGAGACTAACAACGTGGGTGGAAAAGCACGATAAATTAATCGAGTTTCAAGCAGAAATCCGGCATTATATTAAATTTGAGTATCCATGTACTCAACGGTTGACAACAAGTTCAACTTAGCCTCCGTAGTTCGCATTAAATTTGAAGAAAAAAGAAAAGTTTATGCTTATTTTGTAGATTTTAAGGCTGCCTTTGACCGAGTATATATTCATATACAAGCTCCAACGACAAGGTGTATCCACAAAAATAATACAGCTTATCGAAAAAGGATACTCCCAAACGTATTGCGCTGTTTGGACTAGGTGTGAGCTTTCTGAGAAGTTTGAAACAATTTATTTTTTTATTTATTTATTTACATATTTATTTTAATTGCAGCTTCGTCTAAAAGACACAGTTACAATATAATAGAATATAAAATGATACAAAATAAGGGGGTAGAAAGGAAAACAAAAAGTGTAAATAGAAGAAACGCCTTCCGATCCGGTGGGGGTAATTTATTTTGTCGGTATGACAAGCTACGCCCCTGCTCGCAGCGTTGGTGATCGGAAGGAATTTCCTAGAAAAACTAGAAACAATGCAAGTGCAAGATTGTGAAGAATAAAAGACCGCAGGCCTTCGTCGGAAAGGTTTTCACTGAGAAGAGGAAAGATATTATTGTAATCCCTACACAGAATGCGAAAAGGACAATTAGAGGCATATAAAGAAGAAGCAACAGGAAGCCTCAAGGGAATATAGTTTCGTGTTTGTCTTGAAGGGACATTAAGGTTCACGCGCCCGAGTAGGTACTCAGCGTCAATATTACCCTTTATTAGCTTGTTTAGAAACATTATATCCAACATAGTACGTCTATGCTTACGTGAAGGTAAGTCTAAAAGCTTAAGCCTGGAAATATAGGGAGGGGGTCTCAACTGTAGGTCCCAACCCAGGTTGGGAAGGGCAAACAAAAAGAACTGCTTCTGGACAGATTCAATACGTTTACACAGGGTGATTGATTGAGGGTTCCAAATACACGAACCAAACTCCAAAATAGGCCTCACCAGGGATATAAACAAAAGCTTGGTCGTGTAGGGATCATTAAACTCCTTAGACCAACGTTTAATAAAACCTAAGAAACTCATGGCTTTATTCACAAAAAGTTCAATGTGAGTGCCAAGTTGATAAGAATCCAATAAATAGTTAATCAAAAGAGGGGTTCTACGATAAAAAGTCATAGATTTACACTTGTCCCTGTTCATTTGCAACAAATTGTATGTGTATGTGGTGCTCTCATAAATATGGAATTGAAATCAACCTGTAGCAATGCAGAATCGTTCGGCGAGTTGTGGCACAGGAATATCTTTAATTCATCTGTGTACATCAGTGCACGAGAATGCTTAATTACATTAGGCAGGTCATAAATAAATAACACGAAGAGAAGAGGTCCAAGATGGCTGCCTTGGGGAACTCCAGAGGTCACAAATACCGGATAAGAAGTGCTACTATTAAAGACTACTTCTGAGTTCTAGATTGGAGATAAGATTTTATCCAATTAAGAAGCCCCAGTGGAAATCCCAGCAGACGCAATTTCAAAATCAGAAGGCAATGAGAGACACTGTCGAAAGCCTTACTAAAATCAGTAAAGATAACATCTGTTTGTTTACTTGAGTGAAACCATGAATCACTGAAGAAGTAAATTCCAGTAGGTTTGTAGTAATGGATCTGTTTTTAACAAATCCATGCTGGTTCGGCGATATAAAAGGAGAACATGAGTGTTGTAACTGAGAGGAGTTCCATGGAGTTGGAAACCTAAGCTGCTCAAGTGATTTGGAAAACAAGATGTGGATAGGATAGGCAAGCGAGTCTACGCATTGCATTAAGATGCACGATGGCACATTATCTGGGCCAGGAAAAAGGCTAGATTTTAGCGAAAGTAAACCATTCAAGACAGAAGAAAAAGAAATGGTGGGGCAGCTTATGAAATCGTATGAGGATATAGGATAAGAATAGCATTTGCTGGCATCGGACGACGAGTAAGTTGATTGAAAGAATTTTGCGAAGAGATTTGCAATGTCAATGTCGGACGAGGCATTTTCATGTTTAAATTAAAGAGAAGAAGGTAAGGTAAAAAACTCGGTAAACGACGTTTGCTATTTACGAATTGGTAGAAGCTTTTTGTATCGTTACAAAAGTTACTCTCTACTCGAGACAGGTAGTTTTTATGGCAAATTCGATTTGGGGCTTGAAACTTTGCCCTAGCAGTCAAGTATTTGGAGAAGTCCGTTGCTTTTCCAGATCTTTTATAAATTTTGAAAAGGCGAGACTTCACATTTTTCAAGTGTCTCAGGCTTGCAGAACTCCATGGAACATTTTTATGAGCGCTACTTACAATCTCCTGAGGAATGGAGATATCAAATGGCTCGTACAGCTTGGAATAAAACAGATTGGTGGCAGTTTCAACACAATGAACTTGATTAAGAAATGACCAGTCAGTATTAAGCAACAAATTGTTCAGAATATTGTAATCTGTCTTCCTAAAGCAACGCCTAAGAAGCGCTTTAGTTGGCTTTACTTCCTCGGTTGTGCCTGGATGATCCAATTGAAGTTCTATGGTAGGATGATAATTATCTTCAGGCAAAGAAATTGGAAGTGTACGAGATATAGTAGCAAATGGACTGGTAGTAAACAATAAATCCAGTATACGCCCAAGCGAGTTTTTTATAAAATTAGCTTGAAGCAGAGATAGATCAAACATACTGCCCAAAAAGCTATGCTGGCAAGAAGGAAGAAAAAATTCAGAATCGGGGGAAGAGACCCAAGAAACAAAGGGAAGATTAGAGTCACCCACAACGACTTGCTAAAGCATGCTTAAGATAAGTGGATTCGTCAGAAAACGGAGGAACATAGAAACAGCTCAAGAACATGCTAGAGTCTCCGATGCGCACTGAGACACACACAAATTCAATGCCGTCAGTGTTAGGAATATGAAAAATATATGCATGAAGATTTTGCTTAACAGCAATCAATACACCCCCTCCATTACGATTGTTACGGTGAACCCTAAAAATGCAATAAGAGTCACACAGAATTTCACTATTTAGTATATGAGATTGAAGCCAAGTTTCAGTCATCATTAAAATGTCAGCCTCGAAAGCAAAACTATTAAGGTAAAGGATTGGAGTTTACTTCTGATTCCCCTTACGTTCTGGTATTTGATGACAAGGGACAACTTAAGTTTTTTGAGGACATAGGAAAAGTAGCAGTAGGCTTAGGTTCAAATTCACGAACAAGAGTGAATTTAGGCGTACAGTTTAAAAGGGGATATTGATCGAGGCCTTAAAAAGATATATTTATGAACCGATATGTCCGAGCATCCTGTAGAAGTGATCAAATAATTCTCTAAGTCATTCTCAGTGATATCAGGGCGAAGGCGGGAAACAAAGACATGTTTTCATGGAGCAACTGCTTCAATGGGACGGAAAGAGAGTCGAGCATTGGCAGACGTAGAAGAGACATCACGTCTAGCAGGAGCTGGAGCAGCAGCATTAGCAGCTACGGCAGACCAAAGTGTAGAAGCTGGTGCAGGAGCGGCTAATGGAGCAGATGCTTAAGATGAAGCAGCTTGAGCAGCAGGAGGCACGGTAGGCACTGCACCCCCACCGACATCAGGAGCCGATGCAGGAGCAGTTGATGGAACTGCTACAGGAGCTGTGGTAGATGAATGGACAGCAACGTAAGCAGCTACAGTACAACAAACTGCAGAAGTTGGTGCAGGAGCAGCTAATGGAGCTGCTGCAGGAGCTATAGAAGATGAAGCGTCGTGAGCAGCAGGAGGAGGCACGGTAGGAACAGCACCACCATCGATATCAGGCATTATCCGTAGCAGCCGTAGAGGGGTCTACAACAGAAGAATCACCAGCATCATTCTTGTTAGACAGAGTATTAGCAGTGGTCGACAGCATTTCTTTATCAACATGAGCAGATACCAGGCCAGGAGAGCTCGCGGCATTGGCTTCGAAGGAAATCAGAGACAGCTCATTCCTTGTTGTAGGTTTATTAGGTGCATTAGTAGCTACTGCAAAATGAGAACGATTAGGTTGAACAGATTGAACGTAGCTTTTTGCGCACATAGGCGAATAAGCAAGTTTATAACCATGAAATTTTGACTGCATCTTCCGAAACTTCCCGGTGAGATTGTAAAATTCATCTTGGAGCTCCATAAAATCACCGTGAGTCTGCTCTTTAAATGTATGCATTTCGAATGCCACTTCTCGGCAGGGTTCACAACTCCAAATTAAGCCAGGAACTTTGGAAACAATGTCACTCTGGCGGACAAGAAATCCTGCACACTTAACATGGGCAACACTATTACACAGAAAGCAAGCAACAAGCATATCCATGGAACCAACCTTACGGTCAAACTCGCATTGCTCAAAACGACAAGAAAGCATTTTATTAAGCTTCAAGTGTAGGGCACGCGTAATTTCAAAACCTGCAGCAGAAACTCTTAAAAGAACAACAAATTGCAATGAGTGATAAGCGGTACTTAAAGCTTTAGCATGTGCCGAATGCGAAAGCTCAAACGATTAAGCAAAAGAAAAAAAGCAACAACAACACCGCACTGTTGGGGATAAAGAAAGAGCCGAATATGCAAGTGCAAAATTAAGTAATTAGTTATATTGATTAACCAATTAATTAATTGCACAAAATCTCTCCGACAATCTAGCCACAAATCACAGTAGCGATGAGTTGTTTATGACCGAATTAATTTAACCAGAAACTTTAATATAAGCACAGAGAAAAAAAAAAATATTTGTAAGCGGAGCAAAGAAAAAGATAACAGTACGCGACAGCTCAGGCATCTATTAACGGAGTAAAGCAAGGATGCCTTACGTCACCGTTGCTGTTTGTGATGTCCTTAGATGATCTGCACGAGCACTTAGGAGGTGGCCTGTATATCGGCAACACAAACATTAGGGTATTAATGTACGCAGGTGAAATTGTAATGGTAGCGGATAATCCCTCAACCCTCCAACAAATGATCCATAACCTCGAGACAAACTGCATATTGTGGGGCATGGAAGTCAATAAGGTAAAATCCGAGATTATGGTGTTTAGAAAAGGCGGTAGACTGGCTACATCTGAGAACTGGACGTTTCAGGAGGAACAGGTAAAGATGGTACCGGAATACAAAAAAATTGGGGTTATCCTGACACCTACAATGAGCTTTAAGAAGCATGTGGCAGCCAGGACAAAAGAAGCAAAAGCGAGTATAAACTCTGTGTGTGCGAATTTCATCAACAAAGGAACAGTGAACCTAGCATCTAAATGAAAAATCTTTAACTCAGTCAGCAGAACGGTACAGTGCTATGGAGCTCAAGTCTGGGGTGGAGAAATAAAGGAAGAGGCAGACCAACTGCAGCGATATTTTATAAAGATGATACTCAAGCTACCAGATAGAACACCGAACTACATATTGGGAATTTATAGGGCCCACATACTGCAACGAGTCTTTCAAAGCGAGATAACTTGGATAATGAAGGCCAGAGGAGATCTTTAATGGTTAAACAGCTGCCTAAGAAGAATTGTAAATGGAGGTACATATATGCTCACTATGCAATATGAATGAGCAGGAGGACGTGCAGCATTTTGTAGGACGATGTCCAATACTGCTTGAATTTCGTTGGCGATATTTCAAAAATTGTACGTTTACCTAAGAAGAGGTGTTTATGGCCCTGAACGCGGGGATTGGATGAAATAATCTGGCGAATTACTTAGATATGGCTATTTATGTTGCAATTGTGTATGAAGTTTGTCAAAGCAATAATGTTTCCCAGCATGAATTGTTGTGTATGCATAATGTACATAGAGAGATTAGAAGATGTGTTTGTGTATGTGCTTCTATCATGTCTTGTACTTCTTAGTTAAGCAGATCAATTAGAGGTACAGACGTACATTTCAATCGCTGGCATAGTTAGTCGTCAGAGAGAACTCAACAGTATCGGTAGTAGACCGCGCTAAGCCGTACTTTATTAGATTAATTAACGCTTGTATTATTAGAACCTATAAACTCCTCGTGTTCTTGATAGTGGATGATGGGCCTTCTGTTCCAATCACTCAGCCTGCTCCCATAACTAAGATCCGCAACAGGTTATGGGTCCAGCACGGCTCCAGTGCGCGAAAAACAATACTTGGAAAATTATAAAAGTTTATGTTTGCTAAACCGTGAAAAATGGCGAATGCTTTCATAAAAACAGAACCACTGTGTGCGGAGAACTATGATACGTGGAAAATACAAATACAGGCCGTATTAGTGAAAAACGAACTATGGCAGTACGTGGATGGCGCTAATTCGCTCGAAGGCTGCCTGACGGCTGGTGGCTGTTGGAATAAGTTAAAGGAAACTTTCAGTGAAGAGGACCAGTACGGAAAGCATCGCTCCTAAAGAAAATCGAGTTGTCTCGACTGAGTGAAGACGGCAATGCGCGCCAACACGTGAATGAGTTTTTCGAGGCAGTGAAACAACGCAAGGAGATTGGCGTGACCATGGGCGACGATTTGCTAGCTATCCTGCTACTATATAGTTTGTACGAGACCCTCCGATGCGCAATGGAAGCAAGGACGACCACCCTAGGTCAGATTTACTAAGAGTGAAAATACTCGAAGAATCGGATGCGCGCAAAACTAATTGTGAACGAGAGAGCAAACCGTTATGTTCGCAAAACCGACGAAAAGGTAAAAGCGACAAGGCGCCTAGAGAGAGATAACAGAAAATGTTATATATGCAATCGAACGGGGCATATAGCGCGTGACTGTCGAAGTAAGGCAAAAGGCGAAGAGCCAGAGAGCCAAAGCGAGGAGAGCTGAAGAAGCCACGCTTGCTTGCCAAGCTTATTTCTGTGTGAATAAAGCTGGTGTGTGGTGCCTAGACAGTGGTAGTACAGCGCATATGAGCTCAAATGTGGATTCATTTGAGAAAATGGCAATGATCGAAAAGACATTACATTTGGTCAACGACAAGACTACCCAGATCAGTGGAGTCGGAGACATACGAATTGCAGTGAAAGAAAACCAAACAAAAGAGAGCAAACCCTGAGTGAAGTGCATTATGTGCCTGACCTAGGGCAAAGCTTGTTGTCAATCGCGAAGATAACAAAGGTTATCAGGTTGATTTTCGGAAAAATGATGCGTTAATTGTGAAGAACAATAACAAGGTTTGGTTACAAGCAAAAAGAAATGGAAATCTGTATTACCTGAACAACGAAGAGTACCAAACGAACAATGAAGAAGGGAACAGTCAAAACAATATTGACTTATGCCATGTAGAACTTATGACGTATAGAACAGTTCGAAGGCGTATCGGCTGTATGGCCGGAAAGGCGCAAGGTAATAATATCTAACGATGTCAAATTCTTGAATGTTCCAGGGTTCAAGACGCAATATGAAGAATTCTATGGCGACATAGAGATCACAACCAACGAGCCGAGTTGTGAGGATGCCGTGAGCGACTCCGAAGAGGAAAAGCAACAACTGCATGAGCCGCGCCGTGGCAAAGGACGTCCAAGGCTCTTACGGACGGGTCAGCGCGGAAGGCCACGCAAAGTCAACCAAGGGGTAGGCAGCAGCAGCAGCGACGAGACGGAAGACGCCGAGACGCAAGATGACATCTTTGAGGAGAGCGAAATGGCGTTAACATGTGTAGATGATCCGTCTACATTGCAAGAAGCGAAAAGCTCTGAAGATGCAAGCTCATGGGCCTAGGCAATCGAGAACGAGTTTATGGCTCAGGTAATGAACAAAACGTGGGACCTCGTGGAGCGCCCAGCTGCTCGTAGGGTGATTGGCAACAGAATGGTATTTCGCAAAAAAGATGACGGCAGCGCTGCAGGCAAGAAGAAGGTGCGCTTGGTGGCCAAGGTGTACGCACAACGACCTGGGGAAGACTACAATGACACGTATTCGCCCGTAGTGCGATTCACATCGGTCAGACAATTGGCAGCACTAGCAGTGGAAGCTGACATGGAGATCCATCAAATGGATGTGGTAACGGAATACCTAAATGGAGAACTTGAAGAGAGCGTTTTCATGGACTTACCAGAGGGATTTACCGATTCCATGAACAAGCTGGAATCAGGAGCGCCGATCGGTGAAAGGGAGATCCCACGAGGAATGGCATATGTCGAGGGAGCCAGAGGATTAAAGAGTTGAAGAATCATTTCTGTGTGTTAAGAAAAGCTCTATATGGACTTCGTCAATCCGGCTTCCGTTGGTACTGCAAGCTTACCATAAAACTACTGGAAAGTGGGTTGGAGCCTACAAAGCAAGATCCTTGCCTATTTGTAAAGCGTCGAGGGAATAAGATTCTTCTCGTCACTATTTACATTGACGACTTACTGTTGGCGTCAAATGATCCTGTGTGGATGGAGTAGACAAAGGCAGATCTTGGCGAGGCTTTTGAAATGAAAGACATTGGCCCAGTGAGGACCTGCTTGGGCACTGGGCAGAACTTAAACGATCATCGGATATTCATTTCGCACGAGCAATACATCGGTGCCATTCTGAGGAGGTTTGGCATGGTCGGTGCAAGCCAGCATTGACACCTATCGAGATGAAATGTATCCTGAGACGTCCTGAGGCAATAGACGAAGGCGAAATGAGGAAGTATCCTTATCAAAGTTTAATTGGTGCCTAGATGTTTGTTTCAGTTTCGACACGCCCGGATATTGCGTTCGCTGTGAGCGTTATGTGTCAGTTTAACAACAATTACAATGTGGACCATTGGAAGGCAGCGAAGCGCATTCTAAGGTACCTGAGCGGTACCAAACAATTGGGCCTGTTATATTGGCAAACAGGCGAAGATCTATTTGGCGTTGTCGATGCAGATTGGGGAGCGAACCTTAGCGACAGGCTCTCCTGTTCTGGGCAAGCGTTCATGCTGTCTGTAACGAGTCGGAGTACTTGGCAATGTCCGAAGCAGTCAAGGAGGCTCTATATCTGAAGGTCCTCCTGAAAGCCGTCAACAGAAGGTGCGCCTTTATAATGACAAACAGAGCGCACAAAAATTGGTTTCTGGCTTCGGATTTCACCCGCTTACAAAGCATTTAGATGTACGCCACTATTTCATCCAGCAGAAGTATCAAAGCGGCGACATTGAAGTAGAGTATATTCAGACGGAGCAGATGCCAGCGAACGTCCTGACGAAAGGCCTAGCTAGTAGCAAACATCATGGCTGCATTTCATCATTGAGCGTCACGTATATTTAAGTCAAGTATATTGTTACTTTGAGGGAGCATGCTGCAATTGTAAATGAAGTTTGTTAAAGCAACAATGTTTCCCAACATACTGCATTGTTGTGTATGCATAATGTACATAGAGAGATAATTGAGCTAGCCAGATGTAACTTTGACTAAAATTAAATACAGGTCACTGAACCCCATATACATGTAAATAATGGTCAATACACCATAATGTTTGTATTAAAAACCAAAAAACGGTTTTCCTATTATAAAAACAAGCAAAAAATAATGTTGTAATTAATATCTGTTGATTTGTGTTGGATTTAAAGATTTATACTCAACCATAAACCTTGAGTTAGCCAAATGTAACTTTGACTAATATGCAGTTTATGAAAATATGTTAATTATTGTAAAATAAACAAATGCTTATATATGTTTTTATGTTATAAGCCAAGCTTTAAATGTTGGTTTATTACTAGTTAATCAAAGTAGAGGTGCAAGCTATGAATATCATCAAATTAAAATAAACATCTATCTATTCAACTATCTATCTTGACGTATGTATGTACTTGCAGCAGCAGAGACATGTGCGTGTGTTTGCAGCGCCAAAAATCTCGTTTGCCTTTGTCCATGCGTTAGTGCGTGCTGGAGTCGCAGTTTCACAATTTGTAGAAGAAAAAATTCCCTTGGCAAAACAACACATTGGCTGCTGTTGCGGCTGCGATTGCGCGAGTCCTGGTTGGAGCGAAGCTTCCTTGCGTTTGAAAGCTGTGTTCTGTTCCAAGTGTCCGTCTCTCCATGAGTCTGAATCGCACCGTTGTGAAACGTGCGTGTTTTGTTGTTTTTCAATCGGGTCACCAATAGGGCAAGTGGGTGTCATTCTGTTTTTAATACATATGTTTAAGTTTATTTAATATAACTTATATGCTGACAATTCTCGTTTGATCGTACAGCGGGATGCTGCCTCCCCGCCGCCGGAGCCAAGACAGACTAACTGCTCGTAAGGGATAGTGCAAGCTGCCCAACGTCGCTGCTGCGTGATAACGATGATTAGTGCGGCCAGAGCTGCCACAATACGTTCGAGAATCGAGCACACAATAAAAAAAATTAAAGCAAAGATGAACTGTTGGAGAACTACGAGGTGAACAAACAAGTGGAGTTGATCAAAGTGGGCAAGTCGCAACCCATTTTATTGAATCTGGCCAATAAAGAAAATTTCGATAACGGCAATCACTTGTGGCCTTTTCAGTACGCTTCTCCTGTGGTTGCCCAATGTTTTAACCAGTCGCTCCCAACTTCCCTTTAAGCTCTTGTGGCTTCACTGGCTGCCGTTCCAACCACGTCGGGTTTAATGTGCGTCCCGATTAATTCTCATCTCCCGATGCGCTTATGGGTGGTCACGATAGCAGTATGTCTGTGGTGAAGTTCTGCCTCCGCAGCCCAAAACAAAGGACACTGCTTCTTGCCCTCAAACCACCCAATGCCCTCATGAAAGAAACCGTGGCATTACCTATGAACTCTGAATTTCACTGACTTCCAATTGGAAAATCATTTCAGAATCAATGCATAAGTGCAATTCGCAGCTGAGGGATCTCCATGGTAATAAAACCGCTAAAGCTTAAGAAACTGCTTTTCAATGCAACAAATGACCACACATAACTACATTGCTTTGTTTATGACAATACTGAGCCGCGATAAATACCATGGATGACCAATCGTAAAGAATCATAAAGAATGTTTCAATCAAATCAAAACAAATCATTAAATCGCCAAAAAATACATACTGGCATGGTTTTTGACTTGATTGGGAGTAAATTTTATTTGGCATTTATTATTCGAAAAAATTTGTTTGATTTGTATAAAATTATTTACAAATAAAACTTTATAAATAACAATTTATGTATTTTATATAGTTATCTAGATGATTCGTTATTCGAATAATGCCAAATCTGTGAGAACCTAGCTGTAAGGAAAATCAAAAAAAAACCTCTCGTGTTCCATTTCCCATAGTTCCAATTATACGCTATGCGCTCGTCGCTATTTCGACACCAAGTTGTATATCGAATATTCGTAGAAAAATTTGTTGACGCTAACTTAACCCTAAATAAAATCATAACAAAGATTTGTGTTGCATTTCTTGCAAAAATTTAATATAAACTATGGACGTTGAAAGCATTCAAATGGCTATAGCAGAAGAGCCTCAACTTACAGTAAGAAATTATATGGTTTGTTTTAAAGTAGAACGAATGTACATATGTAAATAATACTGTAGGCATGGTTCCAACCATTTACAATTAAGACGCAGTTCTTTTGCTTAACTTTTGTAAACACTATAGTAGCACTGACGCGTTTGTTCTATCAGCAGCGAACCTCATTCACAAAATAAAGGAAATTGCAATTGCCCTCAGGATATCGAGCCCTATCAGCGAAAATTCCGTATATGATGCATTTTTACATATGTATATATCACGCATGTTTAACTAAAGAAGCACAACTCAAAAGACGTTTTCGAGTTTACTTGTTATAACTGTTCATCATATACATATGTATGTACTTATCTACCAGCACAATAAGGATAGGTTAATATTTAACTGTAATTTTCTGTCAAATATCAGAGCAGCAATGTGCATAAGTCATATTTTAAGTTGTGTCGAAGAGAAAAGTTAATTTTCTTTGTTTTGGATTTGTAAAAACACAGCCGTACTAATCTAACTATAGTTAGTCATTTTCGATATCAACAAATTTTTTGTGTTATTGAGTTATTTAAGTTAACTCATAAAAATGTCCTTTTTGAAAGTTCTTCAGTTTTTCTTCTAATTATACATCTGAAAACGATATGCAAGATGAAACATCAAAAAACATGCCTCAAGCCAAGAACTTCTCATAAAAAGGAAGACAACAAAAAAATACTGTAAAATCATATTTACCGCGGTCAAAGAAAAAAACTTAATATATGGATTTAATTATCGAATGCATTGTGAAAATAAAATAGAAATGACAGATCAATAAAAATTCTTTGATGCTTTTTGGATTATCGGTAATTTTTCAAAGACAACGCAAGTAAATATATAGTGATTACGTTGTAATAAAACAGAAATTCAAGTACACAGAGCTTCACAAAACCCGGTCTTTTCATTTTGTTGTAGTCAATAACAAAATTAAAGTTTGCAAATGTTTTTCGTATCTGCTCTTGACATAAATTTCAGATTTGTTATAATCAGATTTTTGAAAATTATATCGTAAGACTTTGTTGAGTCTGAGCGCTGAAATCAAAAGACGTAACAGAGTTTATCAGACCCATACTCAGAATATATGTAGTCTCACAATTTGCAAAAGCAAAAATACGGTAAATTGTTCATTTTCGCACTTTTTATTGTCTTAATTTATTTTTATCAAAGGGACATTAATTTCATAAAAATGTCACTAAAAATAGTATACAATAAAAATTTTCGGAATTTTATTAATTCAAAACTTCTAGTTTTCTCCCGAATTTTAAAAGCAAACTTTTTATTAATTATATTCTATAATTACCTTTTCTAAATAAACTACATTATATTTATGAAATATATATGTTTCACGAGCTCCGAAAACGTTTTTGGCGTTTACCAAACATTTCTAAATTTTGAATTGTACCTCTTTAGTTAAAAATGTTCATATAGGGGACGTTCGGTATACTCTGTACCAAAGGTATACAGAGTATATTAAGTTTGTGCACAAGTATGTAACAGGGGGAAGGAATCATTTCCGACCATATAAAGTATTATTCTTGATCAGCATCAACAGCCCAGTCTGTATGAACAAACAGATCTCAGAGATGGTAAGAGATAGAGGTTTGACATGTATGGGACATATATTTCTTATACTTTCAACAGACCAAGTTTATTTTCAATTTTTGCCACGCCACCTCCACTTAATTTTGCTTGTCAAAATTGCTTAGGTGGTGAATATTTAAACCAGCCATAGAAATTTTTGTTGCACCTAAAAATTGGAATTCGGATGGAATTTGGTTGGAAAAGGTTTCCGTGGTAACCCCGATAGTGATCAGAACTTCTGATTCAGAACCAACAGACCAAGTTTATTTTCAATTTTTGCCACGCCACCTCCACTTAATTTTGCTTGTCAAAATTGCTTAGGTGGTGAATATTTAAACCAGCCATAGAAATTTTTGTTGCACCTAAAAATTGGAATTCGGATGGAATTTGGTTGGAAAAGGTTTCCGTGGTAACCCCGATAGTGATCAGAACTTCTGATTCAGAAGTCTTGTACCTCTTCTACTTCTTATAAGCTTTGCCACGCTCTGTAATTTTTCTCATTATCTCATTGTGGATAAGCCACAATCGTACACTGGATTTAAAATTTACTTGCCATTTACTTTATTTTTTCATTTATTTTAGACCCGGAAAGAATGTGGAAAGAGGGGACGGAAGCCTGGCAGAAAGACATCTACGGAAAAGGTTGACATTAAAGCAAAGCTTGGTAAAAACTGCAAACAAAATTTGAATGACTTATAATGTTAATAATTTACGATTATTTGCAGAGCGTAGCAGGCAAAGTGCCCGGGAGTGCCGAGCTCGGAAGAAACTGCGCTATCAGTACCTCGAAGAATTAGTAGCGGATCGTGAGAAGGCTGTGATTGCATTGCGTGCTGAACTGGAGCGTGTTGGTTAATATATTTAAATGCCTTATAAGTCAAGCTGCTCATTTTTTAATCCTCTTTTAGTTCATGCAATGGAGCAAACAGTTGAGTGAGAATTCCACACCAAATAACTTTGATCAGTTGCTTAAAGAAATTGGAATCCTTAAGCAAGAACAAATTAATTAAGCTGGAAAACTACATTGGAGACATTGAAATTATGATAAACATTGCATCTCCCATAAATTACATATTTTACGATTTTGTTGAGTTAGATTTTGATTTTAACAATTAACAAGTTAAACATGGTACCTGTATCAAAAAATAATTTGTATACTAATTTTAATGTCTCTGATTCTGTCTTTATGAAGTATACAATATTTATCCACACATTAATTTTTTAGGATTGGAAATTTTCAAACTAATAAATAACTAAGCTATTAAAATTAAGTAAATTCATTATGCACTACATTTTTTCTAATCATTGATTGCTGTAAAAACTCTGTAAAAAAAAGACTGAATCCAGTTTCACCTCAAGGCATTTTCCAAGGGACATTTCCATTGAAGAGTTCGACAACGAAATCATCCGGAGTTCAAGAATTGAAAATTTATCGTAGGATACCAGGGCTGATTAATAAGACTGTGACTTTAGTTCCACGCGTAATATCTTTAAATGCAGTAGTGCTCCAATCAACTTCTGTCTGTAAATAGGTTGCAGAGGCTGTAGGCATATCAGAGCTTAACTGACTCGGAAAATACCCACTTAACAAACATTTGTAACCCTCTAACTAAACGGGGTTTTTTTTGGTAGTGATCCGAACAAGATCCTATTTTACAACCAGTTCCCCATGCCAGCCTTTTCCACACATGACCTGATATACTTGCGTATGAATTTCTCCTAAAATATTCTGACCTTTTAATCAGGTTGAGAGATTTGAAATCAATTGATTAAAAACTAGCATCGAGATCTTTTTATACAATGCGTACCACTAAAATGTAAAATTACACTAGCTTAAAAAAAATGAAATCACCCATTTCTACTAGAATTTGTTTTCCGCATGTAATGAACTCAAAAATTGATTTCAAAAATTATTTATGAGAAATTATATATTTTTTTTTTAACTGTTCTGCAAAAATTTGGTCGAAACTGCTAACCGTTGGAGCGAGCTTTTTCAAGTGTATTAAAACTTCGGCACAGACGAAGTTAGCTTTGCTTTCTCGTTATTTTTTTTTTTTGACATTTGGCGAAAAGCATATCCATTTTTTAGGCACAACAGTACTAAACAGCATGTTTCAAAATTCATTTAAAAAGAAACCATGGTGACCGCCTCCTTTCTTCATGATAATTCTTCATGATTTGCGGTCCATCGAGGAAATTTTTTGAGCATAGACCGGTATTCTAGACAATTACCACTAATTTAACCGCAACCATATAACCCTTTATAACATAGCCGGTTATCAGTACCGAAATAGAACTATCTATCTTTTTTCGATAAACCTAAATTTTTTAAAGTATTTACAATGTACATTGTTCATTAGGCCTGCCTTATCTGAAAAGTAACTTTTTTCTGGTTCTCTGCAAAACAGGTTCAAAAAATTCAGCATATTTTATAGAGAATTTAAAGAAAATCCAAAATCATATATTTTAAGATTGGATGGCTTCGGGGAGGCCTTAAAATTTCCAATTTCCCCTTAACTTGTCTTTAATCACTGTTGCTAGCGGGGACCAAGAAAAAGAGACGGAACGAGAAAGAAAGAGTGCAGCTAACTTAAACCTTTACCTTTCTCATCTTTCCTTATACATATTTGTATAATAAGGATTACATTTTATATATATAAGTTATCCGGCTTTACCCAAAGTATCAGAGTAAGCACTCAAAAATAGCCCCCGCTCGTATCAGCACCAAATTTTAATCCTCACTCTCCAAAATTTATGGTCTTCTGATAGCTATCGGAGTGGGGATATGGAGGGTGTCACAGAAATCTCTAGAGATTTCGCCCTCTGTTGGTTTGTAAATCTCTCGAAAATTCCGTCGGTGCCACAGATCTTCGAGATTTAATTTTTTTTTTTTTTTTGAAAATCTGGTTAGAAGGTTTGTGTCCAAGATAGTGGTCCATCTCCTAAAACAGGGTTGCATCTCTCGCAAAAAAATTTCCCATTTTTATGCCTTTGCAGAGGGTATATTAAAATTGTCCAGCTGTTTGTAACGCACAGAAGGATGCATCTCCGACCGCATAAAGCAAATATATTCTTCCGTCCGTTTCTATGCTATCTTTTCCTTCAGTTTTAAGGCTATCGTGACCAAACTTTGCACGCAGACTTTTGGTACAAATACGCTTCACATTTGTCGAAACCGGCCGGATCGGAGGACTTAAGCATATAGCTGCCATAGGAAGCGATCAGTCGGAAAACTAGCTTTGCTGAGAAAAACTTGTTTTCAACGCAATCGTCCCTAAACTAGATCTATGCCAAACTATAGCGATAGCTATAGTGACAAGTCGCTCTCCCACTTAGGTCACTTGGGCCCATTGCAACGCCATATTTATTCCCTATTAATCCTTTTTAATACTGAGGGGGATGCCAGTTACTGAACCATTGTGTGGACAGAATGAATTTGAGTAGAGCTGGGATCTCTGGCCCGGATGTTTTCGAGAGGTTGAGTAACACAGGTTGACCAAGTGTCCCGAGTCTCCTTCTACTCCAGGCGGGGCAATGGCAAAGAATGTGTACCCTTTCCTCCTCTTCTTCGTATCCGCAACTTCTGCAGAAGACACGGCAAGTGACGCCTAGGCGTGTTGCGTGTCTGCCAATAAGACAGTGACCCGTGAAGGTCCCCAACAGAAGGGATATGTTTTCCCTTCTGTGCCATAGAAGCGTGTAAGTACGTTTTTAGTCGAATGTTGGCTACGTAAGCCCCGATACTGCACATGAGGAAAGCTTTTTCCACCGATTCCTAGCGAGACGAAATGTTTCAGCTTTTTTGTGAAGCTTATATGTTGCCTTGGGCATCCCTATAGTGCTCTTCTCTGAAAGGAGCTCGATGGTGGTACCTATTCTGGCCAGTTTGTCCGCAGACTCATTTCCTTCTATGTTGCGATGTCCAGGCACCCATAAAAGGTGTATACTGAAATGTCATGCGATCTCATTCAGAGATGAGCGACATTCCGTTAGTTTTTTAGCATTGTTGGTATGTGAGTCAAGTGCTTAAAGGGCGGCTTGACTGTCTGAGTATATAAATACGTTTCCTTCTTTGCCGTGAGTGTTCTAAGGCAGGTGGCAGCTTCCTGGATGGCTACCATTTCCGCTTGGGACACACTGCAGTGGTCAGGAAGGCGGAATGACAAGTTACAATTTAAGTTGGGAGAAAATACTCCCCCTCCTACTTTTTCGTCGAGCTTAGAACCATCAGTGTATATGTTAATGGCGTTAGCTCTGCTATGGGGAAGGTTGTCCCAAACGTGTCGGCTTGGGATATGGACGTCGTATAATTTGTCGAACGTTGTTTGTGGTATACAGTAGTCTTTATTTAATGGAATACTCTCTTGTTCTTCGAGTAAGGTAGAGTGTCCCGAATTACCCCTGTTCCAGGCATCGGATTCTCATAGTCTTAGGGCTGCTGTGATAGCCATTTGCTTTGCAACAATGTCTAGTGGTAGAAGATAAAGAATAGTATTTAGCGCTTCCGAGTGCTGGCCACCATACTAGTGCTCCGTAGAGTAGTATGGGGTGTACTACGGCAGTCTAAAGCCAATGTACTATGGAGGGGGAAAAACCCCATTTGCGGCCAATGGCCTTTTTGCAAGAAAAAAGAGCAATGGTTGCCTTTTTAATGCGTTCATTTATGTTGTCGTTCTAGAGTAGTTTCCTATCCAAAACGACACCCAAGTATTTAGCATTGTCACCAAACACAAGGCTTACTCCGTTGATTTTAGGAGGGACAAGATCAGGAATTTTGCACTTTCTAGTGAAAAGCACTAATTCCGTCTTAGCTGGGTTCACGCCCAAGCCGCAAGAAGTTGTCTGTGGCACACTGAGCAAGTGTTGTCAGTGCGGTCCGCATAAGGTCACACCGCGTTTGAGGAAACATTCCACATTTTAAGATGGCAATATCGTCCGCGTAAGCCACCACTGCGTGTCCGTCCGCTTCCATAAGTCGCAGCAGTTGCTTATCTGTTACAAACCACAGCAGCGGAGAGAGAACACCTCCCTGCGGAGTGCCTCTGTTAACACATCTGCGAGCAGTTGCTTCGCCAAGTTGGGAGTACACCGTCCTGCTGGCTAGTCAAGGTAGAGGTGATGGAGTTAGGTTGGACATTATTGAAGGCACCCTCTATGTCGAGAAATTCTACTAAAGAGAAGTCTCTTACTTCAAGTGATCTTTCAATCCTTGAGACCAGAGAGTGCAGGGCGGTTTCAGTAGACCTACCCTTGCTGTATGCATGTTGCGTGTGTGCTAGCTGAGCGAGACTTATAGTTTGCCTCAGGTGTACGTCTATAAGTCTCTCAAAAATTTTAAGAAGAAACGAAGAAAGGCTGATTGGCCTATAATCGTTTCGTTTCACATGTGAAGCTTTGCCCGCTTTCGGCATGAATACCACTTTATTTTCTCTCCACATAGTGGGGATATAGTTGACCTTAAGACAACTTACATAGACAAAGTAACGCCAGGTCATTGTGTACCCAATAGTTTGTTGTAGTTGGGCCGGATATATGTTATCAAGAACTGGCGACTTAAATGGTTTGAACGAATCGATAGCCCATTTAAATCTGATCTCCGTGACAATGGTTTCGTCATATTGCATAGAAAGGTCGGTTGGCCTAAACTGAGGTGTTAAGTTAAGGGAGCATTCAGGAAAGTGAGTGCTTAGCAGAAGATTTAGGTATTCTTCGCTCGAGTCGGTCCAGGTTCCGTTTTATTTTTTGTAAGAGTCATGGCGGGGTTGGTGAGCTAGCCAGGATCTTTCTAAGCCGTGATGCACCAGCAGTAGATTCAATATTACTACAGTAATGGGCCCCGGAAGAGCGCTTGGCCCTCCTGGTAGCTTTCTTATTTGTACATAGCTTTTGTTTATATAACTCCCAAGCGGTTGTTTGGTCGTTATATTTGGCTACGTTAAATGTATGTCGACATTCTTTCCGGAGCTTATCTAGCTCTGCAGACCACCAAGATGGTTTAAAGGTGGAAACGAGTCCGTATACGCGATGGTGAGCGTATCGACAACCTTATCTATATGTTTTTCCGTACTTGGTGGGAACGGTCTAAGCTTTTTAGAGAGAAGTTTGTTGTGGACTTCCCAATTGTTTTTTTCGTGTTTTTGTATCCTTTTGGGAGGGGGACACTTATTAGTTAGTACGACTTCTATGTATCGATGGTCAGAGAAGGAGTACTCTGGAAGCACCTTTCATGATTTCAATTGGTCACAGAGGTCTTCGGTGCTGAGGGTTACATCTAATACCTCTCTTCTGTTTTTTGATAATATCGGTAGGGTCATTCCCTTTATTGGCAATATGAAAATCTGTCTGTAATAGGTATATATATATACATATATATATATCTGAGTTGCCCCATTGTGTGTGGTGTGCGTTGTCATCGCCTCTTAAAACATGGATTGTTAGTGTGTAAATGCTGTTTCCATTTAGGTCCCGGAATATTTTTGGTGGTGGAAGGCTCTCAGTGTCATGAGCCAGATAAAAAGATACCAGCCTGATGGTTGAACTCCCAGGATATGAATCGTGAATGAGTGGAATAAGCCTCCTGGGGCACCATTTTAAAAAAAATGCGCCCAAAACTCTTCCTCAAGGTGGTGTGGAAAAGAGTTTAAAAGTATCTATCCAAAATTCGCTCAAAAAATAGAATGAAACTTTCTGCAATGTGAAGGGCAAGTTTCAATATTTTAGCTGCAATTATGACATGATTTCAAATAAAAAACCCTATCCAAGTCACTCAGACCATATAGATCAACTTTCATTTTTTATTATTTATTTGACGAAAAGCTTTTAAATATTTTTGGTACAACTGGTTTCAAAATTATTTTAAAAGGAAGATTACTTTGAAGGGAATGAAATAGATTTATATAAATAGATTTTGAAAATATAAGAAAATTCACCTTTAAATTTGATTACAGTACTGGACAATTACCCGAATCTGTTTCTATGACCGTATCTTCTCCAAGTGTGAGCTGTTGTGGTAACTCATCTTTAAGACTGATAAGCTTAAGCAGAACCTTAAGCATAGGGACCTGATCACACCAAATGAAAAATGTCAACATTTTTAAAAAGCCATTTATTTGATCTCGATTGTATAACTATTACTAAAGTTTTGAAGGAGATAACAGCCTATGCATGCAACAAAGATGTTTATGGCTAGGTCAGCCAAAATAGATTGCATGATGGCCAAAAGAGAACATATTTGTTTGATCTTGTGGCTTAGCCCAGTGCCTATAAACAGAAGCATTATGGGCATAATCGTATTTGCAAAGGAATTAGTACGTCTCTGAGCTTTGAAGAATATCAATTCCAACATTAATACAGCGATCGGAAGAAAAAGACAGTTTTTGGTGTACAATGATAATAGGAATGCAACGCATGATGCTGCAAAAATGTGTGACCTGCTTCTAATCAATATGTTTTGTGATCCAGCATTGCTCGGACAGTTGGCAGTTGCATCTGATGTTCCGTCCAAGAATCCATTAAGAGTGTCGCTTTGAAGATAAGAACTTCCGATGTTTGGAATATTTGGCTCTACTTCTGGATCGGAATATTGCACGGTTTCTGTTGAGTCAAGGTCTACAAGGTGGAATGAAGATATTATTGCACGAGATTAAAAAACTGCTTACCCAAATGTTTTGCTTCACGTTCACTCGCTTTGCCGTTTAATTTTTCCAGACGAATCTTAGCACTATCCAGAATTTTCTTCCGACGAAGATCCCGCCTCAAATCTGCTGAAGTTTTCACCTCCGGTTCATCCATTTGGACTATAATTTATGATGCAAAATGAAATAATTGTAAATAAATTAACAGTTCTACAATAACATGACTGAATTTCACAAGTGGCTAAATTTCATTTTGGAACACGAACTTGAAACACTTTACTCTAATTTCAATTCCGCGTTTCACAAATCAAATGGTTATTTTATTACACTTATGAAGTTCTTAGAACAAACGCTGGGTATTATACTATTGAGAGCGTTTTAAAAAAAGTGTTGTTTTTCTGCGAACTTTTGGCCATATAAGATTTTTGCAGTATATCCTCTTATACTAAGGCACAATTATAGCTTTCACTTAATTGTGTATTGAGGCACTTTTTGCAATTTTTCAGGACTAATATTGTGAGCGATGCTCTGTGCGTGAAATCTGTCAACAATTAGCTGTCACAACTTTTGACGAATTGCCTGCAACGATTAAAATTTGCTTACAGGAAGCATATCTTTGGGGAACGAATGGAAACATATGAACCTTTGCAAACTATTTGTAGCCAAATAAAACACTTGCGTTTTCTATTTAGGCGGTTGTCTACCTTTGTTGCGAATTATGTCCTTTTTGAACCACATGTACAAACGAAAACTCGTACTCCCACTCTTAACAGCGGCTCTGCTTGCCATAAAACAAGCTGTTCAAAATAGATCTGATCTCCTACAAAGGATCACAGCTGCGACCGCCATTTAGAATTTAATAACGAATGTTAGGTTATAAAAGAGAATTTGAAATAAATATGACCGGTACGTAACGAACAACCAATGCGCAAACTGTAGGGTCTCATTTTTTAAAAATTTGGCATAGTACACTTAGACTCCAATCGTCGGGCATACTTTCGTCGGACCATATGCGGCATAGGAGTTGATGCATGAACCTTACCAATTCATCGCCTCCAGCCTTATACAATCCAGTTGGCAGGTCATCAGCGCCTGCTGATTTGTTGTTCTTTAGCCTTTCTAAGCTAAACAGACCTGATGGTCCGGTGGGTCTATCTCAATATCATCGCTTGGTGGCATAGCTACTTCTCCAGAGGTGGCATTGTGTTCGTCGTCGCCAACCAGCAGGTTGGCGAAATAGCTTCTACATTTGTCTAGTGCCATTTGCGGATCTGTAACCAGATTCCCGTGTTTGTCCTTGCATTGTGTAACTCCGGGCTTGAAACCTTCAGTTAATTGCTTAACCTTTTGATAAAATTTTCGAGTTTCACACATGCCGAATAGCATCTCGACTTTCTCACGCATGAGCCTTTATCGCTCATTCTGTTTTCTTCTAAAAAGGCGCTTCTCCTTTTCTCCCGGTATCGCTCGCTAACAGCCTTAGCTGCTACCGACTGCTGAGTTCTCCTGTAGGCAGCATCTTTCTCTGAAGTAGCGCGGCGGAACTCCTCATCATAGCATGATTGCTTTCGAGGGTACTCTGCGGATTCGAGTATCTCCTTGGCAGCCGTACTCATTGAGTGTGATATATGATTTCACTGTACGCATTCACCAGAAGGGAATGGCGAGATTTCCCTGAGCAGTTGAATGAGTGTAGGCTTCAGAGGTCCGTTGTGATTGCAGCTTCTGGATATTTATTTTTCGACATGTGCTAGAGGCATGTGCCACACTGAGCCGCATGCGTACTTTGGCTGCAACAAGGTGGTGATCCGAGTCTATGTTTGCTATGTCACGTCTAGAACACACGATGAGTGCCTTCCGTCGATCACAACGTGATCAATCTGGTTTCGTGTTAATTGATCAGGGGACCTTCAGGTCACCTTACGGATGTCGCGATGTTTAAATCTGGTACTACTTATGACCATGTTCCTGCCAGCGGCAAAATTTATTAGCCTCTCTCCATTACCGGAGGTTGTTTCATGAAGTCTAAATCGACCGACTGTCGAGCCAAAGACTCCTTCACTCCCGATTTATGTGTTAAAGTCGCCTAGCACTATCTTAATGTCGTGATCAAGGCAGCGCTCGTATAGTTGCTCCAGGCGCTCATAGAATTTGTCTTGTGTCGGGTCTTCCTTGTCTTCTGTTGGGACGAATGCACGTATAAGACTAATATTCAAATATTTAGCCATAAGTCTGAGTGCGGCTAGTCGCATGTCCACTGTTGTGAAACTGATGACAGAGCGACGAAGTCTTGCACTGACTGCAAAGCATCCAAACTCATGCTTGGAAGCATGTCCGCTGTAGTAGATCTCCCAGGGTGCATAGGGTGTTGATGATGTTGTTCTCACCTCGCGCCCCAGTCCAATCCATCGTATTTCCTGAAGTGCGGTAACGTCCGAAGAATATTTCTCAAGGACATTCGCCAACTGTATATCAGCACATTCTCTGTTGGTGGTGCGCACATTCAAGGTACATATCCTCTAATCGCGGACCTTAAAACGTTTTCGTGGGTCGTCGTCAGAGGGGTCCGTATCCGAGACATTGTTGTCGCAGTTTTCATTGCAGTTTTTGTGAAGTTTTTTTGACGGTGGTGGGTGCCAAGCCCGACGCACCAACCCTATATGTTGTACCCTGTAAGGAGGGTAAAACCATTAAAACCTTAATTTATATAAATTAAGGATATATAAACTTCGGTCGAGCCGGAGTTGGCTTTCCTCTGATTTTATTATTTATTTGACATTTGACGTAAGCATATCCATTTTTTGGTACAAAAACTGCATATTTCAAAATTAATTTAAACTTTTTTGCTGAGAAAAAGGACATATTTGAAACATTTACCTTAAATTCTAGGGGCAAGTACAAAAAAGTTTTTTCTACTAAGACTTTTTTTCAGACCTATCTTTTCTATGGCAGCTATACAATATAGTTGTCCGATTTTCATCAAACTTGGTGGAATTATGTGAAGGCATAAAAAAATAATAAATACGAGGTTTGGGGACGCTTACGTTGAAGACAAAAAAGGTTTTTTTTCACTAAAACCGACCGATCGTTCCTATGGCAGCTGTATGCTGTAGTCATTCGATACCAAAAGACTTCGTGCAAAGTTTGGTTAAGATAGCTTTTAAACTGATGGAGGAGATAGCATAGAAACAGACGGGCAGACGGACATGGCTATGTCAACTCAGCTCGTCATGCTGATCAAGAATATATATACATTATGTGGTCGGAGATGCTTCCTTCTAAGCGTTACAAGCATTTGGACAATTTTAATATTCCCTCTAGAAGGTTATAAAATAAACAAGTAAGAAAGTCGGTCAAGCCCGACCGACTCTGTACACTGTAATAGCAGCGCTGCTACGCAGCGAACTTTCTTTTGGTCATAACTTGACCAACAGACCAATAGATGGCGCCACTACTGTGACCATTTCAACTGACTTTTGGTCAAAACTTGAGTATAGCTCATCCGATCTTCTGCAAATCGATAAATTATCTTTTTTACTAAATATCCCTAGAAGGTACAGACCATCTATCTACAAAACTGTAGAAGATATACAGTTTTTAAGTAGGTAAGAATTGAAATTAAGGTACTGTTAAGTCACTGCTAAGTCACTGTCAAGACACTGTCAAACAAACATTTTAATTAATCGCACTGAATTCACAACTTGACCTCATGGCAGCCACTCTTCACATCCTCACTTGGCCCCCACTCCCACTCACACCATCCCACTCCACACACAACCCACCTGCTGCTACGGCAATGTAAAAGCGGCTGATTTTGCAAAATGCAAAGACAAGGGCATACCTAAAATAATCTGTCGCAAAGACAAATTTTTTATTGTTTTAGTCCCCCAGTCAGACGTCCGTAAAAGATCTTCGCTCTAAAAACTTTGACCATCTCTTTTCGACCTTGTAAATGTTATGTGAGTTAAATCTTAATGAAGGTGAATAAGAAACGCAACAAAAAATTCCTGTTTTTAGTGGACTGTATATTTTATTAAATATTGTGGAGCTCTGTCCTGCTTCGTTTGCTTGTAGTTGAATACTGAACTCTTTCGTACTGCTACGCAGTATAAGCCCAAAAACCAAACTGACATTTTAAGCCTGGGAGTCTAGATTTGCTCTTCGTTTATCAACATCCCGGTCCGCCCTGAAACATAGTTTGTGAAATGGGTAGCACTGCAAGCGTGGTGATAGAGCGCGTCAAAAATTGTAATTTTTTATTTGGCACTAAATAATCAGATGTATACAGACCAAGTAGCAGTAACTAAAAACAGCTATTTCAAGCAGAAGAAAAAAAAAATGCACAAAGCAAATCTGATGCATTTGAAGCTGATATAAGCTTTAATATCGCCGAAGTCAACCATAGGACAAAAAGTAGTGTATGAGGAATAAATAATATATTCAATTACATTTGAAAAAAAATGTATCCGTTTCAAATCCCAAAACAGGAGATATTCATATTTTTCAAAAAGTTACTTTTCCTCCCAATCAAAAATCCAGCTTTTAACCATTTTTGGCCTTGATTTTCGGATTATGTAGACTGTTTAACACATTCCGTGTTGCTGCCAAGTGTTGGAGATCCAAATTTAACCGAAAACTAGCCGATAGATTTTTTTTTGGTATTTATTATTTTCCTTTTGTAAATGTAAAATTGGCTTAATATAGCTTCCTCAATGAAGCACATTTTCGAAAAAGTAATCGTCATAAATGAAAATGCAATTTCCTGTCCTCATTGTGCTGCTTCATCATTTGCATCTTGAGAACATCTGTTTTTTGCTTACAATTTACAATATGGCTGGCAACAAATAATGCAAATGGAACATATACTACGTTTATACGCACGTCTTATTTGTAAATAACAATTTTGCGAGTGACAAATTATTACGTATAAACGATGAGTTAATTCGTTATTTGCAAAAAGCTAAGTCACGAAAACAATTACTGATTACTGACTTATTTGCAAATAGTGTGCTAGGCGTTGCCACTCTATTCACTGATTTTGCTGTTTTCAACTATATGGTAGCACTGCTATATATATTGTAATTTACATTCATATCGACTGCAGGCGAAGGAGAAAGTGAAAATGTTTAAGATAACAACTGAAAACAAACGTTGCTATTGGACCATGGCAGATACCAAAGTACTACTTGGACTAATGAAAGAAAATAAGGCCATGAAACTGCTTGATGGCAATCAGGCAGCACTAAAAATACATTTACTTACGTATGGTATTTAGCGTATAAACAGTGAATTAGTTACTTACAAATTATTTCTATTTGCAATGGCTGGCGTATAAACATAGTATTAGATGACTAATATTAATTTATTTTGCTGCTAGACACAAAATATCTAATGTGGAATAGCATTTAAAGTTCATCCATGACAAATTCTTCTCAGTAAATGTTAGATTTATTTCGGGGGCCACGCGAACCATTGTTTTGTTCATACCAGAGGTCCAACAGATGGCTTGTGGTCTCTTGACATTAGGCTTGTGGTCTCTTGACATTACATTAGAAGTCTCTACTTTCTGCAATTCATTGTGTCATTATTTCTTGCACCCGTAAGTAGTGATGACCACTTTGTCAACTAGCCAAAAATGATCGACTATCGAATAAAAACTATCAAACAATCGTCTCTCAATCTCATGGCGAGTGTGCTTAAAAATCTTCTCACAAGAGGAAAGGACCTACAGTTTGCCGAATCCGAACGGCAAAGTTTGGGAATTTTGTTTTTTCTTGGCTACATACCTCACAGTTGGCGCCAATAGCTGGTCAAGGCGATCGGATGTGTAAAAAGCACACACAACACCACAAAGGAGGCTGGTTGATCGTAAAGCTATAGCTTAAGGTCGCTAAAACAGTCACATTGTGAAAGAAAAAACTTTTTATTAGATGATCTGCGGCATGATTGAACCCACTTTTGATTATTTGATTATTACTAAAAAAAACACAATTTTGTCAAAAATAGTTCGCCACCTCTTTACGTTACTGAATCGCTCCGCATTTTTTTAAACCAAAACGAATACTTTTATACGATTATGTACATTCATTTGTTTACATCGTACTTATTGAAAGTTTTAATAGTGGGGTATTTAAATATGAGCGACCTAATTTAATACTATTTATTGGTTAAATGATATACAGTATGTAATGTATATAGAGGGTATATATGTGAACGTGTGTGTGTTGTAGTGGAGCAGTGATCGCTGTGCCTAGCGATGCATACGTGTTGACTTCTGCGAACCGAGTGACTGCTGAGAGTGGGCGATCGGACAGAGCTCAGTAAAGTAATTGCGAACCCAGACTATCTGTAACGAAATTGTTGGTGCCTTCAGCGACGCAGACCATAGGTTATTTCTTGTGGTTGTATTTTGTCAAAGTATATTTTAATTTCTCGATTGAGTAACAGCTTCGCAGGAGATCGATTGGTAGTGGAGTGGGGCGTAATATGCTGACTCATTAATTATCTGGACAGGGCTATATCAATATTTGAATTCCGGTCGAACTTCTTAAGATAGTTAAAGATAGTTTGTACTCTGCACAATGCGTTCAGCTGATCTGAAGAGTTGTCGCAAGAACTTAACAGCAGGGGATGCTGATGTGGACTTTACCACAGTGACCTCAAGCCACTTTCAGTATGAATCGACCACTAGGAAAAACGTGTTGCCTTGGAATGGGCCAGATGTGGGGATCATGTTCGTTTGGAAGATTCCCAGTGGTGTGTTGCAGTTTGTGGTGGGTCGCTACGGTTTTGTTGGCATGATGGCCACCATAAGTAGCTCCGTGCCACTGCTTCCATATTCACGATGCCTGGATACGGGGCATGTAGCGCTTTGAGTATTGCTTGTCTATCCGTATCCCGACGAACTTGTGAGATGGTTAATAGGGGGCCTAGCTGCTGGGCCATCGGACGGGTCGCAGGTTGCGGATAGCGAACGGCCTCCTCATGGAGGTTAGCTGCGAATAAGTGGGTATACCCCCCAAATAAGCAGTCCCGGACAGCCAGCGGGTGACACGCCGCAGTGCACCGACGAGGCGCTTGTGTTGCCGCCTGTTAGAAATTGCCTCACACACACCCAACTCCTACACACTACCTACCCCATCCCATCCCTCACATCTCACCCCGGGCCGGACTAAGGTGTCACACGGTCAGTGCCGAGAGTCAGCCTGACTGGAGGCCCGGGTAACAAATAGTCCAGTCGCAAACGGTGAGCTCAGGCAAGTGGCGAACGCCTGTTCTAAGTAGCTTTGCCACCGGTGGGCATCGGCCGGTGGTCGCCCGTATGGAAGCCCCAAGAAACGGCCCCTCAAACTATGAAGAAAAGTAATAATTTTAAAATACAGCAGGATATACCTGCAACCACTGTAGCGGGACAGTTCGAAGAGAGGCAGATGGACCGGGAGCCTCCAGCCCTTGTTAGAGAAAGGAGACGTGAGAACCCCACCACGGGGTCCCTCTCTCGAGGACAACCTTCCAACGGGGACAAACGTTCCAAGGAGGACTCCTTGCCTCCAAAAGGACAGCCTGGAGGCCTGCACTACGCAAATCGTTGAGGTCTCTCTGGCTCTCGGACCAATTGGTACCTGAGATACCTAAGTAATGGTCACAAACCATTTATCCAGCATTCCTGCAGGAAGGGAAGGACACACTACTACCATTCCTCAGGAAAATCATGACAAGCACTCTTCTTCTTCTTCTTTATTGGCCCGATGTTGCATCACAACCGCTTGACGGTCTTGGCCTCTGCAATGAATGCCCTCCACTCGCTTCTGCATTGTGCACCAGTGGTTCACACCAAGGTTGGAAATGTCTTTCCGCACTTGATCATCCCATCTTAGTAGTGGGCGACCCCTCCTACCTTGTCCTCCAAAGTCAGCCGCCTTCGCTTTGTACGTCTTTTTTTACTGGAGCTTCTTCATTCATCCGGATTACATGTCCTAACCAGCGCAGCCGCTGATGCTTTATGCGCTTGACTAGACTGATGTCCCTATAGAGCTTATACAGTTCGTGATTCATTCGAATGCGGTATCCATCGCCAACTTTTAAAGGTCCATATATCCTCCGAAGGATTTTTCGCTCGAAAACGCCAATCGCCTCCTCATCCGCTGCTGTCATTGTCCATGCTTCTGCGCCGTATTGCAGGACTGGGATGATAAGCGACTTGTATAACGCTATTTTTGTTCTTCGAGAAAAGGTTCTGCTCTTGAACTCCCTACTGAGCCCGTTGTAGCATCGCTTTCCAAGAGTAATTCTTCTTCGGATCTCCAGGCTGATGTTGTTGTCGCCGGTAATCATCGTCCCGAGGTAGACGAAATCCTCTACAACCTCAAAGTTGTACTCCCCCATATTAACAAATTTTCTAAGACGCGTAGACTTCTTGTCCGTGGATACTAGGTACTTTGTCTCGTCCTCGTTTACCGCTAAGCCCATCAGTTTAGACTGCTTCTCAATCTCTGAAAACGCACTGCTTACCGCCCGTTCGTTTTTGCCGATAATGTCAATATCATCGGCGAATGCGAGTAGCATTAGATCTTTATAAAGAAATGAGCCCGATCTGTTGGCATTTGGGCACTGGCGCAGTATATACTCCATCAGTAGATTAAAGAAGTCACACGATAGGGTGTCTCCCTGCCTAAAACCTCTCTTGGTATCAAATGGTTCGGAGAGGTTCTTTCCTATTTTGACGGAGCTTCGAGTGCTTCTCAACGTCATCATGCAAAGTCGAACGTACTTTGCTGGTATACCAAAGGTAGACAGGGCTTCAAAGAACCTTGACCTTATCAGTGTGTCAAAGGCTGATTTATAATCAACAAAACGAAAACAACAAACGACAGGCACTCTTGCTAATAGGTATATCCCAGATATTGAGGGAGCATTTGACAACTCATCCCATAGTACTGTCTAGAACGCTCTAATCAGAAGAGAAATAAGCCCCACAAAAGGCAGATGGATAGACTCACTTCTACGATGCAGAGAAGCCTCTGTAGTGGAAGCTGGCGAATCCATCACAGTAACTACAACTAGAGGATGCCCTCAGGGAGGAGTACTCTCCCCACTGTTGTGGAGCCTACTTGTGGATGAACTCTTAGATAGACTCGCGTCCCAGGGCACAAAATGCCAGGGATACGCAGATGACATCGTTATTCTTGCAAAAAGAAAGTACGAAGAAACCCTATGTGACATAGTCCAAAGGGGACTGAAAGTGACGATTAGTGTAAGGAGGTTGGGCTCAACCTAAAACCTGCAAAAACCATCGTTGTACCGACCACTTGAAGATACAAACTTATTAAAAAGAGACCAATACGTCTTTCCGGCTGCCTCATAACACCGGAAAAGGAGGTCATCTTGGTATCTTGGCGTCGTCTTCGACAACAGGCTAAAATTTGACAAGCACATAGAGAATACACTCAGTAAGTGTACTAGGGCACAATACACATGCAGGAGCATAGACGGAAAATCGTGGGGCATGGCACCACACATACTCCGGTGGCTATACCTCATGGTGGTAAGACCGCAGATGTAAAAGCTGCAAAGGCTGGCATGTGTATGCATGACCGGAGCCATGCGTACCTGTCCGACAGCGGCCCTACAAGTAGTGATGGAGCTAACACCACTCCACCATACCATCTGCTTGAAGAAAAAAGCCACATTACTCAGACTGAGGGATTCTGAGAGGTTGGAGAAGGCAATCCCTATAATCCTTCAACCCAGGGACGAGATGGTGGCTGAGTTTCATTTCGGCAGGAATTTCACTGTACACAAAAGTAATAAGAGAGATTGGATCTCACTAGAAGAGACATATAAAATGCAACCACACACAATTCAGTGGAACACAGGCGGGACTTTGGCACCCCAAGGAGCTGGACTTGGGGTAGCAGGACCTGGAACGAAATGGTTTGAGTCGATGGGAGAATTTGCAAGCATATTTCAAGCCGAAGTATGTGATATGTCCCGTTGCGCAGACTTCAATATGGGAAAGAACTACCATAATAGAGAAATTGTTATCTTTTCGGATAGCCAAGCAGTGCTCAATGCGCTTAGCTGCAACAAGTTCACCTCTAAGCTAGTCTTAGAGACAAAGAACGAATTGGACCAACTAGGTAGCAAGAACAAACTGTCCCAACGCTGGATACCGGGACACAAGAACATCCCCGGAAACGAAATGGCTGATGAACTGGCACGCAAGGGTGCAGCCACTGCAATGGTAGGACCAGAACCCTACTGTGACATAGGCCAACACACCATTAGGGAGCTCCTTAGAAAGAAAGAGAATACGCTAAGAACAGCCTTCTGGGTAAACACCAGGAGCATGTGACAAGCAAAAGCATTAATAGTGGACCACAACCTGAAAAGGTTCCAGAAATTAATCCAACAAGGAAAGAATGCCCCAGGATCCTGACAGGGCCCTGTACAAGCTGGGAATAATAAACACCCAACTATGTAGATACTGTGAAGAGAAGAAGGAGTCCTCAGAACATATACTAGCCCACTGCGATGCTCTAGCGAGGCGCAGATTCAGCAGATTTGGGGAACACAGCTTACCCCCCAACAAGACAAGGAACCTAGAATCCAAGAAAATCTTGACATTCGTACAGGAAATAGGGCTGCTAGGAGAGTTGTAAGCTAAGTATCTTGGTACTTGGCACAATAGTTCAGGATTGGTCGCAGTGCGCTATTCCCCAACAACAAACTATATATATTGCTTGTCTAGAAGCAGTGGGAACGACTACTGAGTGTTCGAATTGGCCCCCCTTAACACCCAGTTGGGTCCTTTGGAGAAGTGAGAGTCTTTTGCGGTTTTTGCAGTGCGAGCAGTTGTGCGCTTACCTCGAGTGTAGTCGCCCATTCAATCATCACTACGCCATCTATTGCAAATGGCTCCTGTTGAACTGCAATTGGACATCGGCTTAGGAAATCTGCGCCATTTTGCTTCTGAAACGATGTATAAGGTCGGCGACACTGCTCGGCGCAGCATTTGAATCGATATAACATTTGGTACCGATTTCGTAGTATTAAAGACTCCAAGAAGCGGGCGATGATCTGTAACAATTGTGAATTGGCGGCCGTAAACGTAGTTATGGAATTTTTTGACCCCAGCGACAAGTTCGACTGCTTCCCTGTCTATTCTAATAAATGCTCGTATTTATTTAGTACTGATCGGATGCTTACTCCACTGTTTATGGCATGTGTTCCTTCGATACGAATGCCAAGTGCGTCGAACCAGTTGCATCCAAGTAAGTTTGACCCACCACCAGACGATGATGGTTGGCAAGTTATTAATTCGTTGGCGATTGTAGTGAACTGATGTATCGATGACTCCCTTGACTGGAATGAGATTATGCTGATAGAAGCTGAGGCCTAAATCGCAATCGCCAAAATCTGAACTTCCTCAAGGCCAGATGTAGCGAAAAGTGGCTTTCTTCATGATGGTTCACGGTTGGAATTTCCACGATAGTAGATGTGAACCACCGCAGCCATCGCAAGGCTGGCGGTTCCGGAAGGAGCTCTGATCTGAGCGATTTCGACCTGCTCGGATGTCATGGTTTGATTCCTTGCATTGTGGATCATCGTGGTGAGGATCATGACCATGTCGCTGATTGCGGCTGATTCGCTAGTCACGGCTCGTGCCAAAACGCGCTGATTTCCCAACAAGATGATTTCCCTCATAATAAAAACAAAAAAGAATTCCCCAAATTTTCCACATGTTCTCTCGATCCACACGCGCTATCGATAGGCCAACTATCGATAAGAAACTGTGGGTTTCGTTCATGTTGCTGTATACACAAGCAACGAAAAGGTAGACTAAAAATTCCTGGCACAGTGTTTTTTACATGAAGTTTGACGCCGCCTAACTAGAGCGAGACGTCGAGGAGACTTCGAAGAAGGAGATGCACAGAACAGAAAGGCTATGAAGGACCTGAACATTGCCATTCGCAGGAATAAAGTAGAGAAATGGAAAACCCTATGCGACAATATCAGCACCTTCCCCTGGGTTTAAGGGTACCAAATCGTCATGAAGAAGCTTAAGACCAAAAGCGGACTTCCCCATTTAGAAGCTAAGAAAATGGACAACACAGTGAAATCATTTTTTCCCCACTCACCCGGTCAGACCAGCCGAGACAAGGGGTCCAACAGGCCATGTGGAAATCTGTTGAGCTAAAAGTCTTTAAAACGGAAAAGCGGAAAAGTTTCCGAATACCGGGATATCTGCTGTGTATAATACACAGCTATCTCGAAAATAGAAAGATGTTCTTCGCTTATTCAGAAAACAAGTACGTAAATTGAAACAATCTATACATCTATTTTTAGAACCTTCGGTTCTATCATCAGCAGACTTTGCCTATCTTCTGAAAGTCGGCAGAGGCCGTCTTATGCTAGCATTGCTATGACTGTTTGGAAATTGCAAAGGCAGCACAAGGGAAAAAACTGACAACAGACAACGCCAAATTGACTGAAGACTTTGTATATGTGTGTGCACCCGATTCGACTCTTCCGTATTAGTGGGGGAAATTCTTTCCCTTCAGTTAACGCACTTGGTTATACCAATCAATCATTAGTGTTCTTCCAGCAATCTTTCATTACTGACTCTATCGCTGGAAAAAAATGTAAAAGAACATGATTTTTGAACCGAACCCATTTCTACTTTAATTTGCTCCGGATCAGGTTCGGGTTCGGAAAGAAAAAATCGTTTTGCTACGGTTCGGACTTCCCAAAAATTCTGGAGTCTCCGAATCCGGAGCGGTTCAACTCCGGCCCGTTTTGCAGCCCTGGTTCTAAGAGCTGTCTGTATCTTTTCCTCAGAGAGCTGTTTTGTCTGTCTCGCTCTTAGAGATTAGGTTAGGTTAAATGTGTTGTTCTGTCTTCTTTGAGCTGTTCAGTCTCTCTTGCTCTATGAGTTGTTTTGTCTGTCTTGCTCTGTAAGTTTGTATTGTCTGTCTTGCCCTGTGAGCTTGCTCTGTGTGTTGTTCTGTGGGCTGAGAGAGAGCGGGACAGTGAGCGCGAAAGTAAAAGACACAAACAGACACAAATTTCGTATGTATGTACAGCAAAAAAAGCAATGATGAAACAACAAAAACAACAAAAACCAACCCTGTAGAACCCGTCTGCAAAACAAAAACAAAACAAAAATACGTGCGCTCACAAAACCTTTCGCCATAGACCTAGGTGAACAGGTGAACAAGAACAACTGAACATCTGAACAAGAACAACTGAACAAGAAACACTGAACAAGTGAACAAGTGAGCAATTTGAGTGAGTTGACTCACTTAAAAAATAAGCACAAGTGAACATGTTCAGTAAAATGAACAACCTTTACCCAACACTAGTGTGGAGCACACTGTGATTCACTGGGGGGTTTCTAGTATGTGTGAGTCCTACATACCCTTCTGCGACCGCAGACTAGGAAATGCAACCAAAAAAAAATGGCAATAGATTGCGAGAGGCATAGACACTCTGCGCGTGACTACTAGGTACTTCTTCTTGTACTCGTTTACAAGACGATGGGCTTAGCTGCCCAACAGTTTTGACTACTTCTTTGTCTCTGAAAGCGCTCTGCTTACCACCCGTTTTTTATGCTGATAATATCTTTATCGTCGGCATATGCAAGTGGCATTAAATCTTTGGGCACTGGCGCAGTATGTACTCAATCAGCAGGTTAAAGAAGTCACACGATAAGGTGTCACCCAGCCTAAACCTCTTTTGGTATCAAATAGCTCGGAAAGGTTATTTCCTATTTGGACGGAGCTTTGTGTGCTTCTCAGCGTCATCGTAAACGTCAAAGTAAAACATATAGGTTTATTGGTGGTGTACCAAAAGTAGGCAAGGCTTCTAAAGTCAATCTTTCCGAATAGCAACTTTACCGATAAAACGGTTGGAAATGGCCGATTGGAAGCAGAATTTATTGTTAATTCCCGTCCGCGTATAAAAACAGTGGACGAAGTGCTCACCATAGTCACATGCTCCTGGGATCCCGGAGTGGCTAGAAACCTATGGGTGAAGGCATTTCTGATCTCAGGCTAAGATGGGATCAGTCCCAATTATTTGCAGACCATTTCTGGAAACGATGAATAAGGGAGTACAAGCCAACGCTAGCACGACGCTGCAAATTGTTTTCCAAAACTCCGCCTCTAACCATCGGAGGCTTGTTAATTATCGTGTGAAGGAACCTCTGGTCAAAGGGACGCATCAAGGACCTTGTAAATGCAAAGGACGGTCAAGAACGCAGGGTTATCATCAGACATCAGGAGAAAACATGGTCCGCCCTGTGGCTAAGGTTGAAGCCCTGTTCGTCGGATTAAATTAAGGTGAAGGATGTTCAAGGGGAGGGGATGTTACCGCCAACATTTTAATATTACGTCCAAACTTAAAATCCTTTTTTTTTTAATGTATTGAAATACACCTTTGTCCAGCTCTGGAACTAGTCCTCGGGTCTTTTAGTGCTAATGGCATGTGTCGAGTCATCGATATGTCATCGAGACATCTGTGGCCCAAATAAAATTTCTCTAGTTTTTCGTCTTGAAAAGCGCACACGTGCGAATAAATGACTTGTCTGAATTATTAACTAAATTGATTGGCGGACTTTCTTCTTTGGGATAAATAGCGTGGTCGGGTCGCAAGGTTTCACGCAACGCTTCCAGAGTCCACCTTGCATTCCTATGATGCGCTTACAGCGGCCATGCGCTATCAGTTCACTGTAAGTGCGCATATGGAATACCATTTTTTCCACAACCACATGCAAGGTCCCAGAGAATCGCTTGACGACTTTGCCATTGACCAAAAGCGCCTGGGACGAGCAGTGTTTAGTGAGCTGTGGCCAGCGACATATAACATCATATTGGTCCAGCGTTTAATCGATGATACTCACAAGACCTATCAGCAAGTGCCGATTCTCACTAGTAAGCCTAGCACACTTATAGACGCGGTGAATATGGCTAACCGCATCGACGATCAGCCATGTTGACTGCAGCAACAGCCGAGGCCCAATCGCAAACTCCAAAAAGAAGTCGTCGAATCTCTTGCGGAAGTGCCATGCTCAGCCCAGGACAATTACCTAACCCTGCGCAAACGTCGGAACACTAGATCGCGCCAGCCTTCTGTGGCGGAGGTTGGCCATAAGTCACAGCGCGCCCAGCGAATTGCCAATCGTAGCTGGATCAATCTCAGCAGATGACTCTGGCCCAGCGCATACAAATCTGTGCGCACCCGATGTTTTCTGTGCCCAAGTTTGAACTAAGACCGAGGAGGCTTGCGACTGCCAGGCCCGCATGTTGCAGTTTTGTCACCTGCACCAGTCAAAGCGGAGTCCGCCTTAGACACTTTGCCCGTGAAATCACGTCGAGACGAGAGCTACAACCAGGTGACCCCTAGCCCTAGACCAGCCTAGCAACGTAGTTGAAATGTTGAATGTGGCACATCCTCCCCTGCTACCAGTTCAATAAACGGAATCATCCGACACATCGAAACATCCCACTGAGAGCCTGCCGCCGTCAGATCAAACACGCGACGGACCATGTTCTGTAATGGTCGCAAAGACCATTGAAAAAAATAATCCAAAATAAAAACCCAAAACATAATCACATTTCGTATATACGAACAGTAATATCAAATTAAAACCCTTGGAAGTAATCCACAGAAAACGGATTCAGCATGGTATTTAGATCACAGATTTAAAAGTGATCAAAATCGCGCCAAATAAGGCACAGTTATCGAATTTACAACCCTACGATCGCTTAACCTATCGATATCGGCAGGGTTGCATACGATATATTCATCTGTCAAACTAGACATCCGTCTGCTTCCTTCTACTAGCTTTCTCCTTTTCTTTACGAGCGATCAAAGCGAGCAGACGTATTCAAGCGACATACACTGGCAACAAAAGAAACAACTTAATCCAAGTTTTTCTAAGCCATCCTCATCGCTTTTGCATCCCTTTTAAGGGAAATCAAATTGTCATCCAGTTTAACAGAAACCAGGTTGGTAATTTTGTGAAATTCCGAGAAACTCCAAAACAACAATACTAATTCAGGTTTGGCCATGTGCCTGTACCTTCTCCTATTAGATTTTTGGATGGTTACGACAATATAATTGTCCGTGAAAGGTTATCGCCCAGGCCAGCGACGGTTCAGCCAACGCAGCAAAGCCTTAGAGCAGGCAGTGCAGAGTCGCCAACGCCAGCAAAGCCTTAGCAGCGCAGTTTCATCCACTTCAGAGAG
This sequence comes from Lordiphosa magnipectinata, assembly GCA_037044535.1. Taxonomy (NCBI): domain Eukaryota; kingdom Metazoa; phylum Arthropoda; class Insecta; order Diptera; family Drosophilidae; genus Lordiphosa; species Lordiphosa magnipectinata. Next base: position 222,405 of record JBAMBO010000828.1, read on the forward strand.
GCTGACCGCCGTCAGCAAAAGTCCCACACCATTCATCAAAGTCGGTCCAACAATAACCCGGGTCCTGATCTGGCCATTTCCCAAATTTGAGGTCGAGAGTGGGGGGCCTAATAGTGGTTGCGGAGAAGTTGAGCCGAAAATAGTGATCGTGACACGAAACTCCAGGGTGAAAAAGAAAAAAAAGAATACCAATAGAAAGAAAAGGGCAAACGTCCAGAAAAAACGATGAAAACCAAATTAAAATCTTAAAATTCTATATATTTTTTTTATGTGTAAATTGTTCTCTCTGGAGTTTACTTGCAATTCAACGCGCCAAAGATACGAAACAATTAATATTACTAAATTCAAGTATGTGTGTGAGTGTGTGTGCATTGGCGAAAAACTCTAAATGAGCAAAGCATAAAAAGCGCAAAGTAAACCAAGGAAAGTCCGCCAACGCTAACGTTTATACAAGAGGTACAAAACAAAACACCAAATCTAAAATGTTAAACACATATCACCCCAACATATATAAAAATCAACATCAACAACCACAACAAATTAACGAGGAGGCCTCCATCGTCGATTGCGTCTGGTGAGTGAAATCTCAAAACTGAGCACCCTGTATTTTACGGTGCGAAAGTTTTACACATGTGCAAAGAGAGTGATTTATTTAAGAGAGTGATATCGTACGAACTCTAAAAATTCCTTCTTGAAATAATTAAGAGCAAATAACATCATAGCGCAAGCTTAACTTGGCTTGAAGTTCTTACGATCTCCTTTCTTAGTTGGATTTGTGTTTCAAATGAACAGTGAGCCTTACCAATGTAAATAAAATCGTTGTTTGATTATCTCACATCGTATTCGCGTCTTTTTCATATTCAACTCGAGCTTTTTCTAAACTTTAACGGTAACGTTCTCTACCATTCCACTCCAGTTTTTATATTTTATCGCTGAAGCCGTCAGCTGATTCGAAATTTAAAGCAAACTTACAAAGAGACAACTTCTTTTGTTTTGATCATGTTGTCATTTTTATCGTAACGTAAACTATACCATACTCTTCGTTATGTAACAATAAGAAGATAATGAATTCAAAAAAAAAAAAAAATTACTATACATATCCGCACGCATACCCATATATATATTTTCTATATCTTTAATTACTTAATTCTATAAATTATCAATTACCTATATTATCTTTTACAGCGGTGAATTAAAAGTAAATGAAATGAGAGCAATAATTAAAAAGTAAGCGAAAGTGAATGAAGTAGAAGAACAAAACATAAGAATGAATTTTGAAGATAAATAACCCTAGAAATTAAACGTTATATTAAGAGACCACGATTGAAAAGTGAATCAGCGAATAATTTGTATGATTAAATTCATTAGGGTGACCCATGTAGTATTAAAACAAAGTATCGAAGCTGAAAACAAAATTAAAAATTAAACTTAATTACTTCGACATGAAGAATATTTCGGTCGTCTTTGGTTCCTGTTTCTGAATGTGCGAAATGCTTCAGAATAAAAATAACACTTTAAGGAAGTTACCTTTGTCCTAAGTGGATAACAATGATAGAATTAGGTAATACATTTTACAAGTTACGGATGTATCTGCTGACTGAAAAGTTATTATTGGTGAATATATAATTGAATTTGATTTTGAAAATGTTTGTGTAAAGATTGTTATTTCCTGAGTCATGGGGTCGAAAAGTTAAAATGATATAGCGTGTACATTTGGGGATCTGCTAACGCTAATCCATTTGCAGATCATGGTCGGGTTGGGTACAGAAGGTGTAGGTTGTTTGTCACCTTAGACCACACCGCCTGTCGGAACAAAGACATAGCCATTAAACTTGTTTTCCCTTTTCCTTATTCCCTCGTTTTCCCTTTCTCCTATCTTTGATTTTGTTTCGATCGTACTTGTGGGAATCTTCCGTGCAAGTTCGAGTCGTTTAGCCTTTTTGTATTGACCGGTTTAAGCCGATATGAATTAGGGCTTTAGGGACTCTATAATAAATATTGTGTAGTGTGCAGTTGAGGCAGCAGCAAACAACCCCCCCACATTCCCGTAAAGAGCTAGTAAATCAATGGGTCCCGCTAGGCTGTCTGCACTCCTGCGTTCCAGAGACGAAAAAAACTCCTGGCCAACGATTACATAATTTTTGGCGCCCAACGTGGGGCAGGTATTGTCAGAGTTTCAGATAGTCGTGTTTCGCAGACTGATCTGGATTCCGACGTATAAGCCCCAGAAACTGTTTTGTTTTTGAGAAGAGAAAGTTTTTTCAAAGCTTTGCTGCTTTGGATCTCGATAATTATTGCTCGTGCCAAATTAGGTCGACCAAGTGTCTAAGCTAAGAAGAAGTTTTCCAACAATCAATTTACTGCTAACATCGTGTCATTGTGAAGCAAACTAGAAGAGCGAATCTAATAGATTGTGGATCCTGACTTAAAATTTTAAATGGCGAAAACATTGCAGATATTAAGCTCGTTTTATTTTTCGTTTGGATTTTAGTTGTTGTTTAAAGAAACAGTTTTATTAGTAAATACTCATAATAAGCTTCTGGAACTCGAGTATTTGCGCAGGCGAATATGATCGACCGAAGTATTTGTTATAATATTTTTGCTGAAATTAGTTGTTTTGTTTTAGATGAAAATTTGAATGCCAGACCAAGTAGTGGAAAGTAAGAGTATCTAGAATCGGTATGCAGTTTGTAGTCGTGCTGGATATTCGAGTAGTACGGATAACGTATACTTGACCGCCGAATATGGGCAGTATTATTGATTTGTGTTTGTATTCAAACTAGAAACTACATGTAGAAACAATAGCCCAAAAATATTTCCCCAAGTTAATGGTTTGTTTTTCCGACGTTTAATTATATCATTTTGTTTTCGATTCCCGTATATGACAATCAGGAAAATTTTGTTTGTAAATATGCCGTTACAACACAGTTTTACGGAAAATCAGCCTTCAGCACCAGCTGAAGCAAACAGGTGCACAATTTGTGAAGAGCCAATGACAAATACACAAACGTGTTGTGTGACTCCTTGTCAACATGTTTTTCACCGACAATGTATTGAAAGTCGATTGAACACCAAACCAGAATGTCCAAATTGCTTTGTAGAATTACAAAAAGCAGATCTTAAGATGGTGATAGGAAATTGTTCTCCGAAAGCAAAAAAATCTTTGGTATACCCCCCTCGTCGACCACAAACTCGAGGTGTGTCGAAAGCAACCAAAGAAGTAGTACCGCCAGCCGAACCAGATATTGTGGGGATGCAATCGCTAGAAGATAGTAGCGTAAATCTGGCAACAGGTGATGTGAGTCATAGTACGAATCATGCGGAGGTTCGAGCTAAGAAACCAGGTGCAATTAGACGCAGAGGGAGACCAGCTCAAAATCGAAATCCACCACGCTCCGATGAATTAAATTTGCAAAGTATCCAAACCATGATTGAGCAAACAGTGACCCGAGTGTTGTCCAATATGCAAATTCCATCGCATTCAGATCCTCCAGGGTCTGCTGATGAAATGCAGACACATGGAAGTAATCAGGAAGGCTCGTCTCAAGGTCGTTATCCACTTGGACACCATAAAGTTGCGGATGTGATACAAAAATGGGGTGTTCATTTTGATGGAACCTCACAAGGATTGTCCGTTGAGGAATTTATATATCGCGTTGAAATATTAACGAAAGAAAATCTTTCAAAAGATTTTGAAGCGTTAAGTCGAAATATTCATTTGCTTTTGATAGGAAAAGCCAGAAACTGGTACTGGCGTTTCCATAAACAGGCTGTAAAGCGAACTTGGTCAGCATTTTGTGCAGCGATTCGATCGCAATACAAGGAAAGCCGCTCGATTAATGAAATTCGAGAGCAGATTCGTGCTCGTAAGCAAAAGCCTGGTGAGAGTTTTGAAACTTATTATGAAAGCATTTGTTTGTTAATGGATAGATTACCTACTCCCCTAGAAGAGGACGAGTTGGTAGAAATCGTGCAAAATAATTTGCTAACCGAATTCAAAGAAAGGTTGCTTTTCGAAGAAATTTATTCTATTGCACATTTACGAAGGCTTGTACAGAAGCGTGAAAACTTCTTACGAGAAATAGGTCGAATGAAACAAGCTCCTATTCAAAAGGCCAAATATACAACCGGCTATAGAGTATATGCTTTAGAAGAACCAGAAAGTGAACAGTGCTCTGAAGACGAAGACGTTGAAGAGGTTGCCGCGATTGAGGCAAATGGATCTTCTCGATTTGTTTGCTGGAACTGCGATGTGCAAGGTCACAGGTGGGATGACTGTCTCGCAGAGAGGCGGGTGTTTTGCTATGGTTGTGGTACTCCGAATGTGTACAAACCTCAATGCCAAAAATGCCAACGAAATTCGGAAAACCGAAAGAAGGGGGCAGCCCACAACAACAGGATGCCTCCCAAATAGATTCGTCTTTAAACTCTTCAGATACTGTATCTGTATCTGAGACCTCAGAAGATATTCCACTAGATAATAGTATTCGATTTAAGCCTTATCATGAGAAACTAAGAAAATATTTAGAAATAAGAGAAAGAATCTTTTCTGATGATTGTATTCGAGGTCGCAGAAATACTCGTCGAAGACGAAAATACATAGGAATGGTAAAAAAGAAACGGAATTTATTGATTGCTACGGTCTTTCAAAATGCAAATGACTTACGTAGCTATGCGAAGGTTTCCTTTTTAGATATTGAAGAATTAGGATTATTAGACACAGGAGCAAATATAAGTTGCCTTGGATCTGAGTTAGCTAAGTTTGATTTTAGTAATTATTCGCAGTTTAAGCCTATAAGATCTCAGGTCAAGACTGCTGATGGCAATTGTCATCAAGTACTTGGCACATTGCGAGTACGCATGAACTATAACGGAAAAGAAAACGACATTGAACTTTATATTATACCCTCTATTGTGCAGAATCTGATACTAGGAATTGATTTTTGGCGTATTTTTAATCTCGCCCCAGGGATTATCAGCTCTGTATCAGGCCCATCTGCAGAGGATGATTTTGTAGAAGATATTAAGTATCCCTTGACTGATCGAGAGTTACAACAGCTCGATACGGTTATAGGATTATTTCCAAATTATGAGAAACAGGGTCTTGGTCGCACCACCTTAATAAAACATCACATTGAAGTGGGAGAAGCGAAACCCGTAAAGCAGCGTCACTATCCAGTTAGTCCGGCTGTAGAAAAACTCTTGTATGCCGAGATAGACCGCATGCTAGCTTTAGGAGTGATTGAGCCTTCTAAGAGTTCTTGGAGCTCGCCTATGAGAATGGTGCTAAAACCATATAAAGTGAGACTCTGTATGGATGCTCGCAAAGTAAATGATGCTACTAAAAAGGATGCTTATCCTTTGCCGAGCATCGAGGGAATATCCACGAGACTTCCAAAGGCAAATCTGATTACAAAGTTAGATTTGAAAGACGCCTATTGGCAAATCGAACTAGCCGATGATTCTAAGCCTTTGACAGCATTCACAGTTCCTGGTAGACCGTTATATCAGTTTACGGTTATGCCATTCGGACTGTGTAATGCTCCTGCCACGATGTGCCGCTTGATGGATGATTTGATTCCTCCTGACTTGTGCCATTGTGTGTTTGGATACATAGATGACTTGTGCATTGTTTCAGAAACATTCTCGGAACACCTTTCTGTCTTGGTGCGAATAGCAGAGCAATTCAGAAAGGCAAATTTGACATTGAACCTTTCTAAAAGTCAGTTTTGTGTGACTAAAATCTCCTATTTGGGGTATGTCATTGGATGTGGCGGAGTTGCTACCGATCCATCCAAGATTTCGTGTATCTTAAATTGGCCAACGCCGAAGAATCTGAAGCAGGTCAGAGGATTTTTAGGAGTCTGCGGTTGGTATAGAAGGTTCATACCCAAATTTGCAGAGGAGACGTTCCCAATTACTGAGACTTTGTCCAGTAAAAAGCAGTTTAAGTGGACTGACGATGCTCAGTCAGCCATGGACAGGCTGAAGAAGCTGTTGACATCCACCCCAGTACTGCAAAATCCAAAATTTGACGAAAAATTCTTTCTCCATTGCGATGCCAGCGATTATGGAATTGGTGCTGTGCTCGTACAGTTAGGGGAAAACAATGAAGAAAGGCCCATAGCCTTTATGTCCAAAAAATTGTCTAGAGCTCAACGAAACTACAGCGTAACAGAACGCGAGTGCTTAGCTGTGATTCTGGCCATCGAAAAATTCCGCTGCTACTTGGAGTTGCAGGAGTTCGAGGTGGTTACAGATCACTCTAGTTTAGTTTGGTTGCGACGACAACCGAATGTGTCTGGTCGGCTAGCGCGATGGATCTTGCGATTGCAAGCATTCAAGTTCACGATCTCTCATCGAAAAGGTAAAGATCACATTGTGCCTGATGCGCTATCTCGATTGTGCGAGAATGATATCAGTAGCCTTGAGTTGGAAGGACCTCAAGTAGATCTTGACTCTCAAGAATTTTTAGCTCCTGATTATGTGGAATTGAAACAAAGAGTTGACAATGATCCTGATAGATTTCCAGATTTGCGGGTAGTCGAAAAGTTCGTATATATTCGTACACAACATGCCACAGGAGATCCTTCTCAGGATTCCCAAAGTTGGAAATTATGGATTCCGGAAGGACTTCGATTAAATATGATTCGTCAAGCGCACGATAGCGTTCTGTCTGCCCATGGAGGTATGCAAAAGACAATCGAAAGGTTACGCCGCAATTTCTTTTGGCCTGGCTTGTCAAAAGAAGTCAGAGATTATGTACGAGACTGTGATACATGCAAGGAAACGAAAGCAACAAATATGGTGCTTCGTCCTCCAATGGGAGAACAAAGTGTGTCCTGTCGGCCTTTCCAAAAGCTGTACATAGACATACTTGGTCCTTACCCCAGGAGCAAAAATGGTCATATTGGACTCCTCATTGTCCTAGATCATTTCAGTCGGTTTCATTGGTTGTGTCCTTTGAAAAAGTTCACGACAGCGCCTATCACAGATTTCCTATTGAAAAATATTTTTCATTGTTTTGGAGTTCCGGAGACGGTTATAAGCGATAACGGTTCTCAATTTAAGGCTAAGGAGTTTGAAGCCTTTATGACCAAACATGGAATTCGGCACGTTTTTACTGCTTTATACTCTCCGCAGAGTAATGCAGCGGAAAGAGTGAATCGATCCTTGCTTGCGGCCATCAGGTCATATATTCGCTTAGATCAGCGAGACTGGGATTTATATCTCACTCACATATCGTGTTCACTTCGTTCATCGCTACACCAATCCATAGGATGCTCACCCTATAGGGCATTATTTGGATTGGATATGATCACTCACGGAGCAGATTATAACCTGTTGAAAAAATTATCCTTATTGGAGGAACCCCAAGCGTTAGCAAGGGAAGATATTCTGGCTCTATTAAGGGAGCATATCAAAGCAAATAGTAGGAAAGCATATGAGAAGAACACAAATCATTATAACTTGCGATCCAAACCTGTTTCCTTTCGAGAAGGACAGGAAGTGTTCAAGCGAAATTTTAACCTCAGTAACTTCAGCCAAAACTACAACAAGAAACTCGCAGCACAGTTTTCAAAGTGTCGCGTCAAAAAGAAATTGGGAAATGCGTTTTATTTATTAGAAAATCTACAGGGGAGAGAAATTGGAACATATCATGCTAAGGATTTACGTAGCTGATTCCAGCTAATCTGCCTCCTGCTAGTCGTTAGAATTATCTGGTGTGTAATGGTCGCAAAGACCATTGAAAAAAATAATCCAAAATAAAAACCCAAAACATAATCACATTTCGTATATACGAACAGTAATATCAAATTAAAACCCTTGGAAGTAATCCACAGAAAACGGATTCAGCATGGTATTTAGATCACAGATTTAAAAGTGATCAAAATCGCGCCAAATAAGGCACAGTTATCGAATTTACAACCCTACGATCGCTTAACCTATCGATATCGGCAGGGTTGCATACGATATATTCATCTGTCAAACTAGACATCCGTCTGCTTCCTTCTACTAGCTTTCTCCTTTTCTTTACGAGCGATCAAAGCGAGCAGACGTATTCAAGCGACATACACTGGCAGCAAAAGAAACAACTTAATCCAAGTTTTTCTAAGCCATCCTCATCGCTTTTGCATCCCTTTTAAGGGAAATCAAATTGTCATCCAGTTTAACAGAAACCAGGTTGGTAATTTTGTGAAATTCCGAGAAACTCCAAAACAACAATACTAATTCAGGTTTGGCCATGTGCCTGTACCTTCTCCTATTAGATTTTTGGATGGTTACGACAATATAATTGTCCGTGAAAGGTTATCGCCCAGGCCAGCGACGGTTCAGCCAACGCAGCAAAGCCTTAGAGCAGGCAGTGCAGAGTCGCCAACGCCAGCAAAGCCTTAGCAGCGCAGTTTCATCCACTTCAGAGAGGCTGACCGCCGTCAGCAAAAGTCCCACACCATTCATCAAAGTCGGTCCAACAATAACCCGGGTCCTGATCTGGCCATTTCCCAAATTTGAGGTCGAGAGTGGGGGGCCTAATAGTGGTTGCGGAGAAGTTGAGCCGAAAATAGTGATCGTGACACGAAACTCCAGGGTGAAAAAGAAAAAAAAGAATACCAATAGAAAGAAAAGGGCAAACGTCCAGAAAAAACGATGAAAACCAAATTAAAATCTTAAAATTCTCCATCGTCGATTGCGTCTGGTGAGTGAAATCTCAAAACTGAGCACCCTGTATTTTACGGTGCGAAAGTTTTACACATGTGCAAAGAGAGTGATTTATTTAAGAGAGTGATATCGTACGAACTCTAAAAATTCCTTCTTGAAATAATTAAGAGCAAATAACATCATAGCGCAAGCTTAACTTGGCTTGAAGTTCTTACGATCTCCTTTCTTAGTTGGATTTGTGTTTCAAATGAACAGTGAGCCTTACCAATGTAAATAAAATCGTTGTTTGATTATCTCACATCGTATTCGCGTCTTTTTCATATTCAACTCGAGCTTTTTCTAAACTTTAACGGTAACGTTCTCTACCATTCCACTCCAGTTTTTATATTTTATCGCTGAAGCCGTCAGCTGATTCGAAATTTAAAGCAAACTTACAAAGAGACAACTTCTTTTGTTTTGATCATGTTGTCATTTTTATCGTAACGTAAACTATACCATACTCTTCGTTATGTAACAATAAGAAGATAATGAATTCAAAAAAAAAAAAAATTACTATACATATCCGCACGCATACCCATATATATATTTTCTATATCTTTAATTACTTAATTCTATAAATTATCAATTACCTATATTATCTTTTACAGCGGTGAATTAAAAGTAAATGAAATGAGAGCAATAATTAAAAAGTAAGCGAAAGTGAATGAAGTAGAAGAACAAAACATAAGAATGAATTTTGAAGATAAATAACCCTAGAAATTAAACGTTATATTAAGAGACCACGATTGAAAAGTGAATCAGCGAATAATTTGTATGATTAAATTCATTAGGGTGACCCATGTAGTATTAAAACAAAGTATCGAAGCTGAAAACAAAATTAAAAATTAAACTTAATTACTTCGACATGAAGAATATTTCGGTCGTCTTTGGTTCCTGTTTCTGAATGTGCGAAATGCTTCAGAATAAAAATAACACTTTAAGGAAGTTACCTTTGTCCTAAGTGGATAACAATGATAGAATTAGGTAATACATTTTACAAGTTACGGATGTATCTGCTGACTGAAAAGTTATTATTGGTGAATATATAATTGAATTTGATTTTGAAAATGTTTGTGTAAAGATTGTTATTTCCTGAGTCATGGGGTCGAAAAGTTAAAATGATATAGCGTGTACATTTGGGGATCTGCTAACGCTAATCCATTTGCAGATCATGGTCGGGTTGGGTACAGAAGGTGTAGGTTGTTTGTCACCTTAGACCACACCGCCTGTCGGAACAAAGACATAGCCATTAAACTTGTTTTCCCTTTTCCTTATTCCCTCGTTTTCCCTTTCTCCTATCTTTGATTTTGTTTCGATCGTACTTGTGGGAATCTTCCGTGCAAGTTCGAGTCGTTTAGCCTTTTTGTATTGACCGGTTTAAGCCGATATGAATTAGGGCTTTAGGGACTCTATAATAAATATTGTGTAGTGTGCAGTTGAGGCAGCAGCAAACAACCCCCCCACATTCCCGTAAAGAGCTAGTAAATCAATGGGTCCCGCTAGGCTGTCTGCACTCCTGCGTTCCAGAGACGAAAAAAACTCCTGGCCAACGATTACAGTTCTCCTTCTGAAGAAGCAGAGGCCGTCCTCGCCCTGTTGTTCCGGAAACCGCCGCTTCACGAGATTTCCGACGAGCCAGCGTCTTCACAGTCCACTACCCTGTTCCGCTTTCGGGTGACCATAACCAGGAGACCACAATAGAACGTCCAGCGTGGGACAACAACGCCGCCTGCCAAAGCTACGTATACATTTGGTAACCTCGGTGACCAGAATCACATTGTTTCCTCTTGTTACAGAAACGTTTGGTTCGCTTTATAATCGACACAGACGCCGCCGTGTCGCTGCTGAACGCCGGAGACCTCAAGGAGCCAATGCTTGTCACCCCTTGTCAGGTGACAAGACCCTCCTCGGTGCAGTTTGTGGCCACAGCCAAAGCCATTTTGCGCTTGGCTATTGCTGGCCGAAAACTTCAGCACAATGTGTTAACGGTAGATGGTGATACCCCCATCCTGTTGGCCATCGATTTTCTTTCTCGCCATGAAGCAACCGTGGATCTTAAGGCGCTTCACCTGAAGTTTGCATGGGGATCGGCGCGATTACATGCTCCTAAAGCGAAACTTCCCAGCCTTTTGTATACCACGGCTAACATCAAAATTCCGTCACATAGCGACACTCACAGTCAAGTTCACTGTGAGACGCAGGAACAGAGATCCCTCGCTATGCTGGAACGTATAGTCCATTCTCAACTGCCTACTTAGTCCAACCTGGGCCCAGCTCCAGAACTAGTCCCCGGGTCTTTCAGTGCTAAGGGCAGGTGTGGAGTCTTCGATATGTGATCGAGACATCGGTGAAACCGATGACATGTTTTTAACTTATCTCTCTAATTTTCCGTCTTGAAAAGCGTACACGTGCAAGACTTGTCAGAATTATTAACTGAAGTGATTGGCGGAATCTCTTCCTTGGGATAAATTCTGTCTACTGCTAGGCTGCGTAAGTCCTGTTTACCTCTTTACTGCACTGCGTGCGCTGTCCCACCGGCGGGTGATTTGGCCCCCATCACCTAACTAAGACTAGTACTACCGCTGGGCTAACCATCACAAGTCGACATCCAAGGGGACACAAATTCGCTATCGTATTATTTATTTAGCTGTTATCAAAATTCAAACATTGCTCCTTCAATTAGGCAACCTTCAGGTGGGTGGCCTAATATCCATATGTATGCAGAATAGAACCGCTTAAGTCTTCGCTGACGATGGGGTCTAGCTAGAACAGTAGCCAGTCGATTAGAGTGGGAAACGGTAAGGAAGGAAGTATTTACGTGCAGAAATAAATTGGGGGTCGTCCACGGTTCTTTTTTAATTGAATTTTAAAATTTTAATCCCAAAAGCATGTTTCAATCTAGCTAGTTTTTGAAAATGTGTCAAATTTGAAGCCGTGAATCAACTTTAAGGTGAATTAATCTGTTGGTTGTGAAATAAATTTCCATTTCAAAGTTCTTATCAATGTCGGAATTCGAGCTATGACCCGTGAGTTTATAGTGCCTCTCGAAACCCGCGACAAAGAGACGTTGATAGACATTATAAAAGAGCGAATTGCCGACGGCTCAGCCATAATGTCCGATTGTTGAAAGTCATACAATTGTCTAGAAGACGAGGACTATATCCATCAAACCGTGAACCATTCGAGAAACTTTGTGAACCCCAAAATGCAAGCTCACACAAAACATAGAGCGACTTTGGTGTGACTTAAAGGGCAACATTCCACACTATAGTCGACGCAAAAATCACTTGGGATATTTGGCTAAGTTCCAACTTCACAAAAAGTTTCATCTTCATTCTGTGAAAGTTCATAAAATATTCATGGCCATTGGACAACGTCCAATGGACATGTGTACAATCCAATGGTAGAATTAGTTTTGAATGCAGATGTGCATATTGACGAGGTATGGAAAACAAAGGAAGGACCAGCGATTTTAAAAAAAAAAATTTCACTTTTCATCAGCTGTCGTAATATTATAAATATATAGCATTCCCTTAGGATTCCGAAGCTGAGGCATAAAAATAATGACGAAGACGCTGGTTCATTTTAAATGTGGAGTTGGGGAAACCACAATAAAAACTTGATTTACATGAGAAAACCCGAAAATGTAAAATTCATTTAAAAAAGAACCATGGATGACCCTCCATTTTTATTCATTCACGTAAATTCCTTTGCAATATTTATATACAATAATTTTTTGAGGGCGTATAAAAGACAATTACCTGGGAAACTAACTGGTCCCTGTAACTTTTTGAATAAGCCTCTGGTTTCGCATATGTATTTAAGAAATATTTTACGCAGCACATTTTTCAGAACAATGACTCACGGATGTTGCAACTTGCAACTGTGAATCGCAATTTCAGATTTTTTAAAATTTCACTGGTTCCTCTTTAATGTACTTAATCAAGCCTGTTCTCAATTTCACTTCCACGACAATTTATCGAAAGTGGATTTGATTCCTGTTCTTGCAACCCCCAACCGACAAAATTTGTCATATTTAAAAGTTTTGCTTGTTCATCGGTGGACTGAAAAGTAATTGACAAAATACTCCCTAGTACAGTGGCCAGGTGTACATAAAGTGAACTTTAATTAATTTTGTGATCAATTTAGCAATTGTTAGAATAATTTGTTTTGCATTTAAACCAAAGTTCACACAAGCAAACTAATTTGTCAAAAATATCGAAAATTTAACAAAATTAACATAATTGAAGAGAAAATTATGTGTCAACTCAATCGGAAAAAGCACCTGCACGTATACGCATACGTATGGCTTCAAAAGCGTCATTGTTTCAATGCGTACCCTGTCAAAAAACGTATGCGCTCCTCAATACGCATTTCTTAAAAAGTACGTATACGTGTACTTCATAGTGCGTATGCTTATTTCAACTACGCTGACGTATACTTCAAAAGTACGCACACTACGTTCTAATATTTGAGTCATACGCACACTGCGCTTATTTTCTATGCGTATACGCACTTTATTTTATTGGTTTTCTACGATCCTCTTTCAATCAAATAGCGAGATACTGCGGGAAACCCGGCATTCTATTTTTTAAAAATATACTCTACTGCCGCACCAAATATTAAACATCCTTAATGGCGTGGATTGGACTAAACACAGAGTTTTGTGATTAAAGCCTTAGCGTTTAGAAAAAAGGTGGTCGTCCAGAAATTTCTAGTCATAGTTTTTCTGGATCTAATGGGGGCGTATGTAGTGAGGTAAATCGGCTGATCGGTTCAACTTGGCGAACCCAGCGCGATCCTGGCTTACTGCGTCTCAAGTCGACTCACACCTCCTCGTTAGTGACCACTGTAAACAGAACGCTTTGCATCCGCAAAGCTTCTGGCTAACGTGAGCGGTGAGCCCTCCCTACAGGGTACAATATATAGGGTTGGTGCGTCGGGTTTGGTACCCACCGCCGTCAAAAAACTCCACCAATGAAAACTGCGACAACAATGCCCCCTCTGATGACGACCCACGCAAACGTTTTAAGGACCACGATTTGAGGATATGCACCTGGAATGTTCGCACCCTCAACAGAGAAGGTGCTGGTATTCAGTTGGTGAATGTCCTTGAGAAATATTCATCGGACGTTACCGCACTTCAGAAAATGCGATGGATTGGACAGGGGAGCATGTTGAAGAGAACATCAACAACCAATGCACCCTTGGAGATCTACTACAGGCTACGTGCTTCCAAGCATGAGTTTGGATGCGGCTTTGCAGTCAGTGCATGACTTCGTCGCTCTGTCATCAGTTTCACACCAGTGGTCATACGACTAGCCGCACTCAGACTTAAGGCTAAATATTTTAATATTAGTCTTATCTGTGCACGCGCCCCAACGGAAGACAAGGGCCCTTCGATAAAAGACGAATTCTATGAGCGCCTGGAACAATTATATGAGCGCTGCCCCGATCACGACATAAAGATCGTGCTTGGCGACTTTAACGCTAAAATTGGGAGAGAAGGAGTTTTTGGCTCGACAGTCGGCCGATTTAGCCTTGATGAAACAAACAACCTCCGGTAACGGAGAGAGGCTAATAAATTTTGCAGCGGGCAGGAACATGGTCATAAGTAGTACCAGGTTTAAGCATCGCGACATCCATAAGGCGACCTGGAAGTCCCCTGATCAACTAACGCGAAACCAGATTGATCATGTTGTGATCGACAAAAGGCATTCATCGAGTGTTCTAGACGTGCGTGCGATTCGAAATGCCCACATAGACTCGGATCACCACCTTGTTGCAGCCAAAGTACGCACGCGGCTCAGTGTGGCACATGCCTCACGAACTAGTACACGTCGAAAGCTAAATGTCGATAAGCTGCAATCACAACGGACCTCTGAAGCCTACACAGCTAAACCACCCAACTGCTCAGGGAAAACTCACCATTCCCTTCTGGTGTATGTGAACAGTGGAATCACATATCACACTCCATGAGTATGGCTGCCAAGGAGATGATCGAATACGCCGAGCACCCTCGAAAGCAGACTTGGTATGATGAGAACTGCCGCGACGCTACTGCAGAGAAAGACGCTGCCTACAGGAGAACACTGCTGTCGGGAGCAACGCGCGCTGTTAAAGAGCAATACCGGAAGAAATGGAGTGAGGAGAAGCGCCTTTTCAGAAGGAAAAAGAATGAGCGAGAAAGGCGCATGCGTGAGGAAGTCGAGATGCTATTCGGCATGGGAGAGACTCGAAAATTCTATCGAAAGATTATACGACTAGCTGAAGGTTTCAAACCCGGAGTCACACATTGCAAGGACGAAAATGGAAATCTGGCGAGGAGTTGGTAAGGTGCATGCACCAACTCCTCAGCAGAATATGGTCCGACGAGAGCATGCCCGAAGATTGGAGTCTAAGTGTAATTTGCCAACTTTTTAAAAAAGGAGACCCTGCAGTTTGCGCCAACTACCGTGGGATCAGTCTACTTCCCATCGCATATAAGTTTCTGTCGTGCATTATTTGTGAACGTCTAAATCCGCTTATTGGCACACTGATCGGACCTTATCAGTGTGGCTTCAGACCTGGTAAATCCACCACAGTCCAGATATTCACATTACGACAAACCCTGGAGAAGACCTATGAGAGAAATATTAAAACCAACCATCTTTTTGTTGATTATAAATCAGTTTTTGACACACCGATAAGGTCAAGGTTCTTTGACGCTCTGTCTACCTTTGGTATACCAACAAAGTACGTTCGACTTTGCATGATGACGTTGAGAATCACTCGAAGCTCCGTCAAAAAAAGGAAAGAACCTCTCCGAACCATTTGATACCAAGAGAGGTTTTAGGAAGGGTGACACCCTATCGTGTGACTTCTTAAATCTTCTGATGGAGTATATACTGCGCCAGTGCCCAAATGCCAACAGATCGGGCTCATTTCTTTATAAAGATCTAATGCTACTCGCAAACGCCGATGATATTGACATTATCGGCAAAAACGAACGGGCGGTAAGCAGGGCGTTTTCAGAGATTGAGAAGCAGTCTAAACTGATTGGCTTAGCGGTAAACGAGGACAAGACAAAGTACCTAGTATCCACGGACAAGAAGTCTACGCGTCTTGGACAATTTGTTACTATGGGGGAGTACAACTTTGAGGTTGTAGAGGATTTCGTCTACCTCGGGACGATGATTACCGGCGACAACAACATCAGCCTGGAGATCCGAAGAAGAATTACTCTTGGAAACGAAACAAAATTAGCGCTATACAAGTCCCTCATCATCCCAGTCCTGCAATACGGCGCAGAAGCATGGACAATGACAGCTGCGGATGAGGAGGCGATTGGCGTTTTCGAGCGAAAAATCCTTCGGAGGATATATGGACCTTTAAAAGTTGGCGATGGATACCTCATTCGAATAAATCACGAACTGTATGAGCTCTATAAGGACATCAGTCTAGTGCATAAAGCAACAGTGGCTGCGCTGGTTAGGACATATAATCCGGATGGATGAAGAAGCTCCAGTAAAAAAGACGTACAAAGCGAAGGCGGCTGACTTTGGAGGACAAGGCAGGAGGGGTCGCCCACCACTAAGATGGGATGATCAAGTGCGGAAAGACATTTCCAACCTTGATGTGAACAACTGGTGCCAGCTCGCACAGTGCAGAAGCGAGTGGAGGGCATTTATTGCAGAGGCCAAGACCGTCAAGCGGTTGTGATGCTACATCGGGCCAATAAAGAAGAAGTATAGAAAAAGAATCTTAACCGGATCATTTTACAAAGGAAATTTTCGCTTTATTTCTAACATATGAAAATCATGCTAGCACTAATACTCAACCCAAAGTGCATGGTTGAACTATCTGGTATCTGGGGCAGACCCGGGAAGACAGTTGAATTAGGATACGTAGAAATTACGTAATTATTAAGCTTTTAGTTGTTTTTGTTTTGAAAAATTGTTTAAAAATGTAAATCTATTCTATTAAAAAAAAAAAACAACTAATATAACAATTAAACACCAAAAAAAAAAAACACTTATATTAGTGAGAGGAAGGACGATACAGGAAATAGTTTATTCTAGTCTTTTTAATATGTGTTCTACCTAAAACTCTCTACTTAGTACGTCCTTGCTAAGGTTCTTTTTCAGCAGGGTTCCCCAAGAAGAGAGGGCGGAAAATGTCACTGTCTCTCTCTGACACTCAGTGATGCATGACTTCAGCAAAGCATTCGGTGTGAATTTCCGAGTGTGTTCGGACCCTTGGGGCTAATATTAATGTTTATGGGAATAGCCGTGAAGTTGAGCAAGAGTATTTGGATGTGTAGTCGAAATCCTACTGCATAGCCCAATTTGTTATACAATCCTTGATAAAATCAGGGCTGCTAACTCAAAAAATATTTTGCGCAGCCCCGCTCACGGATTCGCACCAAAATTAACAAAGGTTAAGGTTTGAAAATTTGAGGTCCGAGAACCTTAGCTTATCCCCGAATTAATTGGAGAATCAATTAAGTTGTTAATTGGCCGGTTGTGGTGCAGCGGGCAGTGTATGTGGCTGCTGTGCAAAAGGTCGTGGGTTCGATCCCGGGCCTCGGAACATCTAACACAAAAAAAAATTGTTTTTCTCCTAAAACTGTTACACAAACAACCATTCTCACCAGCAATTAACGCTACCTGTTGTGAAGCCATGAAAAGCTTCTCAAACATTGCAGTTTACTGTTAAACTGTAGATCCCTTTCTCTTGTGCGTAAAATTGAAGCACACTTGTCAAGCGATTGAAAGAAGTTTGGCTTATGGCCCTTTGGACTGTGTAAAGCCAAATTTTTTTTTTAATATAATTTATTTGATTAGTGTGAGTTGGCTGGCTCTAGGTCCGAAAAAGTTGCGTTTGTTCACAACTGTATACAACTTATGCATTGTACCACCAAAAAGAGCTGGTTGCCTATACAGAACTGTTTCATCGTTATCCCTAACGACTCTTCAGTAGGCTTTTCGCTGAAGAAAGCATGATTGCCAACTGCCTCTCCATACAATCATTGCTTAGATCAGTTGGGAACTGCTAAAAGCAATGAAAGCAAAAATAGACAAAAAAAAAGCCTACTGAAGAGTCGTTAGGGATAACGATGAAACAGTTCTGTAAAGGCAACCAGCTCTTTTTGGTGGTACAATGCATAAGTTGTTTACAGTTGTGAACAAACGCAACTTTTTCGGACCTAGAGCCAGCCAACTCACACTAATTAAACATTAGAAAGGTCGCCAAATAAATTACAAACATATAATTTATTTGTTAAACAAGCAATATGAAAACAATTAACAAACAACTTAATAAAGGCTATATTCAACACGACGCAACTCAAACTTTGTAATGCTTAAGTCCTTTTATATGAATTGGTCAAGAATAACCAAATTACTTGCTAATAGTAATCATTGTTAAATTAAATACTTATATATATATGCCAAATTCTATGTTATCGAGAATACCAAGGACCAGATATGTGTAAAATTAACTTATAAGAATATTGCTACGTAAATCAAAGAGAAGAAGACTATAAAGACACGAAGACTATAAAATTTCATACAAACGCAATTCTTTTTTATTTATAAAATTTCATAGAAAATTACAACGTACGCATAAATGAAGCAAAAATCAAGCAACATGGAAATGCTTACTGCTCACTTAAAGTACGTACATATATAATGCGTACTTTTCGTAATGCTTCAGCGAACGTATACGTATTTTAACTTTTGCGTCTACGTAATACGCATACTCAGTTTTTTTGGGGTGCGTAGTGTGCGTACGCGTATTTTAAAAAATACGTTGTACGCACGTAGTAAGCATTAATGACTACGCATTGCAGTTCACTGCTGCACACATCGAAAAAGATGACTCGACCACAGCCTGTGGTGCCATATTAGACACCATAAAAGGATCAGTTGAGGCCATTAGCCGGATTGACGATGACGACACAAACACATTGTTTTGTATCAATAAACAAATGGAGCTCAAGCAATTGACAAATAAAGATATGAAAATACAAATGATGAGTTTTTTATATGTACATTATTGATTTCGACTAGCCCGATAATTTAATATCGCACTAAGTCGGTAGCTTGTCAGTTGCTTTTCACACACCACAGGTTTGTGGAAAACACAAATTTGTCGCAAAACAAATTTTCGATTAAGTACACTAAGGCAAATTCAATACAAACTTTCGAAATTTCGATGCACATTTATTTGACGTGTGTGTGTGAACACACCTAGACAAATTCGGACACAAATCAGATAAACTCCGCCATGTCAGTTTGTGTAAATTAGTTTGAGCATGCGAAATAAGCTTTAGTTTTTAAGTAATTTAAAGTCCAGAATTCGGCAGTACAAGCAAAAATGAAAAGTAACACTAAATATTCGGCTTCTCTAACTTTCGATCGTTTCGTTTAGACATGTGGTTTCTCGATAGCTTATAGCCTGATCACACTAGAGTCCATCTTCGCGGAATGGTAAGAAGATGGTGCGAAAATTAAAATTGGCGTTCATACCGCCACCGTCCACCATCATTGTCTTAAGCGCCGCATACACCACACAAGTTTTTACGCCAAACGCTAATGCGTGTTAGTGAAATATGGGTGTATGCGTCACACGCATGCATTTGTGCAAAGCGAGACTAAAATCAAAAGCGTTTTGATTTTTTGGGTTCTTTGCGCAAAGTTTTCATGTGTTTTTGCGATGAGTGTGCGCTTTGCGCAAATTATGCTCTGTTCGAAGCAAGTCGGTACTTGCAATCATGGAAAAAGAAGCGGAAGCAACGGCAACAGCCGTGTCTTCCTCCATATTTACTCGCCGAGCACTTGCTTCAAACTGAAAAGTGAATGCGTCTGAATTTGCACACAAATTCGCAGTCTTGTAGTCATTGCGTTCGGATGTGCCTTTTGAATTATTTCGCGACAATGTCTCTTTCTAATCGCGCTGAATGCAATAACGAAGTGTCGACTTCGCAACTTCTCAGCTTTGATGCTGTGCGTTGCTCTTCATTGTGCCGTCGCGTTTTCCGTTTGCCCTGTATTGAACTCGGTGCAGATGCTACTTAGCAGTTTATAAACTCTCCGATCTTAATTTGGCAATGTGACTATTGTGTTGTGACAAATGATTCGCATTTTATCAGATCTAAATGTTAAAATTCGCAACCTAGAAAATCTATACGGTAACTTGAAATCTATGATTAACAATTCTTTTAAATCAAACATTGATAAGAGTGTTCCTAAGCCTAATAAAGAGAATGTCAACGCCGTTCGTAATCCTAAGCCTGCTGCTACTCTGCTCCAGCTGCAGTCTGATCCGGTCACTGACCCTCCCACTGGACTTCTTTCATATTGTGCTGATGCTTCTTCGTCCAACAAATCAGCTAATCAACCACAACATCGACCTGCTGCAGGAGCTGGCCCTTCTGAAGGGCATCTTTTATCTTCTGTTGCTGCTTCAATTTCTTGTTCGGAGGCTGATGACTTCGTAACAGTTAGAAGAAAGACGAAAAAGAAGCGCGTCAATAACAACAAGTGCTTTGTTGGTGTTGCGGCTTGCTGTGACGATTTAAATATTCTGACCAGCAATAAATATATCCATGTCGGTAAATTTCCCACCCTGACTGAGCCGGAGTTTTTGATCTCCTACGTATCGCGCAAACTTAATCTACCTTCGAATAATTTATCCTGTGTCAAATTGGTCAAACGGGACGCTGATATCTCATCATTAAAATTTAAAAATTTTAAGCTGGGAATTCCAGAGCCGCTTTTCTCAATAATCTACAACAAGAAATTTTGGCCGCTTTCGATTTCGATTTCCGATTTGTCCATAGACCGCGGCCGGTAGCTAAGGTTACGGCTGTCAACTTGCTGGTTGATGGCATGCACCAACGGACTTCTACACCAGTTCATGGAGTTACAAAATCGCCAATTTCAAAAAATTTCCTTGAATGGCGCCTATGGTGTCATTGTTTGCAGCAGCTGGCATCGTAATCTGTGTGCTAAAGCTAGCTGTTCAGCTCTCTCTTCTTCCCACCGCTCTGCTGTCGCCTGTGTTGCTTCTCGCTCTATGCGATCTTCGCTGTGTTGCTGATGATCGATCTCGTCTACAAGCTGCTGCATTGCTGCTCTCCCAGTTTGCAACTCTTTACCACCCACTCTTAATGTTATCGCTATCGTCGGTTGAGTTCGTTTCCTCGACTGTCTTTTAAGCTGTGCAACATTCCAACACTCTCTTCAATACCTTCGCCGCTGTGGAATTATGCGCTGTATTCATTTGCTGCTGCTGCTATCAACCGCTTGTCGCTGTCGGCTTTTTCTCAGCAGCCCATACCCTCCTTTCCTGTATCACCACTCAAGTTAAGGGGGGAGGTAGATGAACTGCCACCAATTCGAGTGTCAACGCTTCTTAAATATTGCTATGTACACCGTGAGCCGCAATTGGCCTTATGTGATGCTGCTAACATCCTAGCATCCACCGCCGCCTGCCATGCCCAGCCTACTCCTGTTAATTCGAGGGTTGCTCCAACATTGGGCAATAGTGGTACGCTTATTATTTATTTTCAAAATATTTCTGGCATGCGAACAAAATCGGATTTGGTGCATTTGGCGACTTCGAATTGTGACTTTGACATAATAATATTGGTTGAAACCTGGCTCAACTCAAATTTTTATGATGAGGAATATTCCGACACCATTCTTTACCAAGTATTTCGCAAAGATAGGGACGCCTTAAGAACGGAGCGAACAAGAGGAGGTGAAGTATTGGTGGCTATTATGCGTTTTCTCTATTGCAAATGTGTTCAACTTAATAATAATGACACGCTTTTGGACCAAATTGCGGTTCTTGTAGTGGGCACCTTGGGTCAACTCTACATATGTGCTTCCTATATACCTCCTTATAGTGACTATGACGTTTACAAAGCGCATTTGTTGAACATATTAAATGTTTATAAGCATCTGGAGAATCATCAACACCATTGCGGTATGGGAGACTTCAATCTGGGCTCAATTGTGTGGGCTCAAGATCCTAATTCTTCGGCTATGGTGCCGAGTAATGTTCACCAGCCACATGAAATTTTACTTCTTGATGATCTTTTTTAGTATGGGCCTTACCCAGATTAACAGTGTTTTTAACGTTTTGCATAAAATATTATACATGCGTGTATGTTTTAACGACCTTTATGTTAATTAAAACCTTCAAATTTTTTTGCCGGCTCTATTCGGCAGTTCGTTAGTT
Source organism: Lordiphosa magnipectinata (assembly GCA_037044535.1). Taxonomy (NCBI): domain Eukaryota; kingdom Metazoa; phylum Arthropoda; class Insecta; order Diptera; family Drosophilidae; genus Lordiphosa; species Lordiphosa magnipectinata. Next base: position 244,335 of record JBAMBO010000828.1, read on the forward strand.
CCGATTTTAATGCCTCCTTAATGAAATGTGATTTCCCCATTGCCACTTGTGATATGCATCACAACTCTTTATTAATTAATATCGATATAATATCGCCAACATTCTTCTAATTTTGATTTTCACCCTGATCCTATAAGTCTTAGTTCTCTTAGAAGCTGCATTTCAAATGTTAACTGGTCGTTGGTCCTCTCGCATGCTAATTTGTAGACGTGTTATGATAGCTTTATTAATGTTGTTCTGAATATCGTCAATAAAAACTCTCAGACACAAACTTCCTTGGTACACAAAAGGTTTAAAAAAATTGGAAAATCTTCGTAATAAGTTTTACAAACGCTTTACTTATAGCAATGATCCCGCAGATGGCGAAAAATATCTTCTGCATAAACGTGAGTTCGAGTTTTTAAGTAAGTTTTTATACATGCAGTATATATCGAACGTCAAAATTCGATAAAAAACTAATCCAAAGTCATTTTGGAGTTTTATAAACTCGAAAAGGTCTACATCTTCCATTCCATCGAATATGAGCTTTGGTTCACTGTCACCAAATACGTATGATGCAATATTGAATCTGTTTGCTGCCTTTTTTGGCGCCAATTTTGAGCCAAAGAGTGACTGGGATGACCAATTTACTCTTGAGTCCATTCCTTCGATTCTTAATGTCGGCATCATTCCCATATCGGAAGATGACGTTTTGGAAGCAATCAATGACTTTGATGACTCATTCAAGCCAGAAAGTGATGGAATTTCGTCTTTTCTTCTCTAGAATTGCATTGCCGAGCTCTGTAAGCCTCTCGCTATGATGTTTTCTAAATCCATTGCACTTGGCCAATTTTTAAATAAGTGGAAGGTAGCCTTAGCTATTATACTCTGTACCAAAGGTACACAGAACAGGGAGTAAGGGGTCATTTCCGACCCTATAAAGTATATATATTCTTGATCAGCATCGACAGCCGAGTCGATATAGCCATGTTCGTCTGTCTATCTGTATGAACCCACAGATCTCAGAGATGGTAAGAGATAAAATTTGACATGTATGGGACATATACTTCTTATAGTTGCAGGCAGATCAAGTTTATTTTTAATTTTCGCCATGCCCCCTCCCGTCCCCGCAATTTGGAAAAAACGTCATATCTCCCACAGTTTTCCTGATAGATTGTTCGTACCTTCTATATATCTAGCAATCAAAATTATTTATCGATTTGGTAAAGGAATGATCAAGATCGGATGAAAGATACTCAAGTTATGAGCAAAAAACGGCCAGTTAACACCACCCCATCCACGGGTGGTGAGATCTTGGTGTGTGAGAGAGAGAGAGAGTGAAACTTAGAGATGTGCGTGTATAACTCGTGAGCAAATGCGAGCTGCGACATTAAGGGTACAGAGTATGTTATAGTCGGGCTTGACCGACTTTCTTTCTTCTTCCTATTCACAATAAGGATTCAAAAAGCGATGTCTCCAATTATAGGCCAATTGCAAAGCTTAGCAATATATCTAAGCTCTTTGATCCCAACAGCATGGTTTTTTTCCTGGCCGTTCCACAGTTACAAATCTAACAGTATTTAGCAATATTTGCATCTGTACTTTTGAAAATCGTTGTCAAGTCAATGCAATCTACACAGACTTTTCTCTAAAGCATTTGACAAAGTTTGTCGTAATGCCCTTTTATCTAAGCTCTCTAAGCTTTGTTTTCATTCTTCCATCCTCAATTGGATTGAATCTTATCTTGATGTCCGATCGTATCAAGTCCTCATTAATGGCAAATGTTCAACATCTGGCCTCCCTCAAGGGAGTGTACTGGGTCCGTTGCTATTTACGCTATTCATTAATGACATGGGTTGTGATTGCCCTTCAATGTGATCTGAATTCTGTTGCCGACTGGTGCGCCCGGAATGTACTGCCTCTGAACTTTTGAACGTTCTTTTACATATGTAGCATTTGGAAAACGCGAGCTGCCGATTCTAACCTCGAGTTCCATTGCTCATCACGCTTTGAGTCGTCAATATGAAGCCTTGGATTTAGTGGTGGTATTTGACTCTAAATTTCAGTTTTCTGAGCATCTAAATTAAATCCTCCCTTATTCAATGCTCGGCTTTGTAAAGCGCAATTCTAAACAGTAATGATCCTTATACACGGCTAAGCCTGAACTCTGCCTTAGTGCGTTCTAGGATTGAATATGCTTCGCTCATCTAGAATCCTTCCGCTAACGTTAATGTGAACAGGCTGGAGCGTCTGCAAAAACGATTTCTCAAATTTGCACTTGTCAATTTACATTTTTCAGAGCCTTTGCCACCGTATTTGAGTAGATGTCGCCTCATGTATATTTCTACCCTTGAGGATAGAAGGATAATTGTATCCTTAATATTTTTAAATGACATTATAGTCGGCAATATTAAGTGTTCTACACTGCTTGGCAAAATTCCATTTAATGTTTCGCCCAGGTCTTTACGTGCCATGGTTCCATTAAGAGTGGGGACTCATAGGACCAACTATGCCGATCCGAAATCTCGAGCACTTCTTACATACAATAGGCTTCCAGTTGGCATGCGGTTCGGTTTTAGCAGCAACAATGTTACTGTTAAACAATTATTTAGGGACTTTTTTATTTAGTTTAATTGTTACTGTTAATTTTAAGTTTTATTGTAGTAGCCAGTTAAGTTTATTCGTTGGCGAAATAGACTAAATAAATAAATAAATTTGTGTGGTGTATTCGGTGCTTTATTGTAAACACGCCACCAATAAATTAAAAAATTAAGAATTCTGTAAATTTAACGATTGTGTTGGCTCAATGCATAGAGAGGTTGTTAGAAAACGACCGACAAATGTGTGATATGGACTTATTAAAAATGTTTATAGACTGCCCAGTACATCGAAGCATTTGGATGCAAATGAGTCGAAGCAAATAATTTAATGACATTAAGTGAATTTCATTTTAAAATCGGAATAAACAGCTTTGGGAATATGTATATTCAATTCAAAATTACTGTTCTGCTGCTTATATTTTAGTTTTTCCATTTTTTAGTGGTGGACCCAAAAATATCTCTTGGAACAGGAACATAATGAGATAGGAACATCCCCAGCCTGACGGTGGAATATTTTAAGAAAATTTGGTATTGCAAATTCTTACTTGTTTGACAATAACACGTTTGACAGGAAAACGGTATATGGTGACTACTGTGAATTGGCTATTATGCATCCAGTGCCGATCTCGTTTGGCGCGTGGTTTGCAAAAGATAAAGAGAGAGCAATTTCATTCGAAATTAAGAACAGGAAAACGAAACCGAATCTGAATTGCGTTCGATTTACTTTTCAAAAATAGAGGAAAGCCGGTTTATATACCCTTGTAGCTTGTATAATTTATATAAATTATTATTTATTTAAATTGGTAGCCTGATTCCACAGACACAAATATGTACATTCGGCCAAATGTACATATATTTAACAAGGCCTTCAATATACATTTTCTACACCCAATTTCAATGGCAGCTATACGATAGATATAGTTGTCCTATCAAACTTGGTGGAATTATGTGAAAGCACTGAAAACTTATAAATACGAGGTTTGGGGACGTTTGCGTTGAAGACAAAAAAGGTTTTTCTCACTAAAACAGCATTTTCGTTCCTATGACAGCTATATGCTATAGTCATGCAATCCTGCCGGTTCCGACAAATGTGCAGCGTATTTGTACCAAAAGACTTCGTGCAAAGTTTGGTTAAGATAGCATAGAAACAGACGGATAGACGGACGGACAGACGGACATGGCTATATCAATTCAGCTCGTCATGCTGATCAAGAATATAAATACTTTAAGTGGTCGGAGATGCTTCCTTTTATGCGTTACAAACGTCTCGACAGTTTTAATATACCCTCTACAAGGGTATAAAAATAGAGGAAAGCTAACTTCGACTCGACCGAAGTTTATATACCCTTGCAACTCGTATACTGTAAAAAATAAAGGTTTTGAATGTTTTTCCTAAAACAATATCATTTTCGCATTGAACATTGTTAGTTGAGAATGATTTCCCAAGCTCACTAATAGATTGCGTCATGTTCGTGTGGTCAGTTGTTTATATGGCAGCTATTTGATATATTCATCCGAATTTGATCAAATTTGTGTTGAAACAGATAATATTCATAACTGGAACGTATAAAGACGCTACCATTGAAAACAAAAATGTGTTTTGCACTAGAACTACTATTTCGACCGATCGCTCCTATGCCAGCTTTATGATATATTCATCCGATATGGATCAAACTTAGCAGAGTTATGTGGAAGCATATAATATTAATAAATATCAGGTTTGGGAGCGATAGCATTGAAAATAAAGTAGTTTTTTATAGTAAGACTTCTTTTTGGACCTATCTTTTCTATGTCAGCCAAACTATATAGTTGTCCGATTTTCATCAAGCTTAGTGGAATTATGAAAAAGCATTTCGAGGTTTGGGGTTGCATTGAAAAAAAAAAATGTTTTTTAGACTAAAACTAGTTTTACGACCGATCGTTCCTATGGCAGCTATTTGCTATAGTCATCCGATCCGGCCGGTTCCGACAAATGAACAGCGTATTTGTACTATAAGACTTCGTGCAAAGTTTGGTTAAGATAGCTTATAAACTGACGGAAGAGAAAGCATAGAAACAGACGGACATGGCTATATCCACATAAATATACATACTTTATGTGGTTGGAGATGCTTCCTTCCATGCGTTGCAAACATTAAAACAATTTTAATTTAGCCTCTGCAAGGGTATAAAAAGCAGTGAAGCTGAGCGTGATTTTCCTATTATGTTCGTTCTAATGGGATCGTTGGGAACGGACTTTCTCAAAACGCCAGAAGAGAGCAATTTTATTCTGAATGCAAAAAATGATAATGAAACGATGTCGGAATTGTTACTGCGTTTCAAAAAGTTGTTGGATTGAGAACATGCATTTCCATTTCTTATTCTGTTAAGTAGATTGAATCAGTTCAAAAAGTATCGATAGTATCGATAATAAACCACATCGAACATTCGTTCATCTCTAGCCTTATTAGTATGACTTTGAATTTTTAAAAGAAGAGAAATATAGTTTTTGTTGATAGCGCAACAGCAGAATGCCAACGTTTAAAGTTAAAGTGAAATGGGGTCGAGAACTCTATACAGATATTGATGTTAACACGGATGAGGAACCTATATTGTTCAAGGCACAACTTTTTGCGTTGACTGGCGTTCAACCGGAACGCCAAAAGATTATGTGCAAGGGTGGCATCCTCAAGGATGATGAATGGAACTTGCAGCTGAAAGATGTATGCATAGGTAAACTGGATATGCGTTTGATAATTAAGAATGTTTTGTGTTTCAGGGCGCTGTTGTGCTGCTACTAGGAAGCAAGGAGAAAGTGCCAGAAGTGCCTACAACACCAGTTAAATTCATCGAGGACATGACCGAGGCGGAGACAGCTACAGCGGTGCGTACATTGTATTGTTAGAGTTTTTAATTCGGAAATCATACTGAACTGTTTTAAACAGATGCGACTGCCAGCCGGGTTAACCAATCTCGGTAATACGTGTTACATGAATGCCACTGTCCAATGTTTAAGGGCAGTGCCTGAGCTGCGTGAAGCCTTAAACACTTTCAGTCACGATGGCTCTGATTCAACCTCGTCTGCTTTTTCGATTTCATCTGCAATGAAAATTGTGTTTTCGCAAATGGAGAAGGGGACGACTATCACTCCAATTGTGCTTCTGCAGGCTTTGCACAGAGCATCGCCACAATTTGCACAGACGGGCGAAAACGGCACTTACAGACAGCAAGATGCCAATGAGTGTTGGTCTGAGATTCTGAAAATGTTACAACAAAAGCTTCGACCCATAAACGAAGAACCATCTGATAGTATCCAGAAAAAACAAAGGTATGTAAATGCTCAACTCTTGTTGTGTGTTCCCTTTTAACATCCTTCATTTTGGCTGCCTTGGTGATTCCACATATTTCCCTTTTTTTATACTCTGTAGCAAAGGTACAAATAGGAAAAAAGGTAAAACAAGTATAATGTGTTTGTGCAAATGTATGTAGCATCTAGAAGAAAGAATCTCCGACCCTATTAAGTATGTTCTTGATAAGCATCAAGAGCTGAGTTGATATAACCATTTCCGTATGAGCGAACAGGTCTTGGAGATGCTAAGATCTAGAGGCTCGAAATGTGTGGAACGTAGATTCTTTGTTCTTTTATGCATAGCTGTTAAATAATGATTAATGATCGTAATCATTAGATATTTGATTATTTTTATTTAAGAGGTAAAATAATGAATAAAATACGACTATTTTCATAGTAGTTCTCAAACTATTGCCGTTCGGATTCGGCGTTAAACTGTAGGTCCCCGTTTCTCTTGTGCGAAAAATTATAAGCACACACGCCAAGAGACAGAAGCATGGCCTGGCCTGGCCCTCTGGTTGCTGTTGAGCCAACTTTACGTTTACAAAAGGTACACAGAGTATATTAAGTTTGTGCAAAAGTATGTAGCATGCAGAACGAATCATTTCCGACCTTATAAAGTTTACTTATATATATTCTTGATCAGCATCAACAGCCGAGTCGATATAGCCATGTCCGTCTGTCTGTTTGTATGAACGAAGACATATCTGAGATGGTAAGAGATAGGTTTGACATGTATGGAACAAATAATTCTTATGCTTGCAGGCAGATCAAGTTTATTTTTAATTTTTACCAGGCCCCGTCCCGCCCCGCAATTTGCAAGAAACCTCATATCTCCCACAGTTTTGTAGATATATGGTTCGTACCTTCTAAAGATATTTAGTAATCAAGATTATTTATTTTATCATTATTTGAGGCAGGAATGATAAATTTAAAGATGTTATAGTCGGGCTTGACTATCTTTCTTTTTTGTAAGGTCTGTGTTATGGTCTATATGAAGTGGTTCGTGGGTGAATCTTAAAAATGGTACTCCATTTCGAGGTTTTTAAAATTGTTTTTGGAAAGTTATGGCCGTCCCACCATGAAACCTTTTTTGGAGTACTGAGGGATTGTACTATTTCCTAATTCAATAGGCCATTTGGCCAGCTGTTTGTAAGTTATTCATGTAAGCATCAACTTCGTCTATTTCATTTGACACACTTGTGTTTAAACTCGTGTTAACATCAGCTACTTCTCTTACATTTTTAACAGACTGTATTTTGGAAGAATGTTTCGTTAACAGTCCAATACATACTTCTTTTTGCTCAACTGTAAGTTCTACATCGTATCTGGGATCTAAGAATATACGACATAGAAAAGCGTAATTTTCAAACAGATTAACTTTGCGTTTTACTAGTCTGATACAATAATTTGGCCAACTTACATTAATTTTTTTAAACCTCAAATTTGCATAAAAATTGCCAAAAACTTAGTTAGCCTTCTGCAAACTTTAAAAACGATCAAATTTCATTTAGCTTATTCCAGACTTTCTCTGGCAAAAAAACTCCTTATTTGCCAAAGCCAAGGTCATTGTAAAATTTTTTTCGTATCCTGCTCAATTAAAACTGCCAGCATATTATAAAGGTAGTTCTCCAACGAGTATCACAATCGATATCATTTTTTTTGCCAAGTTTCTGCACAAAGCAATTGCTTTTGAAAATTCAGCTTGCTTTAACACGTCATTGATCGCCAATTGAAATGTATGATCACTGCTCATTACGTATTGAGGAATAGAACATTTCAGGAAAATATTCCCATATGATTGATTATGTTCAGCCTAACGAGCAGCGCATCTCACTCCTTTTAAAGAAAAAAGAATTTAATAAAAACGAGAAGGCTAAGCTAACTTTGTCCTTAACGAATGCTTAGCAATACATTTTCGCCAAATGAAAAATCATTGAGGGCGATGTAATTTCCACTGCCCGGAGGTATACCGGAGGTATTCGAAGGTATTCGAAGGTATACAGTACCCTTAAATAATTCTACTGAATCAAATGTGTAAATTCGGCCAAATGTACATATTTTTGACCAGGTCTCCTATATACATTTTCTTCACCCAATTTTTATGGCAGTTATTTTATCAAACTTGGTGGAATTATGTGAAAGCAAAATAAATGCTGTTCCAATCCTCTATATCCTGCATTTTGTTTTGCATAAAATATTTTTTTAAACAGATTTTAAATTCAACCACAACGTTTGCCATCTCAAAAGTTACCTTAATGAAAAAGTAAAATGAAAAAGGGGAAATTGAAATTTTATGTGGCAACTGAAAGACCACCATGGCGGTATAAAACCTTAAAATTTCGAATTTTGGTTATTTGTTACGTAAACTAGAAATTATTAAGAATTTTTTGCGCATTGAGGAATATAACATTTCAAAAAATTAATTCCAATACAATTTTGTGCCGCGTGTGTTCTCTGATCAAGAATATATATACTTTATGTGGTCGGAAATGATTCATTCTCCCTGTTACATACTTTTGCTCAAACTACACTATGTGTATCTTGGTACAGAGTATAAAAATAATATACTGCAAATACAATATCTTTGCATCCCGCAAAGGTGAAATTCTGAAAAACTTTTAAAAATCGTGGAACATTGCGGTTATAGCCTGAAAAAAATAGTTGCTCACTTCAGAAATAACTACCCATATGTAGAAACTTAGGCAAGTGCCAAGTTCAGTTTAAACAAATTGAAAGTTATATAATTATTTCATAGGTGAGTGTGTGAGCTGGGTTCGTACGCACTGAGGTACATAAATATGTACACGCATATGCAAGTGAGTTCGCGCGCCGAAAGAGTTTCAAAAAAGGAGCGATTGCTAGCTGCTGTCAAATGCACAGTCCTCATATATTCACTAAAAACTGGGCAAAGTACGGGAAATGGTCATGCGGGATAGAAATATTTTCAGCATCCACTTGACAGGAAGGTCCTTACTAGACCCTTAAGACTAGACGGGATAAAATTTAACATGAGTATAGGCCACTGCATTTATCACGCCACATTCTGATTTCTTTTTATCAGTGACTAAACCAATTTTGTAATACTTGGACGCGGACGAAGTCGCGGCGGGTTCGGCTAGTAACCCCTATATATGTATCTAAATGGTTTATATAATTTATAAATATTTTTAATTAATTAAACTGCTTTGTGCCAAGCCCCTCTATCTTTAATGTTCTTTAGTATAGCAACTTGGTTGAATTGATAAAAATGGAAAAGATAAACCCAATCAAGCAACTTCAATTATCAAGTTAAACCCACATAAGTGTGTTCACGACAGTTGAAGATTAATTTTAATTTTTTAACAGATAACTTGATAATCAAGTTGACGTAAAAACCTTAATATTTTTATGAAATAACTATTGTTTTTTTTTCTTTTTAGCTCGTTTATTGAACAATTCTTTGGTGGTACCTTTGAGATCAAAATGACTGCAGACGAAGCTCCCGACGAACCTGCCACTGTTACAACTGAAAACTTTTTGCAGCTTAGTTGCTTTATTTCTATGGAAGTAAAGTATATGCAAAGCGGCCTGAAATCGGTAAATAATTTTCGTCAATTTTGATATGGTGTATTGTGTAAAGTTCTTTTTTTTTTTTTAGAAAATGAAGGAACAGCTAGTTAAGAACTCGGAAACTCTGGGACGTGATGCACATTACACCAGAAACGTGAGCCTTAATAAGATGTGCTAGTGGTTAGTGATTATAATTGTGTTTTATTACAGTATTTAATTAGCCGACTCCCAGCTTACTTAACCGTCCAGTTTGTAAGATTCCAATACAAAGGAAAGGAAGGCATTAATGCAAAAGTTCTGAAGGATATCAAGTTTCCCATTGAGTTTGATGCATTTGAATTGTGTACCCCTGAGTTACAAAATAAGTTGTGTCCAGTGCGTTCAAAGTTCAAGGATATTGAAGATAAAAAGATGGAGGTGGATGCTAATCCATCGGAAACAAAGGATGAGAACGATGAAAATAAATATGAAAAATTCTCATTTGACGACGATTTGGGAAGCAATAATTCTGGCTACTACACATTGCAAGCTGTCTTGACACACAAAGGTCGATCAAGTTCTTCTGGACATTATGTGGCTTGGGTTCGTTCCAGTTCCGATATTTGGTTCAAATTTGATGACGATGATGTGACTTCTGTAACCACAGACGAAATTTTGCGCCTTTCTGGAGGTGGAGACTGGCATTGTGCTTACGTTCTACTGTACGGACCCAAACGCTTAGCAAAGCCTTAGAAAATGGTTTTATTTTCAAACAAAATTTGCATTCGGATTGTTTAAACGAAATGGTATCAGTAATTTTGAATAAATCCCTAAACCATCAGCAATATATCATTTAATTTAATCATTAAGACATAAGTGATTCTGAATTCTTTGACGCTTTTTCGTTGAATTTTCCACAGTTTAGTAAGTGGTAGCTTTTAGTTAGTTATTCCAGAAGTACCAGTTCTAGAAAAAACAAGTGTGAAATTCTGTCTATCGGTTGTCCCTGGCTTAAGCTTACGTACTGCCAAATGTTTATGACATATTTCTTGTTTACACCAAATTGCTCTGGAAAACTACTACTAAAACTATCGAAATGCGCGGAGGATAAAAGAAAACTTTATTAGCTACTAATAATCGTAATCGTTCGTGACCCTTTCAAAACAACAATCACGAACTGTCTGACGGCGATTAGTAAATGCAAAGCTACCTGGCAGGATAGGTGTGGAGGTGGCAATATAATGGTAGCATTAGAATCTACCCTTGCCAAACAATCCGGCAAAAGTGTTGGCCGCACGCATTGCCCAAGTGGACCAATTATCGGCGGGACCGGGCGTCACGACCACGACCAACGTGACTACTAGTAACGGCGGCGGAGCAACAAGTTTCTAATGTATACCCCTAGGTTAAGATCAAAGCGTTACTTAAATTATGAATTCGGATAACATGGAACTATTTTATTGTTGGCTTAACCCTGGGGGAACTTAAGCAGCAAGGCCAGTGTGCCTATGATTAGGGCTGGGCATTGAACTAGTAGCCACGGTTGCCACTTTTAGAGCAAACGCTCCAAAATGAAACTTTTTATTCTAGTTGGAGCGCTGGAGTCTTTTTTTTTTTTTTAAACACAGCTTTTTAAGCAAATCAAACAATATTTTTCATAAGTTTAAAAGTATAAATTTAAAACTGTGTCGAATTCATCCATTAGATAAGTAAATATCGATAAAAATGAACCCTTAAAGAGATCGAAACGAAATGTCTGGTAAAGCTTATCCCTAAAATTAATACCCATGTGTTTTATATCGAAAAAAAATGGGTCGGAAGCGTTTTAAGCAACACATGCGATAATTTACTCAGTGATTTGCGCTCTATTAATATTAGTGTGCAAAAATGGGCAAAATAAATAGAAATATATTTTTTGTATTACATTTTTAACCAATTAAGAATTTTCGAATTCGTTAATTGGTTTCTTATTCAACTAAATAAAAGCAAATTCACAGCTGCTACTGAGTCCCTACACACGCACGGAGAGACCACAAACACAGAGCCAAACGAGAGCGTAAGTTAAAGTCGGCTCTAACCGACTTCGATATACCCGTTACTCATGCATAGAAATATTTAATAGCCATCCTGTGTGCCTGAGGTGAGACAGCCATAAAGTATGCAACATTTTTTTAACTCGGCTATTTATCATCCGATCTTGATGAAAATTGGAGGGCTTATAGATGTTGCGAATATAAACTTAAGTTTTCAAATTGAGATCGATAGCTCAAAAATTGTGGGAGTTATTCAACATTATTTATTGTGGGGGCGGGGGTGGGCAAAAATTTGAAATAAACTTGATCTGCGTGCAGACAATAGGAGTCTACATTTCAAAATAGGTTGCTCTAGCTCTTCTAGTCTCTGAGATCTAGGTGTTCATACAGACTGACGGGCAGACGGTCAGACGGACAGACGGACATGGCTATATCGACTCGGCTGTTGATACTGATCAAGAATATATATACTTTATATGGTCGGAAATAATTCCTTCTGCCTGTTACATACATTTGCACGACTTTAGTATACCCTTTTACTCTACGATTAACGGGTATAATAATATCACTTGTTTACAGCGAAAAAGTTCTAGATCTATTTTTTAGTGTAGTTAGGATTGGTGATCTTAAAGATCAATTTCAAAAATTTGTTCATGGCAACGTTTTTAATTTTATTTTCGGTTGGTACACTTGCATTTTAAGCCATATCTCAATTCAGAAACGTTAGATGAAGTCAAGCAAGATATGAATCGAAAAGTAAGTAAATAAGGAAGTGTTGCAAATAATCGCGTAGTACATTGTTTTATATAAAGTATGGGAAAAATATTAATTATTTTTTTTGCTTAAGAATCGCACTTTTACGAAAAAAATAAGGTATTGGTAACGAAAATATATAATCTCCATCTAACGTTTCTGAATTGTTATATAGCTTAAAATGTAATATAGCCAACCAATAAATTTTAAATCGACCTCTGAGCTCGGCATTCTAAACTATACTAAAAAATATTCTAGTAGAAATGTGTTATATTTTGATGATAAGTATGAAAATAAACCCTTTTGAAGCCACAATATTCTTTGTTTTTTTTTTTTGAGTAATAATGGAAAAGCAACTCCCAGATCCAACATAGAATGCCTGCGGATGGCCATGGATGAAAAATTAAAATGGTGCAGCATGTTGTTACTTGTGAAAAACTGTTTATAAAATGAATTTTGATATGGTTAATTTTCAAGCGTTAATTAAAATTCCCTGTACTTTTTTGACACTTTTTTCAGGATCTTTTTTCATTGCAATGGAACCTCTCCCAAATTTTTTTTGGATCTTTGGATCTGTCCTAAATTTTTTTAAGTGGCAACCTTGAATATAGCGTTTTATTAGCTTCTTCCGTCTCTGACTTATGCTCGTTTCGGTTGTCGTCTGCTTTTGTTTATTGGCGCATCTGGTCCAGTCCCGTTCCTCATCCAAAATTTCACCCGACATGCTAAATTTACTCACACTTGTGATGCGCACATTGCCACGTGTGCTCAAGAGATTCTCTCGCATAGCAATAAAACCTTCGTAGCTCTTATTGTGTCCCACATAGTGCAACTTGTCGTGCGAGATCTCGGTCACAAGTACCGTGACGAGGATCGTAAACAGTTCACCGACTTGAATACAGAAATGAAACTGCGGACGCATACTTCTAGATGTGTAGCGTGTGATGCGTTCGGAGATTGCCCTGACCTTTTCTGGATCAATTTGATCTAGTGGGACGCACCAGTGAGAGCCAAATATACAGGTATCCAGTTCTATGAGGTACTATCCCAGTTCCGGGTGGAGAGCATGATGCTCAAACCAAGCCAAAACGAAAACTCAATGTTTTTTTTACTCAAGTTGCGCTTACAGCGTATTTATAGTTTTCCAAAAGCCTATTTCAATTAGATTTCATATTTTTTTCTTACACAATTTTTCGCCTTAAAATTCCATGTATAATTTATAATTCATAAAGAAAACTAAATTTTAATTCAACTTGATACTTCAGGTGGGCGAATATATAAATAAAAAAAAAATGTAGTTTATAAATAACTTTATCAACTAAGTGTGTGAGTGCGTGTGTTCTTCTCTATACATATATGTAATATCCCCATTGGGAATTCCGAGTCGAATGTTACACAGAAGTTGACATTCATATCTATGGTTACTATATCCAGTTTGAGGAAAATCGGAATTGCTTTAGCGGAAACCGATTGCTCAATATCACGGGAATTCAATTCGTCGAAAAGAGATAACCTAATCTAGTAACCACAGATATTCTATTTATAATTTTTAAAAAAAGAAAATGCAACGTTTACGCGGAAATCGACTCGGAATTTCAAACAGGGCCGTATATTTCTATTTTGCTGCTGCAAATATTAATGCGCACAGTGGGCACTTGTGCTAGTGCGGGAATTGTTCATGAATAAAAAGTTTCCTTTTGGTGTCTTCTTACGGCAAAATTTGCAATTTGTTGTTGGTTTTCTAAATTCGATTTGGTATTTATCTTTGCCGAATTTTGCCACAACAGCTGCAGTTACTTTCTTTATTTCGTGGACGTCTTTAATTTTAATTTGCAACGTGTTTGCAATTTCATCAAATTGATATTGTTCCACTGTGAATTTCTCGACTACATGGTTCAATAGTGGTAAATTATTCAGAAACATTTTTACACCATTTGAGAAATTTAAAATTTGCGCTATTGCCGGTTTTTCTTGAACGGCCTCATTTATATTATCTTAATGTTCCTCAAAACTTATTTGAATAACACTTTACTTAGGGGTGTTACTTTTCCTGATACTGTGGTATACTTCTGTCTAAAACAGATTTTTCGGTCATATCTACTCTACATATAAAACAGTGTGTCCTGAATGACTGACTGATTCACTGATTGGCAATCAACGGTAAGAGATAGAAGGCTGAAATTTGGACAGGAGTTTCCATTAGTGGCGAAAGTGCGTACTAAGAACGGGTTTTGAAACATTCCAACCGGAAAAGTCGAAAAAGCGTCAGAAAAGTTTGTATGCAAAATTTTTTTTTTCATCCGATTGACTTGAAATTTGGTTTGTAAGCAAAGTACGCGAAATAATTCGACACGTGTTTTCCCGATTTTTGAAAATCCTCCCACGAGAAAAATGTCCGGAAAATTCTACATGCAAAAAACTATTTTTCATCCGATTGGCTTGAAACTCGGTTTGTAAGAATAGAATACGAAATAATTTGAAATGTGATTTTCCAATGTCGGAAAATCCGACCACAGGGTGTAAAAATTCCCGGAAAATTCTGAATGCAAAAAACTATTTTTCATCCGATTGACTTGAAACTCGGTTTGTAAGGATAGAATACGAAATAATTTGAAATGTGATTTTCCAATGTCGGGAAATCCGGCCACAGGGTGTGAAAATACCCGGAAAATTCTGCATGCAAAAAACTAATTTTTATCCGATTGACTTGAAACTCGATTTGTAAGGATAGAATACGAAATAATTTGAAATGGGGCGGTACCGATAACGATAACGATAACAATAACGACAACGGTCACGGTAACGGAACGGTCACGGTGGGTGGGAAGTGGGTAGGAATTGGAGGGAAAACCCAGCATCAAAATCGTTACGGGGAAAACACAAAGTAGTAAGACGATGATTTCAAGGTGATGTATGCTATATGATGTATGCTATACTGATGGCGACGCAGCGAAGCGCGACAGGTTATGTGCTAGTATACATATATATAAACCAAGTTCCTATCAAAAACCTTATCGTGACTGATCACCATCGCGCCAGAGGAACGTTTCTGCAGCTTGATTCTCAGCGCGCACCTTGACTTGGTGAAACATCTCCCGGATGTCTCCAGATATGGCTATTGGGCGCTCTGGGAACCTCATAAACACGCCCATCAATGACGCCAGAGTGTCGGGACCCTGGAGCAATCAATAGACTTTTAGGGATGCTCACGTCCATCGACTCCAGCGAAAAGAAATTCTTCAGGGCCTCGTGACTCGCTGTACTGACAAATATGTAGCTGCCCATCTTATTCTGCAACGCGTTGCAATGACCGTTAACTTTATATTCTTCTTCTTCTTTATTGGCCCGATGTTGCGTCACAATCGCTTGACGGTCTTGGCCTCTGCAATGAATGCCCTCCACTCGCTTCTGCATTGTGCGAGCTGGCATCAGTTGTTCACACCAAGGTTGGAAATGTCTTTCCGCACTTGATCATTCCAGCGCAGCCGCTGTTGCTTTATGCGCTTGACTAGACTGATGTCCTTATAGAGCTCATACAGTTCGTGATTCATTCGAATGCGGTATCCATCGCCCACTTTTAAAGGTCCATATATCCTCCGAAGGATTTTTCGCTCGAAAACGCCAATCGCCTCCTCATCCGCTGCTGTCATTGTCCATGCTTCTGCGCCGTATTTCAGGACTGGGATGATGAGCGACTTGTATAGCGCTATTTTTGTTCTTCGAGAAAAGGCTCTGCTCTTGAACTCCCTACTGAGCCCGTAGTAGCATCGGTTTCCAAGAGTAATTCTTCTTCGGATCTCCAGGCTGATGTTGTTGTCGCCGGTAATCATCGTCCCGAGGTAGACGAAATCCTCTACAACCTCAAAGTTGTACTCCCCCATAGTAACAAATTGTCCAAGACGCGTAGACTTCTTGTCCGTGGATACTAGGTACTTTGTCTTGTCCTCGTTTACCGCTAAGCCAATCAGTTTAGACTGCTTCTCAATCTCTGAAAACGCACTGCTTACTGCCCGTTCGTTTTTGCCGATAATGTCAATATAATCGGCGTATGCGAGTAGCATTAGATCTTTATAAAGAAATGAGCCCGATCTGTTGGCATTTGGGCACTGGCGCAGTATATACTCCATCAGTAGATTAAAGAAGTCACACGATAGGGTGTCACCCTGCCTAAAACCTCTCTTGGTATCAAATGGTTCGGAGAGGTTCTTTCCTATTTTGACGGAGCTTCGAGTGCTTCTCAACGTCATCATGCAAAGTAGAACGTACTTTGCTGGTATACCAAAGGTAGACAGGGCTTCAAAGAACCTTGACCTTATCGGTGTGTCAAAGGCTGATTTATAATCAACAAAAAGATGGTTGGTTTTGATATTTCTCTCATAGATCTTCTCCAGGGTTTGTCGTAATGTGAATATCTGGACTGTGGTGGATTTACCAGGTCTGAAGCCACACTGACAAGGTCCGATCAGTGTGCTAATAAGCGGCTTTAGACGTTCACAAATAATGCACGACAGAAACTTATATGCGATGGGAAGGAGACTGATCCCACGGTAGTTGGCGCAAACTGCAGGGTCTCCTTTTTTAAAAAGTTGGAAAATTACACTTAGACTCCAATCTTCGGGCATGCTCTCGTCGGACCATATTCTGCTGAGGAGTTGGTGCATGCACCTTACCAACTCCTCGCCTCCAGCCTTAAACAGTTCAGCTGGCAGATCATCTGCTCCTGCTGATTTGTTGTTCTTAAGCCTTTTATGGCTACATAGACTTCGTGAAGGTCCGGTGGGTATATCTCTATGTTGTCGATTGCTGGTGTCGCTACTTCTCTAGAGGCGGCATTGTGTTCGTCTTCGCCTCCCAGCAGGTTGGAGAAATAGCTTCTCCATTTGTCTAGCGCCACTTGCGGACCAGATTTCCATTTTCGTCCTTGCATTGTGTGACTTCGGGTTTGAAACCTTCAGTTAGTCGTATAATTTTTCGATAGAATTTTCGAGTCTCACCCATGCCGAATAGCATCTCGACTTCCTCACGCATGCGCCTTTTTCGCTCAATCTTTTTCCTTCTGAAAAGGCGCTTCTCCTCACTCCTTTTCTTCCGGTATTGCTCTTCAACAGCCCGCGTTGCTCCCGACAGCAGTGTTCTCCTGTAGGCAGCGTCTTTCTCTGCAGTAGCGTCGCGGCACTCCTCATCATACCAAGTCTGCTTTCGAGGGTGCTCGGCGTATCCGAGTATCTCCTTGGCAGCCGTACTCATGGAGTGTGATATATGATTCCACTGTTCGCTTACACCAGAAGGGAATGGTGACTTTTCCCTCAGCAGTTGGGTGAGTTTAGCTGTGTAGGCCTCAGAGGTCCCCTGTGATTGCAGCTTATCGACCTTTAGCTTTCGACTTGTACTAGTACGTGAGGCATGTGCCACACTGAGCCGCGTGCACACTTTGGCTGCAACAAGGTGGTGATCCGAGTCTATGTTGGCACCTCGAATCGCACGCACGTCTAGAACACTCGATGAGTGCCTTACGTCGATCACAACATGATCAATCTGATTTCGCGTTAGTTGATCAGGGGAGTTCCAGGTCGCTTTATGGATGTCGCGATGCTTAAACCTGGTTCTACTTATGACCATGTTCCTGCCCGCTGCATAATCTATTAGCCTCTCTCCGTTACCGGAGGTTGTTTCATGAAGGCTAAATCGGCCGACTGTCGAGCCAAAAACTCCTTCTCTCCCAATTTTAGCGTTAAAGTCGCCAAGCACGATCTTTATGTCGTGATCGGGGCAGCGCTCATATAATTGTTCCAGGCGCTCATAGAATTCGTCTTTTATCGAAGGGCCCTTGTCTTCCGTTGGGGCGTGTGCACAGATAAGACTAATATTAAAATATTTAGCCTTAAGTCTGAGTGCGGCTAATCGCATGTCCACTGGAGTGAAACTGATGACAGAGCGACGAAGTCTTGCACTGACTGCAAAGCATCCAAACTCATGCTTGGAAGCATGTACGCTGTAGTAGATCTCCCAGGGTGCATTGGTTGTTGATGTTCTTTTCACCATGCTCCCCTGTCCAATCCATCGCATTTTCTGAAGTGCGGTAACGTCCGATGAATATTTCTCAAGGACATTCACCAACTGGATATCAGCGCCTTCTCTGTTGAGGGTGCGAACATTCCAGGTGCATATCCTCAAATCGTGGTCCTTAAAACGTTTGCGTGGGTCGTCGTCAGAGGGGGTCCGTATCCAAAGCATTGTTGTCGCAGTTTTCATTGGTGGAGTTTTTTTTGACGGCGGTGGGTACCAAACCCGACGCACCAGCCCTATATATTGTACCCTGTAGGGAGGGCTCGCCGCTCACGTTAGCCAGAAGCTTTGCGGATGCAAAGCGTTCTGTTTACAGTGGTCACCAACGAGGAGGTGTGAGTCGACTTGAGACGCAGTAAGCCAGGATCGCGCTGGGTTCGCCAAGTTGAACCGATCCGCCGATTTACTTCACTACATACGCCCCCATTAGGTCCAGAAAAACTATGACTAGAAATTTCTGGACGACCACCAACTTTTATATTATCCAAACCAATAATATGCTGAGCCCTCTGGTTGTTGTATGGTTTAATCGGGAGTGCACACAAATGTTTTTTGGACTGTAGTAGCTGTGGCCCATCAGTTTGCTCTGGCAACTCCAGGATTTCCGAAGTTCGTACATTTCTCAATGTGTACTGCTGAGCCGAATGACCAAAAGGTGAAATGTCTTGAGCCACAGACAACGATTTGGACTCGGACTTGGTTACCTCGCCCGTCCATCTAAGACACAGCTCTGTTGTCGGTCCATCCAATTCCAGCTCCTCTGCCAGAGCACTCTCCATTAAAATGGATCACAATCGGTACATATCTAAACAGCTCCTTTGTTGTGGATCTGCCATGATGGAGCAATGAGTATTAGAGATAAGAGACTGCGGTTTCCTAGTGTCACATACTATAAAGTATCTAAACAATGTATATAAGGCACTATCGCTTAAACTAGTCAAAATTGAGAGGCAGCGCCAATTTTATCTCTAATACTCATTGCTCCATGCTGACTCCTCGTGATTGGTCTCGGCATTGCCACCCTGACGCGAATACTCAGCGTTGCCACTCTGTGTAGTAGCCGTGTGTAGCAGGGCGTTGAGTCGATTTGCAGCCATCCATGCTGCAAAATTTTCTTCGATCTGCATTGCCGCACAAGATGTCGCCTAAAACAGCAGAAGCAAAGTCGCTGCTCCTTTATAAAGTTCCACCGCCTTTTTGTGCCCAAAGATCGGAAGTCATTGCATTCTGACAGTATGTTTGTACAGCACACATTGGGCATGAATTCTCTGAATCTTGGGCTGGCGAGAATCCTTATGGCCATTGACTGCTTCGTGTACAAAAACTCGCTCTTTTGTGTTTCTGGCCGAGCTCTTCTCGTTGTCATCCCTTGCTGTCTCGTACGGTGTGACCATAGCTGCGCACATCGCCACGTTGAGCAACCGGCCCCAGTCCAATTTAATGTTGCTGGGCGTCTTAGCAACGAGTTCGTTTAACAGCGCTGGATCGTGAAGATAATCATGCAGACCAGATCTCTGCTCATGACATGCCTGGCAAAGACTTGAGCTGATAGTCAGTGCCCTTGCCCCTAGCTGGACGTTATACGGGTGCGCGCCGGCGAATTGTTGTATCGGCACCTGTCCCATCGATATCGAACCATTCAAAGTGCCGGCCCTAGTGGTACTGTGAGCCATGCCAGCACTTGTGAGCGTTACCGCTTCGAGATTAAACACCGCTGTTTGCATGAAATGGCAAACTTAATGATGCTTCGGCTGTCGTTGCACCCAATGAGTGTTTGCCGATTACTGTGTCGTACACAGATCTATCAGATCTATTCCATGTTGACATGGAAATACTATCGACCACTGCTAATACTCTAGCTAACAAGGATGATGCTGGTGATTCTTCAGTTGTAGGCTCCTCTATGGCTGCCACGGATAGTGCAAATTATCGTAATAAGCCTGTGCCTGATATCGATGGTGGTGCTGTTCCTACCGTGTCTCCTCCTGCTGCTCACGACGGTTCATCTTCTATAGCTCCTGCAGCAGCTCCATTAGCTGCTCCTGAACCAGCTTCTGCAGTTTGTTGTACTGTAGCTGCTAACGTTCCTGTCCCTTCAACTACCACAGTTCCATCAACTGCTCCTGCATCGGCTTCTGATGTCGGTGGGGGTGCAGTTCCTACCGAGCCTCCTGCTGCTCAGGCTGCTTCATCTAAAGCTCTTGCATCAGCTCCTTTAGCTGCTCCTGCACCAGCTTCTACACTTTGGTCTGCCGTAGCTGCTAACGTTGCTGCTCCCGCTCCTGCTAGACATTGTCATCAAATACCAGAACGTAAGGGGAATCAGAAGTAAACTCCAATCCCTTTACCTTAATAGTTTTGCTTTCGAGGCTGACATTTTAATGATGACTGAAACTTGGCTTCAATCTCACATACTAAATAGTGAAATTCTGTGCGACTCTTATTGCATTTTTAGGGTTGACCGTAGCAATCGGAATGGAGGGGGTGTATTGATTGTTGTTAAGCAAAATCGTAATGCATCCATTTTTCATATTCCTAACACTGACGACATTGAATTTGTGTGTGTCTCAGTGCACATCGGAGACTCTTGCATATTCTTGAGCTGTTCCTATGTTCCTCCGTCTTCTGATGAATCCACTTATCTTAAGCATGATTTAGCAATAGAGTACATTTCGAAAACCTGTCGCGACTGTGATTTTCAAGTCGTTGTGGGTGACTTTAATCTTCCCTTTGTTTCTTGGGTCTCTTCCCCCGATTCTGAATTTTTTTCTTCCTTCTTGCCAGCATAGCTTTTTGGACAGTATATTTGGTCTATCTCTGCTTCAAGCTAATTTCATTAAAAACTCGCTTGGTCGTATACTGGACTTATTGTTTACTGATAGTCCATGTGCTACTATATCTCGTACATTTCCAATTTCTTTGCCTGAAGATAATTATCATCCTACCATAGAACTCCAATTGGATCTTCCAGGCACAACCGAAGTAAAGCCAACTAAAGCGCTTCTTAGGCGTTGCTTTAGGAAGACAGATTACAATATTCTGAACAATTTGTTGCTTAATACTGACTGGTCATTTCTTAATCAAGTGCATTGTGTTGAAACTGCCACCAATCTGTTTTATTCTAAGCTGTACGAGCTATTCGATATCTCTATTCCTCAGGAGAGTGTAAGTAGCGCTCACAAAAATGGTCCAATGGAGTTGTGCAAGCCTGAGACACTTGAAAAATGTGAAGTCTCGCCTTTTCAAAATATACAAAAGATCTGAAAAAGCAACGGACTTCTCCAAATACTCGACTGCTAGGGCAAAATTTCAAGCCCAAAATCGAATTTGCTATAAAAACTACCTGTCTCGAGTACAGAGTAACTTTTGTAACGATCCAAAGAGCTTCTACCATTTCGTAAATACCAAACGTCGTTCCAATGCCTTACCTTCTTCTCTTTTCTTTAAACATGAAAATGTCTCGTCCGACATTGACATTGCAAATCTCTTCGCAAAATTCTTTCAATCAACTTACTCGTCGTCCGATGCCAGCAAAGGCTATTCTTATCCTATTTCCATTTCTTTTTCTTCTGTCTTGAATGGTTTACTTTCCCTAAAATCTAACCTTTTTCCTGGCCCAGATAATGTGCCATCGTGCATCTTAATGCAATGCGCAGACTCGCTTGCCTATCCTATCCACATCTTGTTTTCCAAATCACTTGAGCAGCTTAGGTTTCCAACTCCATGGAAAGAATCTTCCATTATTCTCTTACATAAAAAGGGTTCTCGTTCTGACATTTCAAACTACAGGGGCATTGCGAAACTCTCTGCAATACCTAAACTCTTTGAACAAATTATAACATCTCAGTTACAGCACTCATGTTCTCCTTTTATTTCGCCGAACCAGCACGGATTTGTTAAAAACAGATCCATTACTACAAACTTACTGGAATTTACTTCTTCAGTGATTCATGGTTTCACTCCAGGTAAACAAACAGATGTTATCTTTACTTATTTTAGTAAGGCTTTCGACAGTGTCTCTCATTGCCTTCTGATTTTAAAATTGCGTCTGCTGGGATTTCCACTGGGGCTTCTTAATTGGATAAAATCTTATCTCCAGTCTAGAACTCAGAAAGTAGTCTTTAATAGTAGCACTTCTTATCCGGTATTTGTGACCTCTGGAGTTCCCCAGGGCAGCCATCTTGGACTTCTTCTCTTCGAGTTATTTATTAATGACCTGCCTAATGTAATTAAGCATTCTCGTGCGCTGATGTACGCAAATGACTTAAAGATATTCCTGAGCCACAACTCGCCCAACGATTCTGCTTTGCTTCAGGTTGATTTGAATTCCATATTAATGTGGTGCTCTTACAATTTGTTGCATTTGAACAGGGACAAGTGTAAATCTATGACTTTTTATCGTAGAACCCCTCTTCTGATTAACTATTTATTGGACTCTTATCAACTTGAACAAGTTAAATCTTTCCATGATCTGGGTATTACCATAAACTTTCTTTTGGCACTCACATTGAACTTTCTTTGAATAAAGCCATGGGATGGTTAGGTTTTATTAAACGTTGGTCTAAGGAGTTCAATAATCCCTACACGACCAAGCTTTTGTTTATATCCCTAGTGAGGCTTATTTTGGAGTTTGGTTCGTGTATTTGGAACCCTCAAGCACTCACCCTGTGTAAACGTATCGAATCTGTCCAGAAGCAGTTCCTTTTGTTTGCCCTTCGCAACCTGGGTTGGGACCCACAGTTGAGACTTCCTCCCTATATTTCCAGGCTTAAGCTTTTAGACTTACCTTCACTTGAGCATAGACGTACCATGTTGGGTATTATGTTGTGAACCTTAATGTCCCTTCAAGACAAACACGAAACTATATTCCCTTGAGGCTTCCTGTTGCTTCTACTTTATATGCCTCTAATTGTCCTTTTCGCATTCTGTGTAGGGATTACAATAATATCTTTCCTCTTCTCAGTGATAACCTTTCCGACGAAGGCCTGCGGTCTTTTATTCTTCACAATCTTGCACTTGCATAGTTTCTAGTTTTTCTAGTAAATTCCTTCCGATCACCAACGCTGCGAGCAGGGGCGTAGCTGGTCATAGCGACAAAATAAATTACCCCCACCGGATCGGAAGGCGTTTCTTCTATTATCTCTTTTTGTTTTCCTTTCTACCCCCTTATTTTGTATCATTTTATATTCTATTATATTGTATCTGTGTCTTTTAGACGAAGCTGCAATTAAAAATAAAAAAAAAAAAAAAATAAATAAATAAAAATGTGGCCCTGGCACGGTTCGGTGACGAATTTTTTTTTTAATTGTTTCTTTATACACTTGAAAAGTGTATTATAATTTTGCACAGGAGTTTGCAACGCATAGAAGGAATCATCTCCGACCACATAAAGTATATATATTCTTGATCAGCATGACGAGCTGAGTCGATTGAGCTTTGTCCGTCCGTCTGTCTGTTTCTACGCAAGCTAGTGCCTCAGTTTTGAAGCTATTGAGCTAAAATTGTTCACAGTCTTCTTTTAGCACGCTGCTAATGTGTCGGAGCCGCCCGGATCGGATGACTACTTCTTGTAGCTGCCATGGAAACGATCGTTCGAAAAATGGGTTTTTGTGACAAAAAACTTTTTTGTTTTGAATGTTAGCGTTCTTAAACTCGGTCATTATTAAAATTAAATGTTTTCAAACTGATCTGCGAAGTTTGGTCGAAATCGCTAACCTTTGGAGAAAGCTTTTTCAAGTGTATTAAAACTTTTGCACAGACGAAGTAAGCTTTCCTTTCTCGTTTTTTTTTTAAATTATGTTTTTATTATTTATATTATGATTAATGTTATAAAAACTAAATGTATGTCTTCCTTACGTCTTATGTAATGTAACAATGTTTTTACCAGGGCTGCAAACCGGCTTGAACAGAACCGGTTCGAACCAGAAAAAAAATATGCCTCGATTTCTTATTTTCTCCTTTTCGCACTCCCAATGGTTATTAACATACATACAGACATATATGTACTTCTTTACCTACCTATGTACATACATTTGTATACATTCATACGTACGCGTAATTTATATTACATACACAAAAACCACAATACTTCCAGTCAAAGATATTAATTTGTAATATACTACAAATATAAATATAAACACCTATGTACACGCAGTGTTTGGAAGTACCTAGGTACAAATACCTAGGAACATACCTAGATACATATTTTGTGTACCTTTTACCTTACCTCGGTATTTTCCAATTCGAGTACCTTTTACCTTACCTAGGTCTTCATTTTCATTTTTAGACAAATTTTTTACTGAAAAACGGTTTTAAATCGCAAAATTTAAGTTCATAGCAAATACCGACTTAGAGATATCCAAATGTTAAAAAGTTAAGCTGCCTTTACACTTTTCATATATCTCTAAAGAAACGCCCTGACAATAGCGTAATAGCAAATCAAATATCTCTAAATGTTAAGAAAATTTTGCGTTCTTTGATGAAATAGGACCGGTCCTATTTGATAAAAGATTCTCTTTACAGAAATTTGACAGCCTAATATTTAGAGATGTGATAAGTGTAAAGACTACTTCACAGAAAATGTATCCAACTTCTGAAAATCATTGAAAGTGTACAGTATTGAAGAAAATACGTAACGCCTGAGATTTTAGAATAGTCTGATTTAAAGGAATTAGAGCGGAATAGTTCAGCTGAAGCTGAAATTACTTTGAACCTAGTTATTACGAAAGATACTCAACAGGCTGTACCAAACACATTATTCAAGCGGTTGTACAATTCTTCCTTAACGAAAGCAACGGCAACTTGGAATGCTGTTAGCGGATTCACAGTAGCAGCAGATGAAGAACAGTAGCTGCACAAGATGGAACAGTTTTCATGACAGTATTCAACGAATTTTGGAACTAAAACACAATTTACAAAGGTTTTGTTCAACTTTAAAAAACAATTATTTACAAATACAGAAATTGATCTTTTGCATGAATTGAATAATGTTACTGATATTTTCGCTAAGGCTATTGATCTTTAATTTAATTTATTTATTTTTCTCTAGCCCAGTATTACAAGATGTTACATATTTTTAATGCACTAGTCACAACTATGCAGGGCTAATCCCGTTGTAATTTAAGATTTTTTCTGACTTCAATACATGAATAATTTGGAATATTGTGATCAACTTAAAGATGTCCTTATAAAAGGAGTTTTAACTTCAAGCGTGGCAAAGACCTTTGCTTTAAATTGAAGTGGATTCCAAATTAACCTGGATTTTTAAACCTAATATTTGGATTTAAGGCCGTACAGTTAATATTTATTACTAACACAAATTGATGAACCTTGCATTTTAATTTAAAAGTACCTTTTTTGTACCTTTACCTTTACCTAGGTACTGGAAATTCCGGATAACTTTTCCTTACCTAGGAACATTGTTTGACTTTTACCTTGTACCTTACCTAGGTAAGAAAATTGGGTACCTTTCCTATCACTGTGTACACTACACAATGTATTGAACGTTTTGTTTTTCATCGTATAAATATAAATATGCGCCAATCTGACAAACTCGGTGCATGCTACCGCAGAAACATGTCAGCTGAATTGTCCAGCAAACAACACAAAACCCTCCCACCTTCTTGTAAAGCCCATACCCGAAAATATTCACTTTGTTTACGAAAACAAACGCTCCCTAAACTTAACCATGAAAATTTAACTGTCTATAAGTAACCATAGAGTCGTAAGTCCTGGTAGCTCTAACTCTAAAACCCATTTTCCGACCGAACATTTCAACGGCAGCTACAAGAAGTAGTCATCCGATCCGGTCGGCTCTGTGCAAAATTTCAGCTCGATAGCTTCAAAACTGAGGGACTAGTTCGCGTAAAAACAGACAGACGGACAGACAGACGGACAGACGGACGGACAAAGCTCAATGTTTCCTTCTATGCGTTGCAAACTCCTGGGCAAAATTATAATACACTTTTCAAGTGTATATAAGTACAAAAACGAATTATGACTACTACCTTGCATTACCATGATTACTAAAAATTAAGAAATGAAAAGATATAAATTGTTATTCATTTTAATTGGGCTGATGGCAAATGCCAAGCCAAAGCGAACACTTACATTTGTGAAATCAAAACATGTACCCAACCACTTAAATAAAATAATTACTACTGCTACTATAATGGAACCCACAGCCATGGAAACTTACGCAAATTCAGAACGATATTCACAGGACAAAGTGATTGATGCCAAAGGAAAGAAATTAATCGAAATTTGTGAATGCTATCGATTCACAATCCTAAACGGCACAACAGCAAGTGATACTGGGAGCTTCACGTTCATACGTCTGCGTCTTGCACGGCCTGGTTAAGGACTTCAGAACAGAACCACAACCATTCTCCGATGAATTTCTCCATGAATTTAATATCTTTAATCTTCAAAAGAGCTTTGAAAAGACTCATCAGGGCGATTCTTGTTAAAATGATCTTCCAACTTTAAGCATTATCGTTCCCCTTTTTCGACAAACTAGCGTTTTTCTTTCTTCTCGAAATCGCAATATGGATTGGATTTCTAAAAAGCATTTTTAAATATCAACTCAAGCGATTTTATACTATACTATACAATAGTTTTTTTCGGTCATATTTTTGAGGAAACTAGAAAAGATCTTAAGAAATTGACTTAAATAATTGTTTGAACCGAACCTTTTTTTTTGTATACAGAGGTTCGGTTCGGGTTCAGGTTCGGGGGCTCAAATATTTGAAGGGTTCGGTTCGGGAAACCCGGAAAACCCGAACCTAACCGGTTCGTTGGGGTTCGGTCAGGACCGGTTTGCAGTTGCTTTTATATCGATTTTGAAATAGAAATTGGTAATTTATTTGGCGACCTTTAGCAGTTCCCAACTGATCTAAGCGATGATTGTATGGAGAGCAGGTTGGCAATCATGCTTTCTTCAGCGAAAAGCCTACTCAAGAGTCGTTAGGGATAACGATGAAACAGTTCTGTATAGGCAACCAGCTCTTTTTGGTGGTACAATGCATAAGTTGTTTACAGTTGTGAACAAATGCAACTTTTTCGGACCTAGAGCCAGCCAACTCACACTAATGAAATAGAAATTGGCAATATTACAGACAGCAAATCTTTATGGACCTTGGTGAGGAAACTAAATGGATCTTGTACGAGGAAAATAATATCTGTAGAACCACCGACATTTTTGTGAGAAAACTTTTTTGTTTTGAATGTTGGCGTTCTTAAACTCGGTCATTATTAAATTTAAATGTTTTCAAACTGATCTGCGAAGATCTGGAGAGAGCTTTTTCAAGTGTATTAAAACTTCGGCACAGACGAAGTTAGCATTCCTTTCTCGTTATCGATGATATTGCAGACAAACTGGCTGGAGGGGATAGTCTAGGCTCGCATCGGTTCAAGGTGCTGATGTATGCGGATGACATTGTCATGATGGCGGATACTCCAGAACTACTGCAGCAAATGATAAACACTACACAGACATACTGTAATATCTGGACACTTGCTATTAATAGCGAAAAATCGAAAGTAACCATTGTCCAGAATGAAAGCGGAAGATTTGCGCGAAACGTGAATTGGAGCCTAGCAGGTACTCAGCTGGAAATAGTCAAATCGTTTAAGTACCTAGGGGTCACACTGACGAGCAACGAAGAAAACACAAGTGGCAATAAGAAGTAAGTGGAGTGGACTGCCGGTCAAGTATGGGGTTCCGATAGTTATGAGGATGTTGAAAGGAGCCAAAGGTATTTTTTAAAAAGAGTTTTCCACCTTCCGCAGAATACACCTAACTACGCAATCCATTTGGAAACTGGTCTACCGTCATTATTCACCTACACATTGGAAATCCACTTCAAATATGTTCAGAAATCCATAAACATGCCGGACCGATGATATCCAAAAATAATCACAATATAGAGGCTGGAATCAAAAGCACAGGTGTATCGTTTAATTGGTGCAGTTAGTCCAGTAAATGTCTTGTTAATATTTGCAAAAATTTGAATTAGAAATTTTTAATGTTCATAATGTAATCTAAGACAAAGAAATAAAAAAAAAGAACTGTAAAGAAAAGAAAGAATCGACATTGGGCTCACTACAAAAAAAAGCTATGCCTGCAATATGCCAAACTATACACTACTACTACTACAACTTAACTTACATTCGTGCTCCACACACGCCAATAGTCGAAATTCTAACTTTATTGCTTCTGCCTAGCTTGATGTGTGAACTAAAACTAATTGACAAAGCAAAGGCAAATTATGTAGCCGGCTGCGATCAGCCAGCGCATAGCTGTAAGCAGGCAGAAGAAGCGGTACATTTCCAATAAGCAAAAGGGAAGCAACGAAAACATAGCAAATGCAGCAATTTAAGCTACATACAAAATACAATATTGCCAAACTTGCAAATATTACACAGTGGAAAATTGGGACCGAAACACTCTTTTCGGTTTGCCTGTCAACAATAATATAAATAATATTTATAATATTTAATTAAATATATTTATTAAATATATTTCAAATAAATGGGGTGGAGTACTTAATATTTCGTCAATAACTTCGGTGTTTTTGCTCTGATCTTATTGTGTTTTTCAGAATAGATAGATATTGGGCCTAAGTTAATATATTATATATTGAGTCACGAGCTTTTAACTTAAAAACAATTAAGAAAGTCGGCCAAGCCCCAGCACTATAATATAATCTGTACCCTGCAGTTGCAGCGCTGCTGCTGCGCTGTGGCCGCGAGCTTTCGTTTAGTCATAACTTGAACAATAGATGGGGTCACTACTTGAATTGACGTTTGGTCATAACTTGAGTATAGTTCATCCGATCTTGATCATTCAATCAGCAAATCGATTACTAAATATATCTAGAAGGTAAAACCTTCTATCTACAAAACTGTAGGAGATATAACGTTTTTTCCAAATTGCGGGGGCTGCAGGGGCAAATTTTAATTTTAATTTTAATTTTTTGCGTGGCATCTTACCATCTGTGGACGGACGGACAGACGGACACGGCTATATCGACTCGGCTGTTGATGCTGATCAAGAATATATATACTTTATAGGGTTGGAAATGATTCCTTCTCCCAGTTACATACTTTTTCACAAACTTAATATACTCTATGTACCTTCGGTACAGAGTATAAAAATCGAGAAAAGTTTTGTGAATATGATGACTTGGAAAATAAACTCATTCTATTTCAAATCTTACTAAAAGAAAGTTTGCCTAATTCGCCGAGTTTTGCATTTTTGTAATACAAGTCAAAACCCATTTCCGTTTTTTGTAACGTCACGCCAGCACATATATTTTTGCTTATATTTTTAAGTCCTCATGGCCGACTGATGTCATGGTTTTTTTTTATTTTAGTGCTACTTAATTCCTAAACAAAAATATAAAAAAAAATCTTTTTTAAAATTCAAGTTTTTCATATTTTTTAAAAACATTTTTTCGTACAAGTGTCGCGTCACGTCAGATTGGAAATGCTCAAATCGATCTCTACTATTAAACTTACTTTTATATGTTACTTACTTTAAAACCAATTTGTTTCGAAACGGTTCCTTAGTGTGGCCACAGGACTTACATATGTAAGCTCAACACACGTCTATTCAAATATCTCTTAAGCGTGACGTGCTGGGGGATTAAGCGCCGAAAAAAAAATATACGTGGGTGACCTGAAAATCTCTAGAAATTTTGTCCTCGGTTGGTTTGCAAAATGCTCGAAAAATCTGTCGGTGTCGCAGAACTTCAAGAGATTTCATTTTCTTATTTGAAAATCTAGTTAGAAGGATTGTGTCCAAGATAATAGTCCATCTCTATCTAATCTCTAACAAAGGGTTGACAGTCCAGCAATAACAATTTCCCATTTTCTAGTTATGAGTTAATTTGATGATTAAGCGTAGTACGGAGACGCTGACAATTTTTGCGGAGCGGAAATTGTTTGATAATTTCCAGAACCGCTCAGACAATGTAGTGTGACCAGGCAAAAGACAGAAATCAGCTGTTGTGTGTATTAAAAATAAGCGGGCTAATTCAAATAAAATAAAAGAGTGTATAAAATTGAAAATAGAAGTCACTATGGGAAATTCAGCTGTCTGTGCTAATGCCATGGTCTATTTCATGGAAGCATTTTGTGTGGGGCGGTAAAAGCACTCTATTTTGGACTGCGGGAGCAGAACTTAGCCACTTAGACGTACTGCTATAACGACAACACAAAACGCAACTGGAGATTAAAATTGCTGGGCCGCACATTAAACCAGAGGCAATATTCATTGCCACAGCGGATCATACTCGCCGGGCGTATTAGAGGAGGATAAACTAGGTGAAAACGGATTTAAAGATGGCCACAACAGTGGCAACGGAAGCTACCACAGTAAGCCGAAGGAGCCACTACTATAATGGGCTGTGGAGACTTCAGCTTAGGGATGCGTGGCCGTTGGCTGTAGGGCCGTTCGGTATGCTGTGGAGACTGCGTAGGTATAGACTCGGGTGGTATGCATACATTGGGCAAATGGCATGCCGGGAGAAGCATACAGAGAAGGATTCTCTGCCACAAGTGATGCAGCTGCGGGCATCGAAATGCCTTTTATTGGCCAGATTCCATAAAATTGGTTGCGACTCGCCCACTTTGATCAGCTCCACTTGTTTGTCCACCTCTCAGTTGTCCAAATAATTGTAGTTTGGTTTTTGGTATTCTTTGCTTTAATTTTTTTTATTGTGTGCTCAATTTCCAAAGGTACCTCTGACAATTATCAAACAAGTTTCATAATTTCCAGACCCCCCTTCGACAATTTATCAGCTGTTTTCAAAAAAACGAGTTGGCAGGTCCAAGCAATTGTCAGAGCAAATTGCTGGTTGCTCCGTACTCACTCTGACAATGTGCTCTGACAATTTTCATGAGCGGATTTCCTGAGCTATGTAATTAGATAGGCTCCGTAAAAATTGTCAGCGTCTCCGTACTACGCTTTTTTTATTTATTTATTTAGAGTTGACAAAAAAAGGCTGTCAACGAAAATTTATATACGTTACAAAAATTTGTATGAGCTAATGAAGCCTATCAAAGAAAATCTAATAAAATTACAAAATAAACTAATAACGACTCCGACACGGTGGGGGAATTTTATTTGCCCGTCCGGCCAGCTGTGCCCCTATTCACAGCCAATTGTAGTCAGAGACGTTATTAGAGCTAACAAAAACTTTAATAATATGGAGATCGAGAAGAAAGAGAGAGAGAGAAAAAAAACCAAAACCTACAGTTAAGTAGGAACAAAGGAGAAAAAAATAAGATAATATATTAAATTAAAAAAAAAAAAAAAAAAAAAAAACTGAGATAGAGAGAAAAATATCTTAAAGTAAACTTTAAAAATAAAAAATTTATACGAAAAACTTAAAACTAAATAACCGGAAAATCTCTGACCCGGTGGGGGAGGATTTTTTAGCCAGTCCGACAAGCTATGCCCCTACTCACAGCTGGGAGTGGTCAGAGATTTCCCCGGAGATAATTATAGAGAGACGTTTTTAGAGAGAAGAGAGAGAGATCTGTTGAGAGCAGGTGATAGAGATCATTGTAATTTTGACATAAGACCCGAAAACGATTGTGCTGGGCATAAACAGTTGTGCAACTGGGCAAGATTAAAGGTAAATAGTTTCTAGTTGGCCTAGAAGGAACGGAAAAGTTAAGGCGACCTAAAAGTTCGGTAGAGTCTACATCACTAATGATTAGCTTATGAAGAAAAGAAACGCCTAGGACTGTTCTACGATCAGCTAACGAAGGAAGGTTGATAAGCAAGAGTCTACTGGAGTACGATGGCAGACGAAGGTTAGGGTCCCAATTTAGTCCACGAAGAGCAAAAAGCAAAAATTGCTTTTGTACTGATTCGATGCGATCGATATGCTTTTTGTACTGCGGACACCAGACGGACGAGCAGTATTCAAGTACAGGACGGACTAGAGCAGTGTACAGGAGCTTTGTGGTGTAAGGATCATTAAATTCCTTCGACCAACGTTTAATGAATCCAAGTACACCATTCGCCCTATTAACAATAGAAGAGATATGAGGATTGAAACTCAATTTGGGGTCAAAAAGAATTGCAAGATCAACGACGGTAGATATTCGTTGCAGGGGTTCATTGCCAATCGTATAAATAGCCAGCGAAGGTTTGCAACGATGGAAAGTCATAAACATGCACTTGGAGCAGTTAAGGTATAAATGATTAACCAAGCACCAAGACTGCAAGGAGTTTAAATCATCTTGCAATCTAATGGAATGTGTCGGGTCATTGAAAGATAAAATAAGTTTAACGTCATCGGCATACATAAGTATCCGAGAGTAAGATAGTATTGTGGGTAGGTCATTAATAAAAAGAGTAAAAAACAAAGGACCAAGGGACTACCTTGCGGTACACCGGACGTTACAGAGACGGGCTTTGAAGTGTCTGAACGTAATATAACTTTCTGGGTTCTATTTTTTAAATAGGACGAAATCCAGAGCAGAAAAGAGGCGGGAAATCCTAGCCGATCAAGCTTATAGAGGAGAAGATCATGGTTTACAGAGTCAAAAGCCTTACTAAAGTCGGTGTAAATGACATCGGTTTGCTTTTTCTTAAGGAACCCATCATTAACCAATGAAGTAAATTCAAGCAAATTGGTCATAGTTGACCGACGCTTAA
Organism: Lordiphosa magnipectinata; assembly: GCA_037044535.1. Taxonomy (NCBI): domain Eukaryota; kingdom Metazoa; phylum Arthropoda; class Insecta; order Diptera; family Drosophilidae; genus Lordiphosa; species Lordiphosa magnipectinata. The sequence continues at coordinate 277,299 of JBAMBO010000828.1, forward strand.
TAAACCCGTGCTGGAAAAGTGATAAAATCGATTTGCAATAGTGCTGCAAGGTGGAGGTTATAATCTCTTCAAATAATTTAGGAATAGCGGAGAGCTTAGCTATGCCTCTGTAATTGGAAATATCAGATTTTCCACCTTTTTTATGAAGAGGAATGATATAGGACTCTTTCCAAAGAGTTGGAAAGACTGAAGAATCGAGTGATAGATTGAAAATCTTAAGCAAAGGTTTGCGTAAGGAACTACAGCACTCTTTAAGAACACAACTAGGAATGTTGTCAGGGCCAGGGGAGTATGAGGATTTTAGAGATTTTAAATGCGAAAGTAGGGAGCTTTCACTAATCGAGGGAACACAAATCGAGTTAGAAGAAGGAATGGTATATGGATAAGAAGTGTTAATAAAGTGGATAGAGGAATACGTTGATTGAAAAAAGTCTGGGAATAGGTCGACGGCAGCAGAATCATTGCCAGCCTTTTGGTCACCCAGAAAAAAAGAAGAAGGTAGCGATGAAGATCTACGCTTAGAGTTCACAAAGCTATAGAATTGTTTAGGGTCCTCTGCAAATTGAATTTTGCACCGGGCAAGATAGTTCTTATAGCTCTCAGAGTTAAAAAGTGTAAAGTTGGATTTTGCTATTGAATATTTAGAGAAATCAACAGCCAAGCCAGATCGTTTATACTTTTTGAAGCATCTTGACTTAATATTTTTCAAATTAGAAAGTCTAGGGCAGTACCAAGGAGGATTAAGTGACGCGGGAGAAGCTACGCTATAAGGAACACAGATATCTAAGAGAGAATTAAGGGATTCGTAGAAAAAGGCAAGAGCAAAGTCAAAATCAACCGCATTGAACAGAGGTGACCAGTCTGTTGCACAAATAAGTTGATTTAATAATGTAAAGTTTCCTTTACGAAAACAACGACGAGGTTTATTAGGAATTTTAGAGGTTGATGAAGTAGTTTCAGAAACTGAAAGAGAGATTTCAAGAGTAGGATGGTAAATATCTTCGGGCAGTGATAGAGGGGCGGACCTAGAAACTACAGCATTAGTACTGTCAGCGACAAAGACAAGATCCAGCAATTTATAAAGATCGTTTGGAATTGAATTTATCTGAGACAAGGACATATCAAACAGATGATCTAAAAAGTCATGCTGTGTTGATGGCACAAGATAGGTTGACCCATTAAGATATGACCAGGCGATGTTTGGTAAATTGAAATCACCTACAACAACCAATGAGTCAATGTCTCGTAATTGGGCATAAACATCTTTTATACAAGTTATATGGTTCATATAAACTTGAATATCGGAAGAAGGAAGGATTACGGAGCAACTAATATATCACGAAAAGGAAAGAAAATAAACTTTTACTGCTACGAATTCCACACCATCAGGCAGACTTAGTGGAATTAATTCCGAACGGTGGCTAGTCTTCACTGCGATCAGTACACCACCACCTCTTCGAGTAGGTCGATCATATCGATATATAAAAAAATCATTTGACAAAATTTCGCAATCAGAGATTGATGGATTTAACCACGTCTCTGAGAAGGCAATAATGTCAAACTCAAATGAAGCACTATTCAAGAACAAGGTAGTAAGTTTTGATAACAGACCCCTAACATTCTGATAGGCTATAAGAGGACTAAAGGACAGAACTAGTTTTTTGAAACCCTTAAAATGAAATTTTTTGACTGTGTTACTTGTTTTATGACGCATTTTAAAATTATATATCAAATTTAAGTCGTATACTATAATAAAAAAATGAAAAATTTTAAAATATATTGGCACCAGTCTTGAAATATAAATTGGCAAAAGAGGGCGCCACCATATGTGGAGGGCGCCAGCTGAGGTTGAGTGGCGAGTTGGCTTGGCAACATTCAGTTGGTTTTCCGAACAATTATTGAAAAGAAAATTTTAATATTAAATAAAATTAAATATTTAATTCATTTGATGCAACCTATCCAGAAAAATATTGTTTACGTTTCCAAAATAAATTTTGCTTATCAAAATTGTTTGGGTGGTGCATTTTGCTGAATCTCCTAGCAAAACACGAGAGATTTGAAACCAACCGAAAGAGATTTCTGGGACACCGAGAATTGGTTTTGGTTTGGAATTTGGTTGGAAGAAATTTCCGTGACACATCCGATAGAAACTTTGATAATTACTACGTTTTGTGGGGCATGTCGATATCTTTTTTCGGAAAGAAATTAACAAATATGAACAAATGTATCGATAAGCATTTTAGCGTTAGGATATTTTTGGACAGATTGTATATAGAATGATCGGGAAGAGTAGTAACACACAGGCGAGACAGAGAGACGAGACGAGACAGACGGATGAACGAAAAGACCCTGTATATAAAATGGACAGAAAACTCGTATCGACATTGAAAATACTAAACTGTGTGTATATAGCAGGGACCGAAAATAACTGTTATGACAGTAAATTTTAACCAAAAAAGTCACGGTGAAGGGAGTAATAGCCTATTTCCACCAAAGAAATGAAGCTTCATTTCTTGAAATGACAAGAAATGAAGAAAATGATATCATTTCTTCCATACAAATTGTTGTTGCATTTTGCTCTTCATTTCTCAAAAATGATGACATTCCCCACGAAGGAATTTGGTATTTTTTTTAAAAGTACTCGCTACTCTCTGTCACTACTCGTTACTCTCTGGAAATAGAAAGTGTCATCACCAATAAACTGTTGATATGAATTTAAAAAGTAGTCGCAATTTTGTTTAAAATATAAAATAGTCAAAAAAAGTTGTCTATTTAGCTTTCTGCTGATAATTCAGGGCGTTAACAATGCGTTCGCCCAGGGTAATTGCTTTCCTGCCGGGTATGTCTTTTTTTGGGTAAATATTGCAAAAAGTCCCCGTGAGTTTGAAAGTGGCGCCTGTTGTTTAAATCAAACCATTCAGCTGTTTTTGTCAACGTGGCATTGCGAATATCAAAATGATGAAGATTTGTCAATGGAAAGAGCATCATTTTTAGAAATGAAAATGATAAGAAATGAAGCCAGTGGAAATAGGCTATAAGCTACGAATACGAAAAATGTACCAATGCTTAAGTCTTTTTAAGGACTATGCAATTAGGACATAAACTGATATTCATAAGTAATATAATAACAATTTTTGCTTAACTATTTATACTCTGTACCGAAGGTACATAGAGTATATTAAGTTTGTGCAAAAGTATGTAACAGAGAGAAGGAATCGTTTCCGACCCTATAAAGCATATATATTCTTGATCAGCATCAACAGCCGATTCGATATAGCCATGTCCGTCTGTCCGTCTGTCTGTCTGTCCGTCCGTCCGTATGAACGAAGAGATCTCAGAGATGGTTAGAGATAGAGGTTTGACATGTATGGGACATATATTTCTTATACTTGCAGGCAGATCAAGTTTATTTTCAATTTTTTCCACGCCCCCTCCCGCCCCCGCAATTTGGAAAAAACGTCATATCTCCTACAGTTTTGAAGATAGATCGTTCGTACCTTCTAGAGATACCTTGTAAACAAAATTATTTATCGATTTGCCGAAGGAATGAAAAAGATCGGATGAACCATACTCAAGTTATGAGCAAAAAACGGCCAGTAAACACCCACCACCCCCTACCCATCACCACAGCATTCTATTGAAAGGCAATTTAGTGAGAGAGAGAGAGAGAGAGAGAGTGAAACTTAGAGATGAGAGCGTATAACTCGTGAGCAAATGCGAGCTGCGACGTTAAGGGTACAGAGAATGTTATAGTCGGGCTTGACCGACTTTCTTTCTTGTTTTTAATAATTTTTATGTAAAACTTTTTAAATAATAGTATATAATTACTATAATAATATTTAATTAATATATAATTACTATTTAAATAATAAATATTAAGTTTTATTTGTCAACGTTTATTTTAAAAATAAAAAATAAGTGTTATCTTGCAACGTTTAGTTTAAAACTTAAAAATAAACGTTGACTTGCAATATTTGGCGAGTTATAAAAGCTATCGGCACCAAAAGTTGCGTATGCACATACCTTGAGTCCTACTACCATCGTGCCAACTTTGGTTCAGATCGGACTACCGTAGCATATATCAGATCTGCCTTCCTGCCTTTTCTCGCAAAGTCTTTCGCCTTTCCTTTGAACACCTGTTTTACTGAAGCTTGGTCATCCATACTGGTAGCATGTCATATCCAGCGTAGCCGCTGCTGTTTTTTGCGCCAATATATGTTAAAATTTAATAATCGTTCCACATTTTAAAGGATCCATTGTTGAAGTCTCGAGCCTAGAAGTTCAGCCTTGCACTTTGGCAGTTCTAAGTCCCTTACAAGACTATTCAGTTTAGTTTACTTTTAATGATGACGAAGGTATGATTTCATCTTCATCGTCGTCTATGTAAGGACGATTCGGAATCGTTTGAAGATTGCTGTGAGGCTGTGGTCGAGTAGCCGATTGTATGTTTGGATACACAATAGCATTCTTTTTATACCCTTGTAGAGGGTATATTAAAATTGTCCAGATGTTTGTAACGCATAGAAGGAGCCATCTCCGACCACACAAAGTATATATATTCTTGATCAGCATGACGAGCTGAGTTGATATAGCTATGTCCGTCTGTCCGTCTGCTTCTATGCTATCTCCTCCGTCAGTTTTAAAGCTATCTCAACCAAACTTTGCACGAAGTCTTTTGGTACAAATACGCTGCACATAAGTCGGAACCGGCCAGATCGGATGACGTTAGTATATAGCTGCCATAGGAACCATCGGTCGAAAATGTTGTATTAGTGAGAAAAACTATTTTGTCTTCAACGCCGAACCTTGTATTTATAAGTTTTCTATGCTTTCACATAATTCCACCAAGTTTGATAGGACAACTATATAGTATAGCTGCCATAGAAATTGGGTGTAGAAAATAGAAGAATATATAGGAGGCCTTGTCAAAAATATATACATTTGGCCGAATGTACATATTTGTGTCAGTGGAATCAGGCTAATAATTTATAAAAATCATACAAGCTACAAGGATATATGAACTTTGGTCGAGCCGAAGTAAGCTTTCCTCTATTTTTTTTTTAACTCCTATGCCTTTTCCAAATATATGAGTTGTCAGGCAGAAAAAACAATCTGGTTCGTGATTCGTTGGTTCTCGCCAGTGCATTGGGGTAGCGAAACGAAATGATATTTTTCTTGCAGCTCAACCTATTTCTCAAACCTGTGAGGTTAGAAAAAAAATAAAACAATATTGGTGAGTCCAAAAAAAAAGCAAACCTGTAGCATACGGTTTACAGCTAAAATCTGGTACCCAGCTTTTATCCTGGTTTTTTATTAAATGCAAACTAGTCCCTCAGTTTTGTAGCTATCGAGCTGAAATTTTGCACAGAGTCTTCTTTTGACTGCACGCTGCTAATATGTGGGACCCGCCCGGATCGGATGACTACTTCTTGTAGCTGCCATAGGAACGATCGGTCAAAGAGTCAATTTTAAAACTTTCCTAGTAGGCGTAGGAACTTTTTTAGTAAAATAAATGTATGATATTTGGCAGTCAAGTTTGAGCTACGAGACTGAAAGGAACTTATTTGTTTGTTTATTTATGTGTTTAAATTGTTGAAACCAATATTGTGACCAGTGTTGTGCATTAATCAATTAAATTTTCAATCAGTTGATTAATCAACCAATATTTTCAATCAGTTAATTCAATTGCAATTGAATTTAATTGCAATTAAAATATTAGTTGCAGCTTGCAATTAATTTAGTTGAATTAATTTAAATTAATTGTAACTTACAACTAAGTCAATTGCAATTGAATTTTTCAATTGTTCCAGACTACAGTTAAAACTAACAATTAAGTAAGCTGTGTGATTTGTAGTTCAAAGTTTGTACAGTAAAATTATTTTGTTAAAAAAAAAGATAAATTTAAAAATAATATTGCTTTATATATGAAATGTCCAGAGGATCGAAATACGAAAGTAAAAGGCTATTTAAACTGTACATCGATTTTGTTTGTAAAATACAACACGTCATTACTTGGAAGGACTTGAACGTCTTTTTTCTTTTGCCACAATGATAGATTTGCCAAAGAGCCACAATTTATCGGATAGCATGTTTGAAAAGAGGGTAGTGCGTAAATGTAATATTAACTATTAAAAGAAATAATATTAAAAAATAAAAAACCAATCTTACTATTAAATTGCAGGGTTCGGAATTGCTAGCCAGACTTGTTGCAATGAAATTTTTATTGAATAACTACATCTGGCAGGCTTTTGTTCTAAAGTAACAGTGAAAATAGTGGTACTGATACATTCTTTATGCTCCGTCAATGATCTTCAGCATTGGTCATCCATGGTTCGGTGCTCACTATTGTCAAAATCAAGGCAATGTAGTTATGTGTGATCGTTTGTGGTCTGGAAAAGCAGTTTCTTAATCACTTAGCGGTTTAATTACCATTGAGATCCTTCAGCTGCGAATTGCGCTTTTGCATTGATCCTTGAATGGTTTTCCACTTGGGAGTAAAGTTTGGTTGTTATTATTACTATTTTTGATCTCCTTTGGTATTTTTCCGCGGTTTAGTGCTTTGTCAGTAACGGAAAGTGGTTTGAAACATTCTTTATGATCTTGACTATATTCTTTGCCATTGGTCATCCATGGTATTTATCGCGGTTCAGTATTGTCAAAATCATAGTTACGTAGTTCTGTGTGGTCATTTGTGGTATTGAAAATCAGTTACTTAGGTATTTAGCGGTCTTAATACCATGGAGATCCCTTAGCTGTCAATTGCGTTTGTGCATTTATTCTGGTATGACTTTCCAATTGATTGGCATTAACGTTTTTCATTAATATATCGTCATTAAATAATCGTCAGTCACAGTAAATAGGTTTAAATAGCTCGTGAACCACAGCTCAGAACCGAGAGCTCAGAGCCAAGAGCGGAATATCATTAGATGAGATATAGAGCTGCCTTTCGAGATTTGCGAGCAAAGAGCGATTTCGAACCTGTTCAATTGTTATTGGGGTGAGGGTGAGGCGGTGAGGCGCATCTGCAAAGGGAGCATTGCTATTTGTGCTGGACAAAGTTTCGAATCCCAAAACGGCGGAGCTACATAGCGTGGTCCAAAAAGTTCTTGGTGCTTCTGCTGAAGTAGAATCAATTACAGAGACCACCATGGTAGAGATAAGAGACATTGACGAGGTCTCAGATGCTGATGAGATCGCTGCTGCCATCTGCGACCAGCTAAATCTGAGAACTCCGATTAACACAGTCAGCCTAAGGACAGCCTATAGGCGAACGCAGACGGCAACACTAAAGCTGATCCCGGAAGTGGCAACCAAACTTCTTGAGAAAGGGAAAATTCGAATTGGCTGGGTCTGGTGCAGAATTCGACCAAAATTAGTACCTAGAAGATGCTACCAGTGCTTGGAGTTTGGCCACATTTCGGTCAACTGCAAAAGCAAGCATAACTGCACGAGGCGCTGCTATAACTGCGGAGGTGAAAACCACTTAGGCTGGAATGACACTTTCAATTTTTAGGGACAATTTTAGTCACAATTTTCCGTCTATGAGGAAAAGTTGTAGGTGTACGCGAATCAAAGTATGCTTGAATTGGCCGCAAAATGTTTTTTAAGAGGCTGAGATGAAACAGAGCATCGACTTTTGTCCATTAACGAAAAATTGCGACAATAATTGTCCCTAAAAATTGAAAGTGTCATTTCAGCCTTAGCGAATGCCTGTGAGGCTGAGCCGATGTGCATGCTATGCACTCGGCACAAAATAAAGAACAGTAAGCATTCTACATCGAGCACGAAGTGTTCCTTCTACCAAAGGGCAGTCCACAAAATGAAAGGTAGATGAAACTGTTACAGCTCAATCTTAACCACTGTGCGGTGGCCCAGCAATTGCTGGAGCAAACCATAAGAGAGCATGATATAGATGCAGCAATCATAAGCGAGCAGTACAGGAACCGGGACTCTGGAGAATGGCTAGCAGATAGAGCAAAGAAATCTGCGATTTGGAGCTGTGGACAGCCAAAGAAGCAGATACGGAACCCAATAAGTGCGAACGGATTTGCAAGGGCAATGATAAATGGATTGTACATCTATAGTTGCTATCTTCCGCCAAGCCTAACACTACATGAAGCCACACTGATGATGGCGCAACTTGCCGATGATATCCGCGGGAAGCACCCCATAGTGGTCGCAGGAGACTTCAATGCTTGGTCAACAGAGTGGGGATGTCCATCAACAAATGCAAGAGGACAAGCGCTCCTCGAAATATTTGCAAACCTGGACATAGTGCTACTTAACACTGGGCTAGAACACACATTCGAAAAAGGAGGAAGGGGGTCGATTATTGACCTTACTTTTGCGAGCACTAGCCTTACAAATGGTCTGAGCTTGGAAGTTAGCAGCATCTATACCGCCAGCGACCACAGAGCAATAATCTGTACGATGAGCCATGGAAATAGTTCCAAAAGAAACGCTCGCGCCCCCACAAACCTGAACAGAATAGACACCATGGCCGAGGCAATGGTGACGATGCTACTAGAGGAGCTCCCACTACAAGGAATGTCAAATGATATGGCGGATCAAATGGCGAAACACATCGAGGAAATCTGCAATGCCTCTATGGTCAGGAAGGAAAAATCACCATACAGACGTAGCCCTACCCACTGGTGGACTACAGGTATAGCAGAAGCTTGGACCGCATGCAACCAAGCCAGACGGAGCCACCAGCGATCACGGGGCACACCAGAGTTCGCCATGCTTCAGAAAATATTTAGGGAAAAAAGACGGGTGCTTAAACGGCTCATAAAAGAGAGCAAACGAAATTACTTTGCAAAAATCTGCGAGGACGTTGACGAAAATCCATTTGGCTTTGCGTATAAGCTCATTACTAAGAAGCTAAAGGCATTTGGGCCACCACCACCAACTTGCCCATAGCAAATGGGAAATATTGTGGAGACTCTCTTTCCTCAGCAAGATCTGATCCAGCGACAAACCGTACCGCATTCGCCAACAGAAGCACCTAATGTAACGGTGGAAGAGGTGCCAGCTGCAGCCAAACGGGTGAAGGAAGCAAAGGTCCCCGGACCTGATGGAATACCCAACAAAATCATAAAAGCAGCCCTACAGAGAAACCCAGATGCCTTTGCCATGCTATACACTACATGCCTTAAAGAAGGAACTTTCCCGAGAAGATGGAAGACGCAGAGACTGGTGCTTATCCCGAAGGGAGATAAGCCAGTAGACGAGCCAGCCTCCTACAGGCCGCTCTGCATGCTGGACACCACTGGAAAGATTCTAGAGCGCATTATCCACACGCGCATCGAAGCTGCAGTGGAGAGCTATTTGTCCCCGACGCAATTTGGATTTCGGAAGAAACGGTCTACCACAGATGCGGTGAGCAAACTGTACGAAACGGCTAGCCAAGCAATTGAAGGGGACCGTTGGCTGTAAGGCGCAAAAGAATACTGCCTAGTAGCGACTCTCGATATAAAGAATGCTTTTAACACAGCTAAATGGAGCTGCATACTGAGTGCCCTTGAGAATGCCAGAGTCCCAGCTTACCTCAACAAAATAGTAGCCGACTACTTTAATGAACGGATGCTGCTCTATGATACCGACCTCGGCTCTGTTACTTACGCAGTAACTGGAGAAGTTCCACAAGGATCCGTACTAGGCCCATTGTTATGGAATGTCATGTACGATGGTGTACTGAAACTGCAACTCCCACAAGGTGCGAACCTCATTGGCTATGCGGACGATATCGCCTTAACCGTCGTGGGCAAACAACTTGGGGATATTGAGCAGACCTGCAATCTAGCGGTATACATAGTCAGCCAGTGGCTTAACACAGCAGGACTATCACTGGCGGCTCACAAAACTGAAGCGGTGCTGATCAGCAGTAGAAAGAAGGTATAGACAGCAACCATACGAATTGGAGACGCTACCATAACCTCACGGCCACTCCTGAGGTACCTAGGGGTCACTATTGACCATAGGCTTAGCTTTAAACAGCACCTCATAGATGCGAGCAGCAGGGCAAGCAGGACAGCAGCATCACTGTCACGAATTATGGCCAACACCAGAGGGCCAAAGCAGCCGAGGAGGAACTTGCTGGCAAGCGTAGTAAGCTCCACATTACTATACGCAGCGCCAATATGGGCAGAAGCAACAGCACATAGCACGTACATCCGCTCTGCCAACACGGTAAGGCGACTATGTGCCCTCCGAGTAAGCTGCGCATTTTGCACCGTCTCCCTCGATGCATTTTTGATCATAGCTGGCATCATTCCACTAGACCTCATGGCCCAGGAAGCAGCAGAGATCAGGTCTCGATCAATCTCTGGTCCATTGACGGACTATAGAGCCGAGCTGCGCAGACGAACCGTACTGCACTGGCAGAACCGATGGACAAATACCACAAACGGACGCTGAACCTGATTCCAGACTTAAGAAGATGGCTGGACAGAAGACATGGTCATATCGACTACTACCTGACGCAACTATTTGCATAGATTCAAGCACGAAGACAGCCCTTTCTTTACTCACTATGCGAGTACAGGGGTAATAGAAGATGCAGAACATGTATTCTTTGTCTGTCCGTTGTTCACAAATGAAAGAAATGACCTAACCATTCGGGTGTGGAGGTTACCAGCCGTTTGTAACCTAGTAATTGGTCAGCGGTAAGCAATATGGCCTCTGTAATACTCAAACGACTGCGCAGCGCTGAAAGACAGCGCAATGGTTTAAATACAAGGAGAGAATCCTAGATGAGCCTTGGGCATTCCCCCCGTAATACCTAACGGTGGTGCCGCCGGGAATCGGGAGGGGGGTGGAATTTTTAGTGGGTGAGCTAGCGCAAGTCCCATACTTCGGCCACCAGTCCTCGGTGCCGAGTAGGCTTCCAATGCTTTAAACCACCCTCAATATCAAAAAAAAAAACACATGCTGACGGCGTCTGCAGCATACAATCAAACGAATTTTGGCGCATTCACACAAACACACACACATACACACATTCTGACGGCGTCTGCAGCATACAATCAAACGAATTTTGGCGCATTCTCTGCCAGCGGCCTCAGACTCACACACACACAACCAGCATGCGCCATGTTTTTTCCACGGAAATAAATGGCGATTTTCGATTTGCGAATCAATTACCAGGATTGCCTCGACAACTGGATACCTGACGACTCCGCTGGCGCCCCGAAAATGGAACGGATAGTCCACAGTAAGGAGATCTACTGGTTTGAAAATGACTCCGGCAACGCATACACACATTCACACACACAGACAGCATCTACCAGCGCTCACACACAAATACAAACGGCAATTTTTTTGTGCAAATGACACCGACCGCTGCCCACGCATATTGTCCTCCGACCTCCTGTCTGTCGCCCCTTACACGTCCAGCTGTCCACATCCTGCTGCAGCCAATGCATTCCACGTCGGGCTGTCCACCAACCGCTTCCCACGAAAACGTCCATCGCCCAGCCTGCCCTTCGCCTGATGCTCACGCCTGCTATTTGAACAGGCCAACCGACTCTTCAACTACATATATCAGATCTTTCGTTGGTCAAGCATCCGACCAATTTTTCAGATCTTACCTGGCAGACGATCGATCATACTTATAAAAGTATGTCGCGCAGCTGAATTTGGATCTTCATCGCATCTTTCGTCGTCGCCGATGTTCATGCACAGCGATCCGCATACCTGACCGACCACTAGCAACATGCTACGACTCGAGACGCTCTTTGTTTGGCAATTGATGCCAGCCTGAGTCTGCCTACAAGTTCTCGATCTCATCACGAAAGTCCTTAACGAGAGGCACCACGAAAGTCCACAACGCGTGGCAAGCGAAAGTCCACAACGAGTGGCAAGCGAAAGTCCAGAACGCGTGGCAAACTAAAGTCCACAACGTGTGGCAATCGAAAGCCTCTACTCGGGCTTGGCAACTTCAACTCTGATCGAACGAACTTGCTTATCGACTCCCAATCGAAGCAAAGACCTCAACACGAGGCAACCTCAACCCTGCTTGGGCGAACTTGCTTATCGACCCCCACTCGAAGCAACGGCCTCCACGCGAGGTTACCATCGATGCCTCAACGCGAGGTTACCATCGACTCAACTGCGACACAATCATCACAGCGAGAAGTATACGCAAGCATTCCTCCACTTTGGGACTTGTACAAATCCTGTAGATGCTCACCCTGGACATACATTCATCCCAGCTATACCTAAATTTTGAAGATCATTAGTTCCCACATGGTCTCTGGAGGGGGAGTACTGTGGCAGCTCTGGCCACCTCTGGTCACACCATTTATCGAGCACCATCCCTGACGCGATAGCAGAACGACAACACGCACCATGCCTGGCGCTCAGTTTCGATTAGCGCGGGTGGCTCCCGCTTCGCTCCGTTCGACTCAACGATAATTGTTAGCTTAAGTGATATTCAATAAAGTAAGTTACACATTACAACCTAGTAACTAAAACCATTGGCTTGCCAGTTTGTTATATGGCAGCCATACGATATATTCATCAGATTTTTACCAAACTTCACTTAATTTTGTGGACACCGATAACATTCATAAATGGAAAACATAAAGACTCTACCATTGAATAAAAAAGTTTTTACACTAGAACTACTTTTTCGACCGAACGTTCCTATGACAGATGTATGCTATAGTCCTCCGATTTGGATTAAACTTGGCATAATTGTGTGTTAGCATATAAAATTGATCAGTAATGTCAGGAGCGATAGCATTGAAAACAAAATTTTTTTTCCTACTAACACTTTTTTTCAGAACTTTATTTTGTATGGCAGCTATACTATATAGTTGACCGATTTTCATCAAACTTTGTGGAATTATGTGAAAGCATAGAAAACTTATTAATGCGAGGTTTTGGAATAATCGCGTTGACAAAAAAGTTTTCTAACTAAAACTACTTTTTCGACCGATAGTTCCTATAGCAGCTATATGATATAGTCATCCGATCCGCCCGGTTCCGACAAATGTCCTGCGTCTTTGTACCGAAAGACTTCGTGCAAAGATTGGTTAAGATAGCTTTAAAACTGACGGAGGAGATAGCATAGAAAAAGACGGACGGTCATGGCTATATGAGCTCAGCACGTCATGCTGATCAAGAATATATGTACTTTATGTGGTCGGAGATACTTCCTTCTATGCGCTAGAAACACCTGGACAATTTTAATATATCCTCTTGAAAAGTGTATTATAATTTTGCACAGGAGTTTGCAACGCATAGAAGGAATCATCTCCGACCACATAAAGTATATATATTCTTGATCAGCATGACAAGCTGAGTCGATTGAGCATTGTCCGTCCGTCTGTCTGTCCGTCTGTCCGTCCGTCCGTCTGTCTGTTTCTACGAAAACTAGTCCCTCAGTTTTTAAGCTATCGAGCTGAAATTTTACACATAGTCTTCTATTAGCTGCACGCTGCTAATATGTCGGATGTCGGATCGGATGACTACTTCTTGTAGCTGCCCTAGAAAAACTTGTTTGTTTTCAATGTTAGCGTTCTTAAACTCGGTCATTATTAAAATTACATGTTTTTAAACTGATCTGCGAAGTTTGGTCGAAGTCGCTAACCTTTGGAGCGAGCTTTTCAAGTGTATTAAAACTTCGGCACAGACGATGTTAGCATTCCTTTCTCGTTTAATATTTTCCTTGGCGTTTAGAAAAGAAATTTTTTCCGTTTTCGAGCAACAATTAATTTTTTTTTTCTAATATTTTTGATTGTATTCTAATTACTTCGACGATTTGTTAACAAACCTGGATATTCAATAACCTTCGGATTTATATCTTGCTAGACTCTACCTAAAGAAACTACTTAAAATGTAAGTGTATGTACCGAAAAAATTAAATAAATTCATAAAATTGAGTTAACTTCTTCTTCTTAAGTTAGGCCCAATATCTATCTATATGAAAACAACAATAAGATCCGAGCAAAAACACCAAAGTTTTGCAAGTGCGTCGCCCCATTTATTTAAAATGTATTTACATTATTTTAAAAAGAAATGCAATTTTGAGAATCATGTCCAAGCCACACGAAAGTATATTCCGTCGAAGAAGTTAACTCAATTTTATGAATTTATTTAATTTTTTCGGTACATACATGGGCCTAACTTACGAGGTTCAACCTGAAAAATTGTGGCTCTGACAGTTTTTCGCGGTTAAAAGGTAGAGGAGGAAGAACTTGATCTGAGTACGGTATACTCCTAGATATGTACATGCAAAAATTTGTGGCTCTATCTCTTATAGTCTCTGAGATCGACGTGTTCATACAGACAGACGGACATGGCTAAATCGACTCGGATGTTGATGCTGATTAAGACTTTATAGGGTCGGAGATGCTTCCTTCTGTCTGTTACATATAAATTCCTGATCCCCTTTTACCCATTTTTAATGGGTACAGTGTATAAAAATGTTCACCACAGAAAAATTTTTAATAAACTTTTTTCTTATATGGGACGCCAACGATTCAGAAAAAATCGTTGCTGCATAGCTTGGCTGCAAACCTATGAAAGTCTGCTTAATGTTCGGTCTGGCGGTTCGAGCCCCTTCTAAAGTCTAAGGTTCGTTTCGCGGACCGGTTCTTGTACTTATCGAACCTAAGGATTTCATTGAAGATATATGGGACCGATTCCAAATATCCTAGTTCCGACCAGAATAACATCTGCTCTTAACAAAACGCCGTTTTCAGTTTTACATTCAGAAAATCCGTTCTCAAAAATTTTTTTCAGCCATTGGCCTTTGATTTAAGTTGTTGACCACCTTTGAACCGGAATACCAGAACAACCGCAGCAAAAACAACAACAACATCATAAACTTGTAAACTTAATTTAACCGATTACCGATTGAATAAAAAATCCGCTTCTTACAGCCATGCACCCATTTTCGCTTATGCAAAAATTTTGCGATTTTGAGTCAAAATTTGTTCTCAAAACCGGTTTTAAATCGCAAAAGTCTTGCAAAAGTGAAAATGGGAGCATGGCTGTTAATATCACTTCTGTGTTTTGTGTAATTTAATTTTTGTAAACCTTTTAAAAATGTCCCCGCAAGATATACAGTACCCTTAACATATTTTTGTTTAGGAGGTCACATCCATTTTAACAAGCTCTTCAAAACGTCTATCTGTACTCTAATGGACTACATTCATATGTCCTCTACAACGGCTTCCAAAAGTGTTTGGTCTTTAAAATTGAAAGCTCACTTATTTCCTTCTCGAATAAGCAAAATGGAGATTTTTCTTAAATATTTTTACAAGTTTTATTTTTGATTAAGTTAAAAGTGATTGTGTTGAAGTTACACGGAAGCGAAGTTCGGGTTCAGGTTTGGCAAGTTACAAACTTAGAAGGTTAGGTTCATGGTTGGTTCACAAAAAACCCGAACCGAGCCGGTTCTTCAGCTATTGCAGCAATTATAGATCCCACATTTGAAAACGAAGTTTCTAACGCTCCATCCATCTGTCTGAGGACGAGGATCCAGTCATCTGCTGAAAGGTTTTGTTTGTAAATATATTAGGTAATATATTAAGTAACCTTTTCAAACCAACCTCGTTTTAATGTAAGCAAAATTGAATTACCTTACAGCAAAACCGAAACATTATCAAAACTTGTTTGGTTTTTCTGTATTATTATTCAATTTTTTTATTCAATGATTTGTACTCAGCGGCAAAAAAATACTTATGGAAAGTTTTCTGTCTTTTCTGATGCAAAAGCTTGTGTCTAATCCTTTTCTATGGATTCTGATGATGACAAAATGAATAAGGTTTTTGTTAAGAGACATTACTTAAAATAAGGTTTTTGTTAAGAGACATTACTTAACAAAAACTTTAATAATTTAATAAAGACTTCGTGTGTAGTTTCTTATAGAAACATAAGTTTTTGAATTTAGTTTGGTTTCTAGACACATTTTATATTATTTGGATACGTAATAGGCAGAATTTCAAAATTTAAGAAAACATCGATGTTTCATCGATGTATTACCTTTTAAACATCGATGTTTCTCCAGCTCTACCCTGCGTGGCCTCTCGATCTGATTAATATACTTTAAGCCGTTTACATACAATCATCGAATCACTTAAATGTGGGACAAACCAAGCTTCTGACACGCAAACCACATCTACATTTGAGGTTACAAACATATATCTAAATTCATCTAACTTTAATAATAAATTTTGTGCATTTATATGACAAACTTGAATACCTTCTCTTGGTTTTGCCAGAACTCTTATCAAGGTTTTACTGTTGGTTGTGGTGCCACAACCAAATCCAAACCAAATCAACATAATGTTTCAAATTCTATAACGAGGATATCAACCTGAAAAAGACTAAATGAAGAACTAAACATATTTTTGTTTACTAATTTACTGAACTTTCTATGGTTCCCTCTTCAAGGGCTTAACAGTGTTTTTGATTGGTAGAATTTTGTATTCACCGAGTATGTCCCTGCTTTTTTGGCTTTACTGTATATATGTATGTTTGGACCATTGGACACACTTGGTGTATTATTTATAATGTATATTTTCAGATTGCTTGACTACCTATGTACCCGATTGTTTTTAAGGAAATTACATAATGCCTAACCAACCGTTTCAGTGCCTGCATGCAAAAGGCGCCTTCGTCATTGGACTCATTTCAAAACGCTTACTTCAAGAAACATCTCCCCATTCCCATAAAAATATGTTTGTCCATATGTATAGGCATAGGCATCAATTTGCTCGGCTTCTGCTTTACTTTTGGAAAATAACAAGTCACGCGATTGAGTGCCTTCAGTTGTATAATATATTTTTCTTTTTCACTTGCCTTGCACTTGAAAACACACCAACTACATGGTTGTTACTGAGCCAAATTGCATAACTTCATGTTATGTTTCGCTCAGAGCATGCACACACATATGCATGTATGTACATTGAAGGCATTTTTCGAATGTTGCAATACGCCTATAAATGCAACTTCCAGTCACAAGCATTATCATTTCTGCTGAAGAAAGTGGAATCAATAACAACGATTTTAAAACTCTTTCTGGATTTAATCAAAATTCGAAGTATGAACCTTTGTGTAAGTCCCAGTTAAATTGCATACATAATAATTTCACCAGAACATTGTACAACTCTTTTCCAGATATATTTGGTATTCGGAATGCTTTGTATACCAGAGTTTATCATTGGTAAGGCAATGCACAGCAGTTTGCATTTGGAGAAAAAAGGTCATTCTGCGAGTAATCGCACTTGGAATAAGTCGGAGCCCAGTAAATCAGAAATTTATATTGGATGGAAGGAGACTGGAAAAGAAGATGCAAAGCGGCACCATGTAGATTCAAATCGCAATGTAAATCAACAATTTACTTCAAAGAAAACACGTCACATACGTCAAAGTGTAAAGCCGTCGCATAAACGTTCAAGGGCAAAAAATATCAATAGACCGGAGGGTTCCCGAAAGAAAAACCATGATTATTCGATCAGAGATTCTAATGACGACGACAAAACCTACCGTACGTTTGAGGAAATTCATGAACATGTCGATGACAATGACGGACAATATCAAGCTTCCGAACGACTTGAGACTGAGGAAGAACCCTTTGCAGGTGTGGAGCCCGTTAAAGAGGAGAAACAAGAGAAAAAAATGAAAATTAAAATAAAGCACCACCATCATCATCATCATCATAATCATATAAAAGAAGTGATCAAAACTGTGCCAAAACCGTATCCAGTTGAAAAAATTGTGCATATTCCGATCGAGAAAATAGTTGAAAAAATCATACATGTTCCAAAGCTTGTTAATGTCACCGTTGAGAAAGTGGTCCACGTTCCGGTAGAGAAAATTGTTGAGAAGATCGTTCACATACCGAAACCTGTCCATGTTCCCAAGCCTTATATAGTGGAGAAAATCGTTGAAAAAATTGTGCATGTTCCAAAGCCTTATCCGGTCCTTAGAACTGTACCATACCCGGTTGAGATCAAAGTTCCAGTACAAGTTGAGAAAAAAGTTCCTGTACCATTTAGGGTGGAGGTGGAACGCAAGATACCAGTTTACATTCACTCCAAAGAGCCCTATAGATTTGAGCAGTCGGATATAAAATCATACCATCAGGAACAGCAGGATGACTACAAATTCAATGCCGATATCCAAGAACCGTTTCATAAGGATCATGAATTAACCGTTTCAACCAACAAAATACATCAGTATAAGCAAACTGCAGCGCCGACTGAAGCACAAGAATATCATAATATTCATCAGCCGGAAGAATTTAAGCACATTGATTTAATCAAGAGCTCTCATTCTATAGAACAATCGACAGCTGAAAGCGAAGTTGTACCCGTTAAATTATTAGAAAAGAAACCATTCAAAATTCATGTTCCTGACATTAATTCGAACTCCTCGCCTACAACACTAATTAATGGCAATAATTCCATGGACCTACAACCTCAAGCATCTATGCATGGGTTCCATGGACTACCATTTTCACTGCCAATTCAATTCGTTCATTTACAGCCAATGCCTTTTCAAAGTCCAATAAGTTTCGAATTACCAATGGGGGCTGCCGTGGAAAGGTAGTAGCTTAAGACTAAAGTCGCCTTTAAAATACCCGCAATGTGTTACTTTAAGTGTAAAATCTTATTTATTAAAGGTACATTTACTGTACTGCAAAAACTTATTGTTTTTCAGAATTTAGTTTATTTAAAGACTGTTGGGTTTTCACATCAACTTGCAATCTTTTTCCATATTTACGTTTCTGCGCATTAAAGGCCTTAACGGACTTGCGAAGTAAGTAATTTACTTCGTCATATATTTCGTCAACGTGGACGTTCGCAACGCATAGAAGGAAGCATCTCCGACCACATAAATTCTATATATTCTTGATCAGCATGAGTTGATACAGCCATGTCCGTCCGTCTGCTTTTATGCTATCTCCTCCGTCATTTTTAAAGCTATCTTAACGAAATTTTGCACGAAGCCTTTAGGTACAAATACGCTGTACATTTGTCGGAACCGGCCGGATCGGATGACTATAGTATATAGCTGCCATATAACAAACTAGCCAGAAAAATGGTCAAAGTAGTGGCGCCATCTATTGCTCAGTTTGGGAAATCACTTGGCTAACATTTAGTGTTATCCCCTAATCACGTAATCTGTTTAAAAACGAGAGCGTTAGTTAACGCCGGCTCAGCCCGACTTCGGTAATCCCGTTACTCAGTGAAAGAAATGTTTAATAGACTTCTAGTGTTCCTGAGAAGGGAAATGCTATTTATTATTCGATCTTTATGAAAATTGGAGGGAATTAGATATTGCGAATAAAAATGTAAGTTTTAGATTTGAGATCGATATATTAAAAATTGTGGGAGTTATTCAAAAGATTTTTATTGTGGGGCGTTGCATAAATTTTAAACAAACTTCATCTAGCTTTTCTAGTTTCTGAGATCTAGGTGTGCATGCAGACAGACGAACAGATAGACGGACGGACAGACGGACAAGGCTATATCGACTCGGCTGTTGATGCTTTTTCAGAATACATATTCTGTTTATGGTCGGAAATGATTCCTTCTGCCTATGGCAAGTGGGAATGCCATTCTGTTTTTGATACACTTGTATACATCTGCTTCTACTCTACCTATAAAACAGTGTGTCCTGACTGACTGATTCACTGAGTGGCAATCAACGCAGAGTGCCAACGGTAAGTGATAGAAGGCTGAAATTTGGACAGGAGTTTCCTTTAGTGCTGAAAGTGCGTACTAAGACGGGGTTTTGGAAATCCGATTGACTTGAAATTTGTTTTGTAAGCATAGTACGTGAAATAATTCGACACGTGTTTTCCCGATTTTGGAAAATCCTCCCAGGAGTAAAAATTCCCGGAAAATTCTTTTGGCAAAAAGGTATTTTTCATCCGATTGGCTTGAAACTCGGTTTGTAAGGATAGAATACGAAATAATTTGAAATGTTACTATCCAATGTCGGAAAATCCGCCCCCAGGCGTGAAAATTTCCGGAAAATTCTGTAGGCAAGAAATTAGTTTTCATCCGATTGGCTACAAGCGATAGCGATAGCGATAGCGATAGCGATAGCGATAGCGATAGCGATAGCGATAGCGATAGCGATAGCGATAGCGATAGCGATAGCGATAGCGATAGCGATAGCGATAGCGATAGCGATAGCGATAGCGATAGCGATAGCGATAGTGATAGTGATAGTGATAACGATAACAATAATAATAACGGTAATAATTCACTATACTGATGGCGACGCAGCGAAGCGCGACGGGTTATATGCTACTCTATATATATAAAAGAGTTCAACCGTCGCACAGCCTAAACCATAAGAGATAGAATGCTGAATTTTTTACAGTAGTTTTATCTTATGCTGAAAGTGAGTACTAAGAACGAATTTAGGAAAATTCTGTCGGGAAATGTGGAAAATTCGCGAAAAACTGTTGTATGAAACTTTTTTGTTTACCATCCGATCAAGTTCAAACTCATTTTCACAGATCTTTATAAAAATTCAACAAGAACTGCATACCAATTTTCTGGGAAATTCACCCCCCCCCCTGGGTGGAAAGTGGGTGGTCAAGGTTGCGTGCGATTAGCTCCAAACTCATTTTCAAAGTTACACATAATAAAATTTTAGAAACGTGACTTACAAATTTTAGAAAATTCAACCCCAAAGCCGTAAAATTCGCGGAAAACTGTTGTATGAAACTTTTTTGTTTTTTATCCGATCAAGTTCAAACTCATTTTCAAAGATCTTTATGAAAATTCAACAAGAACTGGTGGAAAGTGGGTGGTCAAGGTTGCGTGGGCGAAAATTTAGTTGCCGGCGATAAGCTCCAAACTCATTTTCAAAGTTACACATAATAAAATATTAGAAACGTGACTTACAAATTTTAGAAAATTCAACCCCAAAGTCGGAAAATTCTCGGAAAACTGTTGGATGAAACTTTTTTGTTTTTCATCCGCTCAAGTTCAAACTCATTTTCAAAGATCTTTATGAAAATTCAACAATAACTGCATACAAATTTTCCGGAAAATTCACCCTTCCTGCGTGGAAAGTGGGTGGTCAAGGTTGCGTGGGCGAAAAATTAGTTGCCAGCGATTAGCTCCACACTCATTTTCAAAGTTACACATAATAAAATATTAGAAACGTGACTTGCAAATTGTGGAAAATTCAACACCAAAGTCGGAAAATTTGCGGAAAATTGCTGTATGATACTTTTTTGTTTTTCATCCGATCTAGTTGAAACTAATTTTCAAAGATCTCTATAAAAATTCAACAATAGTGGGTGGTAAGTGGATGGAAACTGGGTGGTTAGTGGGTGGTAAGTGGGAGGGAAGTGTGTGTGGGATGTGGGTGGTAAGTGGGTGGGAAGTGAATGGTTAGTGGGTGGGAAGTGGATGGGATGTGGGTGGGAAGTGGGTGATTAGTGGGAGGGATGAGGGTGGGAAGTAGATGGTATGTGGGTGGGAAGTGGGTGGGATGCGGGTGGGAAGTGGGTGGTTAGTGGGTGGGAAGTGGGTGGTATGTGGGTGGGATGAGGGTGGAAAGTGGATGGGATGTGGGGGGGAAGTGGGTGGTTAGTGGGTGGGAAGTGGGTGGTTAGTAGGTGGGAAGTGGGTGGTATGTGGGTGGGATGAGGGTGGTAAGTGGATGGTATGTGGGTGGGAAGTGGGTGGGAAGTGGGTGGGAAGTGGGTGGTTAGTGGGTGGTTAGTGGGTGGGAAGTGGGTGGGAAGTGGGTGGTTAGTGGGTGGGAAGTAGGTGGTTAGTAGGTGGGAAGTGGGTGATTAGTGGGAGGTATGTGGGTGGGATGTGAGTGGGAAGTTGGTGGGAAGTGGGTTAGAAGTGGGTGGGAATTTGATGGGAACTGGGGTGGAAGTGGGTGGTTAGTGGGTAGGATGTGGGTGGTAAGTGGGAGAAAAGTGGGTGGGATGTGTGGATGTGGGATATTGTTTCCATACTGATAAAGGCTTACTGATGGCGGAGCAGCGAAGCGCGACGGGTTTTACGCTAGTACATGTATAAGTTTATTTAATATAACCTATATGCTAACAATTCCCGTTTGATCGTACAGCGCGATGCTGCCGCACCGCGGCCGGAGCCAAGCTAGACTAACTGCTAGTTAGGGGTGGTGCAAGCTGCATAGCGTCGCTGCTGGGTAATAGCGATGAGTAGTGTGGCCAGATCTGACACAGTACTCCCCCTCCAGTGACCATGTGGGAGCGAATGATTTCAAAAATTTGGAGTATGTCTGGTATGAATATCCGGGGGTGATCATCTACAGGATTTGTACAAGTCCCAATGTGAAGTAAAACTTCTGTATAATTTTCGCAGTGATGTTTGTTTCGTAGTTGAGTCGACGAACTGTTTCCGATGAGTATAGAAACTGATAAATCCGTAGTACTGAGCATGTGCACCGATCACAGATTAGCGTAGTTGCGTCGATGGTAAGCTCGCGTTGAGGCCGTTGCTTCGAGTGGTCGTCAATTAGCAAGTTGTTCGAGCAGGGGTGAGGGTTCCTCGTGTCGAGGGCTTTCGTCTGCCACGTGTTGTGGATTTTGCTTCCCACGCGTTGTGGACTTTGCTCCCCACTCGTTGTGGACTTTGCTTGCCACTATTTGTGGACTTTGAGTGCCACGCGCTGTGGACTTTTCTTGCCACGCGTTGTGAACTTTGCTTGCCTTTGCTTGCGTTGTGGACTTTGCTTCCGACTAGTTGTGGACTTTGCTTGCCACTATTTGAGGTGTTTGATTGCCACGCGTTGTGGACTTTGTTTGCCACGAGTTGTGGATTTTGCTTGCCACTCGTTGTGAACTTTGCTTGTCACGCGTTGTATACTCGTTGTAAACTTTGCTTGCCACTCGTTGTGGACTTTGATTGCCACGCATTGTGGATTATGTGGATCATGGTTCTGTCCAAAAATCGAATCTACAATTTCTTTCCGCCATGCTTGATACCGGAAGCGCGATTAGTTTAATGCAAAGATCGGCATTGCCTTATGACATTCACAGCCGTAAATTAGAACCAACAGGATATTGTGGTGTCAACGGATCGAAATTGCTTGCTTTGGGCAAAAATTTCATGTTGAAATTGAATTTCACAAGATTACGAAATATATTTTGTTTGATGTTATTCCAGATAATTGTTTATCGACTGAAATACTTCTTGGTCGAAACTTCTTAAATGATTATGAATTGGAATTAGTTTTTGATAAAGAAATTTTGAATTTAAAATAAAAATCAAACATCAGAATTTAATAGGCAAAATCTATTGTTTCAGTTAAATCAGATATTGACATTGCAACCTCAAATAAAGAATAAAATGAAGAGAAAATTGAATTGAACAGTGAACCATTGAATGAAGTATCAGATAGAGAATCGTTAACTGTTAGCGAAACAGTGAAATATAGTGGGACATCGAACATCATTGAATCTATAAGAAAAGAATCTGACACTATGGAATCTGATAAACCATTGAATGAACTATCTGATAGAGAATTGTTAAGTCTTAGCGAACCATTGAAAAATAGTGAGACATCGAACATCATTGAACCTGTAGGAAAGACGTGTGACCTTTGGGAAATTGATAAACCATTCATATATAATATTGATGACTGCTTTGAGACTTCCGACTACAATATTAATCCCAAGCTTAGTGAGGAAAATGAGAAAACTATCTTAAGATTGAATGAATCCAATTATTTGGATTTACCCATCATTCCAGATATTGATCATAACTATTAGATGAAGATTAAACTTAAGTCAGAAGGACCCGTATATTCAGCCCCAAACAAACTGTCTTATCAGAAAAACGAGAAGGCCAAGCTAACTTCGTCTGTGCCGAAGTTTTTATACCCTTGCAAATGCTGTTTTTGAAATGTCAGAGTTTAAGAACGATTACATACAAATAAAAAATTTTCTAACTAAAACCCATTTTCCGACAGATAACCATCTGATTTCGACCAAATTTCGCGAATCTTTTTGAAAACATATCAAAATTAAAAAATCGCCGAGTTTAAGAACGATTAAATTTAAAACAAAAAAGTTTTTCTCACTAAGACTCATTTTCCGACCGATCGATCCTATGGCAGCCTTTAGATATAGTCATCCGACTTCGACCAAATTTTGCGAATATATTTGAAAGGTCAAGATATAGTCACCCGATGTCGATCAACTTTTTCAAATTAGTTTGAAAGCGTGTAATATTAAGAATCACCGACCTTAAGAACGATTTACTTGAAAAGAAAAAGGTTATTTTCCCTAAGACCCATTTTCCGACCGATCCCAAGGCAGCTATAAGATATAGCCATCCGATTTTAACCAAAATTTGCAAGTCTGCTTGAAAGCATATAATATTATAAATGACCGAGTTCTATGACGCTAGCATTGAAAACAAAAAACTATTTCTTATCAAGACCCATTTTCCGACCGATGGTTCCTATGACAGCTATAAGATATAGTCATCCGATCTTGACCAAAATTTGCAAATCTGTTTGAAAGCATATAATATTAATAATGGCCGAGGAAGCTTTCATTGAAAACAAAAAATTTTGTCTCAGTAAGACCCATTTTTAGTCCGATGGTTCCTATGGCAGCTATAAGATATAGTCATCCGATCTTTAAGAACGCTAACATTGAAGTCAAAAAAGTTTTTCTCACTAAGACCCATTTTTTGACCGATGGTTCCTATGGCAGCTATAAGATATAGTCATCCGATCCGATTGGTTCCGACATATTAGCAGCGTGCAGTAAAAAGAAGACTCTGTGCAAAATTTCCGCTCGATAGCTTTAAAACTGAGAGACTAGTTTGCGTAGAAACAGACGGACAGACAGACAGAAAGGACGGACAAAGCTCAATCGACTCAGCTCGTCGCTCTGATCAAGAATATATATAGTTTATGGGGTCGGAAATTAATATTTCTATGCGTTGCAAACTTCTGGGCAAAATTATAATACCCTTTGCAAGGGAATAAAGAAGAAGTAGGTAGTATAACTGATGATCTTTTAAAAAAAGGATATATAAGACCGAGTAATTCGCCATATGCCTCAGCCATTGTTCTTGCCAAAAAGAAAAGCGAATGTGCCCAGACTACAGGGGAATTAATAATAACACTATTAGAGATGGGTTCACATTGCCACTTATAAACAGGGATCGCAAATAAGAGTTATGGGCTTTAAAAAATCAGAGCCAAATAAGTGTCCTAGATATTGTTGGAGACACCCCATGTCCGTATTTTGAGTAACCAATCCAAGAACAGCGTAATTTAAACCAAGCGGTGCATTACAAAAGTAGTCATATATCTATGTCTATATCTTTCAATACCTTTCCATTGATATATATCATGTCCTTGAAGGATCAATATTAAGGATATTAAATAATGTTGATTACCAAATATATGTTGAATATCCATTTATAGTATCCACAAAAATGTAGAAAGTATGACGTTTTTCCCCAATTTCGAGGGCATAATAGTAAAATGGGCAATTCATACGTTCACACGAAACCCGAAGTTTGTTTCGGAACAAGGCCGATTATCGATTTTTTGAGCATGTCGTATTATTAAAAGAATAACGTAGTCGGGACTTAGTTGATCGAAATTTTTTTAGTTTAGACTCGGAAAAAAAGATGTAAAGTGTAAAATTTGTGACCGTTGTTTTAAAGGGAAGAAAACAGTATTTGGAGTGGCTTTTATGCAAGCTTAAGTAAAAGATATTTGTGTGCAATCGGTCACTGAAGAGAAGATGCCATTCACCCTCCTGGACTCGGCGCCCTTTAAGAAGTTAATGGAGCAAATTTTTCGCGGATTAGAAATGAACCCCATTACATCCCGCAATGTTATGCAACACGTAACAGAAAAATATGACTGGGTTAAGAGAAATCTTTTCAAATTATTGAAGAACAAAGTTATATCCTTAAAAATTTATATCGCTTCGAGACATGGATGAGGCATTTTGGGCGTTAATGCCCAGTATTACCGTGAGCAACGCATTGAAATTAAGACACTTTGAATAATTGAGCTGCATAAAAAACATTCTGTAACTTAACTACGAAAACAGAAAATATATTCGAAGAGTTTTCTATTTCCAAGCAGCAAATTTACTCTATAACATCGGATAATGGGAAAAACATTATTAAAGCTGTGGGTGAAGACGTTGATGAAGAGGAACTTTTGAAGGATGTACTCATTCACTCAATAGCTTCGATCATGTGAGCCGCTCATTCACTACAACTAGCAGTGAAGGACTTCTTAAAAAATAAACCAGCAATAACCGAAATAAGCGCATACTCCCCCCATCCAATTGAAATAAGTGAGAACATTATGTAGTATTGGGAGGACAAAAAGTACATGTATCCTTGTTGTATCAATTGGAGAAAGTGCTCCATTGCGTGCCAGCAACCCAAGTGTCAGTTGAAAATTGCTTATGTCTGACTTGAGGTGCAACTTGTCTTCAGATTCAATAAAAAAAATATTGTTCCTCAAATTCTTCCCTAGTGCTGTAAAACTTACATAAGCTTTGGGCATTCAATTTTGCAGGCACAGACAATGTTACAGTTGGGGTTGACCGACTTTCTTACTTGTGTGAGTTATGACAGACTAGAAGTAAGTAAGCGATATGTATCAACAGTGGCACTGACTCGATAAAAAAATTTGTGGTATCCTTAATATTGATCCTTTAAGGACATGATATATATCAATGGAAAGGTATTGAAACACAGATCATAGATATATACTACTTTTGTAATGCACCGGTTGGTTCAAAAGATATTCAAAACCAATTAAAAGTAGTAAATTAAAAATCTCATACAAATCTCTCAAAATTTTTATATGAAAATTTTACATTACTTCGCGTTACTTCACCACTGCGTAGAGGGATTAAGTGTTGAAAATGCTCCTTCAACTAATACCTGAGTTGCTGGAACAGCTAGTATAGTAAAGTCAATGACCTTATGACCTTACCAAAATTCTAAAACATTTGTCGATGCATGTGAAGTATGTGCTTTTTTAAAATTTCCAAAGAATTTTTTATTTTATATTTTTGATTGCTTTCTATTGTTTTCATAAGCGACTCTTCTTTACAATCAGACGTTGAGTCAGTTGCTTTGCCACTGTTTTTTGTAAGCAAAATATGAAATCTCGGGTCAGAAAATACTGCAACCAATACTGGTACTGAACTCATAGAAGAAGAATGTCGACATACACTTAAATAGTAATAAACAATGATTTGCTGAAGATTTTAAAACAATTGCGCGGCGTGAAAACCACGCGTAATATAAATCACTTGGTAGTAACTGCGATATACTCTGTCCGTTCAAAGCCAAGTTGATTCATCATGTGGTCAAGCGGTTTCTTTCCGTATAATCTATCATCATTATCATCATACTTTATCTTGTCACTTTACATCAAAAATTACACAAGGTAAAATTATTAAATTGGTGATTCTATACGATTTTCGTGCTGAACACGAATCGGGTTTCAGAAATGGTCCATCACGTCGGGATTTTTAGTAATTCGAGCTTAAAGTTGCAAAAAGAGCCTTTTTGGACTCTTTTCAGACGCGTTTTGTGGGAAACCTATACTTTTGTTTTTACTTTTTTTGATATTATCGTAAGTTACTATTTGTAAATTTGCAATGTACGACTACACATTCAGTCAACACGACTTTGTTGATGGTGTAATTGAACTCTCGTTGGGTCAAGTAAACGGCATTTGTAACCGCAATGGTAGACTTCTTGATTTGTTAACGATCTGCTTTGTTCTCCATTAGGCTACGCCGGCTGGCTCAACGGATCCTAGGAGTAAGGTCCATCCCAAAGCCTAGCAGACCGCACAATCCCGAATGTCGACAGACACCTACAAGTGTCATCGCTAACCTCTATTTTCAACTGACAATAAATACTCAAACAAGCAACAAAAAACAAGAAAGAAAGACGGTCAAGCCCGACTATAACATACTCTGTACCCTTACACTCGCATTTGCTCAGGAGTCAAACGGCCAGTTAACACCCCGCGCACAACGCGGTGCGCTCTCTAAGTTTCTCTCTCTTTCTCTCTCGCACTAAGATTGCCCGTGTTGAACGGTTAGGGTAAGTTGCTGTGGTTATTGGTGGGGGATGGGTGGTGTTAAGTGGCCGTTTTTTGCCCATAACTTGAGTATCGTTCATCCGATCTTTATCATACCTTCAGCAAATCGATAAATAATTTTGTTTACAAGGTATCTCTAGAAGGTACGAACGATCTATCTTCAAAACTGTAGGAGATATGACGTTTTTTCCAAATTGCGGGGGCGGGAGGGGGCGTGGCAAAAATTGAAAAGAAACTTGATCTGCCTGCAAGTATAAGAAATATATGTCCCATACATGTCAAACCTCTATCTCTAACCATCTCTGAGATCTCTGCGTTCATACGGACGGACGGACGGACAGACGGACAGACGGACATGGCTATATCGACTCGGCTGTTGATGCTGATCAAGAATATATATACTTTATAGGGTCGGAAACGATTCCTCTCCCTGTTACATACTTTTGCACAAACTTAATATACTCTATGTACCTTCGGTACAGAGTATAAAAACATTAACTAAACAAACATACTACCGTTGTTCCTATGTTCCAGAATTGCATCCCAGACCGGAATCCTGGCGCACCACCCTTCCTGCAGCGGACTCATCCTCCAGCTGCCCATGTGCTGGCGTCATCCATCCATATCAGCTTACTACGTGTCCATGGCGGTCAAAAGGAGATCCACCCCCCCCCTTCTGCGAAATTTAGCAACACATTGTGGTTGTTCGGTTTAGGTGGACAATGTATTAACGATAATCTTACTAACTAACATGTTTCCTTATTTAATTCCTTTTCAGACTTTAAAAAACACCGACAACAAAAAAAAATTAACAAAATTATAATGTCGATCGCTTTCGCTGCCTACTATGGCTAGGTCACTCACCGGTGAAACATGGCGATGATCAAGGACAACATTTAAAGAAAATTACGCCAACGGACGCATCGGCACACACGTAAATATATAAATATAGTATATTGGTTCCCCGTTTCAGGGCAGAATGATAACTAAAATCTACCTTAACCTACTTCAAGAGCTCTTTCAGCAAGTGAAGGACTAGACATTCTATAGATATTTACATTTATATGTATATATTTATCTTTATACCATTGGCTAGCCGGGCTCAAATTACACTAAGACTAGCATGTGTCACCGGGTTTCCCCTTTTCTTTTGCTTTTATTTAATTTTTTTTTGGTTAAATTTATAAATCTATTTCTTTTTTTTTTGCTCCCACTTGGCAGGCACTCGAGACGACACTCGCCTCGATTTATGATTTTTTTGACTTTTTTCTTACAATCTATCTTTGGCTTTTCTTTGCAGCACCCCAATCGGCACGCTCCCTATGCCAGGATTTTCCCACGGGACACCTGGCGGTCGGCTACCCCGGCGTTGGAACGGACTCACTTGATTCTTTTCCTTGTAATTGTGTGGCCCTCTGGCGATCCCGGCTTCTCCAAGTCGCTTGTACTTCTCGGACTCTGGCCGACGCACGACGAGTGGGGTTAAGAGAGTAGGGCAAATGGTTGGAGTGGCAGGATCCCTCTACTGCTGAAGTTCTGTCTATTTTTGGCGATGAAGGCAAAAAAAAACACCCGTGGCCGTCCTCGTGCGGACCAGAAGTACGTCCACGTTTTCCTAAATATTTTTTCTGGTTTTTTTATTTCACAGTTTTTATTCATTAATTTAATTACATTTATTCCGCACAGGGCAATTTCGTTATAAATAAAACGAATTTCTTTAAATTTTTCGGCGTGAAAGCTTTTAATTTTCTTGTATTAGCATTATCTGACTGCCGGTCCTCTTGCGATTTGATTCTTGACTGCCTCTTGGCACCCATTACCACCCCCATATATGGGCTCGTCTCAAATCCCACCGTCCCCTAAGCCTGACCTACCTCAAAGTCATTTCCCGCCTGCTTCTATATAGGGTCATTGGCAGGTTTGAACGCCAACCAACGGACAGCCGGTGACCCCTCTACCCCTCCCCTGCGATTGGCATAAGCCTACCGCCTCAAGCCCATCTTAATTCCCTAGAGGGCGCCACTTCGCTACTAAGCTCGAGGGCGTTGCCACCTATGAGAAATTTGGCCGCTACCTACTTCAAACGATCATCTCTAACCTATCGATAACCTAGGTATACATATATGAACGTATACAAATGCAACAGATTTAATATTGGGGGTTAACTGGCCGGTTTTTGCTCATAACTTGTGTATCGTCCATCCGACCTTTGCCATTAGCCAAATAATTTTTTACCAAATAATTTTGATTACTAGATATCTGTCATTAAAATTGTACGAGATATGAGGTTTTTTATAAATTGCGGAGGCGGGAGGGGGCGTGGCAAAAATTGAAAGTAAACATGATCTGCCTGCAAGTGTAACAAATATATGCCCCATACATGTCAAACCTCTATCTCTTACCATCTCTGAGATCTGTGCGTTTATACAGACGGACAGACTGATGGACGGACGGACAGAGGGACATGGCTATATCGACTAGGCTATTGATGCTGATCAAGAATATATATACTTTATAGGGTTTCTAGAAAAGCAGCAAACTGACGTTGTTTTTACTGACTTTAGCAAAGCTCAAATGGATCTCTATGTATCTGTCGAATCGGACTTAGCGAGTATTGTTTAATTCAACTCCATCAAAAGTAGTAAATGTCTTTCTGGTGTCCCTCAGGGGAGTCATCATGGCCCATTGCTTTTTGGTCTGTTTACATATGACCTCCCGCAGGCAATTATCTCATCACACGTTTTGATGTATGCGGATGATGTAAAAACTTCTTTATCCTTCAATAGTACTGACTCGCATATTTTGTTGCAGAATAATCTTGTCAGCCTTCAATCATGGTGGCAAAACAATTTGCAGTACTTAAATCATTCAAAGTGCAAGTACATTTTACCGCAATAGGCCTCACTTGTTTACTTACTCTATTGGGCACAACAATCTGGAACGCATCCAAACTATGACTGACCTAGGTGTTTTATTCGACCATAAATTTTGCTTTAATGACCATGTCGGCATTATAGTAAATAGGTCTAAGGGCGTTTTGGATTTTATTAAACGCTGACAATGATCCATACATCGCCAAACTTCTGTTTACCTCTCTTGTTCGTCCGATCCTTGAATATTGCTCTTGCGTTTGGTCCCCTCAGTATGATAAGTACCAAGACCTTATAGAAAGTGTTCAAAAACAATTTCTTCTTTTTGCATCTTTTCGCGGCTTAAATTGGGAGAGTCATCGCCTACTACCATCGTATACTGACAGGCTACGGTTAATAAATCTGCCAACGTTGAAGAATCGGAGGACTTGTCCTGGCGTCATATTCGTACATAAACTGATCAATGGCGATATTTATTCGTGCGATCTTCTCAGCCTGCTCCAATTTGCTGTTCCAACAAGAGTTACCCTCTTGCACTGAGCATGTGTAGGTCAAATTTCCCACTGCATGACCCTTTTTGCGTTGTATATGCAAATAATAATATCTTGTACCATTTATTGTCAACTGAATGTTCTCAGTTTATTAATTTAAATAATATTATATTGTTATTATCCTCTCCACGCTCTTGAACCTGTCTTCTCCATCCACTTGATGAGAGACGGGGCATATCAATTAAAAACTCCCCTATCTGGATGGTGAAGCAGGTTAAATACTATGTAACCCTTTAATGTTGACAGAAAATTGTTAACTATTATTATATATATGGACGTTGACGTACAATGCGCAGTACGTTCAAGTGGCCCATGCGACACCAAGCCTAAGCTTGTTACGCGCGAGCCCCAAGCAAAATAGCAGCCCACCTCCCGCACAACCGACCGAGAGGCGCAGCCACTAACGTGTGACACGAAATCGCGAAGGAAGAACATAAAGTAATGTTAACTACGGGCTAAATAAGTTAAAATAGAAATTTTTATAGCAGGAAGAGAAGCTTCAGAGTTAATTATTCGGTAGAGTTTATTGTAATCAGCACAGAGGACACGAAACGGTTCATGCAAGGCATAGTTAGTATTACAACGATTTAGTGATAGGGGTCGGTTTAATAGGAACGTTGAGGTTAATTTGGCCAACCAACTCAGTTGAGTCGATTTCACCATTAATTAGTCTATGTATAAAGATTACTCCAAGCATAACTCTACGGTTAATAAGGGAGGGAAGGTTAATCAAAAGAAGTCTACTAGAATACGATGGTAAACGGACCTCAGGATTCCAGCCCAAACCACGAAGAGCAAACAATAAAAACTGTTTTTGCACAGATTCAATTCTATCTTGATGGGTCGAATATTGCGGAGACCACACACATGATCCGTACTCGAGAATCGGACGGACAAGAGAAGTGTACAAAATCTTCGTCGTATAGGGATCATCAAATTCCTTCGACCAGCGCTTAATAAACCCAAGAACACTCCTGGCCCTACAAACAGTAGCAGTAACATGAGAGTCAAATTTAAGTCGGTGATCAAGAATAACCCCAAGATCATTTACCTCATTGGCTGAATCATTTAAGCACTCAAGTGGGACGTTATCAAGCATATAAGTGGAGAATTGTGGCAAGCTCCTGTAAAATGTCATAACCTTACACTTGGAACTGTTAAGGTTTAACAGATTATCTTTACACCAAGACTGAAATGCATCCAAGTCAGCTTGCTAATTATAGCGGGAAACCAAATCGTTATATGTTAAACATAGTTTCACATCATCGGCGTACATAAGCACACGAGAGTGAGTCAAGACAGACGGAAGATCATTTATGAAGAGAGTAAAAAGCAATGGACCCAAGTGACTACCTTGGGGTACACCAGAGGTAACCTGGATTAGTTTCGAATATGAATTACAAAATAGAACTTTTTGTGTTCTAGAACTTAGGTAATCAGAGATCCAACTAAGAAGGTTAGTTGGGAAACCAATTAAACTCAGTTTATGAAGCAACAAGGAGTGATTAACAGAATCAAAAGCTCTACTAAAATCAGTATAAATGACGTCAGTTTGCATCTTACCAAAGAACCCTTTGATCACTAATGATGTAAGCTCTAATAAGTTAGTGGTAGTAGATCGACGCTTCACAAATCCATGTTGATAGGGTGAAATAATGGAACTACATAAATGTTGCAGTTGAGATGTCATAATTCTCTCAAAAGCTTTTGGAATTGCAGACAATTTGGAAATACCTCTATAATTCTCAACATACGACTTATTACCTTTTTTATGGAGAGGAATGATATATGATTCCTTCCACAACACAGGGAAAGAGGATGACTCAAGAGACAATTCAAATAATTTATGATTAGGCTTACAAAGTGCATCAGCACAAAACCTAAGTACACAAGCAGGTACTCCATCGGGACCCGGTGCATACACAGGTTTAACAGAGCTAAGATCGCAAAGGAGAGAGCTTTCAGTGATTGCAGTTCTAAAAATACAATTAGACCCATTCAACTGATAGGGGTATGGTTGATTCGCAAAGAAGCTAGAAGACGAGTAGGTTGACGTAAAAAACTCGGCAAACAGATCGGCTATGGCCTGATCAGTGTTTGCTTTCGCATTACCATACCGCACAGAAGAGGGCATAGTGGAAGATTTGCGTTTAGAGTTAACAAACGTATAAAACTGCTTAGGATTGTGCGAGAATTGAAGTCTGCAACGGTTAAGATAGTCTTTATAACATTGTGCGTTCAGCACATTAAATCTAGAACGAGCATCCACATAACGATTGATGATTTGATGAATGAATGATGATTTTTTCGAGTTCTTATACTTTAATACCTCGACTTCTTGTTTTTCAAATTTATTAGTTCTCTTGTGAACCAAGGCTGCCTATTAGGACAGCGAGGGAGCTCAAGTGGAACACAAACATCAAAAAGCGAGTACAAGGTATCATAAAAAAGTTGTATGGCAACATCAATATCTGTACAAGTGTACAATTGAGACCAATCGGTTTCAAAAATTAAATCATTAAGTTTTGAAAACAACGGGTTTTAGCCGTCGAGTTTCCAGAAGCAGAGCACACCCGAGAGGGCAATTCAATGGTAAGTTCCAATGCAGGATGAAAGGGGTCCTCAGGAAGAACCAACGGGTCAATTCTAGATGCAACATTGCCGGGGGGATCCAACAAAAATATTAAATCAAGAGATCTGTTTATCGAGTTGCGAATAGGATTAACTTGTGACAAAGACAACTCAAATAGGCCATCGATAAAATCATGGGACTTCGAAGGTAAATGCGCATTTGATTCATTGTTCGTGGACCACATAACTTCAGGCAAGTTAAAGTCTCCAAGAACAATCAATAGGTCACTGTTTGATAATAACAGAGAGATCGACTCAATTGCAGAGAGGTGAGAGGAGTAAATTGTGGTATCGGAATGTGGAGGAATATAGAAACAAGTAATAAATACGGAAAAAGTAGAAAAAGTTATTTTAACACTTATAAATTCGATGTCATGGGGAATTAAAGAATGTGTCAACTCCGACGAAAGGCCGGAATCCACAGCAATTAAAACCCCACCCCCAACGCGGGAAGAGCGATCGCATCTATAAGTGGTATATTTAGTGGGAAAAACTGTTGAATCAGAGATGTCAGATTCTAGCCACGTCTCGGTGAAAACTACAACATGAAAATCGAAAGATATACTGTCTACAAAGAGTTTAGCTAATTTGGAATTAAGACCACGTACATTTTGATAGGCAAGTAGAAGGGAGGAAATTAGTTTTTTGACACAACAGTAGAGGTAGAGGCGCCAGAAGGGTTAGTAGGTAAAGACAAATATATAGGAGGCCGATTTTTCTTTTTGGAAATATACTCTTTGATTATTAAGAGTTCCGGCCAGAAATCCTTTGAACAAATTGTTCTAAAAATTTTATCCGGGACACTTACTTTGAAAGAGGCAACATCCCTCTCATACGAAAACTTAAACTTTTCCAACAAAATACCTGCGGCTTGAATTTTGGCCTGAATGTAGGCTTTAACATCATCAGATGTGAGATCAGGGGCAAGCCGAAAAACAAATATATGTTTCTTCGGTGGAATACCTATAAGGGGCTTTGGAGCACTTGATACCCCAGCTACCTCGGTAATGTTTACCGAAATAGGAGGAACACGTAGCGCCACCACTGCACTCCCTATAGGTATACTTTCAACAACAGGGGGGGTAGGGACCTCCTGGACGGACATTTCGGACACTACATCTGATATCGCTAAATTGGGATCAGAGATGCTACTGTCTGTAGTGGTAAAATCTCCAGTACCAATTATCCTCCGCGTTGGAGCCGGAGTATTAGACGATATTAGACGCTGTATGTTTGGAGAAGATGGGCCCTGAGCCTGATCAGGGACAGAAAGAACACTTTGCTCCTGAGGCACACCCGAGCGAATGGTTTTTTGCGCGTGGGAGACTCATTCATCAGTTTTAAACTGGCGAATTGTGATTCCAGCGTCACAAACTCGTCAGTAACTTTCCGAAAGTTAGCAAGCACGCGCTTATGACCATCTCTAATCTGCCTCATAAACAATCTCATGTCCATTTCTATTTCACGGCAAGACCCACAACTCCACTTCAGTCCACTGTCTAGCTCGATGCAGTCTTTAACCCTGGCAGTGTAACCAGCTCATTTGACATGCATAATATGGTCACAAAGCCAACAGACGATAAAAGTATCGTTGGCGGCAGACGACAATTTGCACGTTTTGTTGAAGCAGACCGGATAACTCATTTTTTAATAGGGCAATTAAATTCGGCACCAAATAATCAATTCAATACACACCAAATTCACCACTGGGGTCAAACAATCGGCAAACAGTTGGAGTAACTAGAAACAGCTTACAGCTATTTCAAGCAGAGAAAAAAAAACAAAAACTAAATTCACAGAACACACAGTAACTGTAATGCACACAAGTAGTCAGAGCGCGGGTGGACGCGATCGCGAGCGCGAGAGAGATGAGTGGGAGCGGGAGGGAGTTAAGCTACACCAACACCAACAGCAACAACAACAAGAGAGCGCGATCGGATGACCAAAAAGCCAGGCAAATACAATAAAACAAAACGAAAGAACAAATCTAAATGCACGGCAACAGGAATGCAGAATTTGTTTTTGCGTTTAGTTTATAAAACAATAGCAACCAAATTAATGAAAGCTATTGTAATTATTATATATTAGCCCGAGAACTTAATAGCACAAGACAAACAAGCAGAATCGATTTTGATTTTGACACTGGCAAGGAAAATTAAAAGAAGCGCAGGTTAAAAAAAACACACGTCCGTCTTCGAAGAGAATGCGAATGCTTGTGGCAAACAATTGTTGTTGTTCTACAAATAAACAATACAATGATATTTTCGCAAGAGAACAGGAACCTATCTTATAAAACAATTTTTATAAACAGAAGTTTAAACTAAAAGATACAACACCGGTATACATAAAGAACTACCGAATACCTCAAACGCAAAAAGATGAGGTGGATAAGTTAATTAATGATGGCCTAATAGTTCCATCTGAATTTAACAGCCCTGTGCTGTTGGTACCAAAGAAATCCCTACCAGGAAATACAGAGAAACGTTAGCGTCTAGTCGTTGATTATCGAACATTTAAGAAGCAGATAAATTTTCATTGCCTAGGATAGATGATATTCTCGACCAATTGGGTAGAGCCATACATTATATTTTTCATGCTTAGACCTCATGTCCGGATTTCACCAAGTGGAGCTAGAAGAATCTTCAAGGGACATTACTTCATTCTCAACTGATAAGGGGTCATTTAGATACAAACGCCTCCCATGCGGTCTAAAAATGGGGGCAATCATTCCATCAAATGATGACATTAGCCTTTGCGTGACTCACACCGTCACAAGCATTTCTGCAATACAACGAATTAACATTTTTAGGGCACAAATAATGGAATATTACCAGACGATAGTAAATTTAGCATTATTCAAAATTACACAACACCCCAAAATGGAGACCAAGCCAACGATTCGTTGCATGTTGCAATTACTATCGCAGATTTATTCCAATTTTTGCAAATTTCTCACATCACAAGACTCTCAAAAAAGAATATTCTATTTGAATGGACAAAAGATTGCCAAAATTTTAACATTTTAAAAACCAATTACACTGAGAAAAAAAACAATCTAAAACCAAGATTATAACCTTGAAACGAGACGAAACGGTGTCAGAAATCGACAGAGACGAGATAATCTTAAACCAAGATTACATTCTCAATTTAGATCTTAGTCCAAAAATATTGAATTAAGATCGTTTATACTCGACTTTAAGATAAAACAATTTAATTTTTTAATATGAAAATAAAAGACAAAAATAAATTAAGCATTTTTTATTATTAGGTAATGGGTGGGGGTGGGAAAGGATGGTGTGATTTGGTTGGTTTTTAGTTAGTTGTTTTAGTTATTAACATTTTCTTCTTTCTGAAAAACTTATAAAAATTGTAAATTATTAATCCGCCGATACTGGGACTTGAGTTCAGTGCAGAGATTTTCGCAGCATGCGTTCTTATACTGCAACTGGCTGCGCTTAACAATTGACCCCCAACGGCAAGATCGACTAATCGGCCGTGTCAATGTGTTAGTGAACGAAGAGGTCGTGGTTCGAGTCCTAGGAGCGGTGGGTTGCATTGCAACCGAAAATTGTTTATTTTGGTTGCATTGCAACCGAAAATTGTTTATTTTTTTGTTTTTTAGCATAATAAATCTATATACATCAAAAAAATTTTCAACTGAAGCTTTACAGAGCACTGTAGGATGGTTGATAAGTTGCGAGACGATAAATCTTGTTTTTAAGATTTCTGAGCTCATTTCAAGGGTTTTCAATCTTGTTTTTATAAGATTGCAAAGTTCTGAAACACGAGTCTTTCAATCTATATTTTAGATTGATTTTTTTCTCAGTGTACTTTACCCCAAAATATACCCCAATATCCTGACTTTGACAATCAATTCTGCATTACTACCGACGCAAGCAAATACGCATGCGGCGCAGTTCTATTCTATTCAATTCTATTTTATTTATATTCACGTATCAACCTTTGACTCTCAAGTATAGTATTCTCAAGAATACACGACCTTTCAAAAACAACTGGTTTACCCCTACAACTACTACGGTGAATCACTAGATTATAAAATACCATTTTACGATGGCTAGTGAATACACTAATAGACTGTTATTATGCAATTGATTGTCTCTATAGCACTTTTTATCTTACTTCTTACTAATATTATTAATTTGAAACTTTCTATGTTTGCCTGTTTGTTACTCAATCACGCATAAAATGGTTTAACGGATTCAGATGAAATTTGGCACTCAGATAGTTGACTTGAACAGAGGCTATATAGCTTTTATTTAAATGCTAAAAAAACCGCGAAATTTGCAAAATTATTATAATTATTTATTAAAAAATTATTAAATTATTTATTAAAGCGCTTGATGTGTAGATGACAATGCAGGAGTTGGTAAATAGAAGGTGTAGATCCAGTGGTAAAAAAAAATCGTGAAATATGCAAAATTTTCACGAGACCTAAAATTATTATGAGAGATTGGATACATTGCAATTAAAGACGCATATATACGGAGTGTAGACCAAAAAACGCATAATTTGCCAAATTTTCATTTGAGTATTTACGAAAGCGCAGATGTTGGTTAATAAGAGGTGCAATTTTAACAGTCCAAAATATATTGCGAAATTTGCAATCAATAAAGAGAACTGGTACACTGGCTGGTAAATAGGAGGTGTAGACCAAACTGTCAAAAAAATCGAGAAATTTACAAAATTGTATAATGAGTTCAGATTATCATAAAGATTTGATAAATAGCAAAAGTATACCTAAATGTAAACTGAACGCCACAAAAAATCGCGAAATTTGCAAAATTTTATGAGTTACGGGTATCATGAAGATTTGATAGATCTCAATTGTAGACTAGACCCAAGAGAAGGTGTCGTTCAATCGGTTTAAAAAAACCGCGAAGTTTGCAAAAATTCTTATATGAACTTAGATTGTCATGAAGATGGGTAAATAAACGGTTGAATATGAAGTGTAGATCATGCGGACTAAAAATTCGCAAAATTTACAAAATTTTATAATGAGCTTAGATTATAGCGAAGATTTGATGATAGGATTGAAGACGGGTAAATAGGAGGTGTCGATCAATCGGTTTAAAAATATAAGAAATTTTAAAAATTCGTAGATGAGTTTTGATTGACATGAAGACTGGTAAATAGACGGGTAAATGTGAGGTGTTTTTCAAACGGACCAAAAAATCGTGATATTTTGGTAATTGCATAATGAGTAGTCTAACTATTATGAAGACGGGTATAAAGACGGATGGTGAAGATCTGATGAAGATTTGATAGATGCCAATTGTCAAGTAAGCTTCACTACTTTGTCTTGTGTTTAAAATTCTAAAGGGGGCGTAGCAACCCACGCCGGGTACTTGCTAGTTTACAATATTTTAAATTCGACCAAAATATTTAGCAGTTCAAAAGTTACATTGATTAAAAAGTAAGATGGAAAAGGGGTATATGTATGGATGCTAAAATTTTTAATAAAATTTCCGCACAGCTTAACTTTCTATCAGAAACAGAAATCGCTTGAGCGTGTAAAGACCTCCTAGCATGGGGAAAGGCGTGCATGTGT
Source organism: Lordiphosa magnipectinata (assembly GCA_037044535.1). Classification (NCBI taxonomy): domain Eukaryota; kingdom Metazoa; phylum Arthropoda; class Insecta; order Diptera; family Drosophilidae; genus Lordiphosa; species Lordiphosa magnipectinata. Next base: position 317,000 of record JBAMBO010000828.1, read on the forward strand.
ATGCATTTGTTTATCTCTCTCTTTCTTATTCAATATTTGTGTATCACTCGCTATTGGTCGACGTACAACACAGATAACAGAAGGGGACGCCATTGGTTGATATTAGGGGTGGATAAGTGCGTGGTGCGGTCTATGGTTGCGGACCTACAGTTTGAAATCGTTTTTAATTTCGATTCAGTCGAATGTGAGCCAGTGAAAAGACAAGTTAATTATTCGGAAAATTTATTCGTTACCGCGCATCTCTTGAAATGTGTAAATAAATACGGTAGCTCTGACTAAGCGATTGGGGAACCAAAGTGCATATATTGTATATCAAAATGTCAAAGTTTAGTAATTTTGTGTGCACGGAATCTTCTGCAATTTATTATGGCGGTGTTTACGATAGTTCATCAGTTATGGATATGAAATGTAACTTGATATGTTAATATTTTAATTCCTTCTAAAACAATTCTGCAAAAAATATAAAGTTGTACTTACACTTGTCTAATATCTCATATGATATGGCTGAAGAATACCTCAGTTCATTGTGAGTTGGCTGTCAAAAAACACATGTGGGAAACTCCGATTGACTACTCTTCATTTATTCAGAACATTTTTTGATAGTTTATATGAGATATCAGACAAGTGTAAATAAAAACTAAATTAAAAATTTAAAAATATTAAATGAACATATTGATCTAAAAAAAATCGATTAAATTTTATTATATTTTGTAATTTCTTTAAAGACGCCCGCTGTCTTTGTCTTAATGTTTTTAGTCAAAAACGAGAACTAACTTCGTTTGCCGAAGTTTTAATACACTTGAAAAAGTTCGATTCAAAGGGTAGCGATTTCGACCAAACTTTGCAGATCAGCTTAAAAACATATAATGTTAATAATGACCGAGTTTAAGAGCGCTAATATTTAAAACAAACAAGGTTTTTCTCACTAAAACCCATTTTCCGACCGAACATTTCTATGGCAGCTATAGGAAGAAGTCGTCCGATCCGGTCGGTTCCTACATATTAGCAGCGTGCAGTAAAAGGATGGCTCTGTGCAAAATTTCAGCTCGATAGCTTCAAAACTGAGGGACTAGTTCGCGTAGAAGCAGACAGACGGACGGACGGACAGATAGATGGACGGACACAGCTCAATCGACTCTGCTCGTCATGCTGATCAAGAATAAATATACTTGATGTGGTCGGAGATGATTCCTTCTATGCGTTGCAAATTCCTGGGAAAAATTATAATACACTTTTCAAGTGTATAAAAAGAAACGATCAACATTTTAATTCAATTAGTGCTTGTTTTATTCTTTGTCTACGCATTATTTGTATGGTTTTGCACTTGAAAAAATTAGAAATGAAAAAAAAAAATTTTTATACCCTTGCAAAGGGTATTATAATTTTGCCCAGAAGTTTGCAACGCATAGAAATATTCATTTCCGACCCCATAAACTATATATATTCTTGATCAGGGCTACGAGCTGAGTCGATTGAGCTTTGTCCGTCCGTCTGTCTGTCCGTCTGTCTGTCCGTCTGTCTGTCCGTCTGTCTGTCTGTCCGTCTGTTTCTACGCAAACTAGTCTCTCAGTTTTAAAGCTATCAAGCTGAAATTTTGCACAGAGTTTTCTTTTTACTGCACGCTGCTAATATGTCGGAACCAATCGGATCGGATGACTATATCTTATAGCTGCCATAGGAACCATCGGTCAAAAAACGGGTCTTAGTGAGAAAAACTTTTTTGTTTTCAATGTTAGCGGCCTTAAACTCGGCCATTATTAATATTATATGCTTTCAAACAGATTTGCAAATTTTAGTCAAAGTCGGATGACTATAACATATAGCTGCCATAGGATTTTCCGACCGATCGGAAAATGAGTCTTAGTGAGAAAAATCTTTTCTGTTTTAAATTTTATCTTTCTTAAACTCCGCGATTGTTAATTTAATATGTTTTCAAAAAGATTCGCAAAATTTGGTCGAAATCAGATGTTTATCTGCCGGAAAATGGGTTTTAGTTAAATTTTTTTTAGATTTTTATGTAAGCGTTCTTAAACTCTGACATTTCAAAAACAGCATTTGCAAGGGTATAAAAACTTCGGCACAGACGAAGTTAGCTTGGCCTTCTCGTTTAATATGTCACCGATCGGATCGGACGACACAGGAACGATCGGTCGAAAAATGAATCTTATCTGGTCTGTCCAAAAGAAAAAACTAATCGAAAACGAAAGTTAAATTTTTGCTCTTCCCAATTCTGACTGACTTGATTACGTTTTGTCTTTTCGAACTCGATTTTGAAACCAGTTTTATCAACAGCTGGCTGGCGTGTTTGTGTATATCGAGAGCAACCAGAGCTGTCACCAACTCTATAATTTGAGTTTGCAAAGCTCATATTTACACATTAAGGAACGATTACTCATCTTCTTAATAAGTGCATTGTGTCAAATAATCTCACAATTTACTCTCTTTTTGCCGATTTCACTTCTTTTACATAGAACTATTTGTCACATAAACTAACAAATAACAGAGCAGCTATCTGGATGAACAAAAATCGGACCTAATTTGTTAGTTTATGTGACATAGAGCTCTATGTAGAAGATTAGATATCGGTCCATTATTATAACAGTTATGACGAAAGGTAGGGGCGAAATACAGTTTCTTAAAATGGAGCAACTATTGTTCCCTTTTTTAGCAGTACCTCGCAAATTCTACATGAAGATTCTTTACAATGGTGCATTTAAGTATTGTTTGTAATTTGTTAAATTATGTAGATTATCAATGGCCAGTGTGCCAACTGCGGTGCATATAACAGCCCTTTATGTCATGGAAATGCCAAATAAATGCAAAAATATATAAAATATTTTTTATTTTCGTTATTCAATTTTACGAAACACTAAGCATTTAGCTATCTTATTTCGTTGAGGTCTACTAAAACCTATCATTATTAGATCGAGGAGCCACAGATTTAAGATATCGTCTTGGATTTCGTTCTAACGTTAAAGAATTCAAAACGCAATATGTCTGGATCGGCAATGTATTCTCACCCAAATTTTTTTCCAGCTTGAAGAACACAAAAAGCTGTGTTTAAAAAGTAAGTTGCTTTCAAATTAAATCATAAACATATAAATAAATTAGAAGCCCAAGGAGCTTTAAAAAGTCTTTTTCCATTAGAGTGTAGAAAACTGGTCAAGTAAAATTTGTATAGCCAGGGAGAATCTTTGCTTAGTGTAAAGCTATTTTATGGCTATAATGCTTATTAACTTAAGCTAAGCTCTTCTCAAAAGTTGGGTCAGCTAATGAATTTTGATAATTAAAGTTCGAACCAAAACCTTGGGTTCAGGGGTCCCAGGAACCGGTCCGCGAACCGAACCTTAGTTTTTACAACGGGTTTGAACCCCCGGACCGAGCCCTCAGCAACATTATAGAGGTTTGCAGCCTCGTTTCTTAGCAACAAAATATTTGTTTAAAGTAAGTGAACATTTGTGCTGATATTGGCACATTGGGTGCCAGTGGAGAGTTTTCTTAACAAATTTTTAAAGGTACACATGTGACCTATTTATTGAATTTTTAAACTCGCAAAAGTATGTAACGGCCAGAAGAATCACCACCGACCCTATAAAGTTTATATATTCTTGATCAGCAACAACAGCCGTCCGTACTTTTTATCCCAACGGAAAGATGAAGATCAGATGAACGAACGTCGCGTTATAAGAAAATCAAACAATTATGCTTGGTCGCTCCGGCCGCATCGGCGATGGGTAGCACTTCACACACTTAATGGCTTCTTTGGCACTTTGTGTAGCTTCTAACTTAAACTGATGGGACATATAAAAAATTTGGCGTAAAGAGTATATTATAGTCGGGCTGGAGCGATTTTCTTACTTGTTTCCAATTGCGTTCGCATAACTTTTCAAATTGACTCCGGGAAGACCTTTTTTCGGAAATGCCCATATCTCATATCAAATATGGTTGGATATATAGCTAAATGAAATAGAAACAGTGTTGTCCGAATTGGTTGAAATCATAGCTGTTAAATTTCGATTACGATTAGTAATCAATTAGATTATATATTAAAAAGAACTGTAATGATTATATAATCCTCTAGTTCAAAATATTTGGTTACTAATTGATTACAATCAGAAATAATCAAAAATAATCGGGATTATTGACAATTACCAAAAAATAAACAAAAACGAGAAGGCCAAGCTAACTTCGTCTGTGCCGAAGTTTTTATACCCTTGCAAATGCAAATGTCACAGTTTAAGAACGCTTACATAAAAATCAAAAAATGTTGTAACTAAAACCTATTTTCCGACAGATAAACGTCTGAAAAAAGTTTTTCTCACTAAGACTCAATTTCCGACCGATCGGCCCCATGGCAGCCTTAAGATATAGTCATCCGATTTTGGCCCAATTTTGCGAATCTATTTGAAAGCACATAAAATAAGTCATCAGCGAGTTTAAGGACGCTAACAAAACTAAACAAAAAAATTTTTTACCAAGACTCATGTTCGACCGATCGCTCCTATGGCAACCATAAGATATAGTCACCCGATGTCGTTCAACTTTTTCAAATAAGTTTGAAAGCGTTTAATATTAATAATCACCGACCTTAAGAACGATTTGCTTAAAAACAAAAAAGTTTTTTTCCACCAAGACCCATTTTCCGACCGATCGGTCCTATGGCAGCTATAAGATATAGTCATCCGATTTTGAACAAAACTTGAAAATCTGTTTGAAAGCATATAATATTATTAATAGCCGAATTTAATCACGTTAAAATTGGAAACAAAAAAGTTTTTCTCACTAAAACCCATTTTTCGACCTATGGTTCCTATGGCAGCTATAAGATATAGTCATCCGATTTTGACCAAAACTTGAAATCTGTTTGAAAGTATATAATATTATTAATGACCGAGTTTAATCACGTTAACATTGAAAACAACAAAGTTTTTCTCACTAAAACCCATTTTTCGACCGATGGTTCCTATGGCAGCTATAAGATATAGTGATCCGATCCGGTCGGTTCCGACATATTAGCAGCGTGCAGTAAAAAGAAGACTCTGTGCAAAATTTCAGCTCGATAGCTTTAAAACTCAGAGACTAGTTTGCGTAGAAACAGACGGACAGACAGACAGACAGACGGACAGACAGACGGACGGACAAAGCTCAATAAACTCAGCTCGTCCCCCTGATCAAGAATATATATAGTTTATGCGGTCGGAAATTAATATTTCTATGCGTTGCAAACTTCTGGGCAAAATTATAATACCCTTTGCAAGGGTATAATAACCTAAAAAAATAATTCGACTACTTTTAAAGAGTATTTTTGATTATTTTGAAAAAAGTACATAGCGAGGTTTGTTTTTTAATGGATAGATGGCCCGAAAAAGACTTGTGATTGAAATGATAAAAATCGCTGTTAAAAATGCATGGTTGGTACTAGAAAATTAAAAATCGCTAAATGTCTTTCTGTTGATGTACTTTAAAACTGCATACTTAAAAAATTATTATTTTTTTATTTTTATTTTTTTTTGGTAATTGTCAATAATCCCGATTAATTATTATTATTTCTGATTGTAATCAATTGGTAATCGTGTGAACTGAAAATAGTCGTAATTTTAATCATTATTTTGCCTTTAAAAACAAAAATAGTCAAATATCTAATCATTACGATTAGTAATCATTATTTAACAGCTATGGTTGAAATTGACATTGAAAATCAATTAGTTTTTATCATACAGACCCATGTTCCGACAAATCGTTCCTGTGCTATAAGATACAGTTCTCCGATCCCGTCAATTGGCAAAATTGCGATTTTTGACTTAAAAATGCAGAAATATTCGATACAGGGTTCTATATTGTGCAAAATTTGCATACTGATATCTTTTATTCTTTCCGAGTGAGATGATTTTATTTTATATTACAGGATTTATTTTACAGGATCTTTTTCATGTTTCAGCAAGAGCGTCATAACTCAGTTGACCAGCAGCCGATATTGCGCATAGGTCTTTTGGCTTTCTGTTAAAATAATTTCAATTTTCCATAATAAGCATTTCAAATCCATTGAGAACTTTTAACATATTTTTCACAAAATCGAAATACCTTTGGTACAGCAGAGTATATTAAGTTTGTGCAAAAGTATGTAACAGCCAAAAGGAATCATCTCCGACCCTATAAAGTATTTATATTCTTGATCAGCATCAACAGCCGAATCGATGTAGCCATGTCCGTTTGTCCGTCCGTCTGTATGAACGAAGAGATCTCAGAGATGGTAGTAGCTAGAGGTTTGACATGTGTGGGACATATATTTCTTATACTTGCAGGCAGATCAAGTTTATTTTGAATTTTGGCCACGCCCGTTCCCGATACACAACGATACACAAGTTATGAGCAAAAAACGGCCAGTTAACACCCCGCACCCACCCACCCATCACCATAGCTTTCCATTCAACAAAGGCAATCATACGGGGGTGTCCTGTAAATCTCTAGAGATTTTGCCCTCGGTTGGTTTGCAAAACACTCGAAAAATCCATCGGTGTCGCAGAACTTAAAGAGATTTCATTTTCTTTTTTGAAAATCTAGTTAGAACAGTTAAAAACAGGGCAGCATCTCTCTCGCAAAAAATTTCCCTTATTTAGTTAAGGGTTAATTTGATGTTCAACTGAAATTTTTTGATTGTGTTAAATGTTTTATGATGCGTTTTTAAATTATAATTCAAAATTCAAAAATAAAATGCGAAATTTAAAAATGTGTTCGCGCCACTTCTGAAGTATAACTTGCCAGTCAGCTGGCTGTCACATAGAGGGAGTCACAATCTGTTGATGGCGCCACCTGAGGTGGTTGCTTTAGGCAAATATGAAAGACTTTGGTTGGTTTTGCGAATAATTATTAAAACGCAACTTACAATGTTTAAACTAATTAAATAATTTATTCATTTGATGCAACGTATCCAGAAAAATAATTTTTACATTTCCAAAATAAATTTTGCTTGTCAAAATTGTTTGGGTGGTGAATTTGCTAAATCTCCTAACATTACACGAAAGATTTGAAACCAATCGAAAGTGATTTCTGGGACACTGAGAATTGGTTTTGGGTTGGAATTTGGTTGGACGAGATTTCCGTCACATCGCCGATAGTGAGAGAGAGAGGGAGTGAGAACCTTAGAGATAAGCGTTTAATAAAAATATTGCACGATAAACGCGTGACTCCTCGGATGTATTATAATATTATAGTCGGGGGCAAATGAACTGGTACAGAGTATGTTATAGTCGGGCTTGACCGACTTTCTCTCTTGTTTTGAGTTATACCAGTCTTGAAGTAGGTGTGCGATATGTATGTATATTTAAGTTTGACAATTTGTATGGATTAACAAAAAATGCACCAAGCGGTTGTCAAAATCGTAATCTACGACGAATTGTAAGAAGGTTTGCCCACGAAACCATGGGTCTGAAATCGAAATCGAGCTTCTTGTTTTTAACGAGAAACTTTTCGAACTAAAGTTTTTTTTTTTTAATGCTAAAATTAAGATAAACAAGAAGGCCAAGCTAACTTCGTCTGTGCCGAAGTTTTTATAGCCTTGCAAATGCTGGTTTTGATATGTCAGAGTTTAAGAACGCTTAATAAACTGATTTCGACCAAATTAGGCGAATCTTTTTGAAAACATATCAAACTAAAAATCGCCGAGTTTAAGAACGATAAAATTTAAAACAAAAAGTTTTTTTACTAAGACTCATTTTCCGATTTCGACCAAATTATGCGAATCCATTTAAAAGCATATAAAATTGGTAATCAGCGAGTTTAAGGACGCTAAAATTAATAACAAAAATATTTCTTACTAAGACCCATTTTCGACCGATCGGTCCTATGGCAACCATAAGATATAGTCACCCGATTTTGACCAAAATTTGCAAATCTGTTTGAAAGCATAAAATATTTATAATGGCCGAGCTTAAGGAAGCTTTCATTGAAAACAAAAAGGTTTCTCTCACTAAGACCCATTTTTCGACCGATGATTCCTATGGCAGCTCCGGTAGGTTCCGACATATTAGCAGCGTGCAGTAAAAAGAAGACTCTGTGCATAATTTCAGCTCGATAGCTTGAAAAACTGGGAAACTAGTTTGCGTAGAAACAGTCAGACGGACAGACAGACGGACGGTCAAAGCTCAATCGACTCAGCTCGTCGCCCTAATCAAGAATATATATAGTTTATGGGGTCGCAAATGAATATTTTTATGCGTTGCAAGCTTCTGGGCAAAATTATAATACCCTTTGCGGGGTATAAAAAGGGTATATAAAAAAAAACTTACAAGAAAATATATTCAAAACTAGCAGATAGCCCGTCGCGTTTCACTCCGCCACCATCAGTATAGCCTTAAGCAATATTGACATTATCAGTATAGCTGACAAAGCCGATATCAGTATCAGTTTGAAGGCAATGCACAGTGTGTTGTTTTAGCAATCTAGACGATGAAAAAGGAAAAAAATAGTTCTTAGAAAAAATATATTTTCACATATGTATGTTAAATCAAAATGTCCCATTATTACGAAAATGCAACAAGAAACATAGAATTGCGAACTCAGGAGTAACGGGACATTAAAGATAAGAAATGTTTTTATTTGAAAATATAGATGACTATGTCGGAAATTCAGTGCAACTTTAATTGATTGAACTGAAAATCAAAACGTATATTCGTTAGTTAATTTTGCATCAAAAGTGGACATAAAACTCTTTCGGACATGCACCGTTCGTTAGTTAGGGGCACTTAAAAATTAGAGATGGATTTTCCAAGTAATATTTTATTTATGAAAGTATTCATCATTTTTATACCCTCGTAGAGGGTATATTAAAATTGTCCAGATGTTTGTAACGCATAGAAGGAAGCATCTCCGACCACATAAAGTATATATATTCTTGATCAGCATAGCCAAAGCTAACTTCGGCTCGACCGAAGTTTTTATACCCTTGTAGCTCGTATGATTTATATAAATTAGTAGCCTGATTCCACTGACACAAATATGTACATTCGGCCAAATGTACACATTTTTGACAAGGCCTCCTATATACATTTTTCTACACCCAATTTCTATGCCAGCTATACTATATAGTTGTCCTATCAAACTTGGTGGAATTATGTGAAAGCATAGAAAACTTAAAAATGCGAGGTTTGGGGACGTTTGCGTTGAAGACAAAAAAGTTGTTATCACTAAAACAACATTTTCGACCGATGGTTCCTATGGCAGCTATATGCTATAGTCGTCCGATCTGGCCGGTTCCGACAAATGTGCTGCGTATTTTGTACCAAAAGACTTCGTGCAAAGTTTGGTTAAGATAGCTTTAAAACTGACGGACGCGATAGCATATAAACAGACGGACAGACGGACATGGCTATAACCCTCGGCTCGTCATGCTGATCAAGAATATATAGACTTTATTTGGTCGGAGATGCTTCCTTCTTCAAACATCTCGACAATTTTACAAGGTATTACAAGGGTATAAAAAATCGTTAAAAAAATTAAATTTTTAAAAACTTCACAACTTTTTTAATCAAATTGTTTTATGTCCACTTTTGATGCAAAATTAACTAAAGATATCAGCAAAATAATTTAAATCAAAACCATAATGGCGAATATACGTTCTGCAAAACTATATATAAGCTATATATAAGCATACACGCCAAGAGATTGAGAGAAGCTTGGCCCTGGCCGTCCTGGAGGTGCTGTTTGAGCCAATTTTACATTTTTTACTTCTGAGTTCGCAATTCTATGTTTTTATACCCTGTTCCCATTAAAAATGGGAAAAGGGGATCATGAAGTTGTGCAAATGTATGTAACAGCCAGAAGGAAGCTTCTCCGACCCTATAAAGTATATATATTTTTGATCAGCATCAACAGCCGAGTCAATATAGAAATAGTTCAAGTTTGTTTCAGATTCGGAAAATTTCCCCCCTCCCCCCATAAACCGCAAAAAACTGTCACAGCCACAATTTTAAAGTTAGAACCTAGTGGCTTAATATACATATACTATCCTAGACCTTATATCTAACTACTCTCCAAAGGAAAATAAGATACGAGCAAAAACACAAAAGTTATTCAACAATTTAGCTTATGGGAGCGAGGGGGGGGGGGGGAGGCGTTCACTTCATGCAGGCAGCGCTGCCTGCGCAGGCCGCGTGTGAGCGCGCGTGTGCGCTCGTATGTGTGTATGCGTTTGTGTATGTGAGTGTGTTTGCATGTGTGTCTCAATTGAACAGGGTATTTTGTAGTCGGAACACTCGACTACAGCGCTCTTACTTGTTTTTTTTTGCATTTTCGTAATAGTGTGAAATTTTGGTATAACATATGTGAAAATATATTTTTTCTAAGAACTTTTTTTTCCTTTTTCATCGTCTAGATTGCTAAATCAACACACAGTGCAACTGGGGAAAGTTTTAGTTTTATGCATGCAGAACTTTCCGGTGAAACAGTGGTTTTTCATTCCGAATTTTCCGGTCATTTTCACATGCTCTGGGAACTGAATCACAAATTATTTGGCATTCTATCCTTACAGAACGAGTTCCAAGCCAATCGGATGAAAAATAGTTTTTTGCATGCAGAATATTCCGGCCATTTTCCTCGTGGGTGAATTTTTCCAAATTGGGAAAATACGTATCGCATTCTATGCTTACAAACAAGCCCAAACATAATACTTTTTGTCAAGTTTCTTAGAAGATTCAATAAAATTTTCTCATATTTAAAAAAATAGTGGAAAGCTAACTTCGGCTCGACCGAAGTTTATATACCCTTGTAGCTTGTTTAATATATATAAATTAAGGTTATAATGATTTTCGTCGAACATTTTTAGCTGAGTTATTTTCCAAACTCTGCAATAGATGGCGCCACTACTTTGACCATTTGCTTGCCAGTTTGTTATATGGCAGCTATACTATATATTCATCAGATTTGGATCAAACTCGTCAAAATTGTGTGGAAACCAATAATATTCATAACTGGAAAGCTTAATGACGCTACCATTGAAAACAAAAAAGTTTTTCTCACTAGAACTACTTTTTCAACCGATCGTTCCTTTGGCAGCTATATGCTATAGTCATCCGATTTGAATCAAACTTGGCAGAATTGTGTGGTATCATACATTGATCAGTAACAAGTTTGAGAGCGATAACAATGAAAACAAAAATGTTTCCCCCTACTAACACTTTTTTTCAGAACTATATTTTGTATGGCAGCTATACTATATAGTTGTCAGATTTTCATCAAACTTGGTGGAATTATGTAAAATCAAATCAAACTAATAAATACCAGGTTTGGAGGCGTTTGCATTGAAAGCAAAATAGTTTTTCTCACTAAAACAACATTTTCGACCGATGGTTCCTATGGCAGCTATATGCTATAGTCATCCAATTCGGCCGGTTCCGACAAATGTGCAGCGTATTTGTACCAAAAGGCTTCGTGCAAAGTTTGGTTAAGATAGCTTTTAAACTGACGGAGGAGATAGCATAGAAACAGACGGACGGACGAACAGACGGACATGGCTATATCAACTCAGCTCGTCATGCTGATCAAGAACATATATACTTTATGTGGTCGGAGATGCTTCCCTTTATTCGTTACAAACATCTGGACAATTTTAATAGGGTATAAAAAATAGAGGAAAGCTAAGTTCGGCTCGACCGAAGTTTATATACATTTATATTGCAGCTTGTATAATTTATATAAATTAGTGTTTTAAATGATTTCTTCGAACATTCTTATCTGAGATTTTGTCCAAACTCAGCAATAGATGGCGCCACTACTGTGAGCATTTGCTAGCCAGTTTCATATATGGCTACTCCCCAAAATTTTGTGAAAACGGATAATACTCACAACTGGAACTTGTAAAGACGCTACCATTAAAAACAAAAAATTTTTTCTCACTAGAAATACTTTTTCGACCGATAGTTCCTATTGCAGCTACAGTCTATAGCATTGAAAACAAAAAAGTATTTCCTACTAAGACTTTTTTTCAGACATATCTTTTGTATGACAGGTATACTATATAGTTGGTCGATTTTCTTGGAGGAATTATGTGAAAGCATTGAAAATACGAGGTTTGGGAACGTTTGCGTTGAAGACAAAAAAGTTTTTCTCACTAAATCACTTTTTCGACCGATGGTTCCTTTGGCAGCTATATGATATAGACATACTTTGTGTGGTCGGAGATGCTTGATTCTAGGCGTTACAAACATCTGGGCAAATTTAATATACCCTCTACAAGGGTATACAAATATCACATACGAAAAGTTTCTCGTTAAAAGCGGAGAGCTCGATTTTGATTTTAGACCCATGGGTACTTTGGCAAACCTTCTTATAATTCGTCGCAGATTACGCCTTTGAAAATCGCCACTTTGCAAGTGTTTAAAATGGTGATGTAACAATAATTTAAATTCGTATGATTTTTATCAAAGGCACAAAACCAAATAGGCAAAAGTATATTTTGACATTTTGCCTGTATTCTAGTTCCTGGTCTATACCAGGGGTGCCCAGAGCCTATTCACGAACATCGCATTCGTTTTTGATTCACGGCATTGCGACACAATTCCGACAACTCTGAACCGAACCGAACCAAACCGTAACAGAACCGCTAATTCCTGCTGATAAACCGGACCGGAAACCATTAAAATTTCATATTCAGGAGGTTTAATCTAGTGATCAAACATATAAATTGTATGGAGAAAGCGCAAAAGCTTAAAAAACCATGAAAAAACGAAAAATCGTTATAAATCGCTGTCCATTGAGTGTTTTTTTGTAATTTCTGGGTATTAAAATAACAGCTCAACCAGAGGCTCATTATAATTCGCGGCACATCGAGGAATATGGTTTTTATACCCTTGTAGAGAGTATATTAAAATTGTCCAGATGTTTGTAACGCATAGAAGGAAGCATCTCCGACCACATAAAGTATTAATATTCTTGATCAGTATGACGAGCTGTCCGTCCGTCTGTTACTATGCTATCTCCTCCGTCAGTTTTAAAGCCATCTTAACCAAACTATGCACGAAGCCTTTTGGTACAAATACGCTCCACATTTGTCGGAACCGGCCGAATCGGATGACTATAGGATATAGTTGCCATAGGAACGATCGGTCAAAAAACTAGTTTTAGTGAGAGAAATTTTTTTGTTTTCAATGCAAACGCAACTAAACCTCGTATTTATTAGTTTATTATGTTTTCACTTAATTCCAGCAAGTATGATAAAAAAACCGGACATTTATAAATATTATAGCTGTCATACAAACAATAGGTCTGAAAAAAAGTCTTACTGGGAAAAAATTTTTGTTTTCAATGCTATCAATGCTAAACTTGTTACTGATCAATATTATGAGGAACCACACGATTCTGCCAAGTTTGATCCAAATCGCATGACTTTAGCGTATAGCTGCCAAAGGAAGGGTCGGTCGAAAAAGTAATTTTAGTGATGAAAACTTTTTTGTTTTCAATTGTAACGTCTTTTAGCTTTACAGTCATGAATATAATCGGTTTCCACACAATTTTGGGAAGTTTGATTAAAATCGAATGAATATATCGTGTAGCTGCCATATAACAATCTGACAAGAAAATGGTTTAGCTACGAGGTTTAATGTGTAAGGCTGGGATGACACATTCAATTTCTAGACACAACTTATTGTTGAGCGAAACCGATGAATTCGCCGCATACTTTAAAAAGTTATCAAAGAAAATCCCCAAAACGCGAAAAAAGGTTATAAATCTAGTGTTTTTTGTAATTTTTTTGGTATTTTGAAATGCCAGGGTCACAATCAATGTACGTAACAGATAGTTTAAATAGCCTTTTTGACACTGTCAGAAACGGTTGCTTTGTCTAGGACTCATCATCAGTTGGTTATAAGAATAATCAACAAATATATCTTTTCTGGACATCCGCTGCAGACAACATCAATTCTGAATATGTGGATTCTGCATTCTTCATTGGCCGAATTTTGAAATGTTTGCCTTAAACTATTTGTGAACATAATATATATTTGTTCAAACAACTTTCTTTTCTTGTTACATCAATTGCGCCAATACAACTTGCGAAAAAATCGCTTGCTATGCTCTCCCAGTTTGGGCATTATATAGCGCAAGAGATCTTTGACTGCTGGACCCTAACTTGCAACTGAAAACTATATTGAGATTCACCTAATATGAGTGAGACAGTCATCCATACCTGTGGATAGGTAGCGTAGGCTTGATCCGGACTCATTCTTTATGATGTTTGTGGCTGAACTCTTCCGGATAATTTTTCTATCACCAAAATGCAATATGCCTTGTATATTTAATTCAAATATACCGTCTCCTTCTCTTTGAAGAAAACTTATTTTTTTCGTCTTTCGCGATTTCATTTTGAGCAATGAAATAATTATAATATGGAAATCTCCTAGATTAACCAAATCCATTAAATGTCAACCGAGTTGTTACAAATATTGAATCCAGTAGAATCAATTTTGCCTACTGCTCTGCCGGCAGCAGCAATGCCTCTGTCACTCATCAACAATATTGTGCGGCGAATTCAATAATACTTTGTCTCGCTCACACCAACGACGTTTCCCCATTATTAAAAAATTGTGACAATAATTGTTCGTAAAAATTGAATGTGTCATCCCAGCCTAACTAACTTTATTGTATATCACTTAAATACTAACAATTACTGTTGAGTTGAACGGAGCGATGCGGGCGCGTGCCACGCGTGGCCGAAGCCAGCCAGAAACTGCGCGCCAGAGATGGCGCGTGGGTTGTCGTTCTGCCATCGCGTCAGGGATGGTGCTGGATGAATAGTGCGACCAGAGGTGGCCAGGGCTGCCACAGTACTCCCCCTCTAGAGATCATGTGGGAACGAATGATCTTCAAAATTTAAGTATAGCTGGGATGAATGAATGTCCGGGGTGAGCGTCTGCAGGATTTGTACAAGTCTCAAAGTGGAGGAAAGCTTGCGTATAGCTCTCGCTGTGATGATTGTGTCGTAGTTGAATCGATGGTAACCTCGCCTTGAGGCCGTTGCTTCGAGTGGGGGTCGACAAGCAAGTTCGACCAAGCAGGGTTGAAGTTGCAGAATCAAAAGTACTGGGTATTGTACCCCAAATAGAGACTTTCGATTGCCACGCGTTGTGGACTTTTGTTTGCCACGCGTTGTGAACTTTCGTTTGTCACGCGATGTGGACTTTCGCTTGCCACGTGTTGTGGACTTCGTTTGCCACTCGTTGTGGACTTAGTTTGCCACGCGTTGTGGACTTCGTTTGCCACTCGATGTGGACTTCGTTTGCCACTCGTTGTGGACTTCGTTTGTCACTCATTGTGCACTTCGTTTGCCACTCGTTGTGGACTTTCGTTTGCCACGCGCTGTGGACTTTCGTTTGAGATCGAGAACTTGTTGGTAGACTCAGGCTGGCATCAATTGCCAAACAAAGAGCGTCTCGAGTCGTAGCATGTTGCTAGTGGTCGATCAGGTATACGGATCGCTGTGCATGAACATCGGTGATGATGAAAGATGCGATGAAGATCCGAATTCAGATGGGCGACTTACTTCCATAAGTATGAACGATCGTCTGGCAGGCTGCGTACAATGTAAGTCGGTGGAGTTGATCAATGTTCAAACCAACGTGCGATCGAATACATTCGCGTGCAGTAGTGTCTGTATACAATGTGAGATCTGATAAATTGGTCGGTGTAAAACATGCGTGGACCAAAAACCACCCTTTGCTGTTTGTAATTGTGTGTGTGACGTCGCTGGCAGAGACTGAACGCATGAGTGTGTGTGAGAATGCGCCAAAATTCGTTTGATTGTATGCTACACACGCCGTGAGCATGTGTGTGCTGCTTTGTCGCGGCGTTTGTCGTGTGTGTGTGTACTGCTTTGTCGCGGCGTTTGTCGTGTGTGTGTGTGTGTGACAAAATGCCCAAAAAACATCGAGATGGTTATGTTGCTGCTGTTGAGGACCGGTCGTCTTCAGTTAGCATGTTGCTGTTTGAATTTGTTGAGCGAACGCCGCATGTCGATATGAATCCCATAATGGCGTCACTGTATGGGTGTGTGCGTGTGAATTTCGTCACAGATTGAAATTCATTTGTTTAACACAATGCTATGAATTTGTTTTGTTTATTGTTTATGTTCTTTAACTAAGTCGGTGTCACCACTTTAGTGACGATGTTTAATAGGTAAATAACTTAATTGAATGTAAGCAAACAATTACTGTTGAGTTGAACGGAGCGATGCGGGCGCCACCCACGCGTGATCGAAGCCAGTCAGGAACTGCGCGCCAGAGATGGCGCGTGGGTTGTTGTTCTGCCACTTCGTTAGAGATGGTGCACGATGATTAGTGTGACCAGAGGTGGCCAGGACTGCCACAATGGTCAAATTAGTGGCGCCATCTATTGCTGAGTTGGGGAAACAACACAGCTAAGAATGCTCGACAAAAATAATTGAATTCCTTAACTTATATAAGTTGTACAAGCTGCAAGGGTATATAAACTTCGGTCGAGCCGAAGTTAGCTTTCTTCTATTTTTTATTTTCAGACCCTGTACCCATTGAAAATGGGTAAAACGGGCTCATGAAGTTGTGTGGATGTAGCAGGGAGAAGGAAACATTTTCGACCCTATACACATCAAAAAAAGGTGGTAAATGCAGCAAAATTTTTCATTGGTACTCTGCGAAGATTCGAACTCACGGCTCTTGGACTGAAACACAATTGGAACGTCGCCTTAGACGGCTGAGCCACGCCGCGCATCTGAGTCATAACATCAAATTGGTTACTTGTATTGAATAAGATGGTCTTGTATTGAAAACATTCACGAATATTTGCATGCTTGTAATTCTCAAGCGAATTCCATAATCAGCCAATATAAATAGCGCAAATGAAATTTGCGGAACAAAAATCAAAAATGTTAGCCGTTTGAAATTTAAGACTTTTGTCTTGTTTATTCGTTTAAATTGGTAAAATCAACAAGAAAATTTATTAAATCAAAAATGTTTAGCCAAAAACGAAAAATGCCGGATTTACGTTTTTTTTTTGTGTGTATAAAGTATTTGGATTCTTGATCAGTATCAACAGCCGAGTCGATATAGCGCAGTCCGTCCGTCCGTCCGTCTGTGTGTTTGAACCCGTCGATCTCAGAGACTATAAGAGACAGAGACACAAATTTTTGCATGTACATAGTTGTATACCGTACCCAGATTTGGAAAATTTCCCCTCAAAATATATTTAAGCAATGTTCCGAATAACTTGCCAAGTTACTCGCTACATTTGCTTAAAACGTTTCTCGTTATATCAAAAGAGGATGTTATTCCGCAATTTGTTTTAGTTTGTGTACTTTATAGATATGTCCTGGACGGCAAAATCATCCAACTATTGCCAAATCATCTTGGTCTGATGGACATACATCAGCAAAAGTCAACAACAATAAACCGTGCAGTTATTTAAAGCAGTAAGCGAACTTTCCTCCCTTTCAACTTCGATGCAATTCGCTTGGATATTTCTCATTTGGATATTAACACTAGGCAACAAGGTCCAGTATATTGCAGGGTTGGTGGTGATTCTAGATGATTTTCGTGTGCTGAATACGAATCTGTTTTCAGAAATTGTTAGAAATTTGAGCCAAAAGTTGCAACAAATTGCTTTTTTACCGTTTTTAGCCGCGTTTTGTGGAGAACCTATATTTTTGTTTTAATTTTTATGCTAGATTTTCTTAGCGAATAGCGGCCAGTCGACTAGCATTTCGAGTTGATATTCGAGACGCATTTTGCTCGTAACGAATGCGAGCTCTATCACGGGACGCCTGCCGTCGTTGCTCCTGGGAGATTGAAAATACTCGTGGCATTTTGATTGATTTTATTGGTCACAATACTGGCTTCAACCATTTAAGCACATAAATAAACAAACAAATAAAATTTCTTTAGTCCCGTATCTCAAACTCGACTGCCATATATCATACATTTATTTTACTAGAAACGTTCCTACGCCTACTAGGAAAGTTGTAGTAAAATTGACTCTTCGACCGATCGTTCCTATGGCAGCTACAAGAAGTAGTCATCCGATCCGGGGGGTTCCGACATATTAGCAGCGTGCAGTCAAAAGAAGGCTCTGTGCAAAATTTCAGCTCGATAGCTACAAAACTGAGGGACTAGTTTGCGTAGAAACAGACAGACGGACGGACGGACGGACAAAGCTTAATCGACTCAGCTCGTCGCCCTGATCAAGAACATATATAGTTTATGGGATCGGAAATGAATATATCTATGCGTTGCAAACTCCTGGGCAAAATTATAATACCCATTGCAAGGGTATACAAATGTTACCAGATATGCATAATTCATACTTTTCGCTATATCTTGGAAACTGAGGGTAGCAAATTTAATATCAGATTTGGAATCAGCTGGACACAATTTCTATGAAAATGTGGATGGCGTTTTCGGAGATTTTTTCGTGTTGCCTTGTGTTATAGTCAAACCGATTTTCCCACTAGATAGCATTGCTGTATTACATAAATTAGAAATGCTAGGAAATAATAGTACTTAAGATAATCAATAAACACAATTAACTTACCGATATATACATTTTTTAGGTTCATGGAAAAATAATTGCATTTCAAACACCAGCGGTGCTAATTCCAGTAATTCACTACATAGTGATGCTCTAGCAAATGACACATTACATCAACCATCGCATATATATGGATCAACGCTAAAACACGAAGGTAACCGAACTTAAGTTTTTAAAATAAATTTTATTAAACTAAATTTGATTAACTGACTAGCTGTATACTTGTTTGCATTGTTTGGATATGATTCTTCTGAAAGTGTTTATATATTAGTTTAAATTTCTCACAGCCCAAATTATTTTAGAGATGCGGAATTGAACCACTAGTGAATTATTTCAGTCGGCTGGTTCGTAGCCGGGAAAATATTTAACATCATAGTAAATAGTACAAGCCTGCACACATTGGGCGGAATAGCCCTTTTTTGCCATAAAGTCCAAAGATAAAAATTTTTATCTACACCCAGAATCTATATCAGCTCAGCTCGTCATGCTGATCAAGAATACAAATGTATATACTTTACGTGGTCGGAGATGCTTCCTTCTGTGCGTTACAAACATGTGGACAAATTTAATATACCCTCTGCAAGGGTATAAAAAAATATATCTGACATAAGACCGAAAAAGCATGCTTTCAACATTTTGTGAAGAAATGTCTTCAAAATTGCAACTAGCACATGTGTCGATTTGAAACGATGTATGTATGCTTTTTTGAAGGAAACGATAATGAATCAGATGATTATGATGAATATTGGATGATTATTGTCTAGAATAGATGTAAAATTATAACTACCCAATATGTTTGTTTAAAGCTTTATACCAAAAAAGCCGGAAGCCGGTTAACTTTTTTTGCTCATAACTTGTGTATTGTTGTGTATATCTCTAGAAGGTACGAATATCTATCCTCAAAACTGTGGGAGATATCACGTTTTTCCAAATTGCGGGGGCGGGAGGGGGCGTAATAAACTTGATCTGCCTGAAAGTTTAATGAGTTCTTGTCCCATACATGTCAAACCTCTATCTCTTACCATCTCTGAGATCTCTTCTATCATTCGGACGGACAGACGGACGGACGGACAGATGAACGGACGGACAGACGGACGGACAGACGGACATGGCTATATCGACTCGGCTGTTGATGCTGATCAAGAATATATATACTTTATGGGGTCGGAGATGATTCCTTCTGGCTGTTACATACTTTTGCACAAACTTAATATACTCTGTGTACCTTTGGGACAGAGTATAATAATTTCTTTTGGGAGGTTGGAAGGTTTGTATGGCAGATATGTGAAGACGTGGTCCAATTGAGACAGTTTTATACAAAATTTTTATTTCTCCTATCAAATATAAATGCAAAATTGCAATGCTGTATCTAATGGCTTGGACTTTTTGGCAAAAAAAGGCGTTCCGACCACAGTGCACACCAAGCTTCCAGTTCACAGCTCAAATCACCTGTTCAAATCCGGTCCGAAAGCAGTAAAATATATAACTCCATACTACCAGCCTACAAACTAATTTTTAAGATTGTTGATTCCAAAGGGGGAGATATGCAGACAAAACCAACTCCAATTCGATGGTTGTGATTAAATTAAAAAGGGTTGTGTTTTATTTCCTAAGAAATAACAGAATTACAAAAATGAACTTAAAGTAAGAGCGATACCTACGCTTCGTTTCTCTCCGCCGCTTTTTTCAAGAATAACATATATTTATCGATACATACGTTGGCTTATTTCTAGTGTGACCGCTCCTCACGTCAACAGAATTGTCAAGAAAATTTCAAATTAAGGCGGTTGCAAATTTCAAACAGGGCGGCAGTTAATTTTAAATAATAATTCAAAATCCAGCGGAATCCTCCGCAACATTCCCGCCACGGTGAATCTAATCCTCCTTAGATTCACTCAAATCCAGCTTTGCCAGCATACATGATGGGCGACGAAATACTCCAGCGGCTGTCTTCACGGTTGCAGACCGTACCTGGCCGTCTCGTCCAGTTATAACCGCAACAATTCTTCCCTTTTTCCACTGGGATCGGTGGACTGCAGCATCGCAGATGACAACAATATCTCCTTCAGCAAGTGGTCTTACAGGATGGTACCACTTTGTGCGACTACACAAGTCTGGAAGGTATTCGGAAAGCCACTTACGCCAAAACGAATGCGCAAGCTGCTGTACAATGCGCCAATCTTTCCTAGTCGGCTGGAACAGTTCTTCTTGAGGGTGCGGCGTTTGGCTAGAATTGGCTGAACCTATAAGAAAGTGATTAGGGGTTATAGGTTCATCTGTCGGGTTTTTCAAAGCAATATGTGTGAGTGGTCGAGCATTAACGATCTTCTCAGCGTCACACATTAAACTGTAAAGTACATCTTCCTTCAGGTTTCTGCTCAACAAGACATTTCGCATAGCCCGTTTTACGCTACGGACCAGCCGCTCCCAACATCCTCCAGCATGTGGGTTCAATGCACAATTGAAGAGCCATTCTATTTTATGTGTTGCAAGTTCGCTTGCAATCCTCTCATGATCAAGTCCCTGTACTTGTTTACTTAATTCGCGTTCAGCTCCAACCAAATTAGTTGCGTTATCTGAACGAATCCGTATTGGTCTCCCACACCGTGCCATGAAGTTGTGCAAAACCCTAATGCACGTGTCAGTGGTCAAATCCTTGGCAATTTCTAAGTGTATTGCCCTCACTGTTAGACAAGTGAAGAGACAGATCCAGCGTTTCTCTGTACTCCGGCCATGGACTATCACACATGGTCCCATGTAAGCAATTCCCACGTAGGAAAATGGACGAACATACGGTGTCAGTCTATCTTCCGGAAGTTGTCCCATTTCTGGTACGACTGGACGCGCTCTTTGTCCTTGGCAAGTTCTACAATTTCTCGCAGCTCGATGAACTTCTTCTCGGCAATGTGGTATATAAAACATTCGTCGAATTTCAGCTATGATCGTATTCTCGTTCTGATGCTTCCATTCCTCATGATGAAGCTGTACGATCAGACTGGTCACAAAATTCCTTTGGGGTAATATTATCGAACGTATAGTTTCCTCTGTGATTGCATATGCATTATTGATGCGACCGTTCATGCGAATGATCCCATTTTCATCCAAAATGGGAGACAAATTCCACAGCTTACTGCCTTTCTGGATTGGATTTCCGCTCAAAAGTAGCACCGCTCATCGTGGTAAGCTATATCTTGAACATTGCGAATTACGATCCTCTCTGCTTCCTCAATTTCAACTACCTTAAGGAAGCTCTTCCGCGCAGCCCTGCGATTACATACGCGGTATATCCATGCGAGAACTCTAACCAATTTCGTAAATGACGAGAACCTTTCCAGCATAGCCCTTACTTCTTCATTAATGGTTCTCTCCGACCCATATGCTGTCCCCTCACTGACTGAGAACATGAACCTTGGGCGCAGTTCCAATTCCGTGCTACAAATCTCAGCTTCTTTGCTGTGCCAATCGTCAATGTCTGCTAGTAAGAATCCCGGGCCCGTCAACCAGGATGAATCTCGTTTTGCTTTAAGCTTGGTACCAAAATCTGCTGGATTCTCTTTGCTAGGCACCCAGTGCCAGTCGTCAAGATTTGAGACGTCTAATATTTCATCAACTCTATGCCCCACATATGGCTTGTACCTCCGACGATCAGATTTTATCCAAGCCAACACCGTTTTGGAGTCGGACCACATGAAGATTCGTTGTGGGATTACATCGTGTCCTCCCAAAATAGATTTTCGCAGTCGAGTTGCTATTACTGCAGCTTGCAGCTCAAGCCTCGGCACAGTAGATAGTTTCAAAGGGGCACATTTGGTTTTACCCCTTACGAAAGCCAATGCCCATCCAGATTCCGTTTTTATGCGCCAGTATCCCACTACAGCATAAGCCATCTGACTCGCATGTGAGAATATGTGAAGCTCAACCATTCCCTTATAAAAATCAGCTACGTAACATCGAGGGATTTTGATCTGGGTGACTTCATTGAGGCTCTGGAGCCAACACTTCCATTGGCCATAATCTTGGTTTTCAATCTGTTGATCCCAACCAGTTCTATTTTGCCATATGGATTGGAGAAGTAACTTAGCAATCAGGGAATACTCTGCTAGAATCCCAAATGGGTCGAACACAGACATAACGACTCTTAATACTTCCCGCTTAGTTGGGATTCTCGAATCTGCAAATAATGCCTCATCAATTTTTCGGAATGATAACAAGAAACCAAAATCATCGCTTCCTGTACACCAGTACATTCCTAATATCTTCTCATAATGCGAGGAGTCATCCCTGTCAAGACTTATGGTGTGACGGACACCCCCATTTGCAAATATGCGGTTGAACGTTTTCGGATTGGACAAAAACTTTCTTAATTCGAATCGTCCACGTCGATGTACCTCAACAATCCCTCTCGTGACTCTCACAGCTTCCTCTTCAGATGAGAAACAGTAAACTAGATCGTCCACATAATGGTTTCTGATTATGGCATCGACAGCTTCTGGGAATCGCTCTTTAAATTCCACCGCGTTTCTATTTTTCACGTACTGGGCGGAGGCGGGTGAGCACTTGGCTCCAAAGGTCATCACCTGCATTTCGTATATTTTCATACCCTCGCTTGGATCTTTTCTCCATAGTATACGTTGTGCGCAGCGATCCTCCGGCCTTATACTGACTTGGTGGAACATTTCTGCTATGACGGCGGTTACACCAATACGTTTCCGTCTGAATCTCATAAGTACATCGGCTAGAGATTGGTTCTCATCAGGTCCACTCATCAGCATTGGGTTCAATGACACTCCTTCAGCTTCGGCTGCTGCATCGAACACAATCCTTAATTTGTCAGGCTTATTGGGGTTCACAACTCCGAAATGAGGAAGGAACCATTGCCTTTCGGCTACCGCCTCCATGTCTTCGCTAGTGACCTGCCTTATGTGCCCTTTATCCTCGTACGCAGTCATCAGCTTGCTGTACTTTTCAAAGTATTCTGGTTCGCGTTTAAACTTTCTTTCTAAGGCTAACTGCCGTTTAAATGCCATCTCCTTACTGTCTGGTAACATTACTTGATCTGTAATCCACAGTAGACCCGTCTCAAAACGCTCACCAGCACGTTTGGTTGTGTCTAGTAGTAATTGGTTCGATCTTGTGGTTTCTCGACCCTCAACATGGTTCATCACACCTCGTACATCCATTTCAGCATTCGCGATGTAGTCGTGCACCAATTGGCCGATATAATCATCGTTGCTCCCTCTAACTAGATGGACTCCCTTCAATTCTTTGCTGGATCCGGACTCTCCTTGACAATTTCCATAAACAATTCATCCCAGCTTGGTCATCGCGACAGCTGGTCCATTCCACCCTACTGTCTGCCTATTCTTGGGAACAAGTAGGTGTATGTTGTTCAGTCCAATAAGCAACTCTGGTACTTCATCTGTGTATCCTTTCAGTGGAATATTCTTTAGATGGCGATACTTAGAACTTAGCTCGAACATATTTATCGTTTGCTTTGGCAACTGTAAATCTTTCATAGTTCGAACACCCTTCAGTTCATAAACCTTATCGTCATTCTCTTTTGATGTTCCAACGTCAAACTGACCTACTAATTCTGTAACCTTCTTATCGCCAAACCATTGTAGTGTCAAATTTTCCTTAGGTCCATTTAGCTTTAACAAATCTGCCAAGCTTTTATTTATAAGCGTTACGGAAGATCCTTCATCCAAAAATGCATGACACTTTACTTTTCTACCATTCGCATGCAGCTTTACGGGTAAGATTTTGAACAGGATCTTCGAACTCTTCGCATGCGTTGGTGTGCCAGTAAACGCTTGGCCTTTGTTAGATACTTCAGTATCCAAGCTTTCTATAACTTTGTGAAGTAATTTATGAACATGTTTGGTGCAGCCTTTTGTGTCACACTGATGATGTATTTTACAGTCTTGACTTCGATGCCCACATTTCAGACAGTTAAAGCAGAGCCTCTTTTCCTTTACAAGTTGCCATTTCTTGTCATTGCTCATCTGAGCAAATTCATTACATTTCTCCAAGCTGTGTTTCTGATCACAGGAACAACAGCCCTTTTCATTGCCTGGCCCAGCTTCATTTGCGTGAAAAAATCTCGATTTTTCTTTCTTTGGTTTGTAAATTGCATCATCGTCGACCAAACCAGAGTCTTAAATATCGTCTGCTAGCTCCTGCAGCCATTTACTTAGGTCCTTGATCGATTTATTTTCGCCCAGCGGTTTGGAAAAGCGTGCCCACTCTAGTCTCTGCTGCACTGGCAACTTGAGCACCAAATCCTCCATCAAGGTTGGATTCTTTAGCTGAGGATGTGCCTTTGCTGCTTCCAAAAACGCAGCCAAGTTTTGTACCTTTATTTTAAATGCAGCCATTTGATCCAACTTTCCCTCGCGGATATTTGGAAATTCTCTGATACGACTAATCTGGCTTTTGACTAGCCTCTCTGGTCTACCAAAATTCTGTTTCAGGGATTCTATTATGTTTGCTACATTGTTACTATGAATAAGCAAACTTTCAACTGTTTCTTTTGCCTTGCCCTTAATGGCCCTCTGCAGCCGCAACAAATTTTGTCGATCAGAATACTTATATTCAGCAGTGGCTTCATTAAACACTGGCCACTGCTCCGGTGTACTATCAAATTCTGGCAAATCGTACAATTTGTGGTTTGAATCTTGCTGCATAATATCAGCCTGCTCTTCTGGTGGTGATGTGTCATTTGATGTATTAACAACACTGGCTGCTGACACCGCTGACTCTTCAACTGCTCTCTTTATCCTTCCACCCCCAGATATAACTTCAATTAGGAGAGTGGGTTTCTCCATTTGAATCTTATTCATTCTCAATATTTCCATCTGGAATTGTTTCATTTGTATCGTATTCTTTTGTTGAAATTCTTGCATTTGACGCCACATTTCCCACATTGTGCCAGTAACAGTTGATTCCTCACTCTTGGGATTATTTTGAGCACCGCCCGCCTCCATTGAGGTGTCTACATTGGCGGTCTCGCCATTAACTGTATCTTCGTCAGTGCCACTCATTTTTGCTTTAGATCTGGTCAACACCATCAGACAGATAACCCTTTCCCCAAATCAACAATCAATAGGCACTTACCACTTAGTTTGCCACAAGCCAATCCTGGTCAATACGTCCAAACAGTTCGATTTCTGATTCCAAGAATTGCGTCATGTGTGTATATGTGTGTTTTCAATTTCATCAGCCAGTCACACCCACACATACACATCCGTCTTCACAGCCAGACGCCTGCCCGTAGACTTCCTCTACGTTAGAGCGAGATGACTATATGTGCACACTCCACAAAGCGCGCGCACACACACAAACACCCACAATTTCTGTGCATCTCCTCCAAGCCACCAGACGCACGCACCACGCTGGTCTCTAGTAATCTGCAGTCGTGCAGATCAGGTTTCCACCCACAACACAAGTCTCAGCTCGTCCTCTTGCGGATTCCGTCGCTCCTTTAGTACAGCCTGCACTACGAGTCCACGCCCGTCTTCTTGCAGGTCTCCGAGAGATTCACTGTACACGCCTCAAAGGAAGCAAAATAAAAGATGTTGATTCCAAAGGGGGAGATATGCAGACAAAACCAACTCCAATTCGGTGGTTGTGATTAAATTAAAAAGTGTTGTGTTTTATTTCCTAAGAAATAATAGAATTACAAAAATGAACTTAAAGTAAGAGCGAAACCTACGCTTCGTTTCTCTCCGCCGCTTTTTTCAAGAACAACATATATTTATCGATACATAGGTTGGCTTATTTCTAGAAATAAAAAAAATTAATGTTTAAAAAACGTTTCGAAGAAAAAATTTTTGAAATCGATTTTTAAGACCACCAATACAAACTACATTTAATAATAGTTCCAGTGTAAATTTGTCTTTTCGACTGTAAGCTAATGAAATCTTGGACATATGGCTCTGAACCGCTTTTGAACCGGTTCGAAACCGATCCTAAGCTATATTACACACCTACAGATATTCAGGCTCTGTTTAAGTTAATAAAACAAATTTTATAGTAGATAAACGCGCTTGAGTGATATCTGAGCTGCAATAAAAGCTAATACAACAAACGCGAAATCGTTTTAGTTCTTTACAGTTCCCACAATTTTGAAAAATTTTCTTTTATTTCTTTTAAAAGCCATATCCATGATATTTTGACACTCGCAAGCTGCTTCTAGCACTCACGCTGAAATATTTCAACAGATCCTTGAAAGCGATCGAGCAGTAAGGTTGTGCCAAAGTGACCACCAAGCTTACAGAAAATTGATGGAAATTCTTGATTGATACTAATTTTGATAATTTGATTGATTCAGTAAAGTTAGTTGTTAAATTAGGTGTAAAATCACAAGTAGCTTAACCATTTGCTTGTCGATTTGTTATATGGCAGCTATACGATATATTCATCATATTTTGATGACATTCCAAAAATTGTGTGGTTACCGATAATATTCATAGCTGAAGAGTATAAAGAAGCTACCATTGAAAATAAAAAAGTTTTTCTCACTAGAACTACTTTTTCGACCGATCGTTCCTATGTCAGCTATATGCTATAGTCATCCGATTTAGATAAAACTTGACAGAATTGTGTGGTAGCCAAAAATATTGATCAGTGTCAAGTTTGGGATCGATAGCATTGAAAACTTCTATCTCCTCCGTCAGTCTTAAAGCTATCTTAACCAAACTTTGCACGAAGTCTTTTGGTATGTACAAAAATGCTGCACATTTGTCGGAACTGGACGGCTTGGATCACTACTTCTTGTAGATGCCATAGAACGATCGGTAGCTAAGTGGGATTCAGTGAGAAAACTTTTTTGTTTTCAATGATAGCGTTCTTAAGCTCGGTCACTATTAATATTATGTTTTCAAACTGATCTACGAAATTTGGTCGAAATCGCTAACTGTTGAGGCAAACTTTATCAAGTGTATTAACACTTTGGCACAGACGAAGTTAGCTTTGCTTTCTCGTTAAAGCTATCGAGCTGAAATTTTGCAATGAGTCTTCTTTTTACTGCACGCTGTAAATATGTCGGAACCCACCGAATCGGATGACTTTATCTTATTTTGGAATGGATTTGGAAAGTTTAGTCAATATTAGATGACTGTATTTTTTTTTTTTTTGCTTCCAAATTGATTTGAAAAATTTGGTCGAAGTCGGATGACCATCAGTCAGCAAGTGGGTTTTTAGTAAGAAAACATTTTCGATTTTAATGTTAGCGTTCTTAAGCTCGAATATTTCAAACAAGCACTTGCAAAGGTATACAAAATTCGGCACTGCGGAAGTTAGCTTAGCCTTATCGTTTTTCTGTTCATATTAAGTTCAGTTATGTAATAAGTGCGAGCTGATCTACTCTTTACAGTTATCTCATCGACATGTTTTCTTAAGTTCTAATGGACCGATTGATGAAAATTTGGCGTGGGCCTTTTTATACTTTGTACCGAAGGTACAAAGAGTATATTAAGTTTGTGCAAACGTATGTAACAGGGGGCAGCAATTATTTTCGACCCTTAAAAGCAGTGGTGTCCATACTCACACAATCAAACATTGCGGTTGTGTGCGTAGCAGCGAAACACGAAGTAGACGTCACAACAAACAAATGCCACGTGAAGTAAAACAAAAAGCCGAACACGCGAATCGTTAGAGAGCAAGCCGCCGAGCGTGCTATTTATTGAACACACGTATTCTCTCTCTATACATGTGTCGGCTGCGATGCCGGCAGAATTATAAGTTACTATCCCATGGGATTGGTTTTTGGTAATTTGGACACCACAGCCAAGTCTTGAGATATCAGAGATGGTAAGAGATAGAGGTTTGACATGTATGGAACTAATATTTCTTATAGTTCCAGGCAGATCAAGTTTACTTTCAATTTTTGACAGGTCCCCTCCCGCCCCTGCAATTTGGAAAAAACGTCATATCTCCCACAGTTTTGTAGATAGATGGTTCATTCCTGGTCCTTCTAAAGATAGTTGAGTTATAAGGAAAACAGACAATTTATGGCACCCTATGGCTTTTTTGCCACTTTATGTGGCTTCTATCTTAAATTGATCAGATATATAAAAGCTTTGGGGGGTACAGAGTATGTTACAGTCGGGCTTGACCGACTTTCTTTCTCGTTTTTTTTTTTCTGATGACTGGAAGGGAAATCGTGTCAAACATGGTGGCACTCTTTTGTACCATTTCCCACTCTACATCCTGTAGTTTTTTCAATTTTTATTTTTTTTTTTGTATTATTGAAATATTAATAACCATATATACACTGAGAAAAAAATCAATCTAAAACCACGATTATAATCTTGAAACGAGACGAATATACAGGAATATACAGGGTGGGGCAACATAACTCCCGTATCTGAAATTAGCGTCGTTCCGCTCAACGATAACTTGGAGGGCTGGGCGTGGTTTCATTCGAAAGGTGGGGTCTTCAAGTTTTGTTACCTCCCAGTCAGGCGTGATCATGCGGTGGAGCAACGTGCAAAGAGCATTTGCCGTAGAGGCCTATTTATCCAACCGTCGCTCAGTGATCGCAACGCAGCGGGCCTTCCGAAATCATTTTCATCTCGCGCCCTTGACCCGTGTTCCAGACGGGAAATCAATTGTTAGTTGGGTCAACTGTTTTCGTGTAACCGGTAGTGTGGTGAAAAAAAAACCTGTTGGCGCCCGGCCTATCGGATCACCAGAAAACGTCGAGGCTGTGAGACAATCAATTCTCCAATCACCGCAGCGTTCTGCTCGCAAGCATGCAGCGGCCCTTGGATTGTCTGCGCGTACTGTAAGGCGAATTCTTCACGATGACTTTCATCTTCATCCGTACAAGTTGGCCATGGCACAGAAACTTTCAGAACGCGACTTTAATTCTCGAAGAAATGGATGTGAAGCGTTTCTTGAAAACGTCCCTGAGGATGCAATTGTGTGTTTCAGTGATGAAGCTCAATTTCACCTGAGCGGATGTGTCAATAAACAAAACATGCGATGCTGGGCTGAGACAAACCCCCGACAACTCAATCAGAGGCCTTTGCACTCGCCAAATGTCAACGTTTGGTTGCGCTGCGTTGCGATCACTGAGCGACCGTTGGACAAATAGGCAAATGCTCTTTGCACGTTGCTCCACCGCATGATCACGCCTGACTGGGAGCTATGTTGTCTCACCCTGTATATTCCGACTACAGTTTAATACACCGCATTATGGCATCAATCTTGAAACCGGCTTCCCACCAATGTATACCGTCTGTCTCGGTGCGTACTTTGGTTACATCAGAAAAGTTTTTAACATGCCAAGCTCCAGATTGCCGAGAATCTTAGCCAACCAGCTACTTCTAGACAGGGCGCAGTGCTTCAACAGCTGGGAGACTTCCTTAGGTCCAATGTAGATATATTCGAAACTCATCCTTACCACTGGGAATACTCTCAAAATATTCTGCTGAAGAGGATTGCAAATGAAAGTTGGACTCTTTATAGAACCACGAGAAATCTATACCGAAAAGTAAGCCATGCACTGCCACCATGAGCGTGATTTTCCGGGCCAGTGTCGAAATGACAGCACTTAACTATGCCCCATATACTTTGTAATCGACGGGTACGAGAGGACGTCGAATATTTCATCGCAATCTGCCCGATGCTGCGCGAGATACGAGCTTTACATCTACAGAGCTCAGTACTGTCTGAGGCGGAAACACTAGAGTGGATGAACGGGAGATCTAATATTGCTAATGGATTAGGTACTTTCGTCCTGACGGTCGATTGGTCACCATCAATTAGATTAAAATTACTTTAATTACTCTATCAATTATAAAATAAATTTAGGTAAAACATAAATTTGTAAATGGCTGACGGCTTCTATGAACTATGCCAAGAAACGATTCAATAAACTAAACTACTACTACTACTATATTTAAAAAAAATGGGGCGTACTAACTATTAAAAAAATGGAAAAGCAAATCAACATGCATTGCCTGTGCCCCAGTTGATGGTAAATATGCATGGTATAACAATTTCATATCTTCGTTCAGGCTCGTCGTCGACCATCAAACGTGTCTCTCGCCTATTGGAAAGTTCAACCAGTTGATAAGCTGTCTTAGAAACCATTAAGACTTTTCAAGTGAGATCATAGTATTATCCAAAGGCTCTTCAACGTTTAAAGGACATCCCAAATTTGGTATTTTTGGATACTATCAATTCGTTGTTCCAGTTGCCCAGTGTCAGCAAGTCCAATAGCCAACAGCATCGGAGCTTCATCGATAACACATCAACGCTGTACAATTCTCTTAAATCTCTTGGGGATAAGTCGCAAATTGCGCAGGTCATGCTGATATCTGTTGTTATGGAGAAGGTTGATCAAGGGACCGAACTCAAGGGGAACGAATCCTTGGACTTTGTTGACTTGCCAATATGGAATTTGTGTGAAAGGGTACTGGAGTGGCATTGATAATACTGAAAATCATTTTGGCAGCCGGAAGCCGAATCAAAACGTGCGCCATCCCTAGGTAAACCACGGAACCAGCCAGCTCTACGGCAGGACATATCATTCAATTGTACAAGTCAAGTTTGTGTTCGTTGCTCCAGTAAAGACCACCGAATGGTTCGTTGTAATTAGCTGAATGAAATGTCAGTAGAGCAACGCTGTGAGGCTGCGTAACGCTATTCACTTTGCCTAAATTGGCACAGTCTTAATCGCTAGTGGCTGCTCCATCTGAAGGCACTCTTGCACATACTCACATGAACAAACCCTTAGAGCATGTAACTTGGCCACTGCCATTTTCAAGCATGAGCTTGAAAAATTAAATTTCGACTTACAGGATGTTCTACTTAGTTTAAGCTGTTAATCATTGGTCCAATCATTTCGAACTTGTATCATTCCAAGTATGCTTACTTCAATCTCTTTCGCGATCCCATGTATATAGATTAGGGAACGAGAGCGAAAAACTATAAGTAGCATTTTAGACATGTGTTATCAATCGATAGCGATGCTGCTGTGCGTTCAAATGCCATTCCATTCGATTGTTCATTGCAAGTTCGTGGGTTCGAATCCCAGTTGAGCGCAAAAATTTGTATATATCTTTGTTTTTCAAAAGTTTTAAATAAACCAAAACGACTAAGAGAAGACAACGAGGCGTTAGAGACGCTTAAATCGCACACCATATGTTATGAACCGATATACAAGAAAACAGGGCCAATTGTATATGGAGATATGTGCCACCTCGCTACAATCCTGCCGATTTGGTATCTAGAGGATGTAAGCCCTCCAAACTGCAGGATTCTAATTGGTTTTAGAGTCCTGATTTTTTCACAAAGAGTTCAAACCATTGCACAGTGTGTTGTTTTAGCAATCCAGACGATGAAAAAGGAAAATTAAAAGTTCTCTGAAAAAATATATTTTCACATATGTTATACAAAAATGTTCCACTATTACGAAAATGCAAAAAAAAAACCAAGAATTGCGAATTTAGAATTGCGAAGTAACGGGACATTAAAGATAAGAAATGTTTTTGTTTGAAAATTTAGATGACTATGTCGGAAATTAAGTGCAACTTCAATTGATTGAACTGAAAATAAAAACGTATATTCGCCATAATGTTTTTGATTTAAATTATTGTGCTGATATATTTAGATAGTTTTGCATCAAAAGTGGACATAAAACTATTTGATAAAAAAAAGCATTTAAAAATTGCATTTTTATACTCTGTACCGAAGGTACATAGAGTATATTAAGTTTGTGCAAAAGTATGTAACAGGGAGAAGGAATCGTTTCCGACCCTATAAAGTATATATATTCTTGATCAGCACCAACAGCCGAGTCGATATAGCCATGTCCGTCTGTCCGTCCGTCCGTCTGTCCGTCTGTCCGTCTGTCCGTCTGTCCGTCCGTCCGTCCGTCCGTCCGTTTGAACGAAGAGATCTCAGAGATGGTATGAGATAGAGGTTTGACATGTATGGGACATATATTTCTTATACTTGCAGGCAGATCAAGTTTATTTTCAATTTTTGCCACGCCCCCTCCCGCCCCCGCAATTTGGAAAAAACGTCATATCTCCTACAGTTTTGTCGTTCCTTCTAGAAATACCTTGAAAACAAAATTGTTTATCGATTTGCAGAAGGAATGATAAAGATCGGATGAACGATACTCAAGTTATGGGCAAAAAACGGCCACTTAACACCACCCACCCACCCCCCAAAAACCTCAGCAACATACCCTAACCGTTCAACACAGGCAATCTTAGTGCGAGAGAGAAAGAGAGAGAGAGAGAGAGAAACTTAGAGAGCGCACCGCGATGTGCGCGGGGTGTTAACTGGCCGTTTGACTCCTGAGCAAATGCGAGTGTAAGGGTACAGAGTATGTTATAGTCGGGCTTGACCGACTTTCTCACTTGTTTTAAATTAAAAAATGTGAGCTTAATTCAAGTCTTAACAAGAGCGTAAGTTAAAGTCGGCTCTAACTGACTTCGAAATACCCGTTACTCATGGAAAGAAACGTTTAATAGCCTTCCTGTGTGTCTGAGGCAGGACAGCCGAAAGTATGCAACATTTTTTTAACTCGGCTATTTGTCATCCGATCTTGATGAAAATTAGAGGGCTTATGGATGTTGCGAATATTAATGTAAGTTTTAAATTTGAGATATATATCTCAAAAACTGTGGGAGTTATTCAACATTTTTTTATTGTGGGGGCGGGGGTGGGCATGGCAAACATTTGAAATAAACTTGATCTGCGTGCAGACAATAGGAGCCTACATTTCAAAATTGGTTGCTCTTGCTCTTCTAGTCTCTGAGATCTAGGTGTTCATACAGACAGACGGACGGACGGACGGACGGACAGACGGACAGACGGACATGGCTATATCGACTCGGCTGTTGATACTGATCAAGAATATATATACTTTATATGGTCGGAAATGATTCCTTCTGCCTGTTACATACATTTGCACGACATTAGTATACCCTTTTACTCTACGAGTAACGGGTATAAAAATTATAAATACTTTCACAAATAAAATATTACATGGCAAATCCATCTCTAATTTTTAAGCGCCCCTAACGAACGGTGCATGTCTGACCCCCCCTCTGGAACAATTTTTTTTATAGTTCGACCTTATAAGTACAAAAACATCATAAAATTGTTTTCATTTTCTAGATTGTTCTAGACGACACACTTGGCATTGGCCAGTTGACACTCGACTTGAATTTGATCTGGAGATAGTGAACCTCGAGAAACTCAAGTCAGCCTTCAAAATTCCTAATGGAATTTCTTCAAGATATTAGTTCACGTCTTTGCTGGTTGCGTATTGTTGCGTGGATGCTACGTTTTGGAAAAATCGCGTCGTTCGATACTACATGAACAGGTCCACGAGAGCTGGAACGTGCTCTACATTGCATAGTATGGAACATACAGCAACAGAACTTATCTGATATATAGGCTCTTCGAAAGTGCCAACAAAAATGCAGTCTTCTCAAATTCTTAATTCGTTTTTGCAGCTCACCCACGGATACATGTTAATGAAAGTTAGAGGGCGGCTTGAACTAGCAGATATTCCTGAGGCGGTCAAACACCCTATACTGCTTCCTAGGAAAGATGATATCGTTCGAAAATACTGCAGCAGCAGGTTGTGGGACACCTCCCAGTGGAAAGGTTATCTCCATATCGACAGATGCATTTCATGCGCATGATTGCCCGACGTGGACTTCCTCCGGGACCGGGATGTTTGGACAAACATGTCCCACTATTTGGAAAACTTAAATTTTATTTCACTTAAAAGCTTAAATATCCATTATATTTTGGATACTCTTTAATTTGCCTATCGACTCCATTATTTGAAGACAAGAATCATCCTAATGTTCTTTCTTTTGTTTTTTGCTTACAGTCATCTTTCTTTCTTCCTTCGCTCTGTGATACTCGCTAGCTCCGTCTAGCACTCACGCTGAAATATTAAAACAGTTACCTGAAAGCAGGGAATGCAAATAACAGTTATGGGAAAAAAAAACAAGTAAAAAAGTCGGTCAAACCCGACTGTATTATACTGTGTACCTGGAGTAGCAGCTGAAAGCAGCGCTGCTGAACAATAGATGACTCCACTACTGCCAGGGCGGGGGAAGTAAGTTTCTTTTGGTCAAAACTTAAGTATAGTTCATCCGATCGTTATAATTTCTTTGGCAAACCGATAAATTGAAAATAAACTTGATCTGCCTGCAAATACAATAAATATAAGAATAATATTAAAATGATACAAGTATAAGAAATATATGCCCCATACATGTCAAACATGTATCTCTTACCATCTCTAAGACCTTTTCGTTTATACCGACGAATAGATATATATATAATTATAGATCCGATTTTTATACCCTATACCCATTAAAAATGGGTAAAAGGGGATTATAAATTGGGCATATGTATGTAACATCCTGAAGAAAACATCTCCGACTCTACATATAAAGTATATATATTCTTGATCAGCATCAACAGCCGAGTCGATTTAGCCATGTCCGTCTGTCTGCATGAACGCGTCGATCTCAAAGACTATAATAGATAGAGCCACAAATTTTTGCATTTATGTAGGTGTATACCGTACCCAGATCCGCAAAAAACTGTCAGAGCATCAACAATTCAATTTTTAATTTGGAACCTCGTGACTTAATATCTATTAGGTTAGGCCCAATATATATCTACTCTAAAAACCTCAATAAGATCCGAGCAAAAACACCGAAGCTATGCAAGGGCGAAACCCCATTTATTTGAAATTTTTATTTTATTTTAAAATGAAAAGCAGGCCAAACAGCAGATTAAATACAGTGAATTCAAAATTATGAGAAGCAAATCAAGCCACACGAAAATATATTCAGTCGAAGAAGTTAACTCAATGTTAACTAAGAAAATCAAAGCCATAGAAACAGCATTAATTGGTACAGGGTATTTTGCAGTCGGGGTACTGCAGCACTCTTACTTGATTTTTAATATAATATATATTTTTATATTTTTAGACTCGGACCATCAGGTCAAAGACCAAATTTATACGCCAATGAATAACATCAGCTTCATTCCGACTACAGTTGTTCGAACTATCAAGAAGAGGAATACAGCAAATAAAAAAGAGCGAAGGCGAACACAAAGTATTAACAATGCATTTTCCTACCTACGTGAAAGAATTCCAAATGTTCCTTCTGACACCAAACTATCCAAGGTAATTAAACACCAATTGTCTTTCCATTAAGTATAAGATAGTTTTAAAGCTGACGGAGGAGATAGCATAAAAACATAAAGACGGACGGACAGGTGGATATGGCTATATCAACTCAGCTCGCCATGCTGATCAAGAATGTATACTTTATGGGGTCGGAGATGCTTCCTTCTATATTGTACAAAAATCTGGTCCATTAAAAATCGCAATGAATAAGAATATATATACGTATATGTTTTATATGGCGCGAAATACTTTAGCTACAGACTCTCTGACGATAGTGTAAAGTTGCGTTTACACTTATCATATATCTCTAAATAGTCGGTTGTCAAAATTCTCTAAAGAGAAACTCTTATTAAATTGAACCTGTCCAATTACATCAAAGAAGGCTAAATTTTCTAAATATTTAGAGATATATGATTTGCTATTACACTATTGTCAGAGAGTCTCTTACGAGATATACGACAAGTGTAAAGGCAGCTTAATAGCAAATCAAATATCTCTAAAGCTGCCTTTACACTTTTCATATATCTATAAATAGTAGGTTGTCAAACTTCTCTAAAGAGAATCTCTTATCGAATCGAACCTGTCAAATGACATCGAAAAAGCCAACATTTTCCAAATATTTAAAGTTATTTGCTTTGCTATTACACTATCGTCAGAGAGTCTCTTTAGAGATGTATGACAAGTGTAAAGGCAGCTTAAATATTTTGAAAATTTAGCCTTCTTTGATTAAATAGGACCGGTTCTATTTGACAAGAGCTTCCCTTTAGAGAAATTTGACAACCTATTATTTAGAGATATATCACAAGTGTAAAGACTGCATTACTTGTGCATGTGCATTACATACACTTGATCAAGTTTATTTAGACGTGTACCAGGAATCTGTAGAAATTTTAGTAATTGAACTATTGTATTTTGAACTAATCTAAAGGGAATTTTTATTTGAAGTGTCAAGAATTGGTTCGGCTACTGATTAAGGCAGAACCGCACGAATTAAATCTATTTGGCTTTGATCAGTCGGTTTTAAATAGCTTAACCTCTATCTCTAGAGATTTTTTGGACACCTGCGACTATGAGTATCTTTAACACAAAAAAATCATGATAAATGCCCTTTAAAATATACTACCATTATATTTCTTAATGCGTCGCCGGGTATGTGTGACTGCTGGTGCAGGAGGTTGTGGGTTCGATCCCGCCTCGGACCATCTAACAGAAAAAGTTTTTTCTGTCTTTAGAAAAAAGCTTTTACATACCCACCCAGTCACCTTCACCAGCTACTGGCGCCAGCTGTGAAGTAACTAGCCATGAAAAAGCAAAACTTCTCTAACTATTGCCGTTCGGATTCGGCGTTAAACTGTAGGTCCCTTTCTCTTGTGCGAAAAATTATAAGCACACACGCCAATAGATTGAGAGAAGCTTGGCCCTGGCCCTTCTTTGGAGGGTGCTGTTTGAGCCAATTTTACATTTTTCCTTATTTCTTAATTATTATATATTTGAACGAGACAATTGTTAATCAGTTATCGGTGCATTATGCATAACCTTCGCTGTACATAACCTGGAGAAAATCCAATATGTATTACTACAAAAATTAAGGGCTTATGAAAAAGAAAACAATTTTTTTCTTTGCCCACCGAGATCTGATCTCAAGTCTTGTTTCCTTTTATTACACACTTGCAACAAAAGGTTTCAGGAAAATAACACAAAAATTCTAGGTTCGTATATTTTCTGCTTTTATAGTTAGTTAACGAAACAATGAATTTTAACTATTACTTAAGGTATCGCACATTGTCGATAAACAAATATGACCAAGGGCGTAGCCAGCTTTCCATAAAGGTAGGGACAGTTTTCCTGAACGAATTTTAAACATTCCTTTAATTAAATATTACAGCATGCAATAATAAAATGTACAACTAAATAAAGATGCATTCAATATGAAATGAGGAAGTCTTAAAAATAATGTCGGAAAAATGAATATAAAGGGTGATTTTTTAAACGGTTGTTTGTTGAAAATTTAAAAAAAAAATTAGAAAATTTGCATTAGTGAATGTTATATTTATTTGGAGCTATATATCAGTGGTATGTGTGACCGCCAATTTCTTTTAAAAGATTATTTCATGTCATATCATACCATCCGTAAGCTCCTATTTGGGCATACTTTCCAGTATTTTGGGCGGTATCTCACCATGGGCAGCTGTAATGTTGTCTTACTGGTCTGCAATTGAGGTTAGCTTGTCCCTGTACACGAAACACCTCACGTAGCCACACAAAAACAAGAGCGTAAGTTAAAGTCGGCTCTAACCGACTTCGATATACACGTTACTCGTGGAAAGAAATGTTTAATAGCCCTTCTGTGTGCCTGAGGTGGGGCAGCCGAAAAGTATGCAACATTTTTTAACGCGGTTATACTCGGCCTATATATTCAGGGCTTATAGATGTTGCGAATATAAATGTAAGTTTTAAATTTGAGATCGATATCTCAAAAATTGTGGGAGTTATTCAATATTTTTTATTGTGTGGGCAGGGTGGGCGTGTCAAAAATTTGAAATAAACTTGATCTACGTGCAGACAATAGGAGTGTACACAATTTAAATTTGTTTGCTCTAGCTCAAAATTCAAGCAGAAAACAAGAAAGAAAGTCGGTCAAGCCCGACTATAACATACTCTGTACCCTTACACTCGCATTTGCTCAGGAGTCAAACGGCCAGTTAACACCCCGCGCACAACGCGGTGCGTCTCTAAGTTTCTCTCTCTCTTTCTCTCTCGCACTAAGATTGCCTGTGTTGAACGGTTAGGGTATGTTGCTGTGGTTGTTGGTGGGGGGGTGGGTGTTGTTACCCGGCCGTTTTTTTGCCCATAACTTGAGTATCGGTCATCCGATCTTTATCATTCCTTCAGCAAATCGATAAATAATTTTGTTTACAAGGTATCTCTAGAAGGAACGAACGATCTATCTCCAAAACTGTAGGAGATATGCATTTTTTTCCAAATTGCGGGGGCGGGAGGGGGCGTGGCAAAAATTGAAAATAAACTTGATCTGCCTGCAAGTATAAGAAATATATGTCCCATACATGTCAAACCTCTATCTCATACTATCTCTGAGATCTCTTCGTTCATACGGACGGACAGACAGACAGACAGACAGACGAACAGACGGACGGACGGACATGGCTATATCGACTCGGCTGTTGATGCTGATCAAGAATATATATACTTTATAGGGTCGGAAACGATTCCTTCTCCCTGTTACATACTATTGCACAAACTTAATATACTCTATGTACCTTCGGTACAGAGTATAAAAATCTAAATTGAAGCCGATTTCAGGCTCGCCAATTCGAGCTAGATTTCTCTGGGTGTTGTATTCATTGTATGATGCTCTGTACCCCCCAAAGTTCTGATCAATTTAAATTAGAAGCGACACACAGTGGCAAAACAGCCATAAAGTGTGTGAAGTGCTGCCAATCGCCATTGGGGCCGGTGCTACCCATCATAATTGTTTGTTTTCCCTATAACTCGACTATCGTTCATCTGATCTTTATCATTCCTCCAGCAAACCGATAAATAATCTTGATTATATCTTTGAAAGGTACGAACCATCTATCTACGAAACTGTAGGAGATATGACGTTTTTCCAATTTGCGGGGCCAGGAGAGGGGGTGGCATAAATTGAAAATAAACATGATCTGCCTGAAAGTACGAGAAGTATATGTCCCATACATTTCAAACCTCTATCTCTTACCATCTCTGAGATCTGTGCACTCATTCAGAAGGACAGACTGACATGCCTACACTCAGAGAAAAAATAGAGAATTTCGCTCTTGAATCAAGAGCATTCGTTCTCAAAAGTACGGTAAGAGTGAAAATTCTTGATAAGTAAAAGTAAAATTGGCTCAAACAGCACCTCCAGGAGGGCCAGGGCCAAGCTTCTCTCAATCTCTTGGCGTGTGTGCTTATAATTTTTCGCACAAGAGAAAGGGACCTACAGTTTAACGCCGAATCCGAACGGCAATAGTTAGAGAATTTTTGGCAGAGACACGACCGACGTGGTCCGTCTCGTCTCCCTCCCCCGTCCCACTCACCATTATCAACCACACCAACCCCAACCACCACCCACCAAACTTTGTTTTAAACTGTGATTGATTTTGAGATAACCACATAGATTTTTTTGTTTTTTTTTTACTTTTCTGGGACTTGAACACGGTACCCCTCGAAAGACTGAAACACACACAGGCGACGGGCAGCTTAGCGAGCTCAGCTATCTTCCGTAAGGTAAAATACGCGACGAAATCACACTTATAAATACTTATAAATAAACGCAGTTGCCTTTCGTACGCATCGCACAACAATAAACTGCGCATGCGCTCTCACTCTCTGCGAGAGCGACTCCAAAGCTATTCTCTCAACGACCAACTGCGCATGAGCCCTCACTCTCTGCTAGAGCGACTCCAAAGCTATTCTCTCAAAGTTAAGTTGCCCTCACCCCCCTTGCCTATAAAAAACCAAATTGAGAACGTTTAGAACGAATTTATCTCGATTTCAAGAGCGAAATTCTTGAAAATGCAAGAACGACTAATTTTTTTTCAAGAGCGTTCGTACTCAAATTGTTCGTTCTAGTTTTTTCTTAGTGTATATCGACTCGGCTGTTGATGCTGATCAAGAATATAACTACTTTATAGGGTCGGAAATGATTCCTTCTCCCTGTTACATACTTTTGGACAAACTTTATATAATCTGAGTACATTTGGTACAGAGTATAAAAAGGGATTCATATTCATGAGTACGTATTATTTAACTTAAAATTGTGGTCTTGCATTGCATCTGGCATGATTTGGTTAGACTTTTACTATTTTTGATTCTTCTTGGCCTTTTTTGCGATTTAGGCCCAATTTCTCAAAAGTTGCGGTTAGGTACCGGCCGGTCAAATTTGCCGGATGGAATTACCAGAGGTTAAGTCTTTTGGTTTTCTCAGCGAGACTTACCGGCAGGTTCACCCGATAGCGATTAATTGCTATCGCTGCAAAAGTGTGACCTGACACTGTAGACGAAACAGCTGTTTGTTTTGGCATTTTTTAATGCTATTGTTGTCGCTGGTTGTTATTTTTCAAAATAGTTAAATAAAATTGCATGCGATGATGAATCACTGTGAAACACCGAAAAGACCAAGAGCGAAGAACTTTTCTGCGGCTGAGGAACATTCGCTTGTTGATTTTTTGAGTCAAACAAATCCATTTTTGGATGCGGAGACCTGGAAGCAGAAGGCCTGGGCGTGGCGATCAGTATGCCGCGATGCCAGAGTTCATCGCCCTTGGAAAGACTTACGGGATAAGTACGAGAATTTAAAAAAACGATCGCGAAAATAATTCGCAATTAAGAAGCTGGAGACTTCTGGAACTGCGGCGGCTTTCCCAGCCTCGCTGGAGTCTTGTCTATTTCCAAAAAATTCGTGGCATGATCCTAAGCTCAGCCACAGGATTGGAAAATGTGGTTGAAAATTATGGT
The DNA here is from genome assembly GCA_037044535.1 of Lordiphosa magnipectinata. Taxonomy (NCBI): domain Eukaryota; kingdom Metazoa; phylum Arthropoda; class Insecta; order Diptera; family Drosophilidae; genus Lordiphosa; species Lordiphosa magnipectinata. The sequence continues at coordinate 358,230 of JBAMBO010000828.1, forward strand.
TCGTTTTTATTTATGATATGTAAGCTTTAAAAATATTTAATTGGCTTCTTAAATTTTAGCACAAATCAATCAGTCAGTGCCTGTTTGTGATGACACGGATAGCACGGTTTGCCGAATGAAGTCGGACTCAACAGAAGTCGCCCGCAATGATAAGGAAGAAGCCACTTGCATAAGCGCGCAGCGCCACCATAAGTTTGCTCTCTGACAACAATCCACGATTCCTGTTAACAATCCAAATCATAATAATAAATTGAATCACAACTGAAGTTAAGGTTTTACCTGTTACTTAGCGAAGATATTTGCTCTAATCCTAGCAAGATTTATTTGACATAATGAGTTTGTTACCACCATGTTGGTCATTGTGGTAATACCGTTCCTGGTGCTGGCGGTGCACACGGATCAGCGGTTAGATCACTATCGGTATACCACATCGCATGAGGCAATTGGTGGTGCCATTGACCAGGTGGGTCCTTCGATTTTGCAGACGGCGGGCAGTAAGTTTACCTGCCTTGCTTTATGCCGGCGTGGCGCTTAAAACATATGCCATGAATGCGGCGGCTGCTATTCTGCTGAACAGAAAGTTCCATATTTCCGCGCCTGTATCTTCTTGTCTTACCGCCTGAATCTTCCATTTCCATTATTTTCCAAATTTGTTTATTTATAAACATTTTGTTTTGGCAATTGACAAAGTAAACAATACAAATTTTGGGCACAGCTGTTTGTCGATCGATAAAAATATCGATAATTCTATCGAAACTTGCCGGCAGGTTAAAATTTGACCCCATCATGAGGCAGCGGTTAACTTTGCCGCTCGGTTCTCGCCAAAGACAGCATGAGACACGCGAATTCGGCCAACCTGCCGGTAAGTTTGACTAACCGGACATTGAGAAATTGGGCCTTAATCATTCTTCAGTTAAGGTCTCTTATTTCTCATCTGCCAAATAATACCATATTGTCACAGAACAGAGTTTGGTCCTAGCCGAATTTGGCCCTTACCATATTTGGATAAGTCGCAGCCAGCAAAATAAAAACCTTTCAAAGCACCGACTATGGAAGCAATCGTCTATTGTTTGCCTCGACTTACAATAATTCATGAAAATGAAAAACTGTCAAAGCATCGACTGCTGATCTGGTAGCCGTATTTGTAGGGGAACCGGCCCTCAATGCTATTAATTTTGTAAGAATGCAATTTCAAAGTACATCAATAGAAAGTAATTTAGCAAATTTATTGTTTACTTCTAGTACTAAATGGATTTTTTAAGAGCGATTTTTATCATTTTAATCACAAGGGTGTTTCGGCTCATCTATTCATTAAAGAATTCCAACTTTATTTTGGTCAAAGCAAGCATGTATGTATACACTCCCTCAGAATAATTTTTCAGATTTTTCAAATACAAGCCATTACTTTTTACATTTATTTATGACTTCTAGTTGAGGTTCCACATTTGTTTTTTACGTGTCCAATTGTCATTCCTAGATACGATTTCTCTAATTTTTTCAGAATTTTATAAGATTTGAAAAGTGGTTAAAATTAATAAGAACAATAAAATTTATATTTTTGAAATTGTTTTATTCATTGTCGTTATTTATATATTAATCAAGTTATACACAGTGAAGGTTCGCATTGTCTTCAAGATGTAGAACCAGAGGTCGAAAATGGAGAATTCGGATTCACCGGCCGGTCAATGACAGTAGAATAGCTTGTGCTTGCATGCCTGTCAACGATGAGCCACCGAAGGGCGTTTGCGCTTTGTCTTCAACGCAAACGCCCCTAACCCTCGTATTTATAAGTTTTTCGTGCTTTCACATAATTCCACTGACTTTTATTAAAATCGGCTAACTGTACAGGATAACTGCCATACAAAAGTTGGGCTGCTAAGCTGCCTTTACTCTTGTCATACATCTAAAGAGACTCTCTGACGATAGTGTAATAGCAAAGCAAATAACTCTAAATATTTGGAAAATTTACGTTTTTTTGATGTAATTTGACAGGTTCAATTTGACAAGAATTTTTCTTTAGAATAAGTGTAAAGGCAACTTAAGTAGGAAAAACTTTTTTGTTTTCTATGCTATTGCTCCCAAACTTGTTACTGATCAATCTAACACACACTTCTGATCCAAATCGAACTATAGCGTATAGCTGCCATTGGAACGATCGGTCGAAAAAGTAGTTTTAGTGAGAAAAACTTTTTTGTTTTCGATGGAAGCGTCTTTATTCTTTACAGCTATGAATATTATCAGCTTCCACCAGGGCTTAATCCCGAAACGAATTTCGGTTCCGGAACCGTTACCGGTACGTACCGAAATGTATGTTTCGGTTAAAAGTTCTATTTCGGTTTTCAACTAATTTCGGTTTTCGGTTTCGATACGGTACCCGGATTTTTATTTCGGTATACCGGTACGTACCGGTATAAGTAGTACTTCATTATACCCGTTACTCGTAGAGTAAAAGGGTATACTAATGTCGTGCAAATGTATGTAACAGGCAGAAGGAATCATTTCCGACCATATAAAGTATATATATTCTTGATCAGCATCAACAGCCGAGTCGATATAGCCATGTCCGTCTGTCTGTATAAACACGTTGATCTCAGAGACTAGAAGAGCTAGAGCAACCAAATTGGAAACGTAGACTCCTATTGTCTGCACGCAGAACAAGTTTATTTCAAAATTTTGCCACGCCCACCCCCGCCACCACAATAAAAAATCAAATTTGAAACTTACATTTATATTCGCAACATCTATAAGCCCTGAAATTTTCATCAAGATCGGATGATACATAGCCGAGTTAAAAAAATGTTGCATACTTTTCGGCTGTCTCACCTTAGGCACACAGGATGGCTATTAAACATTTCTTTCCATGAGTAATGGGTATATCGAAGTGGGTTAGAGCCGACTTTAACTTACGCTCTCGTTTTAATATTGGAAAAAATAAATTTTGAGATAAAGCTAGTCTATTTTATTCCTGTGTAATAAAACGAGTCAAAATTCAATTCAATTGTGGTTGAAGTCATACAACATCTTAGAAGATTCATTATACATTTTACGCCAGACAACAGCCATTTCACGCTAACCTGCGTAGCAGGAACAGAAAGCAAGACTTTTGATATCACATACAATTGTGGGAACACTATAGATGATTTTGACCACCAGTTAAGAATGTTTTCATGGTTTCGAACACATTTAAGTATAAAAAAAGTTAATGGAGTCCAATAGCTTATTGGTGGACATAATTGATGTATTTTTATCACCAAGTTTCTTTCTTCGTCGGCGCTTTTAGATGAGCTAGTATTAGAACTGCATTCATCATCAAGCAGTAATTGATCATCAATCGACGAAATTTGTGCATAATTATTTATTAAAAGATTGATTCAAGTATAATTTTGTTGCTCAGTACTTAGCGTTACGTCATAACTAGGGTCCAGAAATATGCCACATAAAAAAGCATTGTTTTCCAAAAGTGATTTCCCTAGCTTTCTTTGAAAAAACGTTTTCGCTAGAGAGGACGAATTTTTTCATATTTCCAATTTGCAGTATATCCAAATGAAAAATAAAAATCACCCAAAACTAGATTTACGGCTTAAAGTTTAGTTGTGGCCACCTCCGCTGGTTCTAATATGCGTACAATTTCGCGAACTGTGTCCCACACTTTCCGGTGCAGAAGAAAGTCACTATCTGTAGCCGCAAAACTGGAGCAAATGTTTAAGATGTCTTCTGCCAGCAAATATTTTGGCATCCTGAAAAACCGAAACTGTACCGGTACCAACGTTTCGGTTTCGTTCCGGTGCTATCGGTTCCATTAATAACGGTAAACGGTTTTCGGTTCTCAAAAAACAATTAGTATCGATTCCGGTACGTGATTTGAAACGGTTTATTTCGGTTAACGGTTCCGGTTCCGGTATTAAGCCCTGGCTGCCACATAATATTGGGGAGTTTGGTCAAAATCTCATGAATATATCGTGTAGCTGCCATAGAATAAACTGGCAAGCGAATGGTCAAAGTAGTGCCGCCATCTATTGCAGAGTTTGGGACGTAGCTCAGCTAAGAAAGTTCGACGAAAATAATTTAAAACCTTAATTTATATAAATTATACAAGCTGCAAGGGTATATAAACTTCGGTCGAGCCGGAGTTAGCTTTCCTCTATTATTATACACTTAAAAAGTGTATTATAATTTTATCCTGAAGTTTGCAACGCATAGAAGGAATCTACGATCACAAAAGGTATATATATTTTTCATGAGCATTACGAGCTGAGTCGTTTGAGCTTTGTCCGTTCGGTCCTGGTGCCTTGTCACCTCGTATTTTGCTTAGGGCACTTAAGACCTCGACTACGTCGGTGAGAAGCACTGTCGTAGGCCTGTGTTTGTGTGTGTCAGTCAACGATCTTTGTACAATGTACACTGCTCGCCACTTGAATAGGACACCCTGTATGCTCTCTTTAAAACTGCTCGTAACTCGAAAACGAAATGGTAGAATAACGGTATTTTTTGCATATTATCTTTGTGCAAGCATTCTTCGCTCTTTCTGGTAAATTCCAAGTTTTGGAATAGAACCGTTATAAAGTTCTTTGCACTTTATGTGAGCATTCGCAAAAATTCAATGGAATTTTTGCGCCACTTGAATAGAACATGCATTTTATTTTGTCGGTATCGTTGACACGTGCACATAAATTTTGGTTTACTTAAACTTTTTGCTTTAATTGAAGTGTATATAAAATTAAAAAAAATTAAAATGGGGCGTGGCACTTCATTATCTGAGTCGGAGAAAGGAAAAATCCAAGCTTACAAGGATTCTGGCCTTTCTATTGCCAAAATAGCAAAAAAAGTCGACAGGAGCCGTCACGCCATAACAAATTTTTTAAATAATGAGGCTAATTATGGTAAAAACATGAAGGGCCGCACCCACAGTGTGCTTACCATCGCGGACAAGCGACTTATATTAAGAGAAGCTTCTAATTCGCACGACTCTTTGGCCAAGATAAGGGAAAAATGCAACGCTAAAGCAAGTTTGACAACCATGCGTCGTGTTATTAATAATGCTACACACCTGAAGAGACTAAAAATCAAGAAGAAGCCACCTCTTAACCCGGCTCGGAAGTTACAACGCCTTGATTTCGCGCGCGCACACGTCACCTGGACTTCGGAGTGGCAACGTGTTGTCTCTTCGGACGAAAAAAAATTTTTTTAATTTGGAGGGCCCCGATGGCTACAGCTACTATTTTCATGATCTTCGAAAAGAACCACACCATCTTGATAAGTTGCACAGCAGTGCTGGAGGTATTATGGTATGGGGGGCCATATCCTATTATGGCACCTGTGAGCTTAAATTTATTCCAACCACCATAAATGCGTTGTGTTATAATGGTATATTGAAAGAGGCCTTTCCACACTTCCAAACTCTTTTTGCAAATCTAAAATGGATTTGTCAACATGATAATTCCCCTATACATACGGCCCGGATTGTTAAATCGTATATAGCGAGCCAAAACGTGGAGTTATGAAACTGGCCACCCTATTCACCGGACTTGAATATCATTGAGAATGTGTGGGGATGGCTAACACGTGAAGTATATGGATCAGGTCAGCAATATTCGAGCGTTCCCGAACTCATTGCAGCTATCAAATTAGCATGGGGCTCGATATCGTTGAATTATTTGGGAAAATTGTATGCATCCCTTCCAGACCGAATGTGTGAGGTTTTGGAGAAAAAAGGAGGCTCAACACACTATTAAAAACTTTTTTTTGGTTTAAAAACATGTTAGTAATTTTTTATTTAAGTAATATTGTTATTTGAAAAGGATTGAAATATTCTTAAATGGTTTTTAGATAAAGTGTCCTATTCAAGTGGTGCAAAATGAAGACACCAAAAGTTACTTATTGGTTAACAATGTTTTTTGTATACTTACAACTTTTGAATAATTTTGTAATTTTCGTCTAATTACTACATTTAAATAAACTTTATAATAAAACAAAAATTATTTTCCTAGATGGCTTGGTTTAGCAGCAATTAACTATGGAAAATCGACTTTAGAGGTGTCCTATTCAAATGGCGAGCAGTGTACATACGTGTAGTATGGCGACATTTATTATTATTAACCTATCATTTGAAATGAAGAAAATATTAGTTTTTGTAATTGCTTAACGCCTAAAAAACATATTTAATTAATTATGTACATTGTACATATACATAGTACATAAGCCCACCGTCTACCACACACTTTTTGCTGACACTTTTTGGGTTTGCTCATTTGAAGACAGTTTTTCGTGAGCGGTCGCTTTCAAGTGTCCCTCTCAGTTGTTATTGACATACCGCCTCGTTTGTTTTGATCAACCGAAAATGCTCAACAGAAAACACATGAGGGGGGAAAAAAAGTGTTTTGCTCAGTGAGTGACCGAGTCGGCTTTGTTTTTTTTCTGTTTTGTCAGTGGGCTGATCGCACTGGAAAAACTGTTGAGGGTTATTGGCGAGCTCTGGGTAGAGGATATAAAAATAGTTGGAACTGAGACTATTTTGGCATTCGTCAACATTTGGGTTAATCTTGTGTGAATGTATTGTTTTACTATGCTTAAAAGGGGGACGAACTATGTATGAGATTTGCTTCTCGTTTTAATATTTAATATTTATAAATATTTTCAGATAAAAACATTAAAGCTGGCAATTTTGTATATCAATTATTTGGTGGATGTACTTGATGGAGATCAGGACCCAAATGGTGGATTTCGGGTCGAATTAAAACCTCTGAATCGCAAGATTTGCAACGAAAAAAAACAATATATAAAAAATGAAATTAAGGTGAGTTTAAGGGTGACATGACATAAAGCCCATATGAAAAATTTCGATCACAACTTTAAAATATAATTCCAAACATTTTGTTGAAAACAAAACCAGGGCTGGGGCTTAAATTAACTAGCCATGAGATCACTCATTGAAACCCCAACGAATTATATGGTATAAAGTTAGAAATTAATAAGGGCCCAATATATTTTTCTGTGAAACCGCAAATAAACTAAAGAGACCGAAAAAAATGTATCTCCGAGAAAAGTCATTAACATATGTATCTATGGCCACTCAAATCCCTGGAAAAAATAAATTAGCGCACACGGATTTATTTTTTAAATATGAGTCTCTACTGTGTAGTAACGGTTACATAATTCTTTAAAATACTAGTCACTACTTTTTGAAACTTTCTGGAAGTATAGAATTTGACGTTAGGTAAAAGTGCACTCATTTTGAGGTGATCCAAATATCGACCCAGTTTTTGACTTCTTGAAATAAATGGAAGCTTGTCAGCCAACCAATTTGTCATTGATCTATGCCAGCGGTGGCGGCTTATACTTATGTTTTACGTGACATCATGACTTTATCCACTACGAATTAGGAATGTTAATAGCCCATACAGAATGTTAATAATGATATAGGGAATATATATTGTGTAAAATCACTGTGAAACATTTTTCATCAAATAAATTGTGATATCAACGAGACCCACAAAATTTGAAAGTTACTTATGGTAGTAAAAAAGGCCAGGTCTAGTCTGATTGGCTAAGGGTTATATACTCTGTACCAGAGATCTGCTCGAGTGCACAGCAACTACAAGTGTACTGCATTCGTACTTGATATTTTTTACACTTGAGTGTCTTAGACCACTGCAAAAAATGTACATATGCAGTCATTATTCCACTCTTGGCATAGTTGTGCTTCAGTTAACTTGCACAAGCAGAGAGCGGGTGTGGATTGAATCCCCCCAAAATAATTTTAGCAACGCTTTTTGTATCTGCCTCTCGCTCATTTGTCTCTCTCTCTCTTGAGATAACAACAACTACGTAACGGAGTTTACAGTTGCTTTTTCAAAGAAGAGAGAAGTGAGCGAGAGCAATAGAAGTTATGCAAACCCATGTTTTACTTGTGTGTGTGCTGTTCGTACAAATGACACTCGAACCCGAATTCAACAAGCATTGCCGCTCAAATCAGAAACAACCACTTTGACACAAGACACTCATTCGCAAAAATACCAATAACAGAACGAGTGTGTATTTGATTTGACTTCAAATGTTGGGTGTCTGTCACACCGCGTACGCTTTTAAAGCAAGTATTGATGCAGTCAATACAAGTTAGAGCGCTGTAGTCGAGTTTCCCGAGATCAAAATACCGTGTTAAATTGAGACATACATACAAACACACACACTTACACAAACGCACACACAAACGCGCGCGCACCCGCTCACACGCTTCCTAGCAGCTTGTAGTAGCTGCCCAAAAAATAAACAAAAAAATCAAAATTCTTTTAAAACATATTATATTTCAATATCAAACAAACGTATAAAAGACGCAAATCGTTTCTAAGAATGTTAAGCATTATTATAGCAACTAGTTTATAATTTTTAACATTCATATTAAAATATCAATTACTTTTAATTAATTCATAACAGCAATCAGCTCGATTTGCGACCATTCCACTCAATTTTGTAATTGGGGACAGGTCTGTATATATTCTTGATTAGCATCAACAGTTGAGTTGGTTTAGCCATGTCCGTCTTTCCGTCAGCCTGTCTGTATGATCTCAGAGACTAAAATAGATAGAGCCACAAGTTTTTGCATGTATGCAAGTTTAAACCGTACCCAGATCAAGTTTGTTTCAGATTTGGAAAATTCTGGAAACTGTATGAAAGCCTCGATCTCAGAATCTATAAGAGATAGAGACACAAATTTTGCATGTAGGTGTATACCGTACCCAGTTAAAGTTTTCATCAGATTTAGAAAACTCCCCCACCTTCATCTTTTAACCGCGAAAAACGGTCAGAGTCACAATTTTTAAGTTTAAACCTCGTGACTTAATAAATATTAAGTTAGGCCCATTATCTATCTACTCTGAAATCCACATTAAGATCCGAGCAAAAGCACCGTAGTTATGCAACTGCACCACCCTGTTTATTTGAAAAATATTTGTATTATTTTAAATTGAAAAGCAGGCCTATCAAAAACAGTAAATGCTAAATTATGAGAATCACAAGAAATAAATTCAGTCGAAGAAGTTAACTCAATATTAACTTAGGAAATCAAAGCCATATTAACAACATTACTTGGAACAGGGTATTTTGCAGTCGGGGCACTCGACTGCAGTACTCTTATTTGTTTTGTAATAGACTCCTAAAGTTTTCAGATGCAAAATTAATTTTTATGAAAAAATGTTTTTTTGTTCAAGTCCATATCTCATAAGCTATTTGGAATTTTACTGTACTGTCTACAGTTCTTAACCAGGCCGACAAAACACTTCTTTTGACCAGCTTAAAAAATCAACGTCTTTATGCTTTAATGTAAAAAAATATACATTTTTTGTCGTATTTTTTGTGTCAATTCGTAGTAAATTAATGGGCGACATGACACGAAACCCACGGATATAAGGCCCATATGAAAACAAGAAAGAAAGTCTCCCTTACACTCGCATTTGCTCAGGAGTCAAACGGCCAGTTAACACCCCGCGCACAACGCGGTGCGCTCTCTAAGTTTCTCTCTCTCGCTCTTTCTCTTTCGCACTAAGATTGCCTGTGTTGAACGGTTAGGGTATGTTGCTGTGGTTGTTGGTGGGGGGGTGGGTGATGTTAACTGACCGTTTTTTGCCCATAACTTGAGTATCGTTCATCCGATCTTTATCATTCCTTTAGCAAATCGATAAATAATTTTGAACGAACGATCTATCTCCAAAACTGTAGGAGATATGAAAAATTGAAAATAAACTTGATCTGCCTGCAAGTATAAGAAATATATGTCCCATACATGTCAAACCTCTATCTCTTACCATCTCTGAGATCTCTTCGTTCATATGGACGGACAGAAAGACAGACAGACAGACGGACAGACGGACATGGCTATATCGACTCGGCTATTGATGCTGATCAAGAATATATATACTTTATAGGGTCGGAAACGATTCCTTCTCCCTGTTACATACTTTTGCATAAACTTAATATACTCTATGTACCTTTGGTACAGAGTATAATTAGCCGTAGTACACATCGAAATATTACTCAGATTTGATATGGGCGATAGAAGTCGAACATAATGCCCAGATATTTAAATTCAGTATCGGATTATTAACATGCAGTTCATTTTTATTCGATAGGTAATCGGTTAAATTAAGTTTAGAAATTTTTGTTGTTGTTATTGCTGCGGTTGTTGTTGTATTCCGATTCAAAGTTGACCAACAATTTGATACATAGGCCGATGGTTGCAAAAAATTTTTGAGAACGGATTATCTGAATGTAAAACTGAAAACGGGGTTTGTTAGGAACTTATGTTATTCTGGTCGGAACTATGATACTTGGGATCGATCAATAAATAAAATATAATTATAATAATCGGTTAAATTAAGCTTAGAAATTTTATTTGTTGTTGTTGTGGCTGCAGTTTTTGTTGTATTTCGGTTCAAAGTTGGCCAAAAATTTAAAACATAGGCAAACATTTTTTGAGAACGGATTATCTGAAAGTGAAACTGAAAACGGGGTTTTGTTAAGAACTGATGTAATTCTGATTGGAACTAGGATATTTAATATCGGTCAATAAATAGCGGAGTTGTAAGAGTTTTAAAATCAAAATTTCGAAAGCCGACTATATTTTCCCCGTATATTGGTTCTAACTCCGCTATTTATTGACCGATTCCAAATTTCCTAGTTCCGACCATAATGGAGTAATTAGGAGTAATTCAAAAAAAAATTGAAAATCGGTCAACAGTTACTCTTTATATGTTTGCAACCATTTTGGAAAAAGTGGTTTCGAGATAATCGAGTTTAAAGTTTCGACAACTGTTTTCGTTCAAATAAAAATTATTTTTAATAGATTTCAAACATGGATTTGATTCATTTCATCAAAAAAAATTATCAAAATCGGTTTAATAGTTCAAGAAATTTGGGTCAAGATATAAAAAAAAAAATCGCCAAAAATTTTCAAGTAAACATTTTTTTTATTTGAGTGAAACGAAGATTTTATAAAGCTGCCTTTACACTTTTCATATATCTCTAAATAGCAGGTTGTCAAACTTCTCTAAAGAGAATCTTTTATCAAATTGAACCTGTCAAATTACATCAAAAACGCCAACATTTTCCAAATATTAAGTGTTATTTGCTTTGCTATTACACAATCGTCAGAGAGTCTTTTTAGAGAAGTATGACAAGTGTAAAGGCGGCTTTACTATTTTGAAGTTTTTCGACTAAAAAAAGAAACATCATGGAATTACGAGGGTTGTTGAATAATTTTTATACCCGTTACTCGTAGAGTAAAAGGGTATACTTAAGTCGTGCAAATGAATGTAACAGGCAGAAGGAATCATTTCCGACCATATAAAGTATATGTATTTTTTTCAGCATCAACAGCCGAGTCGATATAGCCATGTCCGTCTGTCCGTCCGTCCGTCCGTCTGTCTGTATGAACAGGTTAGGACAGGTTGAAGGTTATTAAACATTTCTTTCCATGAGTAACGGGTATATCGAAGTCGGTTAGAGCCGACTTTAACTTACTCTCTCGTTTTATATGAGAGTGTTGGAAGAAAATGGTTTTTGTTTATTTTTAAAAAACATAGCGTCGGATCTACTTGAAAGTTTTACACGATGTTTATAAGACCCTAATAGAACATTAAAGTGAATGAAAAACAAAATATTTTTTTAATTTTCTGAAGGTATACAGTACCCTTAATATATAAGAATATATATTATTAATATATTTGAGCCGTTATGCTCAAGTTTCCGAAGTTCCTGTTGCTAAAAGAAGTCGGTCGATGAATTTGACGAGGAAGACAAGTAACGTCCAAAACAACCATCTTTTAGGCTCAACTTGTCGTTGTGCAATATAAGCTGCTCGCTCCAAACGAAGCCCGATACAAGGGAGCTCCTCCAACAGAAATTGGTGCGATTGAGCCATGCAATTAACCTAAAACCGACCACAGTATAAGGCAAATGATATTTATTGCATGACAACGCTTGGCCACATCTTGATAGCGTAGCGTCGTCCAAAACAATTCTTAAGCCCCAAAATTTGATTTCTTACCGAACCCGCGGTATTAACCATATAAGGCTCCTTCAGATTATCGATGGTTTAGATCAGCGGTGGGCAATTGCATAGCCCGCCTGTCTATCGGAGCCCGTCCCGCTATTTCTCTAAACACCCAATGCAATACATTTTACAACAACCAAAGGCTGATCGAAAGCAAATAAAGAAAAGAAAATGTTGAAGCAGAAGAGCACTTTCCATTATTTTTGGTGCCCACCGCTGGTTTAGATCGATGACAAATTGCTTAGCTGTCCAGCCGTTTATTTCAAGAAGTGATATATTTGGGTCGATTTATGGATCACCTCAAAGAAAGTTGGAAAGTGTAGCGAATAGTAAATTAAAGAATTATGCAAACATTATTTTACAACAAAGATTCAAATTTAAAATAAAAAGGGTAATTGTGTTTTATACCGACCTAGGCTCAAAAAATTCGGGAAAAAAAATGTTCTTTATAGAATTATGAAGAACTATCATGCAAAAAAGTCGTGGCTGACATCTATGGTTTTTTGTCAAATGAATATTTAAATAAGCAGCTTTGATTCAATGGTCATTCAGTAAAATATCCAACTCCATATTACTAACCTACAGACCATATTTCAAGTTCATAACTTGAATGACTTCTGAGATAAGGCTCTTTACTGATCGCCATGAGGTCAAAATATACATACAAACATACTTTCACTTTTATATGTATGAATAGATAAATATGTGGCAAATGTAAGTTGGTCCACTAAGTGAAGATGCTGCTTACATAACAATCGCTAGGATTTTTCTGTAATTTTCTCCAAGGATTCTTTGCTACCAACAAACTTACTATAATTCGCGAAACAAGGACGTAGCTGGCGACAGTGTGTCATTCTTTCTTTTTCCCACCCTGCAAAACCACTTACTTAGGAAATCACTAGACCGTTCGCTGGAAAATATTTCCAGATTGCCCAATTAAATAAATGTTTTAGGCAGTGCCCTTGGCCCCTGCCCCTGCAAAGGGGTGGGTGGTTGAGAAGCATGAATTCTCAATTAAGTCGGCAAGTGTCTGCGGTATATCATGGGAGTATTCGGATAATAAAATGCCATTCATATGCCTTTGCTTCGCATAATGTAAACGTAATTATTGATATCTGTGTTCTGGGCTTATCATTTGAAGCCACATTCAAGCAGCTGCACTTGTTTGCAATGTTTTAGAGCATGTCTGTATACACTCGTACATAAAAATAGAAAATGTGTATAGATTTCTATTGTGCTGGTGTACAGAAATAAATGTGTTTAGAGTCAAGTGCTTTTACTCTTGCTTGTAAACAGCCGTTTTGATCGCTTTAGGAAACATCCCTAAATAAATATTAAGTGGAGGCGAATAGCCAATAGGGCAATTTCAGTTTTAGTGTTTGCATTGAAAGGCCAAATTATTTCATCGTTTTTTTTTCCTAGCAGAATTCGTGGTTTGACCTTATACAAATTTGAATGTGTATAAAAGCCAGATTAAAAGATAAGAAAAGATCTCGTACAGTGACAAAAACTTTAAAGCTTCGTAGCATATATTTTGATTTTTATACCCGTTACTCGTAGAGTAAAAGGGTATACTAAAGTCGTGCACATGTATGTAACAGGCAGAATGAATCATTTCCGACAGCATCAACAGCCGAGTCGATATAGCCATGTCCGTCTGTCCGTCTGTCTGTCTGTCTGTCTGTATGAACGCGTCGATCTCAGAGACCATAAGAGATAGAGGACCAAATTACCCACCAAGTACCCAGTTCAAGTTTGTTTCAGATTTGGAAAGTTCCCACCCCTCCCCCCATAAACCGCAAAAAACTGGCACAGACACAATTTTAAAGTTAGAACCTGGTGGCTTAATATATACTATCCTAGGCCTTATATCTAACTACTCTCCAGAGGAAAATAAGATACGAGCAAAAACACAAAAGTTATTCAACAATTTAGCTTATGGGAGCGTGGGGGGGGGAGGCGTACACTTCATACAGGTAGCGCTGCCTGCGCAGGCCGCGAGTGAGCGCGCGTGTGTGTGTTTGTGTGCGCTCGTATGTGTGTATGCGTTTGTGTATGTGAGTGTGTTTGTATGTGTGTCTCAATTGAACAGGGTATTTTGTAGTCGGGAAACTCGACTACAGCGCTCTTACTTGTTTTTTTTAAAGAATTTAGCGAAATAATGTCGTTTTGTTTTGTCGACATTATTTCGCTCGAAATTATGTCGTTTCAAAACGACATTGTTCCGACAGACAAAAACGACATTATTCCGCATGAAATTATATCGTTTTAAAACGACATTATTCCGACAAAACCAAACGACATTATTTCGCTCGAAATTGTGTCGTTTTTTTCTGTCGAAATTATGTCGTCATCCTCACAGAGCAGTGGTGTACGCAGGGGGGCGGTTTGGGGGCTAAACCCCAACTGGAAACTCTCGTTACCAGAGGAAGCGAAGTATACATTTCCTCAGATAGTCAAGCTGCCTTAAAAGCCGTTGGCGGTAATATTAATAACGCCAAAATGCTTACAGAGTGCCGCAGTTTTCTTAATGCTATGGCTCTGCACTTTAAAATAAATCTTCGCTAGACCTTGGCACTTCTTATCAGCTCCTACCGGATAAGAGCAATATAGGGGTGCCACTTGCGACCTCTAAGCTACAAACAAAAGAAACTTCTTGTCGAATAACCATAAATCGATGGCAAACGATTCATACATGTGAAGTATCTAGGCTTACATGGAATACTCCTGGCCTAATGACTTCTGCAGAAGCTGCAATTCAGTGAATGAAGAGGAGAGTGTACAGCACCTCTTCTGTCACTGTCCAGCTCTCAGCAGAAGGTGACTCGCAGTTTTGGGTAGTCCTTTCCTAAACGATTTATCAGACATCTCTGAAATAGGTGTTGCCCCTTTGCTAAAATTTGTGCTACTTTCTAAATGGTTTAACGGGACAGACCCTCCCTCTACGACCATAGCGTAGAAAGGGTTATATGTTACCACAGCTTGCCTCCGATGGCCTAAGTGAAGAAATGGGATCTTCCCATTTCAACCATTGCAACCTAACCTTAGTATACGACCCAACTCAACAACAATTTTGAAAAAAGGTCATCGATGGACCGCGAATTATAAAGAATTATGATACCACAAAGTCACGGCGGTCATTTATGGTTTCTTTTTAAGTAAGTTTTGAAATATGCATGTTTTGTTCTAAAATTTTTGAGCGACAACCCAGAGTTTAAATGCAATAGCTTTTCCAAGTGCATAAAACAGACCAATAGCAAAATACAAATTGATGTACATATATGATCTATTTGACGTATATTACGTTTTTATACCCGTTATACTAAAAGGGTGGACTTAAGTCGTGCAAATGTATGTAACAGGCAGAAGCAATCATTTCCGACCATATAAAGTATATATTATATATTCTTGATCAGCATCAACAGCCGAGTCGATATAGCCATGTCCGTCTGTCCGTCCGTCCGTCTGTCCGTCCGTATGAACGAAAAGATCTCAGAGATGGTAAGAGATAGAGGTTTGACATGTATGGGACATATATTTCTTATACTTGCAGGCAGATCAAGTTTATTTTCAATTTTTGCCACGCCCCTCCCGCCCCCGCAATTATTCGATTTGCTGAAGGAATGATAAAGATCGGATGAACGATACACAAGTTATGAGCAAAAAAAGTTAACCGGCAAAATCTCTCTACAAATATCTCTGAGTATTTAAAAAAAACAATTAACCAAATAGAAAAAGTGAAAAGTGAAAAAATACAGTGTGACCATTTCCCATTTGATGGAATTTTGCTGTTAAAGATGGGGTTTTTGGCGTTGAACATTCACACTGACTCCCATCGGAATAAGCTATCAATTCCGCTGTCGGACGATTTAGTTTGTCTGAGTAATAAGCTTAAACACCACATTTCAGTTGCCTCTTTTATATTCATCTTGAACGGAATTAAAATTGGAGAATTACAAAATTCCAAACTTCTTTTTTTCGGGTGGCACGCTGCGAAGCATTTGCCGTAATTGCCTGTGTACTGTATTTGCTGTTACTATCTAGCTATCTAGCTACTATCGTAATGAACGCTGAATAAAAGGCGTATTTATATTTTTATTTTCTTACTCTCTAAATCTGTAAAAGCTTTTGACATTTTTAAAAATAGGTCAAAATAGGTTTATATAAGTTAGCATACTCTCAAATGGTGACATGACATAAGGCCCACGGACATAAAGCACATATGAAAAATTTCGATCACAACTTCGAAATAAAACTGAAAAATTTTCTGGGCCTTATGTCCGGACATAAAGCCCATGGGGGTTAAGTCCGAATTTGTAGTATACAAATTTGACAACAAAAACACTGCGTAGACAATATGACCAAAGGCTGAGGCTTTAATTAAGTTTCTAATGAGTCACCTTAAATCTTATGACTTATAAGAAACCGCGTAAAACTGACCATGGAGAAAATTATCCAAGATTATTCGTCCGCTAAAAAACTGTAATTCAATAAAAATTTCCATGGACGGACTGATTTTTTATCGACATGGCAAAGGCCGTTAAAATGAACGTGGAGAATACCAATATCTATTTCTATTAGAATCTCTGAAAAAAAATAATTTACACCATTCCCTGAAATCTTCAGAGAATTTAGGCATTGCTCCAGCTTTCAACCTACGCAAGTGCCTCTCCACACTTGGAAATGAAACATATTTGGCATCTTCATTTTTTTCAGACACTCTTCATTAAAAGCAAGTCGAACTCTGTGATTTTGCAATGTCGGCACAGCTAATGCATCTTTAATATTATTTTTAAATTTAAATTCTGCAATTCTTGCTTCTTATGTGGGATGCTTATGTTCAGAGTTCGGCACTATACGTCACAGACACATTGCTGCCAACATCATAGCACACAAATCTCTTAACTTCCTCTCCTTGCTTGGTATATGCAGTTTTAAATTTATAAAGATGTATCCTCCTCCTTGATGTATATTAAGGCACTGCTTCGTCTGATTTGATGTTTGAACTGCCATATTGGTTGATTAAAGTTTGCAAACTTCTTAAACTATTTTTCTTTGCACTGACACTTAGGGCCGATTTCTTTTCTTTCATATAGCTGCTATGTGTCAGATAAGCTCACAATTTACTCTGCTATTTGTAAGTTTATGTGACATTTAGCTCTATGTACACTGAGAGAAAAAACCAAGCCGATCGTGCTTGATATCAAGCAGCTTTGATATCAAAAGTACGGTAAGACGGAATATTCTTAGATCAAAGCCGAAAATGCTGAAATCAAGCATGAATTTTTGGGATTGAAATTCTTGGTATTAAATTAAATCGGCTTCATATCAAGCATAGATCTTCTTGGTTGTAAGCATGAAAAGTGTCAATTTCAAGCATAGATCTTCTTGGTTGTAGCATGGAAAGTCTCGAATTCAAAAATAAATCATCGTGAAATTAAGCATGAATAGTCTAGATTTCAAGCATAGATCTGCTTGGTAAAAACTTTTTTGTCTTCAACGCAAACGTCCACAAACCTCTTATTTATAAGATTTCTACGCTTTCACATAATTCCACCAAGTTTGATAGGACAACTATATAGTATAGCTGGCTTAGAAATTGGGTGTAGAAAATGTATATAGGAGGCCTTGTCAAAAATGTGTACATTTGGCCGAATGTACATATTTGTGTCTACTAATTTATATAAATCATACAAGCTACAAGGGTATAAAAACTTCGGTCGAGCCGAAGTTAGCTTTCCTCTATTTTTATATATTATATACTTCCTCATAATTCTGCTAAGTTTGGTCCAAATCGATTGAACTGTAGCATATGGCTGCCACAGGAACAATCGATCGAATTAATGAAATTGTGGAATGAAAATCATTTAAAATCATCGAGCTGCAAAGGTATATAAGCTTTGGTTGAGCCGAAGTTAATTTGCCTCTATTTTTTATATCATTAAGCTTTCAGAAACGAAATTTCGATTTAGTTGATCGCGCAGCCAGTCAACCAAACTTACAGTAAATCGACAAGACAAAAATTTACCTTGTCTAAATATATTCAATTATTTCGAAATTGCGCAAATATGCGCTTAAGTTGTTAACTCTATATAAATTATATAAATGTGTACACAATAACACTCACTACCACATTATCCCTTTCGGTAATCCGGCGTCATCTTGCTAGTTCTTCTCCACGAAGCACAAGTATTGAGGCTAGGTTCTACATAAAATATGTTCCATCAATAACATTAAATACAACACGAAACAAAAGATTATCTAATTTAAGCGCTTTACACTAGAAAATACATACCTTTATGAGTATTTTGCATATTTTAAACCGTCATAATATACAATCTATTTAGAATGGCTGATAATCAAACATTCACCAAATTTTAAGCACAAACAAGGCACAATTAGCCTAGCACAAACAGGTCACTTTAACAGGCTGTCAAAAACCAGTGATGGGCCAAAAAAATATTATATCATATTTTTAACTAGGGAAGACATTTATTTAACTGAAATAATATCAAGATTATGTAAATATTAAAAAATAATTTTGGACTTTATGCCAAAAAAATGGGAATTCCGCCCAATGTGCAATGCATTGGCCATTGCAATGGCATGGATACCGTCACTTCGTTGGTTCCATACTGGAAAACAATCAAAAAATAAAAATAAAATTATATATTAACAATCAAAATATAAATAATAAGACTAAAAAATACAAATAAATATATTTCTTCGCTTACCTTAGACTTTCTCCAAAGGAATAGTTTCTGGCAAAACAGTACCTGCATCCCAGTTGGCGGAATGGCTTCCTTTATGTCATCTCTTTCGACATATGTACTCTCAAATGTTGCGCCAGATTCTAAGAAATTGAAAAAAAATAAAAATATTTCGTTTTTGAAACTAATTGTGACAATTTGATTCCTTTTCTTTCTTTGGCCTGAGCAGCTTAATAGAATTTTTGTAAATGCATGTACACATTTGTTCATATGTAAGTGCGTGTGAAAAAAACACGCAAACACGTGTTTGCTTGCCTTTGTTTGCACACGCTCTTTCATATTCACATTTGAATGTCCGCCAATAACTACCTCAGTAAAATTGATATTTGTGCAAAATATATTTTGCTTATTACAGTTGTTCTAATAAACGCATAAATGTTTCGAGTATACATGTTTTATCTCTTATGCTTTGTGATGTTTTTCTATGCATAAGTTTCTTATCTGCTTTTAATCTATAGTCCCGTTAGAATTTTAAAAGAGACAAAGTCATGTCTTTAATAGAAAGTTAATATTTGTGCAAAATTCTTCATTTCCATTTTTGGTGTGACACATTAATTATCTCGCTGCAAAAAATTATTGAGTGCATTTAAATATTGTTAACTAATTGACTATAAATAGTATTGATACAAGTTTTTGAGTTTTTTTTTAATAAATTTGGACTATTTTTGGTTAAAAATGCCTCTCGCAGCCGAATTAAATGAAAAAGAAAAAACGCAAATTGAAACTTTGGCTGAATGTGGCATGAAAATATCAGAAATTGCCAAAAGATTAAGTCGACATCGAAATACTATCGCGAATTATTTGAAGAATCCTCAGAAATATGCCCGAAACAACAGAAGAGGGGCATTACCAAAAGTTGATGCGCGCACTAAACGGCACATAAAGGCGCTAGCAACGAATAAAAACATGAGTTGCGCTCAAATAAAGGCTGAATTGAAATTGCCAATAAGTAGGCAGAGGGTGCAACAGATTTGTCGAAAAGAGTTGCACCTCAAATATGACTCAAAGGTAAGGACACCAAAACTGTTACCCCGGCATAAGAAGGCCCGGCTTGCCTTCTATGAAAAATATAAGTTTTGGGACAACGAGTTCATGAAGGTGATTTTCAGTGATGAAAAGAAGTTTAACCTAGACGGGCCAGATGGAAATCAAAAGTACTGGCGGGACCCAAGTCATCCCAGAAAGACGAACTATAGGCGGAACCATGGTGGTGGCTCTCTGATGGTATGGGCGGCATTTAGCTCTGCTGGAAAGTCTCCCATTTGCTTTGTGCCGGGGCGGATCAATGCGGAAATGTATACGGATCTCCTTGAAGGTGAACTTATACCATTTGCGGAGGAGTTCCATGGCGACGACTGGACATTTCAACAGGATAACGCTCCTATACACGTTGCAAGGCATACGATGTCGTTTTTCTGTTCCAATGGTATTCCCTTATTACAGTGGCCAGCAATAAGTCCGGACTTAAATCCAATTGAGGACCTTTGGGGCATCCTTTCAGCAAAGGTTTATGAGGGTGGAAGGCAGTTTGAGTCCTTGAAGGAACTAAAAGCGGCCATTGTCGAGAAATGGGCAACTATTGACGTAAACACTTTACATAACTTGGTAAATTCGATGCCCCGCCGCTTGCAATTGGTTACACAACAAAGAGGCGACTCTATTTCATATTAATAAATACATTAATGTTCATTTAATTACTTTATCTCCTTAATTTTTGTGATATTTAAGTTTTTGCACAATTATCAACTTGACATGAAGATTTCTTCAAAAAATGTTTTCTATTAATAGAAAAAAAATATTTGAAAAACTTAGTGTGCATTAAATCTTAATATCAACTACCTACTTAAAAAAAATATTAATAAAAAATCAGCCAAGTAAAATTTTCGAAAAATATTTAAAAAACATGATGCACAAATATCAATTTTACTGAGGTACATGCACATACACAAATTTCTCTGGCCAATAAAGACCCAGCAAATTTTTTCGAAGCGCTCCACTGCGAGCACTACAAAAGCGCTCAATTGAAGCGCTCAACTCTCCTTGTAAATACTGCTCCACGAAAGCGCTCAATTGTAGCGCTCAACTCTCCTTGTAAATACTGCTCCAAGAAAGCAGTTATTTCACAACACATCTCCTATGAACAGTATGCGTTTGCTAGCGCCGCCTGCTTGCATTTTTTCTTCTTTATTTTGTTATTTTTGTTCTGCTTTCTTTAATACAGGGGTGTCCTGGAAATCTCTAGCGATTTTCGTATAAAGGAATACACTTGTCAACTGACAAGAGTACGACCGGCTACTAGATCATATGCAAGAAAAAATGTACGCATTAAATCTTCTTGACTTTGAGCAGGCGGTTTCAAATCGCTTAACTTCAGTCATCTATTCTAGTAGCCGTGCATATTTGTTCCTCTTCGCATATACAGTCAAACAGCTTTAATTTGAAATGCTAAAGTTTATACGAAAATCTCTAGAGATTTCTGGGACACACCCGATAAAGAAGTCATTTTTTCATAAACTCATTTTCACAGATGCTGTAAATGGGGTCCATTTAAATCGAGAGGACTATGCGAAGGAAATGGCGAAGGGCTTCCGTTCTATGAAAAACAAAATTTATAGGAATTCCTATCAACAAAAAAAAATACTTTTGTCCTCAGACGCATCAAATCCAGCAAATCCAAATTCTGATTAAAATTGTATAAAAGATGTTCGAAATATAATTGTATGGGTTTTAGTGACCTGTTTTGATTTAAGATTTGAAAAAAAATTTTCCTTAACTTGAAGAAGAAGACTTTGTTATTAAGTTTTCCCATCTTAATAAAAAATGTCTGCAGTCTTAAACTTAAAACTACTTAATAATACCACTTTCAACGTACCTTAAAATACTAATAATAATAAAACTTATAATTATGTTATAAATAAATTGAAATGAATTGAAAATTTTATTTTAATTTTGTATACAAAATGTTCTTTTGGAGCGCTTTTTACTCTGGGAGCATAGCGCTTCCTAGAGCTCCTTTTACATTGCAAGAGGAGCGCTTTAAAGCGCTTTTTCCGCAGTGACAGTGTAGCGCTTCCTAGAGCTCTTTCTACAGTGGGATCAGAGCGCTTTAAAGCGCTTTATTCGCAGTGACAGTGTAGCGCTTTCTAGAGCTCTTTTTACATTGCGAGCGGAGCGCTTTAAAGCGCTTTTTTCGCAGTGAGAGTGTAGCGCTGACATCCAATGACATGGCAATGTAAAAAATAGCACTAGTTACAAGGAGAGTTGAGCGCTTCACTGCTCCTTTTGAGCGCTCTAATAGCGCTCTTAGAGCGCTTTGGGTTTTGCTGGGTACATACAATGCATAGCGGTACAGCGTGGCCGCTTCTTTTTTATGCATCTGTGTATGTATATATATTTAAGTTTCAGCACATTTACTCACCATTTATATATGTATTTTAATGCTTCTTCTAAGACGAACTATTTTAGAAGCTGCATTAAGCTCATCACTTTTACACATCCGCTTTCTTTCGCTTCTCATTTTCAATTGATTACCAACGCGACGCCATAAGCAAAGCTGCGATTTTCAAAGCTTCGTAGCAGCCGACGCGATGGCGATACTGAGAGCGAGAATTGTTCTCATTTTTTGCTCGCGCTCTCCGCTTATGGCTCCCCGCACTTCCCTCGCCGACAAGTTCCAAGTCGAGATCAATTGTCTTCTCGTATTCGGGCAGTTTTCGTCTTAAAAAATCAAGAAGAAAAAAATCTAAATTGATGCCGATTTCAGTCTCGCCAATTCGTGCTAGATTTCTCTGGGTGTAGAAGGTGAGAAATCGGCCCTAAATCAAATTCCCATATGGGCGTTAAGCCCGGAAAAATATGGGCATTATATCCGAATTTTATACAGACTTATAGCCCATATCAAATCTGAGTTATATTTCGATGGGTACTACGAATAATTTCATATGGGCTTTATGTCCGTGGGCTTTATGTCATGTCACCCTCTCAAATATGTATTTAGGTCAGTGCCGGCCAAATGGAGAGGACTAAGAAGTGTGCTTGTTTTGGTGACCAAGAGAGCTTTCTCCAGACTACAGCCGTTTTTCTTGCAATTCAATGTTCACCGACTCACACAATCATGAGTTCGGCTCGCGCTTGCGTAAAAACACGACTGACTTCGGCTCGTGGTAGCTATGACTGGGTCTGATTTAAGTGGAAGACATGTAAATATGTCAAACATGCAACGCGAATGAAGATTTAAGATAATCTACTTTTCATGAAACATAATTGCAATCTGAAATTTTAATCGTCCACCTATTAAAAATATGTTTTTTTCCTAAAATCGGATGTTTACTTATCATACTCTGTGACACAGAGCTTCAATTAGAGCTCGCGAAGCAATAAATATGGATATGCAATAAATAGGGCCAAAATGGCCCAAAGTGTCTAAGTTAGTTCCAATGATGTCAAGTCGATGTTTAAATTTTAGTAGTTTTTTCAATACCATTTCTATTTATATCGCAAAATTTGTCAATTTTTGTATATAACTGCACGTTCTTCTAATTTAAATTTATTATGAAAATATAGTTATTGTCCATCAGTCCTTCGAACTCTCGGAAACGACTTTCCTTCATATTTTCACCCAATAATGGTAATAACAAGACATTTTGCATATTTTGAACCGCATGTCCGATGATCTAAGTCCGCTAAAAACAATTTTTCATAAATTGCATATTTGCTGAAGATAGCGTGCGTTGCTCCGCCCCCTTTAAAATTTTAAACATTTTAAACTAATTGTTATTAAAAATAACCCCTTTGTTTAATAATAACTGTTACCAAATATCAGTTATTGTACAAAAGTAGTGAGTACAAAATATTTTAAACAAAATAAATTTGAGTAGTAAATAAAGTTCGAAGCTGCTGATCGATCACAATTCTAACAGCACAAAAGATATGAGTTAATAAGTTGGGTAATGTAAATGTGCACATTGCTTATGATTACACTCAGAAAGAAATGGCGTTCTAAAAGGTTCCGTTCTCAATTTTTCCGTTCTTAAAACAAGACACCGTTCTCAAAAATATACCATATTTTAGAAATCGACGAAAAGCTTGAAAAAGCTCGTTCTTAAATTGTGTCTTTATATATGAACCCACGATTTCGGCGTTCTAGGCCCACGTCTTATCCACTTCACCACGGTGCTTGTTCGTGACAGAGTGGCTATAGCCACTTATAAAATTTAAGACAAAAAAGTTTTTCTTACTAAGACCCATTTTCCGACCGATGCACAGTGGGCCAGCTTGTATGGAGACTGCGGCCATAAATACTTTCAGTAGATATATCGAATTGAAACTTTGTTTACGGCTTTATAAAACCGTTAGATATGATATTTAAATTAATGGGCGTGACTAAACTCTCACACTCCCACCCCTACCATACAATTTTACCAAGTCTAAGAAAAAACAATATATAACATTTTTATACTCTGTACCGAAGGTACATAGAGTATATTAAGGTTGTGCAAAAGTATGTAACAGGGAGAAGGAATCGTTTCCGACCCTATAAAGTATATATATTCTTGATCAGCATCAACAGCCGAGTCGATATAGCCATGTCCGTCCGTCCGTATGAACGAAGAGATCTCAGAGATGGTAAGAGATAGGGGTTTGACATGTATGGGACATATATTTCTTATACTTGCAGGCAGCTCAAGTTTATTTTCAATTTTTGCCACGCCCCCTCGCGCCCCCGCAATTTTGAAAAAACGTCATATCTCCTACAGTTTTGGAGATAGATCGTTCGTTCCTTCTAGAGATACCTTGTAAACAAAATTATTTATCGATTTGCTGAAGGAATGATAAAGATCGGGTGAACGATACTCAAGTTATGGGCAAAAAACGGCCACTTAACACCACCCACCCCCCCACAAATAACCACAGCGACATACCCTAACCGTTCAACACAGGCAATCTTAGTGCGAGAGAGAAAGAGAGAGAGAGAGAGAGAAAAACTTAGAGAGCGCACCGCGTTGTGCGCGGGGTGTTAACTGGCCGTTTGACTCCTGAGCAAATGCGAGTGTAAGGGTACAGAGTATGTTATAGTCGGGCTTGACCGACTTTCTTTCTTGTTTTATTTGTGTTTCAATTTGTATTTATTTTGTTTTGTTATATTAGTTTTTGTATTAAAAGCCTTCACTTAACATAAAAAAAATAAAATTAATCAATAA
Source organism: Lordiphosa magnipectinata (assembly GCA_037044535.1). Classification (NCBI taxonomy): domain Eukaryota; kingdom Metazoa; phylum Arthropoda; class Insecta; order Diptera; family Drosophilidae; genus Lordiphosa; species Lordiphosa magnipectinata. The sequence goes on from JBAMBO010000828.1 coordinate 383,243, forward strand.
ATCCTCAAAAAAAAAAAATTCAAATTCATAATAAAACATACTTTTTATCGCTGCAATCTCAGATTTTAAAGTAAATCCAGTAAATAAAATACAGATTTTAGTCGAATTGATTTGTGCTTTGATGGAACACTAACTTTCTCTTGACGATTCATTTTAAGTTTCTTTAATACTAGTTTGATTTGATATGATTTTAATTGTTTTAAATTTCACTTAAATCTCAAAAAGCTCTCACAGTAAGAACCAATCTATTTCATGCTCTCTCTTTTGAAGCCACTTTTATAGAGTATGGTTGTAATGAAACAAAATCAACTATACAACTAAAAAGCTCATTCTTTTGCGAGATAGAGACTACATGTTTCAAGCCAAAATTCTCACTTTGTATTTTATATTTTTGGCCTATGGCAGAAACCACTGTGCGATGCACAGTTGGAGATTTCGAACATTTAGGTGGAATTAATTCATATTTCAGATTTAAACGAATGAAATCACTTGTATTAAAAAATAAATTCATTTTTAATTTTAAAATTTTTTTTCTTTAGTTTTGAATTTTTTACGAACACTATAACTTCTTTTTAGAGTAGTTTGGAGTGCTGAACTAGAAAATCAATTTTAAATATTTTTAATGCGAACGTTTTTAATGCTTTTTTTTTTTAATTTTTTCGGTAGGAACACTTACTGTTTAAGCCATGTTTCAATTCAGGAACTTCAGATTATGTCAAGCAAGATACGAATCGAAAGGTTATTAAATTTCCCATCTTCGCGTAAACCATTGTTTTCGAATCGGTTCACTAGTTTGAGCAGAAAGTATATGGAAAAATCGATTTTTTATCAGTGTACCTGAAAATTTTTTTTACAAGTTTAGGCGGGAAAAGGCAGCCAATGTTTGTTTTTTTAGTATCACTATTGACGTACACATTAATTTAAATAAAAATCACAGCTGAAGCAGGCTGTAGTCACAAGTTCTAAGCCACGAAACATTAAAAAGTGAAATATTTTCCATAAACCGATGCAATCGCAAATACATCACTTTATTCAACTAGAACACATACTCAACGAACTCACAAATACTTTTTTAAACGCATACATAACTCTTAACTTTAACTAAAAACAAAAATTATATCAGCTTTAATGTTTTATGTTTTTTTTTATGGCTTTTCTGCTGCTTCCTAATAGGCTCAAAAGCATTTAAATGCACGTTCTTTGACATACGCCATGTTTGAAAGCTCATAGCTGATCAAATATCGATAGCACATAAAAGCTTTAAGTACCGTTAGACTCAGGGATGTATTGGCCATTAATTAAAAAAAAAAATTGGCGCCATTTCAAATTTGAAATTTGAATTAATTCTACCTAAATGTACCAAATCTCCCACTGTTTTTTTTATGGCTTTTTTGCTGCTTCCTAATAGGCTCAAAAGCATTTAAATGCACGTTCTTTGACATACGCCATGTTTGAAAGCTCATAGCTGATCAAATATCGATAGCACATAAAAGCTTTAAGTACCGTTAGACTCAGGGATGTATTGGCCATTAATTCAAAAAAAAAATTGGCGCCATTTCAAATTTGAAATTTGAATTAATTCTACCTAAATGTACCAAATCTCCCACTGTGCGATGGTTCCTAGGGCAGCTATAAGATAGAATCATCCGATTTTGACCAAAATTGGAAAATTCTTGTAAAAGCATAAAATATTTATACTCATTTTTTTACCCATGGTTTCTATGGCAGCTATAAGATATAGTCATCCGATCCAGTCGGTCCGTGCAAAGTAGTCTGTGCAAAGTATCAGCTCGATAGCTTCCAAACAGAAAGACTAGTTTGCGTAGAAACATATAGACAGACGGAAGGACAAAGCTAAATCTATTCAGCTCGACGTCTTGATTTAGAATATATATAGTTTATGGGGTTGGAAATTAATATTTCTATGCAACGCAAACTTCTGGGCAAAATTATAATTCCCTTTGCAAGGGTACAAAAATAGAGGAAACTTAACATGCTCGACCGAAGTTTATATACCCTTACAGCTTGTGTAATTTATATAAATTGAGGTTTTAAACAAGGCTGCTAACCGTTCCTGAGCCCCAAAGAACCGGTTCGGTTCTCGAACCGGAACATGAACCGAACTCTTCAAATATTTGAGCCCCCCAACCTGAACCCGAACCGAACCCCCTGTTTACAAAAAAAAGCTTCGATTCAAACAATCATTTAAGTCAATTTCTTAAGATCTTTTCTAGTTTTCTTTATATAATGACCGAAAAAAACTATTTTATAGTATAGTACAGAATCGATTGAGTTGATAATTAAAAATGCTTTTTAGAAATTTAATCCATATTGCGATTTCGAGAAGAAAGAAAGACATAATTTGGTGGTGAAAGCAAATGCTTTTGGAAGATAATTTTAACAAGAATCGCCCTGATGAGTAATTTTTAAGATATTTTGAAAATTAATGATATTAAATTCATGTCCGATTTAAAGAAGACTCGAAAATGACGCATGGATATGCCCAAAACGTGATTTATTGAAATACGACTAGAAAAAGACTCGCAAATGATTGGAAATATGACTCGAAATTGAGTCAAAACTGATGAGAAAAACGGACTATTAACGACTCTTTAAGAAGATTCTCGGCTTGGGCACCATATTCTCCTGACAAAAGTATAATCTTTGACTATTTTAATCAGACAGAAAACTCAACTGTGATCAGAAATTTCATAAAATACTGGCTGGGTATATACGTAGAAGGTGAGGCTTCCAAAATTCAAAGTCCAGGCACTTTTGAAAGACTTTTTAGAACACCTATAGTACTGGAACAGGTTCGCGAACCGAACCTTACACTTCACCACGGGTTCGAACCTCCGGACCGAACCTTCACCAAAATTTTACAGGTTTGCAGCCTTGGTTTTAAATAATTTTCATCGAACATGCTGAGATTTTTCCCAAGCGGAACTACTTTGACCATTTGCTTGCCAGTTTGTTATATGGCAGCTATACGATATACTCACCAGATTTTGCCCAAACTCTCCAAAATGGTCTGGAAATCCATAATATTCATAACTGAAAAGTAAAAACACACTACCATTGAAAATAAAAAAGTTTTCCTTACTAGAAATACTTTTTCGATCGATCGTTCGTATGGCAGCTATATTCTATAGTCATCCAATTTGGATCAAACTTGACAGAATTGCCAAAACTTATATAATATGGATCAGTCACAATTTTGGGAGCGATAGCATTAAAAAGGTAAGTTTTTCCTACTTCTACTTTTTTACAGACATAGCTTTTGTATGGCAGCTATACTATATAGTTGTCTGAATTTCATCAAACTTGGTGGAATTATGTGAAAGCATAGAAAACTGATAAATACGATGTTTAGTTCTCACTAAAACTACTTTTTCGGCCGATCGTTCCTATGACAGCTACATGCCATAGTCATGCAATCCGGCCGGTTCCGACAAATGTGCGGCGTATTTGTACCAAAAGGCTTCGTGCAAAGTATGGTTAAGATAGCTTTTAAGCTGACGGAGGAGATAGCATAGAAACAGACGGACTGACAAACGGACAGACGGACATGATTATATGAACTCAGCTCGTCATGCTGATCAAGAATAAATATACTTTATGTGGTCGGAGATGCTTCCTTCTATGCGTTACAAACATCTGGAAAATTTTAATATACTCTCTACCAGGGCTTAATCCCTAAACGAATTTCGGTTCCGGTACCGGTTCCGGTACGTCCCGAAATGAATGTTTCGGTTAAAAGTTCTATTTCGGTTTTCAATTAATTTCGGTTTTCGGTTTCAGTACGGTACCCAGATTTGTATTTCGGTATACCGGTACGTACCGGTACGTACCGGTAAGTCCACGTCTTATGTAACTAATATAGCATTCTTGTGATTTGCTCGCGGTAATATAACTGCATTCAATGTGGGTGAGTCCATACAACTTCTTAGCGGGTTCACTATAAATTTATCGCCAGAGAACCTGCGTAGCTGGAACAGAAAGCACGACTTTTGAAATCTCATACAATTCTGGGAACTTTGTGGAGGATTTTGACCACCAGGAATCCAGTAAATGTTTTGCTACAGATCCAGTGTATCCAAATGGAATACAAATCACCCAAAACAAAATTTTCGGTTGAAGTTTAGTTGTGGCCACCTCCGCTAGTTCTAATATGCATACAATTTCACTAACTGAGACCCACACTTTCCGGTGCAGAAGAAAGTAATTATCTGCAGCCGCAAAACTGTATCAAATGTTGATGTCTTCCGCCAGCAAATATTTAGCATCTTGTATGTAGAGCTCCAACTCGTGACCAAATCTACGATGCGCTCTGCAAAGGTAAAAAAACCGAAACTGTACCGGTACCAACGTTTCGGTTTCGTTCCGGCACTATCGGTACCATTAATAACGGTAAACGGTTTTCGGTTCTCAAGAAAAAATTTGTATCGGTCCCGCATCCCGTTCCGGTACTTGATTCGAAAAGGTTTATTTCAGTTAACGGTTCCTGTACCGGTTCCGGTATTAAGCCCTGCCCTCTACAAGAGTATAATAAATATCTTTTGTTAATTTAATAAATAATACATCAAATCTATACTTTTTAAGCGCAGTCAGAATGTAGTTCATATTACGCGTCAAATGGCGCCTCAATTACCTCAATAGACCTCTTCATTGTTAAGATCCGGGTTTTTTTATTGAAAAATATCAAAAATATCGATAAAATCGATATTTTTATACCAAAATATTCATATCGAAATGATACTTTTTCAATATTGTCAAAAATATCAAAATAGATATTTTTGAAACCCTAGGCTCTATCAAACACATTATTCAAGCGGTTGTACAATTCTTCCTTAAGGAAAGCAACGGCAACTTGAAATGCTGTATTTTGCCTAGCTCTGCCCCTATTGAAAGAATTTTTATCAGAAGAGGCCAAATACCTTCACCAAAAAGAAATAGAATAGGTGACGAAATATAAGATCATATGAGATAAAAGTATTCCATTTTACCTTATAATTGGATTTAAGCCCGTACAGTTAATATTTACTTACTTTATACTTACTTACATAAATTCCTGGATCATGCTTTTTAATTTCAAAGGACCTTTTTTGTACCTTTACATAGGTACTGGAAATTCCGGATACCTTTTACCTTACCAAGTTAAATTGTTTGACATTTACACATCAATAACAACTCGTTACTCGAAGGGAGCTCGCCTTTTTGTACTAACATCTCTAACTCAGATAATTCTCTTCGCCATTCTCTAATACTCATTCTCCGAGCCAACACGCCATCAGCAAAAAACCGAAACTAAACCTTAACTAATTTTCCAAGTTTAAATTATTCTGGAAAATGTTCCGATAATTAAAAACAAATCTCAAAAACTACTAGCTGATAGTACTTTGTCTCCTCTAATTAATTAAAATCAGTTCAGTCTTTCGATATCACCTCGCTTCTAAAAGTTATACATCAAAAACTATAAAAATTTTAGATTTTTTTAAATTTTTTATTATGAAAATAACAATTTAGCTATTGTGAAACAAAAGAGTGGAGACTCAAAAGTTATTTTACATTGATTTTGGTTGATTTCAATACATTTAAGAGGTTAATATTATTTAAAAAATGTAAAATTTAGTCGATAATTTTTAAGGTTTGGGGCTATGGTCGGATGTGGCTCAGCGGTTAGTGTGTCGGCCTGCTGTGCGGTTCAATCCCGGACCATCTAATAAAAGGTTTTTTTCTTTCTTTATAAAATAGCTCTTACACTTCCGGTCACCTTCACCAGATATTGGCGCCGCCTGTGAATTTTGAAATTTTGACCTACAACCTCGCTCAACACACGCTTATGCAAATATCTTGTAAACCTGATTGATTTGAATTCAGCGGCCAGAAATACATTTAAAAAGATTGCTGTCTTCTCTGGTGCAAAAGTTGGCCTTTAATTGTAAACCTGTGTAATTGAAGTGGCCTAAATCGCTACAAATGCTGACCCCTTCTGAAAGAACAATTAATCATTAAAATGGTTTTTAACTCGCGACGAAAAACCGTAGCTCGATACACACAAACTACGGCTGCTGTTTAATGTTTTTTTGGCACAGGGCCTAATAAGCGACGCGCGCCAACCGGCAACAAGATAGCAACAACAACAACAGTGGAATGTGCCCAAAAAACATTTAACAAATATACAAACAAAATCAGCAAGCAAATCAGCCCTTGCGAGTTCTAGTAAAATAGTTGACCACAAACGCCAACACACTTATGTACATACACCAGAGTCCGGCCCGTCTCCGTCTCCAGTGTATTGAACAGGGCTCTGCGGCAGCGACGTCGACACACCGACAGTATACGTGCTTATACTGCTCTCTTTTGCAACAAAAAAAGAAATGCTAAATGAGCGCGCACTCGCGTTGATAAACACATACACGCAACGCCAAAATGAGCATGTGTGTTTTGCCGGCTCCTGACATACACACACGCGCGCGGTCGACCACACACGCATACATACATCGCTGAATCGCACAAACTGTTGCCTATTGCCGCTTGCCAGAACGCAGCGAGATGCTACCCTTGCAGTGCCAAGGGCACTCAGGAAGTGAACCATCAAGAGGGCAGCCGTGCGTGAACACTGTCTCGTCGCAATGGAGCGCCCAAACAGCCCAAACATGCAGTTGATTCAACTTAACCTGAATCACTGCATCGCTGCGCAAGATCTGCTGTCGCAAACAGTGCGAGAACGATCCACAGATCTTCCGATATTAAGCGAACCCTATAAAGTGGGCGACAGCAGCAAGTGGGTCGTGGACAAAACACGGAAGGCAGCAATTTGGCTGTGCGGTACAGCAGGTATGCGGTTCTCGGCAGTGCGCGCTGAGGACGGATTTGTTCGCGCCAAAATCGGAGAGATATGGGTGTATAGTGCGTACCTTGCCCCCAGCCTAAGCACTGCGGAATTTTCTGCTATACTGGACGTGCTTGCGGCTGATGCCTTCGGACGCAACCCTCTAGTCATCGCAGGGGACTTTAACGCGTGGGCAGTGGACTGGGGCAGTGTATCCACGAACGCAAAGGGCCGAATACTTCTCGAGGTTTTTTCGACTCTGAACATTGGTCTGCTGAACAATGGCAACCAGTACACCTTCAGCAGAGCGGGCATTGGCATTCAATGCCATGCCATTGAATGCATGGGCATTCAATTGTAGACCTAACGCTCGTAAGCAGTTCACTGTACCCTACTGCGAGCTGGAACATAAGCAGTGAATACACGGCAAGTGATCACCTAGCCATTCGGTGTACATTAGGCGAGCCAGCAAATAGTCAGTTGCCCAGGGCACACCCGTGGAAAGTGTACCGCGCGGAGACTCTGAACACGCAGGCTTTTGCGAGCTCAGTTGAAAGTCCAGCTGCAATTGGTAGCGCGAAACAAATGGCAGAGCGCATAATGACCCAAGTCGGAACGGCATGTGACTCCAGCATGTCCCAACGGAAACCGTATGGGCGGCACCATGCACCAGTGTACTGGTGGACCGACGAAATTGCAGAGGACAGGCGTTCCTGTAACCACGCAAGGAGGCGCTACCAACGCTCTCGTGGAACTCCAGACTTTGGTGCGTGGCAAGTTGTTTACCACAGCTGTAGACGGACGCTCAAAGTGGCCATCAAAGATAGTAAGCGCAAATGCTTTCTAGATCTTTGCGATTCAGCTGAGCACGACCCGTGGGGCAGCGCTTACAAAATCGTTGTGAAAAAACTAAACGCCCACTCGCAATCACAGCCGGAAGACCCCGACATGATGAAAGCAATAGTAGAGCAGCTATTCCCTCGCGGCAGCGACATTCTCAGTTCACCATCTGAGTTGCCACCGGACATGGTTAATGAGGAAGTTACTGCTGAGGAAGTGCTCCAAGTCGTTGGGAGCATGAAGATCAACAAGGCCCCCGGTCCAGACTCGATACCGAATAGGGCATTTAGGCTAGCATTGACCTTAAAACCGGAAGTCTTCGCAGAAATGTACAGCAAATGCCTACTGGAAGGAGTATTCCCCGAAATGTGGAAGGTGCAGAAATTGGTCCTGTTACCAAAGCCAGGCAAGCCACCAGGAGAGGTTTCGTCATACAGACCAATCTGCCTGATCAACTCAGCTGGGAAAATCCTAGAGAAGCTTGTCTGCACACGGCTAGAGCGCGCAATAGCTGCGGCTGGTGATCTCTCACAGAGCCAGTACGGGTTCAGGAAGGCAAAGTCTACAGTCGATGCCATTAAGAAGGTAGTGGGCATAGCAGCGAAAGCTATAGAGGGAACCAGATGGAGAAACGGCGAGAAGGAATACTGCCTGGTTGTTACACTAGACATCCGTAACGCATTCAACTCTGCAAGGTGGAGCCGTATAATAGAGGCCCTAATAAACTTTGGAGTCCCCCTGTACCTCCTCCAGATGATCCGCAGTTACTTCAGTAACAGGGTGCTCAAATTCGACACCAGTGTACGCACAGAGACGTACAACGTAACCGGAGGTGTTCCGCAAGGATCCGTGCTAGGTCCATTACTGTGGAACGTGATGTACGATGGCATCCTGCGATTATCTCTTCCCCCAAGAGTGCAACTCGTTGGATTTGCGGATGACGTTGCTTTGGTGGTAGTAGCTAAACACCTCAAACAGGCAGAATCACTGTGCGACAAAGCAATCAAGCAGATAGAGGCGTGGCTTTCTTCAGTAGGCTTGGAACTAGCGCCCCACAAGACAGAAGCTGTCTTAATTAGCAGTCGGAAAAAGGTGGAGACTGCTCAAATTACAGTGGGCAATGTGGCGCTTACCTCAAAGAGAGCGCTGAAGTACCTGGGGGTAATGCTTGATACCAGGCTCAGTTTCCGGGAGCACATGGATTACGCAAGCGCAAAAGCAGCATCTACTAGCAGAGCGCTCTCTAGGATGATGCTAAATACACGAGGCCCGAAGCAAGGTCGAAGGTTACTGCTCAACAGCGTTACGAGGTCGACCATATGGTACGCCGCTCCAGTCTGGCTGGGGGCACTGCTAGTTAAAAGCTACAGTCGTGGTCTGGAGGCAACACATCGACTGGGAGCAATCCGCATATGCTGTGCATTCCGCACAGTGTCAGATGACGCAGCGCTAGTCATTGCAGGCGTGCCGCCCCTGGAGGAACTAGCTTCAGTGAACTCGAAGGTGTTTAACGAGGTTCACGGCAGGAACCTTCCACCAATCCACAAAAAGTCAGTGCGAACTTCTGCCCAAAAAGAAAGCTTGCTCAGGTGGCAAAGCCGATGGGATTCATCCACAAAGGGTCGTTGGACTCACCGCCTCATCCCCAACCTTGGAGAATGGGTTAACAGGAAGCACGGACAGGTAAACTTCTACCTGACTATTAAGCTATTAAGCGGCCATGGCTGCTTTAGAAGCTACCTGCACCGCTTTGGGCATGAGGCAGATGCGAGCTGCACCTACTGCGGGAATCCTGTGGAGGACGCTGAGCATGCCTTCTTTGCATGCGGCAGGTTCAGCAGCGCCAGGCAGCACCTAGAGGGAGCTCTAAGCCCTGGACGCCTCTCAGTGGAGAGTATAGTCCCACTCATGCTGGAAAGCAGAGAGAACTGGGAGCTGATTAGCCAATATACAGCTTGTGTATTGATCGAGTTGCGTAGGCTGGAGCGGAATAGAAGGAGCACGTTGGAGTAAGGGCACTGATGGTTTTGCGAAGCAATGCTTTACGACCGTACCGCAAAATCGCAGCCACCTACATCTTTAAGACTAGTAATAAGTGTTGTAAATAGATATAAATAAATGAATTAAAAAAAACCAAAAAAAAAAAAACATCGCTGGATCTACCAAACACACACAGGCAGCAGACGTCGCACATCTGCAAATACATTCATACATACATGTATTACACAGCAACGACGCACAACAGCGCATAGGCAACGCAGCAACGTCGCACTCACTCATGCACTCAAGAAACAACAACGATCGATAAAAAAAAAGTTTTCAATTAACTAAAACTACATCGTCTCACAATCATCCATACATGAACACGTCTTATCCGAGTTCAAGGAGCTTCTTCAGCCTGGAATAAATAGCTACTCAAGAACCCTTGGTCCAGTCCAATCCACCTTGTCAAAAAGAGACCGGTGGTTGGTAGGGTAACAGTCATAAAAGCATGCCTGTAGCTGATGTCGTCGATACAATGGATCGGACCTGCCGAAGCTAGCTTTCCTCTATTACAGGGTGGTCCATTTAAAAATTGGAATTTAATTTTGCTATTAAAAATTGTCATTTATTTATGAAAAACAATTTCGGTCAAATGACCACCAGTTGACTTGGCAGTAGCCCATTCGATCCACCCAATTTTTGAGAACATGTTCAATTGTTTCGGCACGTATGTCAGCAATATCAACTCGAATCTCGTTCTTCAACTCATCAATTGTTTCTGGATTGTTTGCATAACATTTGTCCTTGACCGCTCCCCAAAGATAATAGTCTAACGGTGTCAGATCACAACTTCTTGGCGGCCAATTCACATATCCATATTTGCTAATTATTCAATTTTCGAAGATAGGGCGCAGAAGGTCGATTGTGGCGTGCGCTGTGTGGCACGTAGCGCCGTCTTGTTGAAAACAAATATCGTCCAAGTCTTCCGCTTCAATTTCCTCGAAGAACCAATCACTTAACATTACGCGGTAGCGCTCACCATTCACGGTCACGGTGGCTCCTTCTTCATTTTCAAAGAAAAATGGACCAATGATGCCTCGAGACCAAAATCCGCACCAATCAGTGACACGTGGTTGGTGCATTGGCTTCTCGATGACGATGTGCGGATTTTCTGTGCCCCAGATGCGACAATTTGGTTTATTAACATAACCACCGAGGTGGAAATGTGCTTCATCCGAAATTTTTCGGTCAAATTCACCATCTTCGGCCAAACGATCTTCCGCCCAATTTGCGAACTGTAGACGATTCGGATGGTCAATTGGCTTTAGCTGCTGCACCAATTGAACTTTGTATGGCTTCATGGCAAGGTCTTTATGCAAAATTCGATCAAAGAAGTGCGCGAAATGTTGAGATCGATGGCGAGTTGACGTCGATAGTTGTTCATGCACATTTTCAGCAACCGCAGCAATGTTTTCGGTCGAACGCACCGGACGAGTATGTACGGGTTGGTTTATCCACCAACATTCCAGTTTCCCGAACTCGCTTCACGAATTGATCCACAAATTGAGTTTTCGGAACATTTTTTTTGTTAAATGTTTTTTTAAATTTCGCACAGTTTGAGTCGAGGACTCACCACTTTGTAAATATGTATTTAATATTTCCCAACTTTCTTCAAGCGAATAGCGACCCATTTCGTAAATGTCAAAGTATTTACTAAATGTTAGTCGCTTTCCGAATGACATTTGACGTTTTTAAAGTCAAACAAGAAAGAAAGTCGGTCAAGCCCGACTATAACATACTCTGCACCCTTACACTCGCATTTGCTCACTAGTCAAACGGCCAGTTAACACACAACGCACAATGCGGTGCGCTCTCTAAGTCTCTCTCTCTCTCTTTCTCTCTCTCTCTCACTAAGATTGCCGTTCAACAGAATGCTGTGGTTATGGGTGGGTGGGGTGTGTTAACTGGCCGTTCTTTGCTCATAACTTAAGTATTGTTCATCCAATCTTTATCATTCCTTCAGCAAATCGATAAATAATTTTGATAATTACTAGATATCTCTAGAAGTTACGAACCATCTATCATCAAAACTGTGGAAGATACACGTTTTTTCCAAATTGCGGGGACGGGAGGGTGCGTATCAAAAATTGAAAATAAACTTGATCTGCCTTCAAATATAAGAAATATATGTCCCATACATGTCAAACCTCTATCTCTTACCCATCTCTGAGATCTCTTCGTTCATACGGACGGAAGGACAGACAGACAGACAGACGGACAGACGGACATGGCTATATCGACTCGGCTGTTGATGCTGATCAAGAGTATATATACTTTATAGGGTCGGAAACGATTCCTTCTCCCTGTTACATACTTTTGCACAAGTTATGAGTAATTCAAATTCCAAACACTAGATGGACCACCCTGTATTATACCCTTACAGAGAGTATATCAAAATTGTCCGGATGTTCGTAACGCTTAGAAAGAAGCATCTTCGACCACATAAAGTATATATAGTATATTCTTGATCAGCATCAGATGAGCTGATATAGCCATGTCCGTCTGCCCGACCATCCATCTGTCCGATCGTCCGTCTGTCCTTCTGTCTGTCCATTTGTCTGTTTCTATGTTATCTCCTCCGACAGTTTTAAACCTATCGTGCCCAAACTTTGCACGAAGTCTTTTAGTACAAATGCGCACCAAAGAATATAGCTGCCATAGGAACGATCGGTCGCGAAACTAGACTTTATCGAATGACTATAGCAAATTAGAGAGAGAGACTCTTGTGAGAGATTGACGTGCCTTTTTTTGTGCTCCGTATGTAAAAATTAGTTGTGACGTTCAACGTGCCTATAATTTCGCGAATACATCTAAAATCTTTCAATTATTAATACCCACTACCGGTGAGTGCTTTGCTTTCTTTTTGTGCATCTGGGTATTATTAATTTAATAAATATAAATATCGCGGCGTCTGTGTTGTGTGTTTTGTTTGTGCTTTGTTTTCGCTCATCTGTTTTTGGCGGTTCCCCCGTTCCCCCCTCTTAACAAAGGTTAGTGCGTGCATTTGCTGTTGCATACTCTCTGTATGCATCGCTCTCACCCCAAATTTGTTTTGTTTACTTTTCTGCTGAGAAAGCTTTGAGCTTTTCTATTTGTTACGCCGCTCTTAGGCCCAATTTCTCAAAAGTTGCGGTTAGGTACCGGCCGGTCAAATTTGCCGGCCGGAATTACCAGAGGTTAAGTCTTTTGGTTTTCTCAGCGAGACTTACCGGCAGGTTCACCCGATAGCGATTAATTGCTATCGCTGCAAAAGTGTGACCTGACACTGTCGACGAAACAGCTGTTTGTTTTGGCATTTTTTAATGCTATTGTTGTCACTGGTTTATTATTTGGCAAAATAGTTAAATAAAATTGCATGCGATGATGAATCTATGTGAAACACCGAAAAGACCAAGAGCGATGAACTTTTCTGCGGCTGAGAAACATTCGCTTGTAGACTTTTAGAGTCAAACAAATCCATTTTTGGATGCGGAGACCTGGAAGCAGAAAGCCTGGGCTTGGAGATCAGTATGCCGCCATGCCAGAGTTCATCGGCCTTGGAAAGACTTACGGGATAAGTACGAGAATTTAAAATAACGATAGCGAAAATAATTCGCAATTGCGAGACTTCTGGAGCAGTGGCGGCTTTCCCAGCCCTGCTGGAGTCTTGTCTATTTCCAAAAAATTCGTGGCATGATTCCAAGCTCAGCCACAGGATTGGAAAATGTGGTTGAAAATGATGGTACGTTTTTATTTATGATATGTAAGCCTTAAAAATATTTAATTGGCTTCTTAAATTTTAGCACAAATCAATTAGTCAGTGCCTATTTGTGATGGCCAGTAATGCAATAGCACGGTTTGCCGAAGGAAGTCTGACTCAACAGAAGTCGCCCGCAATGATAAGGAAGAAGAACCTAGCATAAGGAGCGCAGCTCCACCATAAGTTTGCTCTCTGACAATCCACGATTCCTGTTAACAATCCAAATCATAATAAATTGAATCACAACTGAAGTTAAGGTTTTACCTGTTACTTAGCGAAGATATTCGATCTCTCTATCTCTTATGTGGGTATAACCACCACCATGTTGGCCATTGTGGTAATACCGTTCCTGGTACTGGCCGTGCGTGTGGATAATATTTTCATTATGGTGCACACGTATCAGCGGTTAGATCACTAACGGTATACCACATCGCATGAGGCAATTGGTAGTGCCATTGACCAGGTGGGTCCTTCGACCCATTGAGTTTGCCCCTGCTTTGCTTTATGCGGCGACTACTATTCTGCTGAACAGAAAGTTACACATCGCCGCGCCTGTGTCTTCTTGTCTTACCACCTGAATCTTCCATTTCCATTATTTTCCAAATTTGTTTATTAATAAACATTTTGTTTTGGCAATTGACAAAGTAAACAATACAAATTTTGGGCACAGCTGTTTGTCGATCGATAAAAATATCGATAATTCTATCGCAACTTGCCGGCAGGTTAAAATTTGACCCCATCATGGAGGCAGCGGTTAACTTTGCCGCTCGGTTCTCGCCAAAGACAGCATGAGACACGCAAATTCGGCTAACCTGCCGGTAAGTTTGACTAACCGGACATTGAGAAATTGGGCCTTAGAGTGAGATATTGATACGCGCTTTGATTTCTAATCTCTTTAGTTTTGAGCCCCAGTGGTAAATTTTAATCAATGTCGTGCTGCAAAAAGTCGTGTACTAATAAAGATGCAAATGATTCGGAACAATTCCGGTTTGTTAACTGTTGGTTGTGCGATAATATTATGCATATAAAATGTGCTGCACTAAGTGGACCTTAATAAAATTTGCTCAACTAAAAAAGGTTGTGGTGCGTTAAGGTGGTCCTGCCCTGTATGCACTGATACCCAATTTAATTTCTCGCGTATGTCTAATGACATGAGAAATAAATATAATAAGTTGCATAAAATTACTAAGCAACTCGCAAGTGAGTTTACCTCTAGTGATGAGTTGCTTAGTAAATTCCATTTTGAGTCACCACCCACACGTCGGTCGGAGCCTCAAGTTGTAATAGTGCCACCTCCCGATTCTGACAAGTCGATTGATCCCCCTTCATCGTTGCCAGTCTCGCCTCAGTGTCAAGACTTGTCGCCGACCATTTCCCTGTCCGCTTCACCAGCTAGTATGCTTGGTTTGTCTCCATTGCCTCCCTTCCCAAGTCAAGGAGTTATTAATAATTTTTTAAATAAACCCCCAAATCGTAGACTAGTTGGTTCTCCAATAGTGCCACCTGAACCTGACGAAAGTGCTTCCCTTTCTTCACTGCCTCTCCTTCTTACTGTTATAGCACCACGCAAAACAGTTTTTGTGTCTAGGTTGTCTCCTGAAACTACTTGCGAGAAAATTGTCGCCTATATTGCGGGCAAATCCTCAGCAAGTGTTTCGATTTCAAAGTTTAATTTTGCCCAGCCTCGTGATGTAGCTTCCTTTAACATAAGTGTTCCAGGTGAAGCTTTTCCAATCATATGTGACCCAGAATGTTGGCTGCCAGATATGATTGTTCATGAGTTTAGGCAAAAAAATCGTGTTAGGCCAATGCCCGTTAGCTTGCCCTCAAATGTAGGGTCTAGCTCTAACACGGTTTCAAAAAACTAGTTCTGTCCCTTAGTCCTCTTATAGCCTATCAGAATGTTAGGGGTCTGTTATCCAAACTTCCTACCTTGTTCTTGAATAGTGCTTCATTTGAGTATGACATTATTGCTTTCTCAGAGACTTGGTTAAATCCATCAATCTCTGATTGTGAAATTTTGTCAAATGATTTTTTGATCTATCGACATGATCGACCTGCTCGAAGAGGTGGTGGTGTACTGATCGCAGTCAAAACTAAACACCGTTCGGAATTAATTCCACTAAATCTGCCTGATGGTGTTGAATTTGTAGCCGTAAAGGTTTCTTTTCTTTCCTTTTCGTGATATATTAGTTGCTCCGTAATCCTTCCTTCTTCCTATATTCAAGTTTATATGAACCATATAACTTGTATAAAAGATGTTTGCGC
Organism: Lordiphosa magnipectinata; assembly: GCA_037044535.1. Lineage (NCBI taxonomy): Eukaryota > Metazoa > Arthropoda > Insecta > Diptera > Drosophilidae > Lordiphosa > Lordiphosa magnipectinata. Next base: position 398,968 of record JBAMBO010000828.1, read on the forward strand.
CCAATTACGAGACATTGACTCAATGGTTGTTGTATGTGATTTCAACTTACCAAACATAGCCTGGTCACATCTTAATGGGTCAACCTATCTTGTGCCACCAACACAGCATGATTTTTTTAGATCATCTGTTTGATATGTCCTTGTCTCAGATAAATTCAATTCCAAACGATCTTAATAAATTGCTGGATCTTGTCCTTGTAGCTGACAGTACTAATGCTGTAGTTTCTAGGTCCGCCCCTCTATCACTGCCCGAAGATATTTACCATCCTACTCTTGAAATCTCTCTTTCAGTTTCTGAAACTACTTCATCAACCTCTAAAATTCCTAATAAAGCTCGTCGTTGTTTTCGTAAAGGAAACTTTACATTATTAAATCAACTTATTTGTGCAACAGACTGGTCACCTCTGTTCAATGCGGTTGATTTTGACTTTGCTTTTGCCTTTTTCTACGAATCCATTAATTCTCTCTTAGATATCTGTGTTCCTAATAGCGTAGCTTCTCCCGCGTCACTTAATCCTCCTTGGTACTGCCCTAGACTTTCTAATTTATAAAATATTAAGTCTAGATGCTAAAAAAAGTATAAACGATCTGGATTGGCTGTTGATTTCTCTAAATATTCAATAGCAAAATTCAACTTTACACTTTTTAACTCTGAGTGCTATAAGAATTATCTTGCCCGGTGCAAAATTCATTTGCAGAGAAGCCTAAACAATTCTATAGCTTTGTGAACTCTAAGCGTAGATCTTCATCGCTACCTTCTTCTTTTTTTCTGGGTGACCAAAGGGCTGGCAATGATTCTGCTGCCGTCGACCTATTCGCAGACTTTTTTCAATCAACGTATTCCTCTATCCACTTTATTAACACTTCTTATCCATATACCATTCCTTCTTCTAACTCGATTTGTGTTCCCTCGATTAGTGAAAGCTCCCTACTTTCGCATTTAAAATCTCTAAAATCCTCATACTCCCCTGGCCCTGACAACATTCCTAGTTGTGTTCTTAAAGAGTGCTGTAGTTCCTTACGCAAACCTTTGCTTAAGATTTTCAGTCTATCACTCGATTCTTCAGTCTTTCCAACTCTTTGGAAAGAGTCCTATATCATTCCTCTTCATAAAAAAGGTGGAAAATCTGATATTTCCAATTACAGAGGCATAGCTAAGCTCTCCGCTATTCCTAAATTATTTGAAGAGATTCTAACCTCCACCTTGCAGCATTATTGCAAATCGATTTTATCACCTTTCCAGCATGGGTTTATTAAGCGTCGGTCAACTATGACCAATTTGCTTGAATTTACTTCATTGGTTAATGATGGGTTCCTTAAGAAAAATCAAACCGATGTCATTTACACTGACTTTAGTAAGGCTTTTGACTCTGTAAACCATAATCTTCTCCTCTATAAGCTTGATGGGTTAGGATTTCCCGCCTCTTTTCTGCTCTGGATTTCGTCCTATTTAAAAAATAGAACGCAGAAAGTTATATTACGTTCAGACACTTCAAAGCCCGTCTCTGTAACGTCGGTGTACCGCAAGGTGACTGGTCCTTTGTTTTTTACCCTTTTTATTAATGACCTACCCACTATACTATCTTATTCTCGGATACTTATGTATGCCGATGACGTTAAACTTATTTTATCTTTCAATGACCCGACACATTCCATTAGATTGCAAGATGATTTAAACTCCTTGCAGTCTTGGTGCTTGGTTAATTATTTATGCCTTAATTGCTCCATGTGCATGTTTATGACTTTCCATCGTTGCAAACCTTCGCTGGCTACCTATACGATTGGCAATGAACCCTTGGAACGAATATCTACTATTGTTAATAGGGCGAATGGTGTACTTGGATTCATTAAACGTTGGTCGAAGGAATTTAATGATCCATACACCACAAAGCTCCTGTACACTGCTCTAGTCCGTCCTGTACTTGAATACTGCTCGTCCGTCTGGTGTCCGCAATATAAAAAGCATATCGATCGTATTGAATCAGTACAAAAGCAATTTTTGCTTATTGCTCTTCGTGGTCTAAATTGGGACCCTAACCTTCGTCTGCCATAGTACTCCAGCAGACTCTTGCTTATTAACCTTCCTTCGTTAGCTAATCGTAGAACAGTCCTAGGCGATTCTTTTCTTCATAAGTTAATCATTAGTGATGTAGATTCTACCGAACTCTTAGGTCGCCTTAACTTTTCCGTTCCTTCTAGGCCAGCTAGAAACTATTAACCTTTAATCTTGCCCAGATGCACAACTGATTATGCCCAGCACAATCGTTTTCGGGTCTTATGTCAAAATTACAATGATCTCTATCACCTGCTCTCAACAGATCTCTCTCTTCTCTCTAAAAACGTCTCTCTATAATTATCTCCGGGGAAATCTCAGATCACTCCCAGCTGTGAGTAGGGGCATAGCTTGTCGGACTGGCTAAAAAATCCTCCCCCACCGGGTCAGAAATTTTCCGGTTATTTAGTTTTAAGTTTTACGTATAAATTTTTTATTTTTAAAGTTTACTTTAAGATATTTTTCTCTCTTTCTCAGTTTTATTTTAATTTAATATACTATCTTATTTTTTTCTCCTTTGTTCCTACATAACTATAGGTTTTGGTTTTTTTCTCTCTCTCTCTCTTTCTCTCTCTCTCTCTCTTTCTCTCTCTCTCCCTCTTCTCGATCTCTATATTATTAAAGTTTTTGTTAGCTCTAATAACGTCTCTGACTACAATTGGCTGTGAATAGTGGCATAGCTGGCCGGACGGGCAAATAAAATCCCCCCTCCCCCCCCCCCCCGTGTCGGAGTCGTTATTAGTTTATTTTGTAATTTTATTAGATTTTCTTTGATAGGCTTCATTAGCTCATAAAAATTTTTGTAACGTATATACATTTTCGTTGACAGCCTTTTTTTTGTCAACTCTAAATAAATAAATAAAAAAATAAACATAGGTGAACAATTGGTCGAAAAAGTAGTTCTTGTGAGAAAAACTGTTTTGTTTTTAATGAAAGCGTCTTTATACTTTCCAGCTATGAATATAATCTGATTCAAAACAATTTTGGCGAGTTTGATCAAAATCGGATGAATATGTATATAGAATAGGTGCCATGTAAAAAACTGGCCAGTAACAAGTTCAAAATAGTGGAGCCATTTATTGCTGAGTTGGGGAATCACTCAGCTAACATTGCAAAAGAAAAACTTTAATTGTAGATTAAAAACCATTTAAAATCTTTATTTATATAAATTATACCAGCTGCACCGGGCAACAATCAGGAATTTGGCTTACACACTCAGGGAAAAACAAGTATGAAAGTCGGTCAAGCCAGACTAAAACATACTCTGTACCAGTTCATTTGCCCCCGACTATAATATTATAATACATCCAAGGAGAATTTTTTTATTTTATTATACGCTCATCTCTAAGGTTCTCTCTCTCACTCACTATGATTGCCTTTGTTCAATGGAAAGCTGTGGTGATGGGTGGGGTGGTGCGAGGTGTTAACTGCCCGTTTTTTGCTCATAACTTGTGTATCGCTCTTCCGATCTTCATCATTCCTTCAGCAAATCGATAAATAGTTCTGATTACTAGATATCTTTAGGTACGAACCATCTATCATCAAAACTGTAGGAGATATGTTTTTTTTGCAAATTGCGGAGGCGGTAGGAGGCGTAGAAAAAATTGAAAATAAACTTGATCTGCCTGCAAGTATAAGAAATATATGTCCCATACATGTCCCATACATGTCAAATCTCTTACCATCTCTGAGATCTATGCGTTCATACAGACAGCTGATCAATAATATATATACTTTATAGGGTCGGAAATGGTTCCTTCTCACAGTTACATACTTTTTCACAAACTTAATATACTCTGTGTACCTTTGGTACAGAGTATAAATAGAGAATTTCACTCTTGAATCAAGAGCATTCGTTCTCAAAAGTACGGTAAGAGTGAAAATTCTTGATCCAAAAGCGAAATTCTTGATCCAAGAGTGAATTTTTGATCCCGACATTCCTGATTCAAGAGTTTCAGCTCTTGATCCAAGTACGAATAATTAAAAAAAAAAAAAAAAACTGAAAAAGAGTATTTGTTGGTGTGAGAGACGACCGACCGGACCCGCCCGACATGGGACAACGACAAACTGCGCATGCGCTCTCTATCTCTGCGAGAACGAGTCCAACGCTATTCTCTCAACGACCAACTGCGCATGCGCTCTCTCTCTCTGCGAGACCGAGTCCAACGCTATTCTCTCAAAGTTAAGTTGCCCTCACTCCCCTTGCCTATAAAAAAACAAATTGAGATCGTTTAGAACGAATTTATCTCGATTCCAAGAGCGAAATTCTTGAAAATTCTTGAAACGACTAATTTTTTTTTCAAGAGCGTTCGTACTCAAATTATTTGTTCTAGTTTTTTCATAGTGCAGCGCTCCCTCTATGCATCTTTATTTTCAATCGCAACATTTCCTTTATGATGGCCTTTTAATAAATTTTTAAAAATTGCCGTTTTAGGCATTTTTTACAACTTTGACCATTGATTTCTCGAAAACTTGACGTGCTAGAGAAATTTGGAAAATTGACTTGTATTCAGCTTAAAAAACTCCGTTGAACGGTATGTATTCCCCGGCCCGTGAGAACCCTATATTTGTTGAACTGTGTAGTAATTGTAGAATGTAAAATTTTTCTCTCTGCTCGATGTTTGCACTTCGTTTGTGAGTTGTGCCCGATTTAGAAAAGGTTATTAGTGATGTTTTTCCGTGAACGTCGTGCTTGTTTTGGGAACAATAATTCACGAACGAAATCGTTCAAACAGGAGTCCGTTTGTGCTGGGTTTTGGACGGTGGTTTTTATACTCTGTACCAAAGGTACATAGAGTATATTAAGTTTGCACAAAAGTATGTAACAAGGAGAAGGAATCATTTCCTACCCCATAAAGTATATATATTCTTGATCAGCATGAACAGCCGAGTCGATACAAGCCATGTCCGTCTTTCTGTCCGTATGAATGAAGAGATATCAGAGATGGTCAGAGATAGAGGTTTGACATGTACGTAAGAAATATTTCTTATACTTGCAGGCAGATCAAGCTTATTTTCAATTTTCGCCCCGCCCCCTGCCGCCGCTGCAATTTGGAAAACACAGTTTGTAGATATATAGTTTGTATCTTCTAGAGATTTTTAGTAAACAAGATTATGTATCAATTTGCAGAGGGTATGATGAAGATCGGATGAACTGTACTCAAGTTATGACCAAAAGTTAGTTTCAATCAAAGGTCAGTTTTGAAATGGTCACAGTAGTGGCGCCATCTATTGGTCAGTCTTGAAAATCCAGTAGTGACGCCATCTATTAGTCAAGTTATGACCAAAAGAAAGTTCGCTGCCGCAGAACACGGACCGACTTTCGTACTTAATTTTTAGTGTAACTTTTGTCTGTACCGAAGTTTTAGTACAATTAAAAAAGCTCGCTCCAACGGATAGCGACTTCGACCTAATTTCGCAGATCAGTTTTAAAACATTTAAAATTAATAATGACCGAGTTAAATAATGCTAACATTGAAAATAAAAAAGTTTTTCTTACTAAAACCCATTTTCCGTCCGATCGTTTCTATGGCAGATACTAGAAGTAGTCATCCGAATCGGGCTGTTCCGACATATTAGCAGAGTGCATTTAAAAGAAGACTCTGATGGACTGACAGACAGAGGGACAAATCAAGAATGATGAAGAATACATATACTTTATGGGGCGGAGACGATTCCTTCCAATTTCTGTGCAAAATTTTAATACACTTTTCAAGTGAATAAAAATGTTGAAAATGCAGGGCAGACTGAGTGGTCGGAAAAATAAGTTGATCCATCAAATAGTTTTCGGTGCCAAAGGGTTTTTCAAAACCTTAATTCCAGATACAAAACATACAAGGACTCTGGATGGATGCAAAGGGCGAATTGACAAATTTTGGCTGCAAAAAAGAGCAATATTTAAAATATTTATCCGTGCAGCCAAAAGAAGACTCTGTGCTAATTTTCAGCTCGATAGCTTCAAAACTGAGGGACTACTTTGCGTAGAAACAGACTGACGGACAAACGAACTGACGGACGGACAAAGCTCAATCGACTCAGCTCGTCATGCTGATCAAGAATATATATACTTTATGTGGTCGGTCTTTCGCAAAGTTTGTCTAAGTAAGAGAAGCGTTCAAGTTACAATTTCGGCAATTCATAATTGTTTAATTTTTCTGCATTCTACTACCATGGTTGATCAAGATACGATTTACCGATAAAGCCATTTTCTTCCATAAATGTATAATTTAAGTCAATAAGAAAACTAAAAACCAGGCCATTAAATTGGAGAAGGCGACGGGGCTACCTCGGCTTATATACTACGAGCTCTTACAGAACTTTATGTTTAAATATGTACAAAGTACATAATGCGCAGATACAAATACTATGATTTGATTGCATGTGTGTATATCGATTGTTTACAACACAAAGCAACAAATGTGTATACATACCAACTCTTTATGTATACATTTACAATTTAAACATAAACTAAAGACACGTGCACGTGAAGTGCAAAAGAATCACTTGACGTTTGGTTTAGTTAATTTTAAATTTTTGGCTATTCCACTTCTGAGTTTTTATTCTCTGTACTCAAGGTTGCCACAATGAAAAATAAAATGCTCCAAAAAAATTCGAAAAGGCTCCATTTAGAAAACATAAGATCCAAAATATATTTGGAAAAAAATCCATTACAATGAAAAAAGATCCTGAATCACACTTTGTCAAAAAAGTACAGGGAATTATTGATTTTTATGCACTTTCAAAGTGTGTTATAATTTTGCCCAGAAGTGTGCAACGCATAGAAGCAGTCATCTTCGACCACATAAAGTATATATATTCTTGATCAGCATGACGAGCTGAGTCGATTGAGCTTTGTCCTTTCGTCTGTCTGTTTCTACGCAAAGTAGTCCCTCAGTTTTGAAGCTATCGAGCTGAAATTTTGCACAGAGTCTTCTTTTTACTGCACGCTGCTAATTAGTCGAAACCGACCGAATTGGATAACTTCTTCTAGTAGCTGCCATAGAAATGTTCGGTCGGAAAATGGGTTTTAGTAAGAAAAACTTTTTTGTTTTCAATATTAGCGCTCTTAAACTCGGTCATAGTTAATATTATATGTTTTTAAGCTGATCTGCGAAGTTTGGTCTAAATAGCTTACCGTTGAAGGGAACTTTTTCAAGTGTATTTAAACTTCGGCACAGACGAAGTTAGCGTTGCTTTCTCTTTAATCAATTTATTTATAACTCCTAAAAAATTAACATAAAGTTTTTTTAATCAAAACAATCCAAATATAGCCCAATTCTTTAATATTATGTAATAATAATAATAATAATTTATTATATAATAATTTTTCAAATGCTTAGGTTCATTTTTTGTATACCCTTGTTTTTTTCTATACTTTATTCCAAAATAAGCCAAGTTCAATTTCCCTTTTTTCTCTGATCAGTTAGTTGTAGCTTGCTCCATTGTGAAGCAGCTGTTTCTGGATCCGAGTCACAAAGGTGGTCAAATTGGATAAGAAGTTGCACAGTAGCATTTTGTTCACTTGAAAATAATTTTTCTGCAGTTATACTTAAGGGATTGAATGTCTTCTCGTGAGAAGTCAAATATTATTTAGAACATTTGGAAAACTAACTAACAAAATAAAAATCGCGCACTGTTGTTTTTGGTATTAAGGTCATTTATAGTTAATAGCCTAAAACGTAGCTTAAAAAAAAAAAAAATTAGAGGCTAACTTCAGCTCGACCGATGTTTATATACCCTTGTAGCTTGTATAGTTTGTATAAATAAGTAGCCTGATCCCACTGACACAAATATGTACATTCGGGCAAATGTACATATTTTTGACAAGGCCTCCTATAGACATTTTCTACACCCAATTTCGATGGCAGCTATACTACATAATTGTCCTATTAAACTTGGTGGAATTATGTGAAAGCATAGAAAACTTATAAATATATTTTGGGGACGTTTGCGTTGGAGAAAAAAAATTTTTCGCACTAAAACAACATTTTCGTCCGATGGTTCCTATGGCAGCTATAAGCAATAGTATATAGTACTTTATGTAGTCGGAGATGCTTTTTTCCTTACGTTACAAACATCTCGACAATTTTAACATACCCAACAAGGCACAGTGGTCGATTCTGCCAATCTGGCAGGCAATAAATGCAAATTTTAAAGTTCAAATCTGGGTGATGTTTTTAATATTCTTGAAAACTAATATACCGCCAATATTTATTCCGATTTTTCGGATTTTTATTTATTTTTCTATTCGACAGTCACGATGTTTAAGTTGTTTGTTTTGTATTTAATAAAAACAAGTGAGAATGTCGGTCAAGCCGGACTATAACATACTCTGTACCAGTTCATTTGCTCCCGACTATAATATTATAATACATCCAAGGAGTCACGCGGTTATCGTGTAATATTTATACCCCTGCAAAGGGTATTATAATTTTGCCCAGAAGTTTGCAACGCATAGAAATATTAATTTCTGACTCCATAAACTATATATAATAGTCTTGATCAGGGAGACGAGCTGAGTCGATTGAGCTTTGTCCGTCCGTCTGTCTGTCTGTCTGTCCGTCCGTCTGTCTGTTTCTGCGCAAACTAGTCTCTCAGTTTTAAAGCTATCGGGTTGAAACTTTGCAAAGCGTCTTCTTTTTACTGCACGCTGCTAATATGTCGGAACCAATCGACTAAATCTTATAACTGCCATAGGAACCATCGGTCAAAAAATGGGTCTTAGTGAGAAAAACTTTTTTGACTTCAATTTTAGCGTATTTAAAGATCGGATGACTATATCTTATAGCTGTCATAGGAACCATCGGTCGGAAAGAAAAACTAAGAAAAACTTTTTTGTTTTCAATGCTAGCGTCATAGAACTCGGTCATTTATAATATTATATGCTTTCAAGAAGATTTACAAATTTTGGTTAAAATCGGATGGCTATATCTTTAGCTGCGTTAGGATCGGTAGGAAAATGGGTCTTAGTGAAAAAAACTTTTTTGTTTTCAATTTTATCGTTCGGGTGTTAACTTGCCCTTTTTTATTGCTCATAACTTGCGTATCGTTTATCCGATCTTTATCATTCTATCATTCTCAGCAAATCAATAAATAATATTGATTACTAGATATCTCTAGAAGGTACGAAACGTCTATCTACGAAACAGTGGAAGATACACGTTTTTTCCAAATCGCTAGGAAAATTGAAAATCTCACAGCAAAGCAATAGCACAGCTTCGGAATTTGAATATTTCGCTTTTGCTTTCCATGTGAAGTACGATTTCGTCAAAGCATAGCACAGCCAAAGGCATAAATTTCAGTGCTATTGCTATTTTGCCGACAGTTTTTCAAACCCTGGTTAAAAACAAATTTCAGTGTTAAACTTATATTTTTGAACTTGTGAACAAATTGTTTGTTTTGCTAAAAATGCTCAATTTTGCAAAAAATGGCTCCAGTGCTCCAACGAAAAAAAGATCCATTTTGGTTTGTTTGCTCCAAAAGTGCAACCGTGTCTGTACCACAGGTATAAAGAGTTTAATGAATTTATGTAAACGAACGTAACAGCCAGAATTAAACATCTTCGACCATATAAAGTACGTACATAGTATGTATAGGTATATATTCTTGATCAGCATCAGCATCCTAGTCGATAGAGCCATGCCCGTCTGACCCGTCCGTCAGTCCGAATGAGCGCAGAGATCGCAGAGATGGTTGAAGCTACACTCAAAAAAAAATCAATCCATACGGGATCAAATAAGTCCCAATCGGTAATGAAAACAACGTAATCCCGGATATTCTTGACCCGATCCGACAAAGGATTGGGTTGATCCGACTTTTTTAATCCTAAAAAGGATTAAATATATACCGGGGTAATCTTAAAAAAAAATTTGAATTAAGCAAAAAATTCGAGAACAATTTAATCCCAATCCAGGATCATGTTAATCATGTTCGAGATTGTTTTTGAGCTCTGTATGTGTTGCCGCCGAAATCATCCAATGCACAGGCAGCGCCCACACAGTTAGTGTAGGCCGACCCTGTTATCACTCACTCCCTTTTAAATCATATTTGTTTATCAAATCAAGCCCAGCGCAAGTGCTGGGAAAAGAACCGTTGCTTATGCTGCTTTAAGCTCGCCTACGAGGTTAGCAACAGACTTCTATGCGGACTTGAGTTTAGTTTGGCTGCAGATACCCAAGGCAACGATTCCTTTTAAAGCGTCGCATCGCACTTCGCCTCGCCACCCCTTCTATCGTCACCTCCTCTCAATTAAACCATAGCCTGTACACCAAATTGAAGTATAATAAAATAAATGAAGTTGAAACGTATTTGTGAGAAAAAGTTCTTGTGGCCTGCTGTTAAATAGTCACCCCTCTAGGGTCGGCGCCAAACTCAACAGCTCTTTAAAAAGAATCTACAGCAATCCTATGTGATTGCATAACCACTCACTTACACGTGACAAACCAACCAAGCGGTGAACCGCCAACGACTTACATAAGTCCAAACCTCCAAAGCGCCTTCGTTAATTACTGCGGCAGACTTTGGGTTAACCCTCTGCCACAAATACAAAGATCGTGCGTAATGATGCCAAGTAAAGACGTTTCTAGTGGAGTGTACCACTGCAAGAGATGTATGCAGGAAGATAGCGATCGGATGGTGCAGTGCAACCGATGTGGTGCCTGGTATCATTTCGATTGTGTTGGAGCCAACGATGATGGACCCGGCGATAGTTGGAGCTGTGATTGCGCAAACGTATATTCGGAAGTCGTCACAACTATATTGGCAACTGCACTTCAGTCACTCGCAAGTCCTCCATACGCGGATAAACCAGAAGCGTCTTCATCACCCGCCAAATTTATGGAATCACTAGCAGAAATGGGTCTCGAATTTGGACTATGTGCACCACGAACGAGTACCAACAATGCAGTTGTTTCCATACCTACGACGACAACAACCACAACGATGGCCGCTGGAGGTATATCATCGGTTCGTAACATGTGGAGTCCCCAAGGTAGGCCAATACATACGGCGCCAAGAGGGGCTCACCAATCGCACCTAACCTCAACCACGCACACGCTGCCAACAACATGTGAACAAGCCTAATTAGGCGCACAGCTCATGCAGCCCTAGCTCACAACAGTTCTTCAACAGTTGAGCAGGGTTGCCAACTTGGCAACAGATAACCTGCAAATGGACCCAAACTTAAATACACGTGCATCAGCCGCCACACAGACACCAAGCGCCGCACAACTAGCGGCGAGGCAAGCGATTCCGAGAGATTTGCCTACATTCGATGGCAATCCACAAAACTGGCCATTATTTTTTTAGCAGTTTTTAAACAAGTACGGAAATCGCCGGCTACACCAACGCTGAAAATCTTATGCGGCTGCAAGCAAGCCTGAGAGGGAAAGCTGTTGGAGAAGACGAGGCAACTGCCTCCACCCAAGGATAAGCTAGAGCCGCTTATTGAATACGCACTTTGCGTACGAAACATCTATTCAACGATGAAGTCATGTGAGCTAACCAGCTACATGGACAACCCAATGCTCGTGCAAGAGCTAGTGGAAAAGCTTTCCACACATCTGAAGCTGCAATGGGCAATGTACCCTAAGGATGCTAAAGCACCATCTTATCAATATCGCCGAAGCAGCCAGCCAGGTATCACCACCGCTCTACCATGGAAAGAGCGGGAGCCTACATCACCACACAACAGCGGACCGAGGAGCACCTTTCAAGGAGGTGAAGTGCCTCTTATGCGGAAAGACGAGGCACAAACTGCAAAACTGCCTGGAGTTTAAATCAATGTCTCTGGAGCAGAAGAAGGATGTCATACGCAACAAGAAGCTGTGTCATCAATGCCTGAACAGTCACCGCCAAAAGTGAAAACGTGAAAAGGTGTGCGGCATCCAAGGCTGCCTCAAACGGCACCACTCCCAAATCCACGAAGAGCAGCAGTCATCTGTAGTCGCGCCGTCGAGCGACTCGTATGGGCCAACCAAGGCCCCAAATGTGCCTAAGCCGGAGAGCGGGCACATACATACCCATCGAGATGCGGACCAGACAAATTTTCGTATTGTTCCAGTTCGCATTCGTAATCAAAATAAAGTAATTAATACTTTTGCATTTCTAGATGAGGGCTCATCCGGAACACTCATCGAGAACAAGGTCTTCAAGCAGGTCAACCTACAAGGTGTCCGGCAACCGCTATGCCTGAGATGGACCGACGATACGACACGCATCGAAGACGCATCAGAGCGGGCCACGATGAACATAGCCAATGTTCACACTGGGAACAAATTCTTTCTGAAGAATGTACACAGTGTAGAAAGCATGAATCTACCTGTCCAGTCAATCAACATGCGTGCGCTCGCAGAAAAGTTCCCGTATCTGGCGGGGCTACCTATAGCGTCATACACTGATGCGCGTCCTACCATTCTCATCGGCGCAAATAACTGGCATCTGGCCGTGCCCCTCAAAATACGCGAGGGTGCGTGGCATCAACCAATAGCGTCAAAAACGCATCTGGGCTGGACGCTACAAAGCTGCACACCGCATGAGTCCACAGGCGGACATGTTAACATGCACCGGTGCAACTGCAGCTACAACGACGCAAAGCTGCATGATGACATTAAACTAGCGTTTTCCTTAGACGCGACCCCAGAAAAGAAGATATCATCGGCGGAAGACACCAAAGCGTTAGCTAGTCTCGAATCAACGGCCGTTCTTAAGAATGGCAGGTATGAAGTCGGCCTACTCTGGAAGGATGCTGACATCGCGCTGCCCGACAGCTATCAGGTAACACTTAGACGTCTGAGGTGCCTACAGAGAAGGTTCTCGAAGCAACCTGAGCTTAGGAAGCAAATTCAGAAGGAGGTGGACAATCTCGTCCAAAAGACTTATGCCCGCAAACTTACTACTGCGGAAATAGCAGAACCAAACAAACGGGTATGGTATCTACCCACCTTCATCACCACCAATCCTAACAAGCCGGGAAGAGTCCGTCTTGTGTGGGACGCAGCCGCACAGTCAGGCGGGAGGGCCCTAAACGACTTCATACACTGCGGGCCAGATCTGTTGAAACCATTGCTGGACCAGCTCTGCCCAAAATGGACCCGATGGAAACGATCCTTGTCAGCGATCGCTGCTGTATCTATTCCCAGACGCTACATTAAAACGAACGAGCAAGTCCATGATGTACAGCTGCACACCTTTGTGGACGCCAGCGAAATGGCGTATGCAGCTGTCTCCTATTTGCGTATTTGCCAAGGGGAAGAAACTTACCTCAGCCTCGTGGCCGCCAAAGCTAAGGTGGCACCACTAAACCCGTTGTCCATTCCAAGGATGGAACTACAGGCTGCCGTAATCGGAACCAGGCTGAGCAAGCAGAAACCAAGCAATTCACGACTCTCAATAAATTCGATCTGGTATTGGTCGGATTCTAAGACGGTTTTAAAGTGGCTTCGGATGGATCCTAGAAAATTTCAGCAGTACGTCATGCATCGCGTGGGCGAAATACTGGAATACAGCGAAATCAACCAATGGTACTGGGTGCCAACACATCACCAACACAGCAAACCATCCAGCCTAAATATTGCCGATAAATGGTTTGGAGGACCAGAATTCCTGCTACTCGACAAATCAGAGTGGCCAAGCTGCAACGATCTGGGTCCACCAAACAATGCCGAGGTCATGCACAACGTATTCTTCACCGACAATTCGTCACTGGAGCCAATAATCAACACGGAATATTTCTCCGACTGGGGAAGGCTTTACAAAGCCGTAGCGGTGTATATTCTCTACATCGAAATACTTCGAGCCAAACTACAAAAGGCGCCGTCACCTAAGGAGGTTTCTTATGAGATGATTCAGCGTGCGCAAAACTTTCTGCTGCGGCACGCACTGGCATCTGAATTCCGCCCAGAAATCTCCAACCTGGCTCGAGATAGAAGTATAAAACCCAACTCAAAACTAATTTGTTTGAATGTATTCCTAGATAAGGACAATCTGCTACGAGTCCGAGGGCGAACGGAATATCTATGCAGTCAACAACAGCTGGTGCTCCCACACGGGCACCACATAACACGTCTCATAGTGAAGTGGTATCACCAAAAAATGCATCACTCATCACACGAAGCGTGCATTAACAGAATCCGAGGCGTCTACTATATACCGCGACTGCGAGTTCTGTACAAACGCATGCGAAGGTTCTGTCAGCGTTGCAAGAACGAGAGCGCCAAACCAGAGGTCCCTCAGATGGCACCACTGCCAGGCTGGCATCCTATCAACGCCCATTCACCTATGTCGGAATCGACTACTTTGGGCCTCTCTTTGTCACTGTGGGACGACGACGAGAGAAAAGATGGGGCGTTATCTTCACTTGCCTGACTATAAGGGCAGTTCATCTGGAACTGGCGTGTTTTCTTGATACTGCGTCATGCATAATGAGCATACGCAACTTCGTCAACCGGCGAAGAACTCCAAGGGAGATTTACACTGACAACGAAACCCAAAAAGTTATCTGCGACGAGCTCCTCAAAATCAACTTTAATTAAGTCGGAGCGTCGTTTGACAACATAAAGTGGAAATTCAATCCACCCGCAGCCGCTCATATGGGGGGAGCATGGGAGCGCCTTGTTCGATCTGTAAAACAGGTCCTATACGCGATTTGCCCGACCATGAAATTCACCAGTGAAGGCCTACAAAGCGCACTATGTGAGGTCGAGTTTATCCTTAGCTCGAGGCCTCTTACCTTCGTATCTATAGAAGCCAAGGACGACGAGGCTATTACGCCCAACCATCTGCTAATGGGATCACCAAGTGGTTACAAGCCCATCTTCGACACAACACACGCAATGCGGCATATGTGGCACTCCGCACAACTGTTCGCTGATCAGTTTTGGCGACGTTGGGTGCGGGAGTATGTCCCAGATCTAGCCCGACGCGGGAAGTGGTATGCGAAGAGGCCACCAATAGCAGTCGGAGATGTCGTCTTGGTAGTGGACGAAAACTTGCCGCGCAATAGTTGGCCCAAAGGTATAGTCGAGCAAACGGTATTGGCCAAAGACAACCAGGTGAGAAGAGTGATCATCAAACCAGCCAGCGGGACCTATCAGCGACCCGTGGCTAAAGTAGCCGTGCTGGACGTCGGCAATAATGGAGTAAATCCAGCCCCTGAAGCGGACAAGTTTACAAGGGGGAGAATGTTGCCGCCGAAATCATCCAATGCACAGGCAGCGCCCACACAGTTAGTGTAGGCCGACCCTGTTATCACTCACTCCCTTTTAAATCATATTTGTTTATCAAATCAAGCCCAGCGCAAGTGCTGGGAAAAGAACCGTTGCATATGCTGCTTTAAGCTCGCCGACGAGGTTAGCAACAGACTTCCATGCGGACTTGAGTTTAGTTTGGCTGCAGATACCCAAGGCAACGATTCTTTATAAAGCGTCGCCTCGCACTTCGCCTCGGCACCCCTTCTATCGTCACCTCTTCTCAGTTATACCATAACCTGTACACCAAATTGAAGTATAATAAAATTAATGAAGTTGAAACGTATTTGTGAGAAAAAGTTCTTGTGGCCTGCTGTTAAATAGTCACCCCTCTAGGGTCGGCGCCAAACTCAACAGTATGTAATATTGATTTGATCCCAGGAAAGCTACCTCTCTTCTTCCTTTCCTCCGCCATATTCCATAGGACATCCTTATACACTTCAAGACCCACACCAGTTTTGCTTTATTTAAGACTTCTAAAAAACAAAGAAATATAAAAATTTATTGAGCTCAACTGGGATTCGAACCCACGATCATACGCACTGAACACGAATGGAATGGCTTCTCATCGCTCAAGACCATTTTTTGCCGCCTGTCAAAAATGAGACTTAAATTTTGTCGCTCTCGCTCTCAAATCAAAAATGCTACTTAAATTTTGTCGCTCTCGCTCTCTTAATTATGAACATGTAATCTCAAATGGGAATGAAGTAAGCACATTTGGAATGATACAACTTCGAATGGCTTGGGCCATTCCCTGAAAGCTTGAATTATGTCGAATATCCTGTAAGTCGTGTGTTGTACATTGGGAGCAAAATCTTTATAGATAAAGCTATACTTAGTTAATAAAGTAAAATAGGCTTAAAGAAAGCTTAAATAATAAGAATAAACAAAATAAAATGAAAATTATATTAAAATGAAGCAGATAACGTAAAATAGAACAAATAAAATAGATAAAAATACAATGGATAAAATCAAATGAAGTTTAATTAGGAAACATACGTTACTAAACTAAATTTAAACTAGGCAGGTTCAAATGGTAATTTGGCGGGCAATTATCTGAGCGATGTTTAATGGAGACACACACATAATCGAACTTCAACTCTGGGCGAGGGCGCTAGAGATAAGCAACACTGCAGACTGACAGAAGAAATGTCAAAAATTTTCGCAAGCGTAGGTGTCGGCCAGCTTGGTTAGGAAAACAGCTTTCTTTCCTCTTTGAGCATTGGTCAGAGTCGGACGTGAAAATCCCAACCAGAAAACATATCTGAATTTAACACGTTTGCCTACGTTTTCTTAATCTGGATGAATTTCAGCCATAGCAAAGTTTATTTCCAAAAGTTTGGCATCTTATTTCTAATTGAAACATTGGCGACCTGCTAAGGTAACTATTGGAGAAATTTTGTGGAATAATTAATTTTGCCTTTAAAATGGTGACATGTTTAATTTTCCACATAGAACAATTCTGCTGTGTGCAGCCCCAGGTTGAAAAAGCTTTTCTAGCTAAATTCTTGACCTATTCGCGGCTCAACCAACCAACTGGCAACAAGAAAGTCATCCAAAAATTCAATTGGTCTTGCGAGATCAAGATTGGTTATCCAGTTCCTGGCAAGAAAAGGTAATCCAGATCGCTAAAGCCATCAAATTTTTCCAATGCCTTACAGATTTTGGTTTCCCTTCAAATTTAATTCCAGTCCAGGGAATCTTTGCTCTCTACAGCTGAGCTGTATCAATCATTATCCAGAGCGGGAGGAGAGGAAAAAGCTTAACCTCCACAAGAAGTAGGAGTATCGCAGAGAAAATAAGCGGAGAGCAGTCAAAGAATGTGCGCGTGGCCCTTAGGTGGCAGAGAATTACCTCCAAATTGCGATCTGCAAAGCATGGCTAATTTTTCTTAAATAATTTTTTTTGAGTCTATCAGTTTGAAGAGGAAAAGCGTTATAAGTGCTAAAAAAAAGTACCACCGCTCTCACAAAAGTTATCCACAGCATGGACCAGTGTAAAGTGCAATTAATAAAAGATTAAAACAAGCAAACGCACATAGAAAACGAAGTACAGTGAACACAATCGATTGCAAAACAGCAACACATTTCAAAATCGAATATAAAAAAAAAAAAAACAAATATCATAAAATTTATCTCAAATACACAATCAAGCAAATAAGTGGTGCATAACAACTAAAATACAAAAAAAAAAAACAAATATTTTTTTCCAACAATACAAAAAAAAAGAAATCGAAAACATCCTTCATCAAGAAGGCCTTCATTGATTAATGGTGAGTGTACAACAGGTGTCTACTGTGGCTGGAGAACATACTAAGCTTTAGAGCGCGATATCATAGTGAGCTTTAAGCACCGTATCTGTGCAAAAGCTTACGACGGTCTCAAGGCAAAAGAGATGAAAAAACGGTATTAGTTCTTTCCAGGCATAAGTAGGTCACTTCTTTGTTTTGATTGTTATTCTAAAATTGGGTTGGAAACAACTCAGCTGATCGAGTAAAAAAAAAAAAAAGCTTTGAACCATCCCTCAGAGACAAAATGCTTTCAACTGAGTTGTTCAAAGCCTTTGATTAAAAAAAAAAAAAAAAAGGAAAGGAAAGAAAAAAATTGATTTGCTGTTTGGTTAAAACCATATGAAAAACAAGAAAGAAAGTCGGTCAAGCCCGACTATAACATACTCTGTACCCTTACACTCGCATTTGCTCAGGATTCAAACGGCCAGTTAACACCCCGCGCACAACGCGGTGCGCTCTCTAAGTTTCTCTCTCTCTCTCTTTCTCTCTCGCACTAAGACTGCCTGTGTTGAACGGTTAGGGTATGTTGCTGTGGTTGTTGGTGGGGGGGTGGGTGGTGTTAACTGGCCGTTTTTGCCCATAACTTGAGTATCGTGCATCCGATCTTTATCATTCCTTCAGCAAATCGATAAATAATTTTATTTACAAGGTATCTCTAGAAGGAACGAACGATCTATCTCCAAAACTGTAGGAGATATGAAGTTCTTTCCAAATTACGGGGGCGGGAGGGGGCGTGGCAAAAATTAAAAATAAACTTGATCTGCCTGCAAGTATAAGAAATATATGTCCCATACATGTCAAACCTCTATCTTTTACCATCTCTGAGATCTCTTCGTTCATACGGACGGACAGACGGACAGACAGACAGACGGACAGACAGACAGACGGACAGACGGACATGGCTATATCGAATCGGCTGTTGGTGCTGATCAAGAATATATATACTTTATAGGGTCGGAAACGATTCCTTCTTCCTGTTACATACTTTTGCACAAACTTAATATACTCTATGTACCTTCGGTACAGAGTATAAAAAATAAAAGTAAAGTAAAAGCAAAAGAAATCAAAAGAAGCACAATTACTTCAAAATGATACAGTTTTAAATTCATTGTGCTTTGGAACTTTATCTGTGTTTATACATATATCTAGATCAATCTTTTGCATACCACTTTGAATGTATATATAAATTTTTATATTTTCTGAATTTCAGCTGTGAATAACTTTTGTGAAAACGCGAGTAGAAATAATATGAACAAATAGAAATGACACTACACTAGCCTTTTTTGTTTTCCAGTTCCTACAAAACTGTTAAATCTGCTTTAGGTAATTTTGAACTTAGTAATCCGAGGGCTGCTTGTTATGTATTTTTAATTTTTGATTCAATCGTACAAATTTAAAGTTATTATCGTAAATTTAAAATACACTTAATATTATTCAGAATGTTTCACTGAAGTAAACGTTATAATTATGTTCCTTTGAAATCAATTATAAATCGTATTAATTAATATGGCACTTACGCTATTAGAAATGTCTGAAGTTTTTGGTATGAATTTTAAGAATAAATGTTGAAAATAATGGATTACTGAAAATATTAAGGTTTTTTCCTGAAAGTATAATGAGTTAGGGGTCGAAGGTTTTATGCGTTTGGGAATGGGCCATATTATAACTTGCAACAAGCCTGTTCATAGGTAGGGTGGGCTTAGATGCATGGATGCTAAAACATCAGAGCAGCTGGAGAGGACAACATGTGATGATTCTCTTAGATATTTTTATTAGTTTTGGGTTTTGAGCATTTTTTAAGGCATGGGACTTTATTTTATTATGTACGACAAGCAGGAGGAAAATGTTGGCAGCAAAAAACCCCCCCAGCCGACTGCTTTTGCTAGCTGAGTCCCGTCAGCTGTTTTCGTTACCCCGGATACTGTTGTCAGGTTAATGGTTTAGTTGAAAAAAAAATAGATTTTAAACAACAACTAACTATGTAGCCTTTTCAGTCGAGATTGAATTTTCAAGCTCATGCCGGGCTTACTCCAAGATTAAAAAGATTGACAATATCCTGACTTTTTTTTCCTGTGTATAGATTTAAAGTGCATGGAACGTAGACTTCTTTTACTTTCGAAACCTGAAATTTTGAAGGTAGCTGGATTCCTACCTTTTAGACATATATAGTATTCAGCATTATTAATCGATCTAACGGCTTTCCAAATGAATTTCGCTTGTTAATTTGGTTGCAAACTAGATTGTTTGATCAAGATAGTTTTTTGCTTTGGCCACGCCCCCTACCCTTCGGGACAGCTCCTAGAGTCACATTAATGAGCTGACACTCATTCACCTAACAGCTCGAGTAAACTACACGCATTAAAAAGTCGGGAGATAGGAAAAAGAAAGATGTTGCGGCAGTGTTTTGTAACGGGATTCTGTTTGTTTACCAAATTCAAGTCAAATTTAAGTGGGCTTTTGAGTAAAAACCGCGTGAAAGAACATAATCAAGAATTCCGATGAGCAGCCCCCAGACATATACTTTAAAGGGTCGGAAATGATTCCTTCACAGAAAAAAAGGCGAGCTAAAATTAAGTCCCAAAAAATTGATTTGATCTCGACTTTCGAATTGAAATTTCAAGTACGAGTCGTACTAGATTCACTTGAATCAAGCACGAAAGTATTGAAACAATCCTAAAAGGCTTGGATCAATCCGAAAACTCTCATTGCAAGTACGGATCCTACTTGAAAATCAAATGATCCTTACTCGAGATTGATGTAAGTTCGGAATTGCACTATCAAAGCGAAAGAGCGAAAAGAAACTGAAAGCAAGTTCGAAACTGAGAGTAGAAAGCTCTCTCAGGCTAAATGGGTATACACACATATACAAATTTTTCTGTCCGCACAGCAGTTACCAATAACTTTTTTTGTGGGTTTTTTGCGCTAGCCGTTGCCTTGGAATTGCCTACCAGTTGTAGCACTTCCAGCATGAGAAGGTAGCTGCTAAATTACAGTTGATGGGTCAAGTCTATTGAAGAGACTTCAATAGCGACCAGCCTCCATTATAATGTTTTTTTGTGTCCTGTTATTACAGTTGAATGAAAACTAATGACCTCGAGCCGGCTAGAACTTGCTGGTTTGATAATCAAAAAGGCCGTTAAAAAAGTAGCATGGAGTTCTTGTGAGTTGCTTTTTTGGGGTCAAAATGAGTTGAAACATCGAGCTAAAGTCAATCTCAGGTCATTTTTGATGCAATCATTTTTCGGATTGGATGTAGTTCGAGTATCGAGCTCAATTTAATCTCGGGTACACTTGCACCAAGCCGACTTCGAGATCAAATCAAGTACGTCAAGCTTAAATCAATATTGGACCTTCTGAATTGGATCCGACTGAGGGATCAAATCAAGCTCGAATAACAAGCTAGTGTGAGATAAAGTCGGGATCAAGACAAGAATTCCGGGATTGAAAATTCCGTGCTCAAATCAATCCTTCTCGTACTTGTTTTGAGAAAATCCGGGCTTGACCGACTTCTGACATCGTTTGGGATTGATTTCAGCCCGGATATCTCGGATTTTTTTTTTTCTGTCTCATTCCTTTTATATTCTTTTGCAAAAACTTAATGCGTACCTGTCAGGGAAATCATATACTACCTACACACTAGACTCTGCATTTTGGGGTAAGTACTTTTCTGGGGTAAGCACTGTCTTAGAGAATCAGAAAAGAACAACTAGTTCATAATTTTTATACTCTTGAAAAGCGTATTATAGCTTAGCCCAGTTTGTAACGCATACAAGGAATCATCTCCGGCCACATAAAGTATTAAAGATTGAGCTTTGTCCGTCCGTCAGTCTGTTTCTACACGAACTAGTCCCTAAGTTTGGAAGCTTTTGAGCTGAAATTTTACACAGAGTCTTCTTTTGACTGCAAGCTGCTGATATGTCGGAACCGCCAGGATCGGATCACTACTTCTTGTAGCTGGGTGGGTCGTAAAATGGGTTTTGTGAGAAAAACTTTTTTGTTTTCAATGTTAGCGTTCTTAAACTCGGTCATTATTAAAATTGAATGTTTTCAAACTGATCTGCGAAGTTTGATCGAAATCGCAAACCTTTGGAGCGAGCTTTTTCAAGTGCATTAAAACTTCGGCACAGAAGAAGTTAGCTTTGCTTTCTCGTTATTTATTTTTTTAAGTTTGACAAAGTTCTGTCAACGTTGCAGGGTTTGCTTAAAAAATGACAGTAAATTATTTCTTACATCTAACACAGAAGAGTGAGCAGAGAAAAGATGGTAAGGCTGTATAGATCGGAGAGAAATTTCTGGTAAGACGCAAAATAACAGCAAGATTTATTTGGCTGTACAGAGCGCAAGAGTCAATATCACCAGATAAGAGTTTGTGAATGAAAAGCACACAATGGCACGTCCAGCGGTTCTTAAGAGATGGAAAATCGATTAAGAGTAGTTGATGATCGTAAGATGAAAGATGGATGGTGGTAAATAGATAAATAAAAAAAGTTAACATTGTTGGTGCTCTGTTAATTACGTAGGGTATAATTTTAAAATCTGGTAATACCAAAATAAAGTTTGACATTTTAAAAATGCTGTAGATAGATCGGAGGGAAATTTCTGGTAAGACGCAAAGGAACAGCAAGATTTATTTGGCTGTAATTTTTTAGCATTAACGGTCTCACAACATTTTGGTTTACTAGCGCTATTTGAGTTGTTTACAGTGAGTTGAAAAAGGTTTTAAAGTGGACATTTTAAGAGAAGGAAATTTTCACAACTTTCGACGTTGATTATCTTAACAATAGTGTACGATGAACTCAGTTCTTTGTATGACGATAAAGCACCATGTATATCGCTGGTATAGTAAATTCAATCTTGGTCGTAGTTCGTAGCGACGAATTCCGTGAAGGTCGTCCGTAATCGGTTGTTGTGTCAGAAAACGTCGATGTTGTGCGTGAACTGATCATGCAAGATCATCATGTGACATACTGTGAGATTGAAGCATCACTAAACAATAGTTCCACCAGCATATGTGAGATTTTGCATGAGCACCTTTCCGTAAAAAAGTTTGTTTCGCGTTGGATCCGCATAATTTCACAATCGCACAAAAAATGTCTCGTGTGGACTGGTGCAAAGAAATACTGGAAAACACGATCGCGGTGTTTCAAAACACGTTTATACGACCGTCACAGGTGCCGAATCATGGATATATACGTATGAGCCGGAAACAGTCGACCGTGTGGGTGTTACAAGACGAGCCCAATCCCACAAAAGTGGTTCGCGCACGAAGCACTGTGAAGCAAATTGAGCAACGTAGGATGGTCAATTCAAAGTGGTACACGACTATTTGTTTGACGGAAGTCGTCGGAGAAACTCGCAAAACCAACGGCCGAAGACGAATCACACATCACGTCACACAAGCGTTTTTTTTTACTGGCCAAAACGTCGAATTGATAGGTCATCAGCCGTACAGCCAGTGGCGTAGCGTGCAGTTCTGCCGCCAGGGGCGGAAGTCGAAATTTATCTATGATAAGTTGGGCGCGGAAAATTCACTTATGTATCTACTAGTAGCTACCAGGAGTATGTTGCTACGCCCCCCTTAGTATTTTCAACACAAAACGAAGAAGTGAAGTTTGCACTATGGTTGGCATTTAGAAAACTGTCATGATAATCATGGTGTAACTAAGCCGACTTTTTTTTATAAAGATAGGGGCGGTAAATTCGTCGTTACTTCTACGAAGAAAATATTAAGTATTTATCCATAAATTTTCTTCACCAATACCTTACCACTGATGACAGCTCAAAAGAATGTTTTCTTACAAGTTTAACCGACGACCGTCACACCGACAAACTCATTGAGCAGATAACAGCGCTTTGCAGTGATTGCCGTTTGGTAAACTCGATAAGAAGTGGTATTCCTGAAAGTGATTTAGATTTGATTTAGATTTCGTCAAACAGCTGTTCACAGCTTCTCCATGCAAGTCTGTTTGAAGGGAAGAAAGGTCAATGGACGGTGTCAAAAGTGCTCCAATTTTTAGAGATTGTGCTTGACTTATATGTACATTCGGCCAAATGTAAATTTTTTTGACAAGGCCTCCTATTTACATTTTTTGCCCCAAACTTTACACGACCTCCAGTAAGATATATACATTTTTATTTTTAAATATATTTTTCAGGAGTCATGTGCGTTCTCTCCTTCCCGGCTTCTTGCATGCCCTGTGCAACAACAAGTGTTTTGTGTGGGATTCTGCTCTTAAGTATATCCACAGCTTTGCGGATAATGGCGGATTCAAAGAGGGCTTTGAATATGGAATGATTTCATTTACTTTGAAAAGCGATTCTTCTGTTTTTAAGCTAGAACTGTGTGGTTGGATGGCCGAAAAGTTGCCCTGAGTCTCGCTAAAAAAAAAAGAAATGGTTAGTTTTAGCTCATTGGTTCCCTTATTGTATAACCATATATGAGACCGCAATGCGAGTGTGCGCATGAGTGCCAACGAAGCAGTGTTGGGCATTATGATACATTTGAAATAATAAGAAGGAAGGACCCCTGATAGGGCTGCTGCTTTTAAGTGTATAAACAGCTTAGCGGATAATGGCGGATTCAAGGAGCTCTTTGAATATGGAATGATTTCCTTTGATTTGAACAGCTAATCTCCTGTTCTTAAGTCAGAGCTGTGGGGTGAAGTGGCCAAAAAAATCTACATTTTTATACCCTGTTCCCATTAAAAATGGGAAAATGGGAAAAGGGGATCATGAAGTTGTGCAAATGTATGTAACAGCCAGAAGGAAGCTTCTCCGACCCTATAAAGTATATATATTCTTGATCAGCATCAACAGCCGAGTCGATATAGCCATGTCCGTCTGTCCGTCTGTTCGTCTGTCTGTATGAACGCGTCGATCTCAGATACCATAAGAGATAGAGACACAAATTTTGGCATGCACATAGGTGTATACCGTACCCAGTTCAAGTTTGTTTCAGATTTGGAAAATTCCACCCCCACCCTTCTTAAACCGCAAAAAACTGTCACAGCCACAATTTTAAAGTTAGAACCTGGTGGCTTAATATATACCATCCTAGGCCTTATATCTAACTACTCTCCAAAGGAAAATAAGATACGAGCAAAAACACAAAAGTTATTAAACAATTTAGCTTATGGGAGCGGGGGGAGGAGGCGGCCACTTCATGCAGGCAGCGCTGCCTGCGCAGGCCGCGTGTGAGCGCGCTTGTGTGTGTATGTGTGCGCTCGTATGTGTGCATGCGCTTGTGTATGAGAGTGTGTTTGCATGTGTGTCTCAATTGAACAGGGTATTTTGTAGTCGGGAAACTCGACTACAACGCTCTTACTTGTTTATAATGAAGATGCAAGAAAACTACAAAAACTTAAAAATAATATAAACAGAAAGAACACCTAGCTTGAAGGGAGCTAGAAGTTGAATGATATTAAATGCTGATTATTCCACTTTCTAACCAACAATGTTAAGTGCAAAGCCAACTATAACTCAAATTTGATAATGCTGTATATAAGGAAACTTTCGATAAAGTAGGCCAAGCAGTATATTTTAATTTTAGTTTTCACACTTATAGCCATCGTCCATCGACTCATATATGTACATTTTCAAATTTGGTGACTCCACTGAAAATGTACATTCTCAATAAAAAGTCTAGTACGCTTAAGAAAAATACTCATAGATTAGTGTCAAATTGTAAAAAATTGGGGGAAAAAATGTACATAGAAGGCCTTGTCAAAAAAATTTACATTTGGCCGAATGTACATATATGTGTCAGTGGAATCAGGCTATTAGTCATAGATGTTCGGGGTTCCACATCTGCACTGTTCTCCTGACATTTTCGCTAATGCTATTGATCTTTTGCAGGGCGAATCCCGTTGTTAATTACGTTTTTTGCTGCCCACTTTTCTTCAAGTGGTACAAAACTTCAATACTTGAATAATTTGAAATGATGTGATCCACTTAAAGATGCTCTTAAAAAAAGAGTTTAATAGAAACAAAAAATTGAACAGTGTTTTAAGAAGTTACGGAAAATCTGGAAACTATTGTCAATGAGAGCTTAAATTCAAAGAATTCTGAAGACTTTTACCATACCAGTAATGGAAGATTGGATGAAACTAAGAATTGTAAAATTTATTATAAGTAGAATACCATTTTTTAGTTGGAAACGTACTAGGCTCAAGTTCAGGTGTTCTCATTTTAAGTATTTTTACTAATTTTTAAAGTCCAAAAGTACAATATTCAAGTAAAAAAGTGGTTTCAGTAATTGCAGGCTCAGTGGACAATCTCAGAAATACTGAGTTCAAGTCAGACTTTTTCTCTCAGTGTAAGATATAGAGATTTGACATGTATAGAACACTTCTTGTATTTGCAAGCAGATCAAGTTTATGTTCAACTTTTGCCACACCTCCTACCGCCCCCGCAATTTGGAAAAAACGTCATATCTCTCAAAGTTTTGTTAGTAGATGGTTCAATCAAGATTAATTATCGATCTGCCGAATGATAAAGATCGGATGAACGATACTCAAGTTATAAGCATAAGAATGTTATAAGCAATTGAAGGTTCACTTACATTCACGCGAACGGGCGTTTTTCTCGGGTTTCGGGCTTTTATTTACACATTATTTACACACACGTGTTTCTATATACACACGGTTACTATTTATAATGTCAATGCAAGTTGTCTCCGTCCATTTATATACACACGTTCGTCTGTGTGGACGTCTGTTTACTACTCACTCGGCGTCACTTCATCCATTCTTAATTACAGTGTGACTATCGACTGTCTTAAAATACCTTAACGTTAAAATACTTATCGATAAACATGTACACTTGGCGGCTACTTTAAGCAATTCCAAAGACTATAATTACATTTAAAATTTTATTTCCTTTTCTTGCAGAACATTCGCGTTTCAACGAAAGGACGAACCGGATGGCCACAAGATGTTTGGGCTTCAGAACTGGTTCCTGATCAAAACTAATTTTTAGTTAAAAATATATTGTTTTAGGCTCATCTTTGTAATATGTTTGCAGACATCTACAAAATTCTTGAGGAAGGCCGCTAGTGGGAGAGAGGGAGATTTCGCGATATGGGAGTAAATGATAGAGCTGACGGCTCTTTAAAGCAGCGATGGCCTCTGCTGGCCCGCAGGGGCCGAACACATTTCACACCTACACGAGCCAAATGCATGCCGAGGCTTGTGCCAAGAGAGTAAACAGTTTTTCAGTCGGTGGCCAGAGGTCTACGAAAGCCGGTCATAACTAGACTACGTATGTAGCTTTATTTTCTCACACCAACACACTCTCTCTTTCTGGCCTCGCTCTTCTTCACAAACCCTGCTTTAAAGTATTTTTATTATAATAGTTCGCATAATGTCATCAAATAGGGTGGGAAAAAGATGCGTTTAGAGCATCTTAAAAAAAAATAAAATCTCATATGTTCGCTTTTTAAACATTGCCATTTCAACAAAGCGTTGAATTTTCTTAAAACATAAAGGGTAAACCTTAATACATATAGGGTAAAGACGGATAAGGTAAGGGGTGCAGACTACCAAGCGGAATTTTCCAAAAAGAATCTTATATGTCCCTATTTTGACTTTATGCATTGTCCTTAAGATACCGTCAAAAATCCTAGAGCAAAATTACTCCAAAAATATAGTACAAAATAGTACAAAAGCTATCGTGTTTCAATCGCCATCGCCATACCATTCGGTCAAAACTAAAAACATTTTCTCATTAAACAACTAAAAAACCCTTTGAATACTTCTTAAAAAGGCACTAAAACCATTACCAAAGTGAGTCAAATATAATAAAATAAAAAAAGCATACAAAAATTGATAAATAGCCAAGATTGACGCGATTTTAATTATTTGTCGTTTTCCAGCACAAAACGCAATTGTTTTGCATGATTGGTTTCGGATTCCCTTGGAGGGCAAATTGGGCGAAGTTCCCAGTTTTTTGGCAAAAAGTTCAAAACTATTTTTTAATATTTACATAATTTTAATATTATTATACTCTGTACCAAAAGTACACAGAGTATATTAAGTTTCTGCAAAAGTATGTAGCAGGGAGAAGGAATCTTTTCCAACCCTATAAAGTATATATTGTGAGGAATTATATGCCATGCAATTCCTCAGAAAAAGGGCAGCAGGGGTACATGTTGGAAGGAGGGGCATTTCCCCTTCGGCGAATTCATTAGGGCGAATTCGGGTAGTGCGACGACGAAGACGACCGAGTGCATAGGTATCAGAGGGGAAGAGAAGCATCGTCGGCAGGCAGCGGTAAGCCGAACTAAAGGACCCGCTGGAGCAGCGCTGCCATTGGAAATAGCGGCATACGGAGAGGCTATGGCAGCATTTCTAAGCGCCCAGATGTATGTACAGTATGGAACGTCAAGTCTAACGGCATCGAATGCTCGAGACGGATTCAAAGGGTGGCAGGAGTTGCAATTTGTGTTGCTAGGCAGCGCGAGAGCAGCGAGGAACCGTTGCACTGGACGAACAGCACTGGAGGGTATAAAAGGCCCAAGGAGCGAGCATTCAGCGGTCAGTGTCTTACGGTGAAATACTGCGAGTGCTTGTCGAAAAGCGAAAGTTTAGTGGATAGTGAAGGAGGTAAAGGATCTGATTCTAAGGAAACACTAGAGGATCTCTCAAGGACCGAGAGAAATGTGAACCTCGACAAGGAGTCAGGATATCGTGGAGTCGTGCAGAGTCGGTAAGCCAACGAGTCAGAGAGGATTCTCAACTTGTCAAGACGGTCCGTAGCCGACGAAGTAGCCAGAGTAGAGGCGGAGATCGCAGAGTTGTGCGGGCGGTGAGCTGACGAGTACGAGCGATCGCCAACGCGAGCCCAAGTATAACAGTCCGTAAGAGTTAGGCGACGACGGAGAGCCGGCGAATCAGATCGAAGGGTTCGACGTGTCCAGGCATTAAATCCTTCAAAGTCCGCATTAAATCCAACAGATCCGAGTAGGCGATAAGAAGAAGGAAGCGTTACTTAAGGATATCGATAAGTAATAATAGGGATCGGCTCTGTTAGTGTTAAGCGCATGTTGTGAAGAATATACGATAACGTGTGAATGTACCGAACCAATCCCTGTGTTATTATTTTCACTCTGGCCATCTTCTAATAAATTTGTTGGAACGAGACTTCGACAGCCCTGAGCCTTGCCCAACCAAGCTTAAGGACGACAAGGACTTGTTACAACTGGCGCCCAACGTGGTCTGCTGACAATAAAAATAAAAACACAAGTATAAGGGAACTCAGTAGACACGTATTAGAGAATAGTTTGATCAGAAATAGTGCGTGCATGGGTATACCACCTGAAGAAAGAGGAGATAGTAAAATATGCTGTGGAGCTCGGAATCGTATTGTCAGGAAACATGAATACTATGCGTAAACGAAGGCCGAAGGCGTCAGCAGAATAGCGGGGCAATGGCACGATGGCTGTAAGAACGCAGCCTCGGACAATGCAAGGGAAACATTCGATATAACATCATGAGCGAAGGCAGTTCAATAACTATAGCCAACCTGCAAACCCAAGGGTTAAGGCGGCGCAAGCTGGGCGTCCTAAGTAGCGGCCGACGGCGGTTGCCGCTTATGGGGGTTAGGAGTAGGCAACGAAAGTCGAAGTCGCCTGTGTTGCAGCTCCTAGCCTCCCCATTGGTGTCGGAGGCACCGGATTCCTCATCCGAAGGCGAGTGGTCGGGAGCGGAAGAGCCTCAGGAGGTGACTGCGGCGGCTGCTGATGGAGGTGCGGCAAGCTCGGTGGAGGCAGATGAGGCCCCCGACGTCGAATCGCTCAAAAGGGCTCCAGTTCAGAGTCGGAGAGCGACGCAGAGAGCGAGGTTGAAGAGCTGGCCAGCGCGATCACTATCAGCAGCGATGAGGAAAGAGAGCTAGTGCCGCCGCCGCCTGCGTGGAAACCAATGCGGCCGCCAACACCGATGCCAAGGATGGAGGAAGAGCCAGAGGTCATCTGTGTAAGCGGTGACGGTGGCATCACGGGAACCAGCAGCAGCAGTGGCATCAGCAGCAGCAAGACTTCCATTGGCAACAGCAACAACAACAGTTCCAATGGCAGCAGCAGATCCAGAAGCAACAAGGGCAGCAGAAAGGGCAGAGCCAATATCAGCAGCAGTGGGGTCCGACGCGACCTTGGAGGCGATCTGTGTTGATGGGTGGTGTGTGGGTGCACCAAGAAATGACGCTGGTCTCGTGAGTGAAGGTGAGAGAGGAGCAAGAACGAGAGGAGTAGACTGACTGACGGCGGAAAAAAAATGCGAGGCAAGGCGGAGGAGATGGAAGGTGTGAGTGTGTGGGTGGAAGAGCCTGAGGAGGAGCACGGGAGCGCCAAGAGAAGGGGCAGCAATGCGCGGGATCCGCTTGCAAAGCGCGATGAGCAGAAGGATGCAGAAGCGGGAGCAGAGCCGACCCAGGAGCCACGAGACTCGCCAGACGACGTGGAAAGAGGTCCGTGGGAGTGGCCGGTGCCGAACGAGGAGGATCAGCGGGAGGCCAATCGGCCCCAGTTTGCGAGGCAGCAATCCTGTCCTGAGCGGCAGGCGGATAGGCCCACTCTGCAAGGGCAGGGGTCGTGGCCACAAGGGCAGCAAGGCGGGAATCCGGAGGTCCGCGGAAGGTTGGGCCGATGGCAGAATGTGCCGGAGGCAGAATGGCCTAGCCCAGCCAAGGAGGTTATTCAAGCTAGGCTGGCGAGTGGCAGGCGCAACCGGTGGGCCCAGCTCATGTGGGTTGGGGCGGAAAGATTCCGGCTGAAGGAGGGCCGCAATGGGTCAACCGTGCTCAAAGAGGCAAGTGAGGGTTGAGGAAGGGAGCAGAGGAGAGAAGAAAAAAAAAGAAATGATATATAAAGATGAAGTACGAAATAAACAAATGAACTTACATTGAAACATGAGGAGTGTTTGGCTGGAGGGAGAAGGGGGGAAACACACAGCACATGGCCGAGGGGCGGACATCAAGGGTGAAGGTGGGCAGATGCTGAAAAGAAAGTGGTTAGGGTGAATCGGGTGGAAAAAACGCAGAAATAAAGAAAGACTTACCTGGTCGGAAGTGTTGTTACAGCGTGGGGTTAGCGAGGGGGGTAAAACCGATTGGCTAGGGATCGATGTCGCCGTCACGGGCTATCGGGGAATGTATCGATAGGAAAGGGGAACAGTCACGGGATGAGTGGGGATCGAGTCATTCAAGGATAGGAAAACAAAACGAAGTAGAACGATTGTAACAGGAGCGCGCAACGGAAGAAATATATAATAAGTCGCGCAACGAAAAGGAGTTCAAATACATGAGACACGGAAGGTGCAGGAAAAGGGGACTTTTCCGCTTCTCGAGGAAAGAGGGGAATGTGAGGAATTATATGCCAGGCAATTCCTCACAAAAACGGTAGCAGGGGTACATGTTGGAAGGAGGGCCATTTCCACTTCGGCGAATTCGGGGAGTGCAACGACGAAGACGGCCGAGTGCGTAGGTTTCAGAGGCGAAGAGAAGCATCGTCGGCAGGCAGCGTGGATCGGTAAGCCGAACTAAAGGACTCGTTCCGAGTGAGCCGAGAACGCAAGTCGGATGCGATGGCGTACGACGTTACACACCTAAACATATTCAGCCATAAATTTGTAATATATATTGTCCACCAAAAAGTGAGTCAAAACTAAATCTAAACACTAGAGAGCTCGTTTGGAGACAGAGTATATACTAAACATGATTAATATTTTGTTTATTTAATAATTTAAGTTACATGGTTAATAAAATAAGCACAAAAAAAAAAAAAGCGATGGCGTACGAACGTCCTAGAAGACTAGGTGATTGCTTGTTGCTAGGCAGCGCTGGAGCAGTGCTGCCATTGGATATAGCGGCATACGGAGAGGCTATAGCAGCATTTCTGAGCGCCCAGATGTATGTACAGTATGGAACGTCAATTCTAACGGCGTCGAACGTTAGAGGCATATTCGAAGGCTTGCATTCAGCGGTCAGTGTCTTACGGTGAAATACTGCGAGTGCGCGTCGACAAGCGAAAGTTCAGTAGATAGTGAAGGAGGTAAAGGATCTGATTCCAAGGAAACACTAGAGGATCTCTCAAGGACCGAGAGAATTGTGAACCGCGACAAAGAGTCAGGATATCGTGGAGTCGTGCAGAGACGGTAATCCAGCGAGTCAGATAGGATTCTCAACGTGTCAAGGCGATCCATAGCCGACGAAGTAGCCAGAGTTGGGGAGGAGATCGCAGACTTGTGCGGGCGGTGAGCTGACGAGTGCGAGCGATTGTCTCTACGGGTCATAGCGCAGTCCCCAGCCAACGCGAGCCCAAGTATAACAGTCCGTAAGAGTTAGGCGACGACGGAGAGCCGGCGAGTCAGATTAAAGGGTTCGACGTGTCCAGGCGTTAAATCCTAGCCACCGTAAGTGCGGATGGAACTGTTGAGGCAACAGATCAGAGATGGCGATAAGAAGAAGGAAGCGTAAGATTAAGGATATCGATATGTAATAATAAGGATCGGCCCTGATAGTGTTAAGAGCATACGATAACGTGTGAATATACCGAACCAATCCCTGTGCTGTTAATGTCACTCTGGCCATCTTCTAATAAATTTGTTGGAACGAATCTTCGACAGCCATGAGCCTAGCCCAAGCAAGCTAAAGGACGACAAGGACTCGTTTCAATATATTCTTGATCAGCATCAACAGCCGAGTCGATATAACCATGTCCGTCTGTCTGTCTGTCCATCTGTATGAACGCGCAGATCTCAAAGATGGTAAGAGATTGAGGTTTGACATGTATGGGACATATACTTCTGATACTTGCAGGCAGATCCAGTCTATTTTCAATTTTTGACTCGACCTCTCTCGCAACCGCAATTTGGAAAAAACGTCATATCTCCCACAGAGTAGATAGATGGCTCGGACCTTCTAGATATATTTAGTAATCAAGATTATTTATCGATTTGTTTAAGAAATTATGAAGATCGGATGACCAATACTCAAATTATGACCAAAAGAAAGCTACTTCCCCCGCCCTGGCAGTAGTGGCGTCGTCTATTGGTCAGTTTTGAAAATCCCTCATTGTTCAATGTAAGTAGTGGCGCCATCTATTGTTCAGCAGCGCTGCTTTCAGCTGCTATTCCAGGTACAGAGAATATTAACTTCGGGCTTGACCGACTTTCTTAATTGTTTCCGTTATATAAATGTCTCCCCTAAATAAGTAGGTAGGTAGTTCCGGCTGGCCCCATGTTGGGGGCCACACATAGACCTTAAGGTCCTTAGTGAAGCCGGGTGCTTTTTGTTTAGGGGACCTCTTAGCCGCTTCTTCCAGACAGGTGAAACTTGGGGAGTGTAGATGTTTTAATCTTGTCGTAGCGATCGCTGGGCAGCTGCAGATGAGGTGTTGCAGAGTTTCAACGACTCCAGGTTCCTTACATTTTCTGCAGGTGTCCACTGTCGTAATGCCTAGCTTTTTCGCGTGAGCAGCTGTTAGGCAGTGACCACTTGGTATGCCTATAAGCAGTTTACAATCTCTTCTCTGGAGCTGAAGCATATAGTACGTGAGTTTTTTGTCTCTTGTCTTGCACATAGTCTTAGAGATTCTGCTGCCGGTTGTGTTTTTCCACTTGTCCTCTGCTTCTTTCGCCGCTATCTCTTCCATCTTGCTGTATAGCGTCTGTACGGAGATAGATATGTGAAGTGTTGCTTCTTGTCTTAATACGGTTGCAGCTTTTGCAAGACTGTCTGCAATTTCGTTTCCATCAAATCCACGGTGGCTGGAAACCCAATAGATTTGCACTTTTCTAGAGGTGCTGAGGGAATCCATTGCCTCCCTGCTTGCCAGAACGTTTTTGGAGTTAAAAGCGTGTCTCTGCTTTGATTGCAGCTTGGTTGTCTACGTATATGTTAGTTTGATTGTTTGGTGCGTATATTTCTGCCAGTTCCGCCGCTTTCCTTATTGCGAAGACTTGGTCTGGCAGTTTATAGGAGAGCCCCAATTTTAGCTCCTCGCCGTATACGGCAGCTCCGACTCCTGAGGCCATCTTTGAGCCGTCTGTGAATAGATGCGATGCTTTCTGGGCCAGTCCTGTACGATAGTCTACTGGTCCCAGTAGTGCTGATGCGCCTGTGAAGTTGGTTTTTGGGATCATGTAGTCCGTGCTACAGTTGATCACTCTACCCACCATAATGTGTCCATAGCATTGTAGCGCCATGGTGATGCCGCACAAAAACGATGGTCCGTTCTTTGTTGGAGTGGACCTCAGCGCCCCCGTTATTCAGTCTAATGCCTGCGTAGCATCTTCTGGGATGCGTAGAGCTCATTGGTTGCCTTTTTCACCCTTTCCTCCACATTGAGTCTCCATGACAGTTTACTATCGATTACTACTCCAAGGCGCAGTGAAGTGTTCCATTTATCGTAAGTGGATTCCATTGCGGTACCTTGTATCTCTTGGTGAAGAGAATGAGGTCCGTCTTCTCAGCATTGATACTAAGTCCAGCTTCTGAGGCCCACTTTAGTATCTCTTTGAGAGTATATTCCTGATGGTACAGTGCCTTCTCGATGGTGGCTACTGGGGAGTGTAGCGCTGCATCCAACTGATTTCCCTTTCGTGTATGTGTGCTGATTATCCTCCAAGGTCAGGCTCATGCCTTCTCTTATTTGGAGGTCCAGTAGATTTCCATTGTTTTGAGCAGGAATGACGTGAGGTTAATGATCCTGTAGACTTTTGGTTGCACGTGACTGCATTTTCCCGCTTTGGGCAGGAATACAACGCGTGATGTCCTCCAGGCCACAGGTACATAGCTCCACTTCAAGCATGCTGCAAAAATGGGTTGCAGCCATGGGACGATTGCGCATTTGCACGTGTTTAGCATGGCTGGAAATATTCCATCCAGTCCTGGGGATTTGTAACTCGCGAACGAGTCGATCGCCCAACGGACTTTCTCT
Organism: Lordiphosa magnipectinata; assembly: GCA_037044535.1. NCBI lineage: Eukaryota > Metazoa > Arthropoda > Insecta > Diptera > Drosophilidae > Lordiphosa > Lordiphosa magnipectinata. Next base: position 433,488 of record JBAMBO010000828.1, read on the forward strand.
GGAGTAATGATGTTGTCTGGGATGTTGATTTGTTGCGTGTGTAGGTTATGAGGCGTATCTGACTCAGTGACCAGTAATGCCTGGGAAGTATGCATAAAAAAAAACGCATGTCGCTTCCCTGCTGCTTTCCGTCCAGTGTCCGTCGTTCGTTTTCAGCTGACTCTCCATGGGTGGCTGCTTTGACAGCACTCTCCTGAGTCTAGCTGTTTCGGAAACCTTCTCCGAGCTCCGACCTTGCTGGAGCTGAAGGTTCACCATAAGTTCTGCTTAGATTTCTTTTTTGAAGATACGAAGTCTTATCTTGTATTCCGTCCATATTATCTGCTCATCCGCTTGTTTGGCGAGTTTAAAGCATTCTTGCACGTCCCTCAACTGCTCTTTCAGATCTGGGGTCCACCAGGGGGGTCTGGTTCTCCTTTTGCTAACTGTGAGTTTGCATGAAGATTTGTATGCTTCGGTTGGAAGTGAGCTTCTTCACGGACATCTCAATGTCGCCTACCGAGCAGATGTTCGTTGGCGTAGGTGGTTTTGATTCTACCGTTTTATGGTACTTCGCTCAGTTGGTGTTCCGGGGGTTCCTGTAGGCGTTTCTGGTTTGGTTGTGGTCGAACTCTGTCTTAAAATTGATATACTTGTGGTCTGAGGAACAGAGTCTTTCGAGGACTCTCCATTCTGATGCCTGACTACTATTCCCTAAGGTCAGAGTTAGGTCTAGGACGTTGGCCCATGTTAGTCCCACGTATGTGGGCACATCACCAACGTTTTCTATTTTAAGATTAGTTTAGGAGAGACTCACCTCTGTCGTTGATGTCTGGACACACGGTGTGGTGTGCGTTGGCGACCGTTCCGATGACATGTGGTTGGTTCTTCCTACTCGCCTCAGCCGTTAGTGGTTCGAGCTCGGCCGGTGGTGACTCTCGCTCGTGTGCCATGTAACAGGACGCCATTATTATTGGCTCATCATCGTGAACTTCCAGGGCTACAACTGTGAGGTCGTTTGTGCTGTAGTTAGACATAAGGTAAGCATAGATGCATTTTCTTACCAGAATGGCTGTCCTTGCCTTACTTACCGCGGTGGGATGGAACGTTCTGTAATTTTGTGACCTTAGTCCTGAGACCTTATTCCCTGCCGCAATCCAAGGTTCCTGAACTAAGGCTACATAGGCGGGCACTACCTCAAGGGATATCAGAAGCTCCGCTGAGCTTGCTTTTATGCAAGATAACCTGGAGGACCTTCAACTGCATGATCGTTGTCAGCGTCCCCCGGCCCGGATGGATCATCTACTAATGTTGAGTCATAATCCTCATCGTTCTCCAGGCTGGATCGGTCAGCTACTGTGGCTGATACATCATCCCTTTCGCCCTCGGCAGACTGCCTCCTTGATGTCGACGCTGTTGGCTTTTTCGACCATCGCGTCGATGCCAAGGTCTTTCTCAACCTCCCCAGCATCCAGCGTGTGTTCGTTTGTGTCTTCCGGGTGGCGCTTTGTGAGTGGTAGGTGCACGCTGCTTGCGCCATCTGTCCGAACCTTGGGTAGAGTCTGGGGCTTTTGCGTCCGGGTTTTGCCACCGTAACAACTTTAGCGCCTGCACCTTTGGTACTACTCTTGGAAAGAGCACTTTCGCCTTCGGAACTGACGGAATGCGTGTTGTTTCACAACCTGGAGCTGTGCACCCTCCCATGGGCTTCCCATGTCTGCAACGACGCTTGTGACCCACTTGAGGGTGAGATTGTCCATACATTTGAGGATGTTGACTCCAAACAGCCAGCCTGCTCCGTCAAACGTTACCGGTTGCGCTGCTGGGTCGTCCATCTTCCTAAAAATCGCCTCGAACAGCTTCCCCTCCACTTGCTTCCACTGTTCCTGAGTCATCTTACCGAAAGGGTCGCTTTCATCGATGAGGGCTACGGTAAGATGCCGTTTTGCCACGTCACTAGCTGACTCTTTTTCGGGTTTTTGTGTGGTCAGGGTGGAGCTTTCGGAGGTGGCTTTCATCGCCGGTCTCTCCGCAAAGTGCTTGCGACCCTCCTTAATATTCTGCTCGGCCCACGCCAGCTTGTTGCTCTCTCCAAGGGAGAGCTTACCGCTGCTTGATCTTGAGCGCCGCTTTATACTGGGACTTCGCTCGCATGCCATCCTAAGTCCATTTGGGCATTACCTTACGTGAGGTGCTAGAACCCACCTGGACTGTGGAAAGCAGCAGCTTTTCCATGGCCGCAGTATTTATTGAGCCGCCGTGCGACTCGCAGTCCAAGTCTGCATCGACTGCGGTACCCCTAAATAAAAATATGAAATAATAGTTTAATTTTGGCCCGTCACAGGTTTTGGACAGCCCTGTGATCTGTTTGTGCTAGGCTAAGTGTGCCTTGTTTGTGCTTAAAATTTTGTGAGTGTTTGAGTATCAGCAAAGATTTATAGATATTATAGATAACGCATGTGGAACAAAACCCGATTTTCTTGGGAGCTGACATTGAATTTTTGTTTCTCGCTGCCTTTACGAGGAATATATGTTTTGAAATTTAGCTATACGTTTTGAAAAATGGGAGTTGATTAATAGCAAAGACTTATAGATATTTATAGATGACGCTTGTGAAAGAAAAAACGATTGTTTTTGGGAGCTGACATTGGATCCAAAAAAAAAAAAAAGTTTGTATGAGATGCGGTATCTATATATGTAGTGTCTTTGGTATCAGCCATTCTAGTTAGATTGTATATTATGGCGGTTCAAAATATGCAAAATACTCATAAGGGTATGTATTATTTACTGTAGAGCGCTTGAATTATATAAGCTTTTGTTTCGTGTTGTACCGAAAGTGCTAATGTGGTAGTGTGTTTTATTGTGTATACATTTATATAGAGTTAACAACTTAGGCGAGGTCTACATAGCGTCACACTGTGAGAAGTCAAAAGTGTTTACATTGGCGTCACAGAAATTGCATGTCACATCGCTGTGGCAAGCCAAAAGAGTACTTTTGAAGTGAACGCTTCTTGTCGTCGTCAAGGATCTTCACATTGCTCACAAAGGTTGGGTTAGGTTAGGTTGTGATGGCTGAGAGCGACAAGACGCTCTCCCACTAAGGTCATATTGGGCTCATTGCGATGCCATATTTATTCCCTATCACCCTTTGTAAAACTGAGGGGGTCCTCGTTACTGAACCATTGTGTGGACAGAATGAATTTGAGTAGAGCTGGGATCTCCTGTCCGGATGTCTCCGAGAGGTTGAGTAGCAGAGGTTGACCAAGTGTCCTGAGTCTCCTTCTACTCAAGGCGGGGCAATGGCAAAACAGGAGTTGTACCGAATCCTCCTCTTCTTCGTATCCGCAACTTCTGCAGAAGTCATGGTAAGTGACGTCTAGGCGTGTTGCGTGTCTGCCAATAAGATAGTGACCCATGAAGGTCCCCAACAGAAGGGATATGTTGTCCCTTCTGTGACATAGAAGCGTGTAAGAACGTTTTTGGTCGAATATTGGCTACGTAAGCCCCGATACTGCACATGAGGAAAGGTTTTTCCACCGATTCCTAGCGAGACGAAATGTTTCAGCTTTTGTCTGAAGCTTATATGTTGCCATAGGCATCCCTATAGTGCTCTTCTCTGAAAGGAGCTCGATGGTGATATCTATTCTGGCCAGTTTGTCCGCAGACTCGTTTCCTTCTATGTTGCGATGTCCAGGCACCCATATAAGGTGTATACTGAAATGTCATGCGATCTCATTCAGAGATGAGCGACATTCCGTAAGTTTTTTAGAATTGTTGGTATGTGAGTCACCACATGTCTGAGTATATAAATACGTTTCCTTCTTTGCCGTGAGTGTTCTAAGGCAGGTGGCAGCTTCCTGGATGGCTACCATTTCCGTTTGGTACACACTGCAGTGGTCAGGAAGGCGGAATGACAAGTTACAATTTAAATTGGGAGAAAATACTCCCCCTCCCACTTTTTCGTCGAGCTTAAAACCATCAGTGTATATGTTAATGGCGTTAGCTCTGCTATGGGGAAGGTTGTCCCAAACGTGTCGGCTTGGGATATGGACGTCGTATAATTTGTCGAACGTTGTTTGTGGTATACAGTAGTCTTTATTTAATGGAATACTCTCTTGTTCTTCGAGTAAGGTAGAGTGTCCCGAATTACCCCTGTTCCAGGCATCGGATTCTCGCCATTTGCTTTGCAACAATGTCTAGTGGTAGAAGATAAGGAATAGTATTTAGCGCTTCCGAGTGCTGGCCACCATACTAGTGCTCCGTAGAGTAGTATGGGGTGTACTACGGCAGTGTAAAGCCAATGTACTATGGAGGGGGAAAACCCCATTTGCGGCCAATGGCCTTTTTGCAAGAAAAAAGAGCAGTGGTTGCCTTTTTAATGCGTTCATTTATGTTGTCGTTCCAGAGTAGTTTCCTATCCAAAACGACACCCAAGTATTTGGCTAGTCACCAAACGCAAGGCTTACTCCGTTGATTTTAGGAGGGACAATATCAGGAATTTTGCACTTTCTAGTGAAAAGCACTAATTCCGTCTTAGCTGGGTTCACGCCCAAGCCACAAGAAGTTGTCAGTGCGGCCTGCATGAGGTCACACAGCGTTTGAGGAAACATTCCACATTTAAAGATGGCAATATCGTCCGCGTAAGCCACCACTACGTGCAACAATTGGTTAACTGTTACAACCCACAGCAGCGGAGAGAGAACACCTCCCTGCGGAGTGCCTCCGTTAACACATCTGCGAGCAGTTGCTTCGCCAAGTTGGGAGTACACCGTCCTGCTGGTTAGTCAAGAGGTGATGGCGTTAGGTGATGGCGTTAGGTTGGACATTATTGAAGGCACCCTCTATGTCGAGAAATTCTACTAAAGAGAAGTCTCTTACTTCAAGTGATCTTTCAATCCTTGAGTCCAGAGAGTGCAGGGCGGTTTCAGTAGACCTACCCTTGCTGTATGCATGTTGCGTGTGTGCTAGCTGAGCGAGACTTATAGTTTGCCTCAGGTGTACGTCTATAAGTCTCTTAAAAGTTTTAAGAAGAAACGAAGAAAGGCTGATTGGCCTATAATCGTTTCGTTTCACATGTGAAGCTTTGCCCGCTTTCGGCATGAATACCACTTTATTTTCTCTCCACCTAGTGGGGATATAGTTGACCTTAAGACAACTTACATAGACAAAGTAGCGCCAGGTCATTGTGTACCCAATAGTTTGTTGTAGTTGGGCCGGATATATGTTATCAAGAACTGGCGACTTAAATGGTTCGAACGAATCGATAGCCCATTTAATTCTGGTCTCCGTGACAATGGTTTCGTCATATTACATAGAAAGGTCGGTTGGCCTAAACTGAGGTGTTAAGTTAAGGGAGCATTCAGGAAAGTGAGTGCTTAGCAGAAGATTTAGGTATTCTTCGCTCGAGTCGGTCCAGGTTCCGTTTTATTTTTTGTAAGAGTCCTGGCGGGGTTGGTGAGCTAGCCAGGATCTTTCTAAGCCGTGATGCACCAGAAGTAGATTCAATATTACTACAGTAATGGGCCCAGGAAGAGCGCTTGGCCCTCCTGGTAGCTTTCTTATATGTACATAGCTCTGCAGACCACCAAGGTGGTTTAAAGGTGGAAACTAGTCCGTATACGCGATGGTGAGCGTATCGATAACCTCATCTATATGTTTTTCCGTACTTGGTGTGTATGGTGGGAACGGTCTAAGCTTTTTAGAGAAAAGTTTGTTGTGGACTTCCCAATTGTTTTTTTTGGGTTTTTGTATCCTTTTGGGTGGGGGACACTTATTAGTTAGTACGACTTCTATGTATCGATGGTCAGAGAAGGAGTGCTCTGGCAGCACCTTCCATGATTTCAATTGGTCACAGAGGTCTTCGGTGATGAGGGTTACATCTAATACCTCTCTTCTGCTTTTTGATAATAACGGTAGGGTCATTCCCTTTATTGGCAATATGAAAATCTGTCTGTAATAGGTATATATATATATATATATATATATATATCTGAGTTGCCCCATTGTATATGGTGTGCGTTGGCATCGCCACCTAAAATGAGGCTTGTGTATAAATGCTGTTTCCAGTTAGGTCCTGGAATATTTTTGGTGGTGGAGGGCTCTCAGTGTCATGAGCCAGATAAAAAGAGTCCAGCCTGATGGTTGAACTCCCCAGTTCCAGGCTGACCGTGGTGATGTCACCGTCACTGAACTGCGGAAGTAAAGGTGTTTTATAATGTATTTTGTTTAAAACACATGATCGATTTTTTCCCTTACCCTTGGTGTGGAAAAGAGATTGAGAGAAGCTTGGCCCTAGCCCTCCTGGAGGTGCTGTTTGAGCCAATTTTACTATTACTTACTTGGTGTGGAAAAGGTTGTATTTGGGTGTCTGTAAGCCATTGATTCTGTCACCAGAAATCCATGGTTCTTGAACGAGCACAATATCTACTTCGCCTGAGGATAGGCGAAGAAACAGTTCAGCGGTTGCAGCGTTAGAGTGATGCAGGTTTATTTGTAGAACCCGCATCAAATAAAAATTTGTGACTAAAGATATTGTGCCACCCATATGCACTTCACTTCACTGTGTGGGTGGGAGTATCACTGAATGGGCGGGCACAGGTGCAGACACCGGAGACTGCTGGCGGCCCCAATGGGGGTTGTTTTGCAGGTCGCTAAAACCGGCTCCAGATCCAGCAAATTGACAGGGCACGTTGATGAATCGAACTCGGACGGCACTTGGGCAAACGATTGATGAACTTCCGTGATATACACGAGTATAAGAACGAGTTTAACATATAAAAATTTAATTTGTTCGCGGAGCGCCAAATAAACACGACCGATCAGTGTGACCTTTCAGCGATATCCCATTGCTCACAAAAGAGAATATTGAACGAGTTCATGAGCAGTGAGCCAGATCCGCAAACAATACCGACTACAAACAAAAACAAGAAAGAAAGTCGGTCAAGCCCGACTATAACATGTCAAGAGAGGCAATCTTAGTGAGAGAGAGAGAGAGAGAGAGAGAGAAACTTAGAGAGCGCACAACGCGGTGCCCCAGTCGGACTTTGCAGAACGTGGTTCCCAAAGGAATGCCATTTTTCATAATTATTTTTACACGGAAAAAATCACTACATATTTTTTTAGTATGATAGAAGTGTAAAATTCTGTTAGAAATTGTATCTACATTCTTTCCTCATGTGCTTGGAAGGCTAAAGTTCACATAACATGAAACAGTGCCTTCTCTGGGTTGTGCGTTTGTCACGAGTTCGTAACAAGAAAGAACGCAAACAAAACCCCGAACGATTTCCGATCGCTGTTTTTTTCTAACACGATCTTTTTTATATGTTTGGAAGGCTAAAAGTCACCATAACATGAGCCGTTGCCTTCTGTAGGCAGTGCTTTTGGCACCTATTAATGGGAAGAAGAAATCCGGAATGCAAAGACAATCGAAGCAAGTCAAGGGAAAGAAGGCAAAATTAAGAGAACAACCGGGACAAAATTAACATTTTTGCGTCATATTCTTTAATTTCCTTTGACTTCCATTTTCTAACAAGTTTTGCTTGCATTAAGAAGTTTGCGGCAACAGCAGCAATTGGGTGCCTTAAAAATTTAAAAAAACAAAGTTTACCTTCATTGGAAATTAAACCTATCACGAAATACCTTATCTAAAATTTTAAAATTCCACAGTGACTTAAGAAGGAAGGGTATTCGTTCGAAGATTACAGAATGGCGTTTCAAAGAACCAAAAACAAAGTATACAAAGCGGCTACAGATGCAAAAGAAACAGCGATCATAACAATAACAACAATTAAATATAACTTTTAAAAGCCAATTTAAAAACTTATTGTATTATTATATATTTAAAATTTTTTTAAATTTTTGTTCGAGATTTGGATTAAGCAAAATGGATCAAAAAATTTACAACTTCAATTGAAACTAAAAAATAAACATTTTTCTAATTTTTTTTTTTGCCTCGTTTCCAAGTCACATCTTTAGTATGCTCTTTTTCATGCCATCCAAAATGGGTTCCAAAAGAACGTGTTATTCATACATACTTAACGCAGCGAATGCCGCATGCATGGAATATTCCCTTCCGAGGGATGGACATGAGGAGGGAGTTGTTTTCTGATTGTGGTACCAAGTGAAGGCCGCTGATGATATGGTAGAGATACCATTGAAACAGCTGTACGGCCAACTAACCTCCTTTGTTTGTTTATTATTATTATTATCTGTATGCTACAAGTGGAGACTTATGTTTATGGCACTAATCACAGGTGGACATCGATTTGAAAACAATACAAAAATATACTAACTTAAACTAAGGATAAATTATTTAAACAATCAATAATTACATTATTAATTAAAAAGAGGAATGGTTATATTTGTGCTATTGTTTAAGATGGTGTTCTAAACTTTTCTTAAATAGTGGTGCGCTTTTTATCGATTTAATATTGTTTGATAAATGATTCCAAAGGCGAATAGCAAATGGAAAATAATGGAAGTCTGAGGTAGCGAGTTAATTTTTAGGGCAGATTAGATTTTTAGTTCGTTGAGACGCAGCAAAATTTAGTATCTCATAAAGATATGAAGGTTCTGAAGTGTTAATTATTTTGTGCAGGAAAATGAGAGCTTTACGAGTTTAACGGAATGTCATAATTCGGATATGTGATCCGATCGTTTTTTGCTGTAGACATAGCTAGCTATGTTGTTGAAAGCAACATTAAGTTTAGATTTAGACTTTGCACTACAACTACCGAACACTTCCATTCCGTATAAAAGCGAAGGTACTATGTATGTTTTTGCAACCAGTTGTTTAATATGTGTTGGTATGAAACTTTTCGTTAGATTTAACTGCCGGATTAAGGAGTATGTTTTGCCAATTGCTTTGTTAATGTGATCATCCCATGATAAAATATTGTTAAATGTAAAACCTAAATTTACTGCTCGCTCAACGTAGTCTATACTTATACCATAAAAATTTAGATTTTTGTAAGCAACCTGTATCAAATCTCATTTTATATACAACAATGCACTTGGACTTTGTTGGGTTGATTTTTAGACCATTTTTCTTTGCCCAGCTCCGTATCAGTTCAAGTTCACTATTACAAACATCAACACATTCAGAAATTTTGTTTAACGGACGACTGACATACATCTGGACATCATCTGCATACATTTGAACATCACATTTAGACAGAGCATTTGGGAAGTCGTTAACATATATCCAAAAAGTAATGGTCCAAGAACTGATCCTTGTGGGACGCCACGACTTAGTGACAGAATGGATGATCTTCTATTTACAGTAGCTACTGCTTGCTGCCGGTCATGTAGGTACGAGCTCAGCAATTTTAATGCTGTACTGGAGAAATTATATAATCTACTAAGCTTTGTGCAGAGAATCTCGAGATTGACTAAATCGAACGCTTTGCTTTAATCTAGCAAAGTTAAAAATGTTACGTTCTTCTTGTCCATATTTCGTCGATCATCTTCGCTGATTTTAGTTACGGAAGTAGTGCAACTTCGATGTTTTCTGAATCCTGATTGTCTGTCATTCAGCAGAGAGTTTTCCTGCATGAACTTAGATATTTGACAAGACATGCCTTGCTCAAATGCTTTAGATAAGAACGGTAATATGGAGATTGGACGATTGTCATTATAGTTTTTTGGAATTGGCAGTATTTTTGCTATTTTCCAGGCATGAGGAAAAGTGGAAGTCATTAATGCTGTGTTGTATAAATGCGTAATATGGGATAGAATTTGAGGAAGAAGAATTTAAAAAAATTTGGGGTCCATTTGATCTAGACCACTGGCATTTGACTTTACTTTTAGAATAGAAGATAGGACATTACATTGATCAACACACACAAAGTTAAAACAAGGACCTAAATTATAAATTGCTTCGGATGTCAGGTACGTATTTTCAATGATGTCAGGTACTTCAGATGGTGATTGCACGAATTTTCTGTTAAGATCATTGGGATCAATATCTTTAGATACAGCCGGCCTTGGTTTACCTAATCCTAAACACTTAATTTCCGTCCAAAACTGGTTGGACGATATTGCACTTGTGAGTTTGGATGTATAGTAGCTTCTTTTTGCAGAGTTGCATTTATATGTAACCAATTTCCGTTGAGTCTGGTAGTCTCTAAATAGACGGTATGTCCTGTACCGATTCCACTTCTTATAGGCTTCGTCACGTTTATTAATAGCCCTTTGTATATCCGCATTAAGCCACGATGTTTGTTTTGGTTTCACGATTTTTTGTATAAGGGGTGCATGCTTATTGTATAGACTTTCAATATTTGTGTTCATGAACTGAAGTTGGTCGTCTACATTTGGCATCGTATAGATAATATCCCAGTTGAGGGAATTGAAATCATGAAGTAACTGATTATAATCAATATTTTTAAAATCACGGTCCGTCATGGAGCAGTCTTCAAATTCAGGGACTACATTATATACCAAGAAGTGTAGATCATGCTTTGAGAAAGCAGGTACTGAAAGTTGATCATATAAGATAGCCTTGAGGTGTGGTGTGTCCCTGCTTTAAAGTTATGTACAAACATAACGAGACCTAGAGCCGGCAAAACCTTGAAGGTTTAATTATCATAAAGGCCGTTAAAACATACATGTATTATTCATTTACATATTTAAAAATCTTTTCATTTCGCCATTGATCAGTGTTAAGTGTAAAAATATTTCATAAAACCCAAACGAATGTTGGTTGCAGCCTCGTTAGGATGGCCAGCATTTATCCTTGACAGCGAACAATCTGTTGCCGACTCACGCCATATATATTGGGGAAGTTCCAATTATCCTCAAATTAAGCCAGTCAGCAGCTGTACCTGGAATCTGTAAATAATTAAAATTAAAATAACTTAATTCGTTTCAGAATCCATCATTATCACGTTCTGGATCGGAACAAAGTTTGGAAGCAGATGAGTTTTCGGATGTATCAATGTGCTCCGACAATGAAGCTCCGGAAACCACTACCGGATAATATGCAGAAACAGGGTTTATTAAAGTCGGGGTAGGAAGTCATGTCTACAATATACATCGAAAAATCTAACATATGGTCTGAATTCTGTGACTATGTGTCAAAAACCCCAGGATGATTTTTTGGTATCCATTTGGACTGGATAGTTTACTATCCTTTTTTGGGATCCATTGGATCTTTTCGAAGTCGATTTATTTTCAAAAAACGATATTAAAATATACATAGGATATTTAACAACTATCCATTTGAATTGTAAAAAAATATCCTTTTTTTGATATCCATTGGATCTTTATGAACTATCCTTTTGATCTATTTTTAATATCCAATTCTTAATATCCATTGGATCTTAATGACATATCCCATGTAACTATTAATATCCATTTAAGATCCGTTGGTTCTCAAAGACATATCCCAAGAATCTGTTGTAAAGATCATTTCCAAATAAAAAACAGCACAATAATTTGTGTCAATTTATTTAATTTTGATAATATAAATGTAATACTTAATACACACAAATGTCAAAAAGACATTTTTGCAGCACTGTTTCGGTTTTGTGTGCCAAAGCGTTAATCGTGTGTAGTCTACAAATGCAGCTGTGTACTGAATCCTGTGCGTTGTCTCCCGACACATATGTGGTCGTCAAAATAGTGTAAAGCAATATAAGAAGGTCTGTCCTTTTCACCTGATAGAAAAAAAGATCAAATATACATGGAGCCGCACCACTTTAGTTCCAAGAGGTGTTATTTTTCCCATAAAATCCTTTTGAATCTGTAAAATAGCACAAGAAAGATATAAAAAGACATTAGTATTATTGAAGTACGTGTTTACTAAACATTTAAACAAGTAGACTAAAATGCGAAAACATCACAGACAATATGTATTCAATCGGCCGTGTTCTACAAACCTTTAACAACCCAAAAGCAACCTAAAAGCAATTCTCGGTGTTCCTGAAACCTCTTTTGGTTGTTTTCAAATGTTGCGAATTTTGTGGCGACATTTGGTTTATGTTTTGCTAATAAAGAGATTTGAGTCAAATATAATAATGAGGAACAATTCTTGAATGCTTAACTGATCGAATTGCATTAATATTATGAAAGATTTGATGGGTTTTAAGTAATAAAAGTTAATTTTAAAATATTGTCCACCAAAACAATGCAAAAGTCTGAGGGCAGCAGAAAGCAACAAAAAGCAAACCTGCCAACTTATTCCAAATGTGACAATGTCATTTTCGGAATTTTAATTTTCTTTTCAAAATTAAAAGTTTGTTCGCCAAAATTAAGTATAAATTTAACAAGATCATGTGGATAAATTAGCAGTTTATTAAAATATGATTTAAGTGGTTAATTCAATGAAGTATCGAATCAAACCTATCGGCGAGAATTTCAAACTACAAATGGAAGAGAAGTTATTAGCAATCAAATTTTTAACTGCACTTTCTACACCTTTTTTGATCTTTAAAAATTTTAGAATGTTTTTATGGGGGAAACATAGAACTCCGGAGGAAGAGGCAGTTATGCCATATTGAAAAACAGTCTGATATCGCGGCAGAAAAGTAGCTTACGCTTCATCAGAAATTAAAAGTGGATTGCATCATTTCTGAAACTATTGTTACGATTATGTCACCCTCGCCAACGGCCTTCTCCCAGCAATATCCAAACAATTAATGCAGCCATGGGAATTTTTGAATTTATATTTGTGCGCTCCACTCACTTGTAAGCAACAGGGTTGTCAATACAAAATAGTTTTTTGGCAGCATACCACAACCAATTGCAGCATTTGGCTTAGAAACTACCAAATAAAATTTGAATTCTACATTAATTTAAACTACACCTAGCGCCACAAAATAAGCCGCAGTCTAAATATTCACATACTTGTATGTTTTCTTGCTTGGGGTTTCTATAAATGTTTTCCGAATTGCCCAATATTTTTTTTACTGATTAATGGAATATTTTTAAATAAAAGTGCATAGCAATTTTTATTTTATGAATGTTAGTTTATTAGAAAAAGGTTTTTTTCCAGACCCATATTAATTTTAGTGACTTTTCATAATTATGACAACTTTAAGAAAAAAACAGCCCTGACCTCAACACAATAGAGAATGTCTGGGCCCTTATGGCTGCGAAAATAAAAAAAAGGAAGCCTAAAACCATGGTAGAATTGAAGGATGTGATAGAAAAAGTATGGTTCGAGGATATCACTGAGGAATATTTAAGCGCTTTGTACAATTTGATGCCCAATAGGGTAAAATGTGTAATTAATGCAAAAGGGGGTACTACAAAGTACTAATTTAAATTTAAAAAAAAAAATTAACATTAATTTGATACAAAATATATATTAGATTATAGCAAATTAAGTTTACTTTTGGAAAAAAATCATTATTTGTTGAGTATATGCACTATTATAATTATTATAATTTTTTTTCTTAAAGTTGTCATAATTATGAAAAGTCACCAAAATTAATATGGGTCTGGAAAAAAACCTTTTTCTAATAAACTAACATTCATAAAATAAAAATTGCTATGCACTTTTATTTAAAAATATTCCATTAATCAGTAAAAAAAATAATTGGGCAATTCGGAAAACATTTATAGAAACCCCAAGCAAGAAAACATACAAGTATGTGAATATTTAGACTGCGGCTTTTTTTGTGGCGCTGGGTGTATGTTGAAGCCTACAACCCTGTCGTGGCAGCCCCAACGCAAAAACTACCAGTCAGCTGTTTTTGTCAGCTGTTTTGCATGCAACTCCGAAGCTAACTTTTGTTTGTTGTTTGTTGGTTGTTTTCAAAAACAACTGACCCCAAAATCTATAGATTATAAATTCTATCTTTCTAAGCTTCTTTAATAATAGTTTTGGGCAGAATATGTAGTTTTAAAATGTTGCAAACTTTAATAAGGTGAATTTAATTGATTATGTATTTGTTTATGGTCACGGGAAGTGGCTTATGCAATTTGGCAGATCTTCAGAGGAAGATGGCAGGATAAAATTGTGGAAGAATTTGTGACTTCAAACTTTCAAGGAGAACTGTGCCCTGAACCGCGAATATCTTTGACAGAGTTAAGCACAAACTCCAAAAACTTGAGCACTTATGACTCCGTCCACTTTAGGCAGCAGGTCATTTTTTTTTCAAAATGCTCGTATGCTGTCTCAAATGCAATACATAATCGTTAAATTACAAAAATATGAAATGCGAGATAACTTACAACGTTCTTCATTTTTAAATCACAAAAATTTAAACAAACGCAAAGCGCGCCTCGCGCCTCTTCTAAGAAAACGGTCACACTAAAACGAAATTAAATCGAAATCAGTTAGTATGTCCTAATTTTCGTTACATTTTCTGGGCACACTGCACATTTTGTATGGAGCAGCTGTGAACAGCTATTTCGCAAAATTAAATCCAAAGCAAATCACTTTCAGAAATACCACTAATAAATGTTAATATCGAACCGTAACGCAAACAAAGAACTGGTGATTGGCTGGCTTTGTTTTGCAATTGTCAATGCACAGATAAATTGTTAGGATTTAGTAAATTTACTGAATTATCTCGATAATCTGCCAGTGAAACGAAGCAATGATTTTAAATAAAATATTTATTTCATGTCTGAAATGTAAAGTACTTTTTACAGCTACCACTTTGTGACGCAGGTCAGTGTGAACTTGTAAAGCCACTCTGTGTGAATGGCTAAAAAATCAAACGAGTTGGTAGTCATTGTGTGCATAAAAAATTGTTTTTGTTATTAGTCATCTTTGTTTATGGTAATGGTATTGATTGATTTTATTTATTTCACTTGCAACATATTAATTGTTCATGGAAAACGAACTTAAATATACGAAGTATGCGCTCATTTCGCGTCCATTGGACCTCGCTGCATATGTAAATTCTGATGTCTTGCGAGCCGACACTGACCCACAACAGCGACTGGGACTGTGCAAGGGCAAATTGTCTGTGGTGCCTGGAACATTAATAAAATTGATAAAATCGCGCTCATCCAGCTATAAGAATGAAAAGATCAGTGTACTTGTCCAGGTTCTGGACTCTGACCAGCAAGCAGACATTATATACGAGTGTCATGTGAGCAGCTTGGTGAAAGTGTACGAGAATCTTTGGCCGTTTGTGATTGGAATTGCGATTCCCGAGCGCCGCTTGCGTTTGGTTAATAACAAGGACAAATGCCGATGGTTGGTCGACCTACGAGTAAATGACCTGGTTAGCGTTAAAGGGAATCTATTCAATCAGGAAGGGTCCAACTTTGATTGCATTATTCGCTATATTGGTCCGGTAGAGGAACTAAAAGCGGTGGGATACTTCTTCGGACTGGAGCTGTTGGTATGTGTGTGGAAATTGACTTATCCAGCTTCTAAAGTCTGACTCTTATTCTTTGCGTTTAGCACCTGAACTGTGGGTTCTCTCCCCAAAGCGAGAATATACCGTTCGCCATCAAGTATATGCAATGTAACCCCGATCTGTCGATATTTACCACTGCTGACTGGATCATACCCGTTTCCAGCGAGGCAAAGAAGCCATCGACCAGACAACTGATAAACGACACCTTTGAACGAGTGTGCAGTGTCATTGCTCCCGCTCCTCCAACTATCCAACGAGGTGATAAAAGGCCAAGGAATCGCCAGCCCACTGCTCAATTCTACGACTTACCCATCTTACCCATGGACGACCCTCCCGTTGCAACATATGATCCAACTGAAATGGAAAAGACAATAACCTCAAACAATGAGTTAGACAACCTCGAGCGCACAGATGCTGAGCTTCTGAAAAACAAAAAGCTTACTAAGAAAAATGGCATACTAAAGCACACAAAATCTCCCACCGTAACAGGGACTAAGGATGCTAGCGCTGACAAACCTCTGCCTGCGTCATCACTAATGAACATTCCAGATAGAGAAATTATTGTCATTAACAAGGCCGCCATTAAAGAATCCACCAAGAATGAATCTAGTGTCATTGTTGTGGACAATCCTCCATCCCAGAAAGACGTGGATCTGGCTGATCTTTTGGGTACAAATTGGCCACTTAATGCAGGAGGGGCGGCTACGATCTTAAACCGAAATCCAATTGCTTCGGAATTGAAAGACAATGACGCTAAGTTTGCAAATGACTCCAAGACACCCAGTCAAACTGAAAAGGAAGACCTTAACTGTAAGTCTTATATTGGAAATGAGCATTTCCGACACAAACAAATATTTACACATCTTACAAGTTACCTTCCAAAAGAGTTCTTTAAATATTTTTTAGCGTAAGGAAACATTTTTTTTACCCATTGTCTTACGTATACAACCTGTTGCAGTTTTCACTTTTGACAAAATTGGTCGATTTCGATAGAAACTACTTATTTAAAACAAGAAATAAAGTCAGTCAAGCCCGACTAAACACACTCTTTACGCCAAAGTTTGTATATATCTGATCAATTTAAGTTAGAAGCCACACAAAGTGGGATAAAAACCATAAAGTGTGTGAAGTGCTGCCCATCGCCGTGGCGGCCAGTGCTACCCATCATAATTGTTTGTTTTCATTATAACTCATTCATCCGATCTCTTTCACTCCTTTACAAATCGATAAATAATACTGATTACTAAATATGCGTAGAGCGTACGAAACATCTATCTACAAAACTGTGGAAGAAATTACGTTTTTTCGAAATTGCGGGGAGCGGGAGGGGTCGGGCCAAAAATTGAAAATAAAATTGATCTGCCTGCAAGCATAAGAACTTCGTTCATACGGACAGGCTGACGGACAGACAGAAAGACGGAAGACGCACGGACGGACATGGCTATACCGACTCGGCTTTTGATGCTGATCAATAATACGGTATATACGGTATAATTAGGTATAAGTATAGGTATATACTTTATAGGGTCGGAAATGATTCCTTCTCCCTGTTAAATACTATATAGGTGGAAGATGGTTGGTGGGATCCCAGTTAAGGCCACGGAGGGCAAAAATTAAAAACTGTTTTTGAACCGATTCAAGTTGGTCCTGATATTCTTGGTAATGAGGTGTCCAAACACACTTCCCATATTCAAGTATTGGTCATACTAGTGAGACGTATAAATGTTTAGTGATATACGGATCGTTAAATTCCTTGTACCATCTTTTGATAAACCCAAAAACACCCATAGCTTTATTAGAGATGATAGAAACATGACTATTAAAGCTTAACTTGGGAACAAAGCGTATGCCCTAATCATCAACAAATGCATTCAAGAGGACTGTCATCAATCGTATAGTCGTATAAATACGGCTGTGTGCGATGAGAAGACATACATTTACACTTTTCAGCGTTTAGTGGGAGGCAATTAACCGAACATCATGTATGCAGAGAATTCAAGTCCAATTCCTTATAGGAAAAGCAGCATTTTAGGTCATCAGCGTAAATCAGAGCATGCGAGTGAAACAAGATATTAGGGAAAGTTTCAAAAGTAAAGGTCCAAGATGACTACCCTGAGGAACCCCAGAGAGTACGCTGAAGGATTCAGAAAGCGACGAGTTGAAACGGACACGCTGGGAACAGTCTGCCAAATAATCCTTTATCCAGTTACGAAAGATAAGAGGAAATCCAAGCAGATACAATTTGTGAAGGAGGAGATCATGAATGACAGAGTCAAAACCCTTGCTTAAATTTATATAAATTACACCTGTCTGCAGTTTATTAATAAAACCCATTTTCACAATAGAAGTAAACTCAAGCAAGTTTGTAGAAACAGAATGCTTTTTCATAAAGGAGTGCTGAGATTGCGAAATAATTGAGCGACAGGAGTGCTGAATTTGAGATGCTTTAAGCATTTCAAAAATCTTAGGAATGCAATTTGTACTGTCGTTTTAGATCCACTTTTATGAATAGGAATGACAAAAGATTTCTTCCATTCGCTGGGAAACTCATCTAGTTCAAGAGATAGGTCATACAGCTTTAAAAGCGGAAAGCTTGAAGAACTAGAACAGCTTGGTACGTTATCAGGTCCGGGAGTATGTGATGTTTTAATTGAACGAATACCCGAAAGCAGACACTTTAAATCCAAAACAGGTGGATGAATGCTGTTGGAGTGGGTAATAGGATAGGGATACTGGTTTAAGGTACCAAAACTAGTCGATGATAAAGGTTAAGGTTTGAAAGGCGAAAAAAAGCATATTTTCATGATTTTTTTTTTTTGGAGATGCCATTAATGTTGGTTTATTGATTTCATATACATGCTATAGTATAAAATCTGAAGTATCTTTGAAAAAAAATTTCAATTAAAAATATCAACATATAAGTCCGTGGCAGCGAATCTCCGGAGGGGCCTCGAAAAAAAGGTGTTGTGCGGTCGTAGCCAGTCACCGGATCATGTGAAACAAAAAAGTCGATATGCGTTTAAAAGGTAATATGTTTCCCGAGGTGAAGTAACTAGCCATGAAAAATCTTCCCAATCTTTGCCGTTCAGATTCGGCGTTAAACTGTAGGTCCCTTTCTTGGCCTCTTGGGGCTGTAAAGCCAATTTTACATAACTTGACACTTAAGACGTGAAGCAAAGCCATTCTTTTTTGGGTATTTCTTAGTATTGTATGTTCATTTATATTTCGTATTAATGAAATTTTATTTTATTGCCTTTAACTTTATGTCCTTCATTTTTTAGGGCCGATTTCACATCTGTTATTTTCTTGCCGATCAAATAAATGGGAAAACTATGCTCCTATTTCGGAAAAGCCTCTAGCAAAGTTGCATAATGTAGGGCGTAGTGTGTTTAAGGCCTAGTGTTGCTTTCTGGCCGAACTGAATAAGTTTCAGTTTGTAATCTCTTTAGTGCAAATAAACTGAAAAACTATGCTCCAATTATGGAAAACTCACTAGCAAAGTCGAGATGTGGTGGCGGGGGTGTGTTTAAGGCCTATTGTTGATTTCTAGCCGATATGAAAAAAATTCCGTTTGTAATCTCTTTAAGGCAAATATATAGATAAACTATGCTTCAATTTCGGAAAACCCACCAGCAAAATCGCATAATGTAGGGCGGGGGTGTTATCAAGGGCAACCGTTGCTTTATAGCCAATCTGAATAAGATTGCATTTTTTATCTCTTTAGGGCAAATAAATGGAAAATTTATGCTCCAATTTCAAATAATATACTAGCAAAGCCGGAAAACGAAGGGCGGGGTAGGATTGTCGATATTTCTCAAAATATCAATATCGATATCAAAAATCAAAATTTTTAATATCGATTTGTAATTTATTTGGCGACCTTCTAATGTTTAATTAGTGAGTTGGCTGGCTCTAGGTCCGAAAAAGTTCAAGCTTTTGCAATTAGAAAGTTCAGCCCTAAGCTTACGCATTACCACCAGAAAGTGGAAAGCACTCATTGCTTGTCTATTTTTGCTTTCATTGCTTTTGGCAGTTCCCAACTGATCTAAGCGATGATTGTATGGAGAGCCAGTTGGCAATCATGCTTTCTTCAGCGAAAAGCCTACTGAAGAGTCGTTAGGGATATCGATGAAACAGTTCTGTATAGGCAACCAGCTCTTTTTTGGTGGTACATGGCATAAGTTGTTTACAAACGCAACTTTTTCGGACCTAGCGCCAGCCAACTCACTAATTTGTAATATCGGTATTTAATATATCGCGTCCAAAAAAAATCGATGACTAATGACCATTTCTAGTGGCCGTTATATCGTATCTTTTCAACAGGATAACTTTAAGATATAAATGACTTAGATTTGTCAAAACTACACTATACATATTTTCCAGGTACATTTTATTTTTTTTTAAACTTTAAAGGCCTGTATGTAAATGAGATAAAAATTAAGTTAGGCAAAATACTTCGTATAAGCATAGAATAAAAAACATACAAAAACATTCATAGTATAATCTTTGGGTTAAGCAAGGCTGCTCTTCAAAATCATTTGCTATCAAAGCTGTTCAAAAGTGTTTCTTTTCATGTGAAGTACTGTGCCGAACTAAATTGTATCTTATCTGTATTGTACCTTACAAAAGAATATCAAGTAACAAATTTATGCTATCTGTTGCTTTTCACCAATAGTGGTTTGACAAAGATTTTAAGAAAACCCTCTGCTTAATGTGTTCCCATTCATTCTACTGCGGCTGTCTGTAACCACTAGTTTGATTGCGGATGTTTTCCGTTCTGATGGTACTGAATTTCCAGGAGCAATTTAGTATCGAAATGCAATTTCAGACAGCATGGACAAATCGTCCGCATTAGCTCTCCAATAAGATATTGGGCTCTTGTCAATATCTTCAATATATTCGAACACTGACACCTCATATTGTAGCGTATGGCTGCATTCATATGATTAGTTCTTAAATGCGATTTTAAGTTGTATTACCAGATGTTTTTTCTGATATATCGTTTATAAAAATATCGATAATCGCCTATATCGGCATAAAAAATATACCGGAATAGCCCTTTTATCGTTCAACAAAAATATCGATATATCGATTAAATATTGACAACCCTAGAGCGGGGGTGTGTTCGAGAGTCAAATAATATTTGTCGCTCTCCATTGCCTTCAAACTGATACTGATATCGGCTTTATAAGCTAAACTGATGATAAAGTCTATATAGATGACGCCTCTACACAAAAAAAGACAGTTAACGGACAGTTTTTTTTTAAAAGGATAAAAAGACAGGACAAACAACTTTTCCTTATTAATATAATAAATCTTTAATGAATATCCGCAAAAAAGACGCATTGGCAACACTGATCAGTATATACTAGTTAATATTATATTATATGCTTCCACATAATTCTGATAAGTTTGATCCAAATCGGATGACTATATCTTATCATATAGGTGCCATAGGAACGATGTGTCGAAAAAGTAGTTCTAGTGAAAAAAACTTTTTTTTTCAATGGTAGCGTCTTTTTACTTTTCAGTTATGAATATTATCTGTTTCAACACAATTTTGCGGAGTTTTGTCAAAATCGAACGAATATATTGTATAGCTGCCATATAACAATCTGGCAAGAAAATGGTTTAGCTAAGGTGTTTAATGTGTAACTAACATTATTCAATATAACTTAAGCTAACAATTATTGTTGAGTCGAACGGAGCGAAGCGGGCGCCACCGGCGCGAATCGAAACCAAGCCAGAAACTGCGCGCCAGGAATGGCGATAACGATGATTAGTGTGGCCAGAGCTGCCACAATGTTTAAAGTTGTGGCGCCATCTATTGCTGAAAAAGTAAAATCACTCAGCTAACATTGTTAAAAACAATGTACAACAAATAATCCAATTAAATTGTTGAATAAAAATCATTAAAGACCTTTATTTATATTAATTATATCAGCTTGCCTTGCCTTGCGCAAGGGTATATAATCTTCGGCGCAACCGAAGTTAGCCTTCTTCTATTATTATTGTAAATGCAGAGCTCAATTTTACACGAGCCTTCTCAAACAATTGGTAAAGAGATCCTCTCTTCTCTTGGTTCATGTCTATTTTCCTATACTTTACAACGCGTTGGTCTTAAGAAAATTTTAGCTCTCCTACCCACTTGGGCCCGGCGCTTACGGTTTAGTTAGTCAATCAAAGATATTTATATATACAGACAAAAAGATATAGAACTTTACCTATACTATTTCGATTTGCCGAAGAATGCCTTTTAAGCTGTGCAAATAAATAATTGTGCTTTCATTGAATTCACAATTGTACAGAAATATCTTTACGCTTTTACACTGTTCTGTCTGCATATTTGTGTTCATAATTAAATCTTGCTGCGCAACAACATCAGCCGAGGAAATTTTTATTTTTAGAGTTTGTACTAAGTATACAGCCAGCACTGCTTTCAAAATTATCGATACAATCGGTTTATTTTAGGTCTGTGTGGTGTAATGAGTAGTATTGTATTTAATACGATAAAAAGCATTTTTGTTGCTTACTTATGTTGAATTTTTGAAGAATAGTATATTTTGTGCAACATCCTGAAAACATCTTTAACGAAGATTGATTGTTTTCATATGTCTTAAAAATTAATTTAATTTATTGGTTCGTCTAATGTTGGCTTACAATCAGAATGCATAACTATTCAAACGAATTATATAGTGAGTCATCTCTTCTTTACCATATTCCATTGACCGTATTGGAATTCTACGCACCCGGATTTGACACAGGTACATACTTAGCTTTTTGATATATGAGTAGGTGCTCTCTATTTATTGTGGCCCAATTAATGTACGCTAATTTGGAAATATTTAGTTACGCTTTAATATAAATAATGGCCGGTACCAAAATACCCATTTTAAATTACCCCCTTATTGAGTGTTGTGTTTGGGACACGGAGTGCAAAAATGTACATTAAAACAAGTAAAAAAAATTAGCTCAAGCCCGAATGTAAAACACTCTGTGCTTGCGAAAGTGTATGCTCAGCATATTTTTTTCTAAAAGCAGCACTGCTGTTGCGCTGTGGCAGAACCAAACCAAAAAAAAGACTATCCGATCTTTATCAATCACTAAATAATCCTGAATACCAGGGTTCGTTTACAAAACAAAAGTACCGAACACAACAAGTACCGTACCCAGACAAGTACGGTACTCGCTTAGTTTTGTACTGTACGAAACACACAAGTACGGTAAAGAATTTTTAAAGCACCGAACGAAAAAAATAAGTACCGAACTTTTTTGATTTCAGCAATCACTCGTGCGTACTAAACGTTTTGAGTTTCGTACAGTTACAAACAAAATGATTTTTAGTTAAGAACGCGGAGTGTAAATCGATGTTAATTACAGATATTGTGGTAGGTGAGACATTTAAACCTATTTACCGTGACTGAAGACTTATAAAATCGCGAAAAGAATACCAAAGAGGATAAAAAATATTAATAAGGAAAAAAGGTAATGCCAATTAAGAGGAAAATCATGCCAGGATCAATGCAAAGACGCAATTTAAAGCAAAGGGATCTCCATGGTAACAAAACCGCTAAATGCTTAAGAAACTGCTTTTCAATACCACAAATGATCACTCATAACTGCACTGCCA
This sequence comes from Lordiphosa magnipectinata, assembly GCA_037044535.1. NCBI lineage: Eukaryota > Metazoa > Arthropoda > Insecta > Diptera > Drosophilidae > Lordiphosa > Lordiphosa magnipectinata. The sequence goes on from JBAMBO010000828.1 coordinate 456,417, forward strand.
TGGTTTTAACAATAGTGAACCGCGATATATACCATGGATGACCAATGATAAGGAATATGGTCAAGATATTAAAAGACTGATTCAAACTACTTTCCGTTACTGAAGAATCAATAAATCAATTGTAAAACTTAACTCTAAATTGATCAAAGACATATTCATTGAATAAATAAGCACATCATTACAATTGCAATTATTATTGGAAAACGAGTATGCATTACATCTGGCAGGCTCTTGTACTAGTTTACAAGCGAAAATGGTGGATAATGGTCATCCATGGTTCGGGGTTCAGTATTGTCATAAACAGGGCTATGTAGTTATGTGTGATCATTTGTGGTCTTGAAAAGCAGTTTCTTAAGCATTAAGCGGTTTTGTTACTATGGAGGTTCCTTAGTTGCGAATTGCGCTTATGCATTGATCCTGGCATGATTTTTCACTTGGTTGAATGCAAAGTTTGTTTGGCACTACTACATTTTTTGATCCTCTTTGGTATTTTTCCGCGATTTATTGATTCTTCAGTAACGGAAAGTAGTTTGAATCAGTCTTTTAATATCTTGACCATATTCCTTATCATTGGTCATCCATGGTATATATCGCTGTTCACTATTGTTAAAACCATGGCAGTGCAGTTATGAGTGATCATTTGTGGTATTGAAAAGCAGTTTCTTAAGCATTTAGCGGTTTTGTTACCATGGAGACCCCTTTGCTTTAAATTGCGTTTTTGCATTGATCCTGGCATGATTTTCCTCTTAATTGGCATTACCTTTTTTCCTTATTAATATTTTTTATCCTCTTTGGTATTTTTTTCCCGATTTTATAGGTCTTCAGTCACGGTAAATAGGTTTAAATGTCTCACCTACCACAATGTCTGTAATTAACATCGATTTACACTCCGCGTTCTTAACTAAAAATCATTTTGTTTGTAACTGTACGAAACTCAAAATGTTGTGCTTTAAAAATTATTTACCGTACTTGTGTGTTTCGTACAGTACAAAACGAAACATGTACCGTACTTGTCTGAGTACGGTACTTGTTGTGTTCGGTACTTTTTGTGTACCGAACATAAGTACGGTACTTTGTACGGTACTTTGAGAACCCTGCTGAATACTAAATACATATGGCTAGACTCCAGAGAGTACAAACCATATATCTACAAAATAGAAAAATTGAAAATACATATGACTTTTATTCCAAATTGAGGGGCGGGATGGTGCTTGGCAAAAATGGAAAATAAACTTGATCTGCCTGCAGGTGTAAGGAGCATGTCGAACCGCTAGCTCTTACCATCTCTGAAATCTGTTTGTTCATACGGACATTCGAGCATAGCTTTATGAACTCGACTGTTGATGCTGATCAAGATTTTATTAGCTGATTTTTATTAGCTGAACCCGCAGCGACTTCGTCCGCGACCAAGATTTTAGAAAATTGTAGAAATTGTTTTGTTGGATATTAATATGATTGGCTTCATTTTATCTTGTAGGCAGTTTCGAGTTCACAACTGGTGAAATTAACTTAAATTTTTGTGTGGTAAATGCAGTGGCCTGTACACATGTTAAATTTTATCACATGCCGTCCTAAGAGTCCAAATTTTCTATGCGCTCGGAAATTCCACAATTATATATTAATCCCTTCCTGTCAAGTAGATGGTGAAAATATACCTCTCCCGCACAACAGATTTATAAGTATACTAGCAGAAAACCCGTCGCACTTCGCTGCGCCGCCATCAATATAGCCTTTATCAGTATGGAACCAATATCCCACATCCCACCCACATCTCACCCACTTCCCACCCACATCCAACAAACTTCCCACACACATTCAACGGTCTTACCACCCACATCCCACCTACATCCCACCCACATCCAACCCACATCCCACCTACATCCCACCCACATCCAACCCACATCCCACCCACTTTCCATCCACTTCGCACCCACATCCCACCCACTTTATATCCCCTTTGCACCCACTTCCCACCCACATCCCACCGACATCCCACCCACATCCCAACCACTTTCCATCCACTTTCCATCCACTTTGCACCCACTTCCCACCCATTAACCACCTAGTTCCCATGCACTTCCCACCGACATCACACCCACTTACCACCCACTTACCATCCTCTACCCACCCACTTCCCACCCACATCCCTCGCACTAACCACCAGTTCCCATCCTCTTCCCACCCACTTACCACCCAGTTCCCACCCAGTTTCCATCCACTTCACATCCACTTCCCCCCCACTTACCACCCACATCCCACCCACTAACCACCAACTTCCCACCCAGTTCCCATCCACTTCCCACCCTTTCCCCCCCCACTTACCACTTACCACAAAAAAGTCTTAGCAGGAAAAACTTTTTTGTTATTAATGCTATCGCTTTCAAACTTCGTATTTATTAATATTATAGGCTTTCACAAATTTCTGCTTAGTTTGATACAAATCGGATGACCCTAGCATATGGCTGCCATAGAAACGATCGTCCAAAAAAGTAGTTTTAGTGAGAACAACTTTTTTGTTTTGGTAGCGTCTTTAAGCGTTTCAGTTATAAATATTTTCTGCTTCAGCACAATTTTGAGAATGATGAATATATCAAATAGCTACCATATAAAGAACTTTCCGCACGAAAGTGGCACCATACATTCGTGAGCTTGGGGAATCACTCAACTAACATTGTTCAAAGCGAAATGAAATTGTTCTATGCAAATCATTCAAACCCTTTATTTCTATATAGTTAACACTCTGCAAGGGTATATAAACTTCGGTCGTACCGAAGTTAGCTTTCCTCTATTTTTATACTTTGTACCTAAGGTACACAGAGTATATTAAGTTTGTGCAAAAGTATGTAACTGGAAGAAGGAGTCATTTCCGATCCTATAAAGTATATATACTCTTGATCAGCATCAACAGCCGAGTTGATATGGAAAACAAGCCATTATGATGGGCAGCACTGGCCGCCACTGCGATGGGCAGCACTTCACAAACTTTCTGACCTTTTTCCCACTTTATATATTATTATATATAAAAACTTTGGGGTAACAGAGTATGTTATTGTTATAGTCGATTTAAACCTTAAATCGATAGCTTCTAGGGTTGCTTTATGTGAAATAAAATTTATTAATATTAAATTACTGTTTTAAATGAAATTAAATGGAGTTGAAGAGTAAATAAGGGCTTTGTAAATTCACATTATGGAGTTGGTGACAACTCAGGTGGCTTTTGATATACACAAACACGTGCGCTGGCCATCAAGACAGCTGTTGATTAAACAGGTTTCGAAACCGAGTTCGAAAAGTAAAAACGTAACCAAATCGTTTTGAATTCGGAACAGTAAAATGTAAAACGTTCGTTGTTGTTTCGATTTTACTTTTTGAAAACGGTCGAAATTCGGAACATGGCTGTAACATTACAAACTGATTACTTGAAATGCACAGAATATTATTATTACTCGTTCAACCTTCTAATAAACTGATTTATTTTCAAAATGTTTAGATGGTACAATTGCAGATTACAAGCACTTATCTGAAATACCCGGTACTAGACTTGCAATTGGTTCTCTTGTTGAAGTCTCCGATTCTGAGCTAAGTGATGATTTGTATGGTGTAATTCGATGGATTGGCATAACACCTTGCTCATCCAAAAGCGTTCTGGTCGGAATAGAGCTTGAAGATGATGCAAATTTAAAAAATCTATCAACGTCCGACGGAAGCTACAATGGAGTTCGGTAAAGCATTTTTTTAATAAATACCAACTTGTGATGACACTTTTAATAAACCTTCTTTCTTTCAATACTATGACTAGCAGACAAGTATTAATATAAACTAAGTCAACGCTCTTTAAAGAAAATGTGTTGTTTAATTTTCAGGTTATTTAAATGTCATGACGGACGAGCTGTTTTTGTACCGCCACATAAGTGTACTATGGACCGACGATTTATCGATATGGATGGCAGCAATTTAGGTGGCAAGGTTACCAATGATCCCGACGCAATTATATTTGGTATCGTAGATTGTCCATCTGTCTTTGGTTCTGTCCCACCATTAAGTAAGTTCTTAAAGTGAAAGTAGAATAGACACGATAACAAAACAAAAATTCTTGTTATACCAAATGTAGTAGTAGTTGAAATTTATTTCCATTGATATCCATTAATGCGTGCATATATCATATATAGGTACAAAGATCTTATAGTGACGAAAAGTTTCGCACACTAAAAGGATTTACAATGATTATAAAAAATTGGCTGTGGCATGTTGACGTTAGCCAAATGTAGGTGCCATTTTCCTAAATTCCGATTCCTCGATTCCGATGTCTGGTTACATGTCTCCATAGTCCATTAAAAAATCGCGCCGATACTGCAGGCACTCTCTAAGGAAGGAAGTGAGCGAACGCCAATTACTTCCGTTTAAGAGCTTGTGCATTTCCTGGTCGGTCAGAGTATCTTTTTCCCACATAGTATCTTTTCTACCAAATTTATATAGGCTATATTAACGTATAAATTCTTGATCAGTGTCAACGGCTGAGTCCATCTAGACCACACGTTAGCAAAAATCTCATTCACACTTTGGCATTGCGTATTTAATAGTAAAGATGAAGCTGAAAGGATTTGCATAAATGAGATCTGTCGTTTTGTTTTTTATTCTCTGTACCAAAGGTACACAGAGTATATTTCGGCATGTTATCGAGATATTAGCGATAATTATTTGTTTTTATTTTTTCGAAAGATGCCTCCATCTAAATTCTCATATCTTTTCATACCCTTGCATAGGATATATTAAAATAATCCGGATGTTTGTAACGCCTAGAAGGAAGCATCTCAGACCACATAAAGTATATGCGACATATTAGCAGCGTGCTGTAAAAAGACTACTCTGTGCAAAGTTTCAGCTCTATAGCTTTAAAACTCAGAGACTAGTTTCCGTAGAAACAGACAGGCGGGCAGACAGACGGGCGGACAGACAAAGCTCAATCGACTCAGCTTGTCGCCCTGATCAAGAATATATATGATTTATGGGGTTGGAAATGAATATTTTTATGCTAATTTCTGGGCAAAATTAGAAAGGAAAAGTAAGGATCTTTGATCCGTGCTCGGCCAGGCCAGTATTATCTGAACCCTAAACAGATATACGTATGATTCCTTATAATTAAACTCTGTACCGAAGGTACATAGAGTATATGAGGTTTGTGCAAAAGTATGTAACAGGGAGAAGGAATCGTTTCCGACCCTATAAAGAATATATATTCTTGATCAGCATTAACAGCCGAGTCGATATAGCCATGTCCGTCTGTCCGTCTGTCTGTCTGTCCGTCTGTCCGTCCATCCGTATGAACGAAGAGATCTCAGAGATGGTAAGAGATAGAGGTTTGACATGTATGGGACATATATTTCCTATACTTGCAGGCAGATCAAGTTTATTTTCAATTTTTGATGTTCACCCTCCCGCCCCCCGCAATTTGGAAAAAACGTGTATCTTCCACAGTTTTGATGATAGATGGTTCGTACCTTTTAGAGATATCTAGAAATCAAAATTATTTATCGATTTGCTGAAGGAATGATAAAGATCGGATGAACGATACTCAAGTTATGAGCAAAACACGGTCAGTTAATAACTACCACGCCCCCACCCATAACCACAGCAACATACCATAACCGTTCAATACAGGCAATCTTAGTAAGAGAGAGAAACTTAGTGAGCGCACCGCGTTGTGCGCTCTAATAGTTTCTCTCTCTCTCTCTCTCTCACTAAGATTGCTTCTCTTGAACTGAACGTTGTGGTTATGGGTGGCGGGGGTGGTGGGTGTTAACTGGCCGTTTGACTCGTGAGCAAATGCGAGTGCAAGGGTACAGAGTATGTTATAGTCGGGCTTGACCGACTTTCTTTCTTGTTTTTAAAAGATTTAAAAGATTTTGCTTCAGTTTGCAATAATTGGGGCTCTTGTTGTTGTACCCCAAGGTAGTCACTTGGGTCCATTGCTTTTTACTCTCTTCATAAATGATCTTCCGTCTGTCTTGACTCACTCTCGTGTGCTTATGTGCGCCGATGATGTGAAACTATGTTTAACATATAACGATTTGGTTTCCCGCTATAATTTGCAAGCTGACTTGGATGCATTTCAGTCTTGGTGTAAAGATAATCTATTAAACCTTAACAGTTCCAAGTGTAAGGTTATGACATTTTACACGAGCTTTCTACAATTCTCCACTTATATGCTTGATAATGTCCCACTTGAGTGCTTAAATGATTCAGCCAATGAGGTAAATGATCTTGGGGTTATTCTTGATCACCGACTTAAACTTGACTCTCATGTTACTGCTACTGTTTATAGGGCCAGGAGTGTTCTTGGGTTTATTAAGCGCTGGTCGAAGGAATTTGATGATCCCTATACGACGAAGATTTTGTACACTTCTCTTGTCCGTCCGATTCTCGAGTACGGATCATGTGTGTGGTCTCCGCAATATTCGACCCATCAAGATAGAATTGAATCTGTGCAAAAACAGTTTTTATTGTTTGCTCTTCGTGGTTTGGGCTGGAATCCTGAGGTCCGTTTACCATCGTACTCTAGTAGACTTCTTTTGATTAACCTTCCCTCCCTTCTTAACCGTAGAGTTATGCTTGGAGTAATCTTTATACATAGACTAATTAATGGTGAAATCGACTCAACTGATTTGGTTGGCCAAAATAACCTCAACGTTCCTGTTAGACCGACTCGTAATTTTATCCCCCTATCACTACATCGTTGTAATACTAACTATGCCTTGCATGAACCGTTTCGTGTCCTCTGTGCTGATTACAATAAACTCTACCGAATAATTAACTCTGAAGCTTCTCCTCCTGCTATAAAAATTTATATTTTAACTTATTTAGCCCGTAGTTAACATTACTTTATGTTCTTCCTTCGCGATTTCGTGTCACACGTTAGTGGCTGCGCCTCTCGGTCGGTTGTGCGGGAGGTGGGCTGCTATTTTGCTTGGGGTTCGCGCGTAACAAGCTTAGGCTTGGAGTCGCATGGGCCACTTGAACGTACTGCGCATTGTACGTCAACGTCCATATATATAATATATATAAAATGCGTTTTACAACATCCTTAACCGATTTCCATACTTGTTATACCCTTGCGAGGGTATATTAAAATTGTGTTCGTAACTCATAAAAGGAAGCATCTCCGACCACAGAAAGTATATATATTCTTGGACAGCATGGCGAGCTGAGTTGATATAGCCATGTCCGTCCGTCTGTTTCAATTCTATCTCCTCCCTCAGTTTTAAAGCATTCGTGACCAAACTTTGCACGAAATCTTAAGGTACAAATACGCTGTACATTTGTCAGAACCGACCGGATTGGATGACTATAGCATACAGCTGCCATAGGAACGATCGGTCGCAAAACTAGTTATAGTGAGAAGAACTTTTTGGTTTTGCTATTGCTTCCAAACTTGTGACTGATCAATATTATATGCTTCCACACAATTCTGTCAAGTTTGATCCAATGATCAGATAACTATACCATAAAGCTGCCATAGGAACCATCGGTCGAAACAGTAGTTCTAAGGAGAAAATCTTTTTTGTTCTCAATGGTAGAGTTTTAATACTTTCCAGTTATAAATATTATCTGTTTCCGTACAATTTTGGGGAGTTTGATCAAAATCGGAGGAATATATCGTATAGCTGCCACATAACCAACTGGCAAGCAAATGGTGTGACGATTTAGGCCACTTTGTTTATTTATTGTAAAACACAGATTAGGTTTGGGCCAAAAAGCATAGCTAACTTCGTTTGCGCCGAAGTTAAAATATACTTGCGGAAACTCGCTCCAACTGATCTAACTAAAGGCTTGCCGATATTGTCGGCCAATATTGTTCCTGACAAAATCAATATTGGACGCCAACGCGGCATTCTGTGCTGGTAAACGCTTCTTGTGAACCGACTAGTTAAACAATCATACTACACTAATGTATCTTTTTGTGCCATTTGCGGAAGCCTGGTCTCGTTATTGGTCACCAATATCAGCAAGTGTGATGAAGGCATAATATGATATATATGGAGAGTTCAGAACCGTTAAGTACGTTATTGTTTACTTTAAAATTTGAGAACGCTGCAGTCAAATGCAACAGTCAATGGCAACATGAAATCAGATTTCTACCAAATTTTGTTGATCTGTTTAAAACAAAGGTCCGAAATGACTCACAACACTTATTTTCAAAGAGTTTCTCACTGAGGGAAACACAAAACGCATAAGCAATTACGGTTTCTCACCGTGTGTTTTTGTTTTGTGTTTTGTTATTTCTGTATTCTGTTGATTGTAAATTGTTGAGAGAAAAATTTATCTGTTTTCCAAAAACACTTTGAAATATAACAGAAAAACGAAAGTAAACAAAGATAAGTTGAATTTTTTATACTCTGTACCAAAAATACAGAGTATATTAAGTCTGTGCAAAAGTATGTAATAGCGAGAAGGAATCATTTTCGACCCTATAAAGTATATTTATTCTTGATCAGCATCAACAGTCGAGTCGATATAGTCATGTCCGTCTGTCAGTCTGTATGAACGCACAGATCTCAGAGATGGTAAGAGATAGTGGTTTGATATGTATAAGACATATATTTCTTATACTTGCAGGCAGATCAAGTTTATTTTCAATTTTTGCCACGCCCCCTCCCGACCCCGCAATTTGGAAAAACATCATATCTCCCAGTTTCGTAGATATATGATTCTAAGCTTCTAGAGCAGCGATGCCCAGCCGTATGCTCTTTGGGTACGTTTTGTTATTGTAATTAAACCAAACATAGGAAATCAATGATCGTATACATGCAGGGCGCGAGGCATATAAAACGACACACACGCTAGCGATTTCGTGTGTATGCGACGCGTAGAACAAAAACCGGTTTTGTTCTCTTCTTTGATTGGCGTTTGCGAGCGCAAGCAAACTGACCAACAACAATTTCATTATTGGTATTGGTGCTTATCTTTGTGAGTATTGGTGAGTGCTCCGTCATATGCAGCTTTTGGGCATGCCTGTTCTAGAGATATTTAGTAATCAATATTATTTATCGATAAAGGAATGATAAGGAACGGATAAGTGATACTCAAGTTATGAGCAAAAAACGGCCAGTTAACACCATCGCACAATGGTTGTTGTTGTGGTTTTTTTAACCTTATCAGCTAGAATCGAGTCACACTGCGTATGTTTTGTTTTTGCAGACATCTGCTTCAGTGCCAAGCGAATCTTAATCGCGCACACTGTACCGTGCGTCGATACGCATGGCATTTGTTGTTTTAACTCACTTCTATGTGAGGCAATTCCACTTGTTGCGACGTATGCTAGCGCGACAATTTTCTTACGCATCTGAATAACGACTGTTGCCAAAAAATAACTCTCAGATCAATGGGAGCATAATTATCCATAGTATTTATCGCGGCTCAGAATTGTCTTAATCATGGTTATGTAGTTATGTGTGGCCTTAAACAGCCGTTTCTTAAGCACTTAGCGGTTTTATTACCATGGAGATCCATTAGCTGTGAACTGCATTGATCTTTGCATGATTTCCAGTTCTTCTTATCCACAAAGTCTCATTTCCTTTACAAATTTCTTGTAACTACCCTTGCAACTATTGCACTTTCCATAGACTTTGATTAGAAAGGCGTATACTCAGATGAGATAAAAATTTAGTTCGGCACGATACTTCACATAAATAGAATCAATTTTGAAAAGTTGGAAATCTGATTGCTTTTGAACGGCAGTCCTATTTATATGAAATATAGTGCCGAACCAAAATCTTATCTCATCTGAGTATAGGCCTAAAAGACACATATTTTTCTCGCAATAATAAGTGTCTTTGAAAATCACATAACAAAAAGCAAGTAAGAAAGTCGGTAAAGGTTGTAAAATATTCTGAACCTGCAGAAGCAGCGCTGCTGCTGCGGTGAGGCACCGAACTGTCTTTTGGTCATAACTTGACTAACTGATGGCGAGACTACTTGGTTTTTAAAACTGACGAATAGATGGCTTTATGTGTAACCAACTTTATTGAATATAAATTAAATGCTAACAATTATTGTATGATTTTATAGAGCGATGCGGGCGTCACTCGCGCGAAGTGAAACCAGGCAGAACGGGTCTTCGTTCTGCTACCCTGTTAGGGATGGTGCAGCTTCGCTGCTGCGTGATTAGTGTGGCCAGCTACTTAGCTACTTGGTTTAATAGGTGTAACTAACTTTATTGAATATTACTTAAATGCTAACAACTATTGTTCGATCGTACAGCTCGATGCAGCCAGCCGCGGCGGTGCCAAGCTAGGCATGGTGCACGGGTTGTTGTGCTGATGCGTTATCACGATGAATAGTGTGACCAGGGCTGCCACACCATTTTAAAACTGACGAATATTTGGCGCCGCTACTGTCACCATTTCAAAACTTACCTTTGATTGGAATTGACTTTTGCTCATAACTTGAGGATAGTTCATCCGATCTCTGTCATTCGTTCGGCAAATCGATTAAATTTTGATTACTAAATATCTCTAGAAGGTACAAAACATCTATCTACAAAATTGTGGGAGATGCAACGTTTTTCCAAATTGCGGGAGCGCCAGGAGGCGTGGCAAAAATAAATCGAAAACGTGCTGCTGCTTCGACTTACGCCGCTGACCGAAAGCACCAGCAGAATCGAAATCAAGAAGCGACCACTGCTCCTGCTGCTTTGCTATTTCTCAATAATCGTCTTGTGCTACTGCTTCCAATACGACTTCTGTTTTTCTCAAAAGCAGGCGAAATAAAACTTATTGCAGGGTCTTAAACACTATTAATTTGCACAATCCTTGCATACCATTTATTCCTTTTTATAAAAAGTATATAATATGCACAGCTTAATGATACCCGCTTTACACATCTTTAATTTTAATGGGTATAAAAATATCAAAGATCTGCCATTTTTTCCACACGCTTCGAATTATTTATCTAGTTTTATATATATTTTTTTTTAGAAATACACAATTCGGAGGAGCTTGAGAATATTTGCGGCAAATTCAAAGGCATACAAGGTCACCATAATTCCTGCTATCTAGATGCAACACTATTTTCCATGTTTACATTTACTAGTGTGTTTGACTCAATCTTATATAGGTGTCCAGGACCGCAGGTTAGTAGATTACAAATTATTTTTTTTATTAATATATCAATTATGTCGGTTTTAGGACATTTCCCATTACAACGACGTTCAAAAAGTCTTACGTGATGACATCGTGAATCCGTTACGAAAAAACGTGTTTGTAAGGGCGGATCGTGTTATGAAATTACGCAAACTATTGGACCAACTTAGTTCAGTAAGTGGATTGACCAGCGAGGAGAAAGACCCCGAAGAGTTTTTGAATAGTTTGCTAGCTCAAATAATGAGAGTCGAACCATTCCTGAAGGTGCGTTGTTTTGATTGCTATTTTTGGAAAAATTTGTAATTAGAATAATATTTATTTTAACGCCACTTTAGTTAAGCTCAGGACAGGATTCATATTTTTATCAACTCTTTGTGGAGAAAGATGAAAGGCTAACATTTCCCACTGTCCAGCAACTATTTGAACAAAGCTTTCATTCATCTGATATCAAGCTGAAAGAGGTTCCCTCCTGTCTGATTATTCAAATGCCTCGATTTGGGAAGAATTTCAAAATGTATCCTCGAATTATGCCGTCCCAAGTTCTGGATGTAACAGACATAATTGAAGACTGTAAGTTTAATGCGTAACTTCTGGAAAATACTTACAAACATATTCTTTCAGCTCCTCGACAGTGTTCTGTGTGTGGTAAACTAGCGGAATACGAATGCCGTGAATGCTTCGGAAGCTTACAATTTGGGTCAGGCCTCGAGAGTACTGCATATTGTCAAAACTGTATGGGCACTGTTCATATGCATTCAAATAGGTCTGATTCTGTGTAAATGCTCTTTTCGGAATTGTTGAAACATATACTTTTTTTTAGGACAAATCATGTACCGAAAAAAATGTCTGTGCCGAGGGACTTTAAAATTATGGCTGATCACATGATTGTACCCCGCCTTTATATGGAATTATTTGCAGTTGTGTGTATAGAAACATCACATTATGTAGCTTTTGTGAAGGCTGGCTCCGGGCCAGACGCACCTTGGTGTTTTTTCGATTCAATGGCGGATAGAAAGGGTAAGTTATATACAGGCCTGTTCCGGTTTTCACTTTCGACAAAAATTGTCAAATTCGAACTTGTTAAATGTGCTGTTGTATCAAATTGATTGAGTTAAATCAGATTACAAAGTTATAATTTAAATCCGTATAGTAGAGGGTAAGTGGAAGCTGAAGGTTTGATACGGATTTTCTTGATTGTTTAATAGAAAAGAGAACGTAAAAAACAGGAACATGGCAGTTAGTTAAATACGAGTTGACTTTCTATTCGAGGATAATAAATTTAAAGACCCACTTCTTATCGGTACACGCACACTTTTATTATTACTCAAATTTTTTCCCTTACCCTAAAAATTTCTCGAAGTAACATATACAATTTTCCAAAAATTCATAACTTTGGAACGATGTATCGGATTTAATCGAATCAAAAAAGATTTTTTATATATCACATAAACTTTTCGAAAACAAAATATGCGACAAGTCTCAAAACTATCAGAATTAGTTTTGTTTAAAAAAAAAAAGAGAGTTATTTTTCTTTTTTTTAATGCCCACTGGATATTTGACCCTTATATTTTTACGCATTGAAAATTTGTATAAAAGGGGATCATAAAGTTGTGCAAATGTGTGTAACAGGAAGAAGGAAACATTTCCGACCCTATAAAGTTTATATATCATCAACAGCCGTGTCAAAATAGCCATGTCCGTCCGTTTGAATGAACAAGTCGATCTCATAATAGATAGAGCTACAAACCCATGTAGGTAGGCCAGATCAACTTTGTTTCAGTTTGCGAAAATCTCCCCCTCCCCGTTTTAACGAAAAAACCCATCAGTCAGAAACTTGTGACTTAATACATTGGTATATTAACTTAAGCATAATATCTATCTCGTCTGAAAAGCTTGTTGAGAATATTAAAAAACTCGTAGAGTAAAAAAAGGTATACTTAAGTCGTGCAAATGTATCTAACAGTCAGAAGAAATCATTTCCGACCATATAAAGTATATACATTCTTGTTCAGCATCAACAGCCGAGTCTATATAGCCCTATCCGTCCGTCCCTCTGTCTGTCTGTATGAACACCTAGATCTCAGAGACTAGAAGAGCTAGAGCAACCAAATTAGAAATTTAGACTCCCGCCCCCACAATAAAAAATGCTAATTGTTTAGTATAGTGACCTTAAAAAATGGTAATTGTCTAGTATAGTGTCCTCCTAAAAAAATTATAAAGAAAATTCGATAGATCCCGAGTCATGAAGAATTTTCATGCAAAATAATCGCGGCGCTCATCCATGGTTTCTTTTTAAACTAATTTTAAAATATTCAGGTTTTGTTCTAAAAATATGTATATGCTTTTTGTCAAGAGTCAAATAAATATTAAAAATAACAGTTTTTTAAGTACTTACGTCCAAAATTTTACTGCATTACCATTTCCAGGTTGAATGTTTATTGTTTCTAATTCAGTATGTCTAAAATACATTTTGACATAAATATCATGATTTGCCTTGGTTTTAAACACCTTTCCTCGATGCGAATCCGTAGTATCATTAATTAATTTCTAATAGTTATACAAAATATAACAGTTTCTCTTTTGAAAGATATTTTGGTAAAAATTCTGCTATTTGTATATTCGTAAGCACGAATACTAGCACCACACACCTAGTGCACATATTCAGCTTATGTTCTGCTCAAGGCAAGCCAATTTTGCTTTTCAGATTTCCAAGAAATTGGCACTTCAGCTAAAAAGGAAATATATACAGTGTAGGACTTTCGATTGGATATATCCCCGCCCCAATCGGCATCAAAATAACCGTTTGCCGTTTAAGCATCCCTTCTATATAAAGTTTCTGCTTCACTGTTACAAACAAACAAATATTTCCAAACATCCATTTGGTGTAGATGTAATTTCAACTCAACTGCTAGAACTAGTATCAAACGTATTGTTTCATACCGACACACTGCTGAAAAAGTGTCGGTAAAACTCCCACCATATTTCTGTAAACAACCCAATCTAGCCTTATATCGCGCAATAAGACAATTACTGTCTCCCTTGATCGTACAGTCAACCACCTGCTGATATTTCTGCATTACCGTCAGTGTACATGTATTGCATTACCGTCAATGTACATGTACCATTGGCTATCAGCGACTTGTACTCAGAATACATTGCTTCCTTCCAATACTGTGGTAATGGTAACTCTCCCACCTGTACAACATTCAACACGTTGAATATCTTTTTCGGACGGCCTGGCCTTTCAGTCCGAAATTATTTTGTCCTTCCTGGACCAATCTTATCTAGTTTCTGCTGTTCAGGATTTTCAATAATATCCTCTTGTCCAGTAATTTCTTCTTCAGCGCTAACATATTCTTCATTGAACAATACCTCACTATAATTACACAGTGCTACAGTGCGAAATAACCTGGATAATAACAGCGTACGCTGTGGAGCAGGTCGCATATAGCACTTCCTCATACTTGGCTTTCCTCGGGGACCCCCAAAATCTGAAGTTATGCCCCAAAAGCCGTTTGTTGATCATTTTGCTCACTTAACTTGAAATAACTCGCTAATGGACCATCTGATTTTATATAACTTTGCTAGTTCTGATAGCGACGAGAAGAGTCTAATATATTGTAATCAATGGTTTTAGGGACTTGACGCGGTGGTTGAGAAACGCGGGTAACAGATCTGGTATTTCCAACTTTTTTTTTGGAAATTTATACTTTGACCACCACTGGTTTAACTATTTTATTTTATGTGATTTTCCACGCAAACGCTTGCAGATTGTTAAAATTTACATTCAACAAAACAAGTCAATTGTGAAAAATCAAAAACAAAATCATCGTGACCGATGAAGCTCATTTCACGTTGAATGGAACAATGAACAAACAAAATTGACGTATTTATGCCACTGAAAATCCTCAAGAGATTCAAGAGGTAACTCTTCATGATGAAAAAGTCATTGTTTGGTGCGGCGTTTGTGCTAAAATGATTATTGGAACGTTCTTTTTCAAAGTCCGAAGGCAAAACGGTTACCGTCAATCAGAAGCGTTATCGCGATATGATAGCCCATTTTTTGAGCCACGAACGATTGAGCACGAGCCAACAAACGGTTTGGCTATGATAACCGGAATTTGAAATCATATGCTTGGAACATATGCTGAATAATAAACATGTAAGAAAGTCGGTCGAGCCCGACAATAAAATACTCTGTACCTGCGGAAGTGTATGCTCAGGATGTATTTTGCTGTCGCAGTAGCAGCAGAAAGCAGCACTGCCGATCGTTACCAATGGAGCGATATATAATGCTAGTTATTATATATGTCAAAAAGGTACGAACCATCTATATACAAAACTGTGGGAGACATCAGGTTTTTTCCAAATTACGGGGGCGTGACAATAATTTAAAATAACCTTGATCTGGAACAGGAATAATCTAAGTCCAAAATTGTCAAACAAATATGTAAAGATTTATGTGATTGTGTTATTATATGAAAAATTATATTTAAATTTTTCACCAAACTTTAGCACAGTATACTTTTCGGGGAATTAATATTAAATCAATCGATTTTCTGTTAACACACTTAAAATGTATACTAGATTGTCGAAGTGTGCTCAGATATCAGCGAATAACTTCGTCATCAGGTAACCAAATTCATCGAGAGAACATTTGTTCAACGGAAAATCAAATGGGCTTTTACAATAAACTTTAAGGAAAAATCGCATAGAATAAAAAAGATAAATCTGTGGTGGTCAAAGTATAAATTTCCAAAAAAAAAAGTTGAGTTGAAAAAAGTTGTCTCAACCGTCGCGTCAAGTCTCTAAAACCATTGATTACAATATATTAGACTTCTCGTCGCTATCAGAACTAGCAAAGTTATATAAAATCAGATGGTCCATTCGCGTGATATTTCAAGTTAAGTGAGCAAAATGATCAATAAACGGTTTTTATTCTATAACTTCAGATTTTGGGGGTCCCTGAGGAAAACCAAGTATGAGGAAGTGCTATACGCGACCTGCTCCACACAGTACGCTATGTCAATACCCAGGCTATTACAAGTTTTTGAAATTTGTAGCACTGTGTTATCATTATTTTCAAACTTCTGCTGATTATCATGTTCAACATTTTTTCGACCACCAAACATTTCATCAAATATAAGATCACGTTTTTCAATGACTTGACGTTTCTCTTCATCATACAACCTGTGTGCCTTTGATAAAAGGCAGTATCCGACTTACCCGTATTCCTTTTCTAGCGCTTGAAATTGATTGACATGCTTATTATTTAATCCAACTACGACTGCACCAAAAATTCGCATATGCTTTACATTTGGTTTCTTCCCGCTCCATGCTTCCATTCATGTAATATTTTGTAATGCTGCTGTTGGAGATATATTCCGTATATAACAGGCCTTCGGTATCACTGCTTCAGCCATTCCAGAATGTATGGGTAAACATCTCGCCATTTCAATCAAAGTGCGATTTTCCCTTCCTGCAATTCAATTTTGCTGTAGGCTTTACGGGAGCGTTAGTTGACGTAAGATACCTGCTTTAAGGGTAGGGTCTACCACTGAAAAATTTTTGTTTCGTTTTTTTTTTATTTGCTTAAACGTTCTATTAGGGTCTTAAAAACATCTCGTACTACTTTGAAGCAGATCCGACAATATCTTTTTCAAAAATAAACAAAAACAAATTTTTTTCTGACCCTCGATATGAAAAAATGTTCATCGAACATCGTATTTTTAAAAATTCCATGATATTTTTTTAATTAAAAAACTGCAAATTAAGGTTGAAAATGTTCGTAATTATCAAAAAAGTTGATTGTTAAAAAAAATGTACTTGGAAATTTTTGGAGATATTTTTTTTTACCATTTCTTGACGCACTTTAACCAAAATTTCTCGGGAACTACTAAACCGATTTGGATGAAATATTTTTTCTGTCCCAAATGCATAAAAAAAAAATAGGGGATAATTTATATAAATCAGGGCTGCAAACCCAAAAAAATTTTCGGAACCTCCGGTTTGCAGGTTCGAACGAAAATTTAACAACGGTTAGGGTTCGGAAATTTGAGGTTCGAGGTTTTTGGTCTTTGGTTTTGGTTCGAACCTTGGTTCGTTGCACGTTTTACCCAATATATACAAAATTACAATACAATAGGTATACACCTGACGCATAAATACATACATTGTAAGACTGTAAGACGTAGTTTATAATTGATGTGAGATTGGCGCTCGATTGCTGGATATGGAATTCCTTCATTGCTAGTGTATAAATCTTCAGTCCGATTGATTATGCTTTCTCGTATACACTTTAATCAGTCTTTCAAAATTGAGCATCGATTAGTGTTCATTCGCCACACTTGGCTTTGTCTTCTTTTGAAGGTGACGCATTTAATTTGCTGGGCATGCAGTCGGTCATATTTAGTTTGCATTCGTGACATTCTGATTTATCAGTGCTAACATTGTAGGTAAATTTCGTAAATAGTAAATTTGTCATTGCTTCACACCTTCTTTATTGTTCCGTTTTTATTGTTCTGACTTGTGTGTTTTCTGTCTCTTTCTTCTTCTTTGCGCCCAATTTTTGGCGCGTGGCTAGTATTGCCAATTTAGCTATTTTTCCCACCAAATATCGACTGTTAAAAATGCTAAAACTTAAAAGAGAGTAATTTTAAATAGCTAAACAATGTCAAATAATTAGCTAGAATTGCAGGCTCTGGTAAAACTGAATAGTTTTCGGCTTTCGAGCTTACAAAATAGCTATATCTGGTGGGAAAAATAGCTAAATTGGCAACGCTGCGTGTGGCACACACTTCTGTTTGTATTCGGCTGACATGTTTCTGCAGTAAAAATATGTATGTATGTATGTTAATAACCATTGGGAGTGCGAAAAGGAGAAATTAACAAGTCGATGTCATTTATTTTTTGAACCGAACCAAAAGCTTGGGTTCGGAACGGGTTCGGGTTCATCTATTTTCGTCCTCGTTGTTCGGTTCAAGGTTTGGGGTTCGAGCCGGTTCGGTTCAAAACCGGTTTGCAGCCCTGATATAAATTAAGGTTTTAAATGTTTTTCGTCGAACATTCTTAGCTGAGTTATTTTCCAAGCTCAGCAATAGATGGCGCCACTACTTTGACCATTTTATCTACGAGGTTTTAATGAGTAACTAACTTTATTGAATGTAACTTAAGCTAACAACTATTGTTCGATTGTAAAGCGCGATGCTGCCGCCAGCCGCCTTGGCGGGAGCCCAGCCAGAAACTGAGCGCCAGGGATGGCGGATTCTGCTATCGCGTTAGGGATGGTGCTCGATGAATGGTGTGACCAGAGGTGGCCAGGGCTGCCACACCATTTGCTTGCCAGTTTGTTATATGACAGCTATACGATATATTCATCAGATTTGGATCAAACTCGTCAAAATTGTGTGGAAACCGATAATATTCATAACTGGAAAGCTTAAGAACGCTACCATTGAAAACAAAAAAGTTTTTCTCACTAGAACTGCTTTTTCAACCGATCGTTCCTGTGGCAGTTATATGCTATAGTCATCCGATTTGAATCAATCTTGGCAAAATTGTGTGGTAGCTTATAGTATTGATCAGTAACAAGTTTGAGAGCGATAGCATTGAAAAAAAAAGTTTTTCCTACTAAGACTTTTTCTCTCAGCTAACTTTTGTATGTCAGCTATACTATATATTTATCCGATTTTCATCATACTTAGTGGAAATTTGTAAAATCATGGAAAACTAAAAAATGCGTCTGTTTCTATGCTATCTTCTCCGTCAGTTTTAAAGCTATCTTAACCAAACTTTGCACGAAGTCTTTTGGTACAAATACGCTGCACATTTGTCGGAACCGGCCAGATCGTATCACTATAGTATATAGCTGCCATCTTTCTGAAATCTGATCCATCTGAAAATCTTGTTTTAGTGAGAAAAACTTTTTTATCGATACTCAAGTTATGAGCAAAAACACACCCCACCCACCCCCCACCCATAACCACAGCATTCTGTTGAACGGCAATCTTAGTGAGAGAGAGACAGAGAGAGAGAGACAGACTTAGAGAGCGCACCGCGTTGTGCGTTGTGTGTTAATTGGCCGTTTGACTCGTGAGCAAATGCGAGTGTAAGGTTGCAGAGTATGTTATAGTCGGGCTTGACCGACTTTCTTTCTTGTTTTTTTATTGATATTTGTATTTGTGCACTGGCGCAGTATAAACTCCATCAGCAGATTAAAGAAGTCACACCACAAGGTATCACACTGCCCAAAACCTCTTCTGGTATCAAATGGTTTGGAAAGGTGCTTTCCTATTTAGATGAAGCTTTGCGTGCTTCTCAACGTCATCATGCAAAGTCGAACGTATTTTGCTGGTATACAAAAGGTAGACAGGGCTTCAAAGAACCTTGACCTTATCGGTGTGTCGAAGGCGGCTTTATAATCAAAAAAAAAGATTTTAGGTTTGAAATCTTTCTCATAGGTCTTCTCCAGGAGTTGTCGTAAGGTGAATATTTGGTCTGTGGTGGTATCTGGTTTGGTATCTGGTCTCTCAAGAGAGAGAGAGAGACTCTTGCGAGTGATTGACGTGTTTTTTTTTTGTGCTCCGCAATTTGAAAATTATTTGAGTCGTTTATCGTGCCTATAATTGTCCAAATTCGACTTAAATCTCAGTGTTAATTTACCCATAGTCGGTTTTAATTTTAATAACTCGGTGTCTGCCCTGTGTATTTGTTTTTGTTTTAGTTTCGCATATCTGATTTTTGCCGGTTAGAACTGCCACCTCCCGTTGGTGGCAAGTCGTCCAAACCTACTTCTTCGTTGCCAGTTTCACCGCAATGTTTTGACTTATCACCAACCATATCTCTTTCCGCATCACCAGGTACAATTCTTGATTTATCTCCTTTGCCTCCCTCCCTGAATCAAGATACAGGTGATTTTTTAAATATTCCCCAATTGCACCGCCTAAACCTGATGCCAGTGATTCGATTCCTTCTCAGCCTCCATTTCTAATTGATTGCACCACGCAAGCAAGTTTTTGTGTCTAGGTTGTCCCCTGAAACTACTTGCGAGAAAATTGTCGCATATATTGCGAGCAAATCCTCAGCAAGTGTTTCGATTACAAAGTTTAATTTTACCCAGTCTCGTGATGTAGCTTCCTTCAACATAAGTGTTCCAGCTGGAGCATTTCCAATCATATGTGATCCAGAATTTTGGCTGCCAGATATGATTGTTCATCAGTTTAGGCAAAAAACTCGAGTTAGGCCAATGCCCGTCAGCTTGCCCTCAAATGTAGGGTATAGCTCTAATAGGATTTCAAAAAACTAGTTCTGTCCCTCTGTCCTTATATTGCCTATCAGAATGTTAGGGGTCTGTTATCCAAACTTCCTACCTTGTTCTTGAATAGTGCTTCATTTGAGTATGACATTATTGCCTTCTCAGAGACTTGGTTAAATCCATCAATCTCTGATTGTGAAATTTTGTCAAATGTTTTTTTGATCTATCGACATGATCGACCTACTCGAAGAGGTGGTGGTGTACTGATCGCAGTCAAAACTAAGCACCGTTCGGAATTAATTCCACTAAATCTGCCTGATGGTGTTGAATTTGTAGCCGTAAAGGTTTCTTTTCTTTCCTTTTCGTGATATATTAGTTGCTCCGTAATCCTTCCTTCTTCCTATATTCAAGTTTATATGAACCATATAACTTGTATAAAAGATGTTTGCGCCCAATTACGAGACATTGACTCAATGGTTGTTGTAGGTGATTTCAACTTACCAAACATAGCCAACACAGCATGACTTTTTAGATCATCTGTTTGATATGTCCTTGCCAAAATTAATTCAATTCCAAACGATCATAATAAAGTGCTGGATCTTGTCTATGTCGCTGACAGTACTAATGCTGTAGGCTTTAGGTCCACCCCTCCATCACTGCCCGAAGATATTTACCATCCTACGCTTGAAATCTCTCTTTCAGTTTCTGAACCTACTTCATCAACCTCTAAAATTCCTAATAAACCTCGTCGCTGTTTCCGTAAAGGAAACTTTACATTACTAAATCAACTTATTTGTGCAACAGACTGGTCTCCTTTGTTCAATACGGTGGATTTTGACTTTGCTTTTGCCTTTTTCCACGAATCCAATAATTCTCTCTTAGATATCTGTGTTCCTAATAGCGTAGCTTCTCCCGCGTCACTTAATCCTCCTTGGTACTGCCCTAGACTTTCTAATTTGAAAAATTGTCTAGATGCTTCAAAAAGTATAAACGATCTGGTTTGGCTGTAGATTTCTCTAAATATTCAATAGCAAAATTCAACTTAAAACATTTTTACTCTGAGTGCTATAAGAATTATCTTGCCCGGTGCAAAATTCAATTTGCAGAGGAGCCTAAACAATTCTATAGCTTTGTGAACTCTAAGCGTTGATCTTCATCACTACCTTCTACTTTTTTTTTGAGTGACCAAAAGGCTGGCAATGATTCCGCTGCCGTCGACCTATTCGCAGACTTTTTTCAATCAACGTATTCCTCTATCCACTTTACTAACACTTCTTATCCTTATAACATTCCTTCTTCTAACTTTATTTGTGTTCCCTCAATTAGTGAAAGCTCCCTACTTTCGCATTTAAAATCTCTGAAATCCTCATACTCCCCTGGCCCTGACAACATTCCTAGTTGTGTTCTCAAAGAGTGCTGTAGTTCCTTATGCAAACCTTTGCTTAATATTTTCAATCTATTACTCGATTCTACAGTCTTTCCAACTCTTTGGAAAGAGTCCTATATTATTCCTCTTCATAAAAAAGGAGGAAAATCTGATATTTCCAATTACAGAGGCATAGCTAAGCTCTCCGCAATTCCTAAATTATTTGAAGAGATTATAAGCTCAACCTTGCAGCATTATTGCAAATCGATTTTATCACCTTTCCAGCATGGGTTTATTAAGCGTCGGTCAACTATGACTAATTTGCTTGAATTTACCTCAATGGTTAACGATGGATTCCTTTTAAAAAATCAAACTGATGTCATCTACACCGACTTCAGAAAAACATTTGATTCTGTGAACCACGATCTTCTCCTCTTTAAGCTTGATAGTTTAGGATTTCCTTCCTCTTTTCTGCTTTGGATTTCGTTCTATTTAAAAGATAGAACTCAAACAGTTCTGCTTCGCTCTAATACTTCAAAGCCTGGCTTTGTCACTTCTGGTGTGCCACAAGGCAGCCACCTCGGCCCTTTGTTTTTTACTCTGTTTATTAATGATCTCCCCACAATATTGTCTTATTCTCGGATACTTATGTACGCCAATGATGTAAAACTTATTTTATCTTTTAACGACCCGACGCATTCCATCAGACTGCAAGATGATTTAAACTCCTTGCAGTCCGGGTGCTTGATTAATCAATTACACCTTAATTGCTCCAAGTGCATGTTTATGACTTTCCATCGTTGCAAACCTTCGCTGGCTACCTATACGATTGGCAATGAACCCTTGAAACGAATATCTACAGTCGTTGATCTTGGAGTTCTTTTTGACCCCAAATCGTGTTTCAATCCTCATATCTCTTCTATTGTTAATAGGGCGAAAAATGTACTTGGATTCATTAAACGTTGGTCGAAGGAATTTAATGATCCATAGACCACAAAGCTTCTGTATACTGCTCTAGTTCGTCCTGTACTTGAATACTGCTCGCCCGTCTGGTGTCCGCAATATAAAAAGTATATCGATCGAATTGAATCAGTTCAAAAGCAATTTTTGCTTCCCTAACCTTCGTTTACCAACGTACTCCAGCAGACTTTTGCTTAGTGATCTTCCTTCGTTAGCTAACCGTAGAACAGTCTTAGGTGTTTCTTTTCTTCATAAGCTAATTATCGGTGATGTAGCCACTTCTGATCTTTTAGGTCGCCTTAACTTTTCCGTTCCATCTAGGCCAACTAGGAACTATTTACTTTTTATCTTGTCTAGATGCACAACTGATTATGCCCAGCATAATCGATTTTGGGTTTTATGTAAGAACTACAATGATCTCTATCACCTGCTCTCAACAGAATTCTCTCTCTTCTCTGACCACTCCCAGTTGTGAGTAGGGGCATAGCTTGCCGGACTGGCTAAAAAATCCTCCCCCGCCGGGTCAGAGATTTTCCGGTTATTTAGTTTTAAGCTTTACGTATACATTTTTTATTTTTAAAGTTTACTTTAGATAATTTTCTCCCTTTCTCTCTATCTCTGTTTTATTTTAATTTATTATATTATCTTAGTTTTTTCCTTTGTTCCTACATAACCATAGGTTTTGGTTTTTCCTCTCTCTTCTCTCTCTCTCCCTCTTCTCGATCTCTATATTATTAAAGTTTTTGTTAGCTCTAATAACGTCTCTGACTACAATCGGCTGTGAATAGGGGCATAGCTGGCCGGACGGGCAAATAAAATTCCCCCACCGTGTCGGAGTCGTTATTAGTTTATTTTGTAATTTTATTTGATAGGCTTCCTTAGCTTATAAAAATTTTTTTGTAACGTATATATATTTATACACTTGAAAAGTGTATTACAATTTTGCCCAGGAGTTTGCAACGCATAGAAGGAATCATCCCCGACCACATAAAGTATATATATTCTTAATCAGCATGACGAGCTGAGTCGATTGAGCTTTGTCCGTTTGTCCGTCTGTCTGCTTCTGCGCGAACTAGTCCCTCAGTTTTGAAGATATCGAGCTAAAGTTTTGCACAGAGTCTTCTCTTTACTGCACGCTGCTAATATGTCGGAACCGACCGGATCGTTTGACTACTTCTTGTAGCTGCCTTAGAAATGTAATGTCGGAAAATGGTCTTTAATATTAGCGCTCTTGAACTCAGTCATTGTTAATGTTATATGTTTTTAAGCTGATCTGCGTTTGGTCGACATCACTAACCGTTGAAGCGAACTTTGTTAAGTGTATTAAAAAACTTCGGCACGACGTAGTTAGCTTTGCATTCTCGTTTTTTTTTGGTTGACTAAATAAATAAATAAAAACTTACCAGGCCTAAAGCCACACTGATAAGGTCCAATCAGTGTGCTAACAAGCGACTTTAGACGTTGGGTCTGCAGGGTCTCTTTTTTTTTAAGAAGTGGGAAAATTACACTTAGACTCCAATCTTCGGGCATGCTTGCGACGAACCATATTCTGCAGAGGAGTTGGTGCCAACTTACCAACTCCTTGCCGCCAGTCTTAAACAATTCAGCGGGCAGCTCATCAGCACCAGCTGCTTTGTTATTCTTTAGCCTTTTTATGGCTAAACAGACTTCTTGATGGTCCGGTGGGTCTATCTCGATATCGTCGCTTGGTGGCATTGCTACTTCTCCAGAGGCGGCATTCTGTTCGTCTTCGCCACTCAACAGGTTGGTGAAATAGCTTCTCCATTTGTCTAACGCCACTTGGGGATCTGTGACCAGATTCCCATTTTCGTCCTTTCATTGTGTGACTCCGGGTTTGAAACCTTTAGTTAGTCGTGTAACCTTTTGACAAAATTTTCGAGTCTCACTCATTCCGAATAGCATCTCGACTTCCTTAAGCATGCGCCTTTCCCACTCATTCTATTTTCTTCTAAAAAGGCGCTTTTCCTTTCTTTTTCTCCAGTTATCTCTCTTTAACAGCCCGCTTTGCTCCCCCTTCTCTGCAGTAGCGCGGCGACACTCCTCATCAAGACTGCTTGCGAGGGTACTCTGCGTATCCGAGTATCTCCTTGGCATCCGTACTCATGGAGTGTAAGATATATAATATATTCCACTTGTCGCATACACCGGAAGGGTATGGTAAGATTTCCCTGAGCAGTTGGGTGAGTTTAGCTGTGTAGGCTTCAGAGGTCCGTTGTGATTGCAGCTTCTCGACGTGTGCTAGGGCGTGTGGCATGTGCCGCACTGAGCCGCGCGCGTACTTTGGCTGCAACAAGGTGGTGATCCGAGTCTATGTTGGCCCCTCGAATCGCACGCACGCCAAGAATATAGTTGGGAAAAATTAGTTCATTTTAATCATTAAAATTTAATGATTTAATGAAAATAACTAATGAACTAAGTTATTTTTTCATGAACTATAGCTCATTTTTTTTAACTATAGATAATTTTTTGAACTATAGTTCGTTTTTTGAACTATAGTTGATTTGAACAATTCTACTACTTTTTTCGTATAACCGTTTGAATTGGCCATATAACTTTTAAAACTTTAGATAGAAATTGGCAAGGAAATCTGTGATTACTAGATCAAGTCTTCCTTTTGCTACGAATTGAATCCACTTAGCATTGAGCTGTCGGTTTCAACTGCTTAAGCAATTTCGATTTTACATACACCGTGTAGTCGTAGACATGAATGTCACCTTCCATATGTTCTTATTAACATTGAGTTCAAAGTACAAACGTTCATACGAAACACGAAGTAGAATTGAGAACAGGCCTGTATGTTAATTTTTTGAACTATAGTTCATTATTTGTACTATAGTTCATTATTTGAACTGCGAAACTGTTGTAGGACTCTTGGGTAAAAGACACATTACGAAGCACAGTGGACATAGCATGTGGACTAATTTGTACCGTGGAGGAGGCAACACTATGTCGCTGATAAATTTCAGATAAATTATTATCCTAGTAGGCCAGGATTAATGTGTTCTTTTTGTGATTCTGTGGTCACCATTTTAATCACAAAACGAAGAAGTGAAGCTTAATAGACAATTGCCATTTATCAAATTTTCATGATAATCTAAATTCATAAAATTTTTTTTTTGTCGAGGCATCCTTATCTTCTGTTGGTGCGTGTGCACAGCTAAGGCTAACATTAAAATATTTAACCTTAAATCTGAGTGCGGCTAGTCTCATGTCAACTGGTGTGAAGCTGATGACAGAGCGATGAAGTCTTTTACTAACTCCAAAGTCGCACCCAAACTCGTGCTTGGAAGCATGGTCGCTGTCTCCCAGGGTGCATTGGTTGATGATGTTCTCAACTTGCGCCCCTGTCCAATCCATCGCATTTCTTGAAGTGCGGTAACGTCCGATGAATATCTCTCGAGGATATCCACCAACTGAATATCAGCACCATCTCTATGAGTGTGCGAACGTTCCAGGTGTATATCCTCAAATCGTGGTCATTAAAACATTTGCGTGAGTCGTCGTCAGAGGGAATCCGTATCCGAGGCATTTGCTGTCGCAGTTCTCATTGGTGGAGTTTTTTTTGACGATGGTGGGTACCAAGCCCGACGCACCAACCCTATATATTGTAGCCGGTAAGAAAGGCTCGCCTTCTCATCAAGCTAGTCAGGCAAGGAATAACCTTCCGGTTTGCGCTGTAGCTAGGGTCACTAGGCCCACGTTTAACCTGAATCGAACCAATAGTCTTTTGCGTCAAAGAAGAGAAAACATCTCGCTTCTGGTTGTGGCCCTAACTGGCCATTGCCTCATCGTCAGGAATGCAGCACACTTGGGCGTCGCTCACAATGCCGTCTGTAGAAGCTGCAAGTGTAAAGAAGAGGAGGAGACATTACTGCATCTTCTTTTCCTCTGCCCAGCTCTTAGTAGAGGGAGACTCAAAACTCTTGGTCACCCCTTTTTACTCAACCTCTCGGAAGTGTCCGAGATAGAGATTCCTTCTCCACTGAAATTCTTAACGTTGTCACAATGGTTCAGTCGGTTGGAACCCACCTGGCTTAAATAGGGAATTATATGGTATTGCAATGGGACTATCTTAGCCTAAGTGTAGGGACAGTCTTACTGTTCCTAGCCATCTCAACCTAATCTAAGGAGGGCTCGTCGCTCATGTTAGCCAGCAGTGTGAGTCGACTTAAGCCGCAGTAAGCCAGGATCGCGCTGGGTTCGCCTAGTTGAACCGGTCAGCAGCTTTACCTCTCTACATACGCCCCAATAGGTCCAATAAATCCCTGTCTAGAAATTTCTGGACGACCCATCCTAGTTCAGACTAGTTAAAACAAATTGGAAAAAATTATCATAAATTCTCATAAAAAAAATACCAAAAAATTCCGAAATTTCCAAAATTTTCTAAATCAACTTTTTTGATATTTACGAACATTTTATAATTATACCCGTTACTCGTAGAGTAAAAGGGTATACTAAAGTCGTGCAAATGTATGTAACAGGCAGAAGGAATCATTTCCGACCATATAAAGTATATATATTCTTGATCAGTATCAACAGCCGAGTCGATATAGCCATGTCCGTCTGTCCGTCTGACCGTCTGTCCGACTGTCTGTATGAACACCTAGATTTCAGAGACTAGAAGAGCTAGAGCAACCAATTTTGAAATATAGACTCCTATTGTCTGCACGCAGATCAAGTTTATTTCAAATTTTTGCCACGCCCACCCCCGCCCCCACAATAAAAAATGTTGAATAACTCCCACAATTTTTGAGGTATCGAATTTAAAACTTACATTTATATTCGCAACATCTATAAGCCCTCCAATTTTCATCAAGATCGGATGATAAATAGCCGAGTTAAAAAATGTTGCATACTTTTCGGCTAACCCATCTCAGGCATACAGGAAGGCTATTAAACATTTGTTTTCATGAGTAACGGGTATATCGAAGTCGGTTAGAGCCGACTTTAACTTACGCTCTCGTTTTTTTTGTAGTTTTTTGATTAAAGGGCTGTTTTCACGGGTCGCGAAAAATGACAGGAAACGTCACATGATGTTGCGCACACCGCCACCAATACCAACACAGGTACAGACCATGCCGTGCTTCGGTCCGCCGTTGTTCTCTGGCGGGTTTCCGAATGTTCCCTATCCGCCAAGTCCCACACCTCGCTCTTCACTTTCAAGGCGTTTATTAAATTCAGCTTGCCCGCCCTAGAAAGTGCCATTAGGCGACGCACTCTGCAGAAAGCTTTTTTAGATGCGCTCATTTTCAATGTGACCTTCCAATTTGGCCGCACAAATTAGAATCGAAGCCTATTTTGCTCACGTCACGGTAAAAAAGAGGCGTTAACAGCACTTAAAGTGTTTTTTTTTTAACATAGCGTAGTGGCAAACGTATGCTTTTCTCACGATGAGTAGAAACCGCATTTGAAACGGCTACACGAAAAAACTACGCAGCAGATTTTTTTATATGGAGTTTTTCATTTCGCGGCCGTTTTGCGACCCGTGGAAACTGCCCTTAAAAAAATCCATGGAATTTTTCGAGGGTCGATGAAATTTTTTTCATACACGAGGGTCGGAAATAAAAATTGTTTTTGTTCATTTTTGTCAAACACATTATCAGATCTGCTTGAAATTTTGCAGGATGTTTCTAGGACCCTGAAGCAAATATAAAAAAAGAGTCCGAGATTTTCCCTTTTACATATATTGGCACAAAATGAATATACTCTAAATAAAAAGAAAGAGTTGGCGTTCGTTAATTAATTTCTTTAGATTTTGTTGAGCCGAACCGAATCTTAGGTTCGGAACAGGTAAAAGTTCAGCCAATTCTTATAAAAACAAACATGAACTTGTTCCAAGGCTGTCTGAAGCGAAGTTTCTTTTCAAAGGTTTTAAGCCCGAAAAACTATTATTGCTTTCACAAAACTACCAAGTTATATCAAATAAATTGAACGAACTTCAAGAGTGCATAAGACTCTCTAGATATGTTTTAGAATGTTTTACTTCGTTGAAAAGCCATTGCAAGACCTATTATTGTTTTGTTTTAATGTATGTAAGGATGCAAACCATATTTTATAGAATATTTTCTAGCTCCTTTTTTTTAACTACTTATCTAATAATTGTATTATTTCAGGTGAAAAAAACGGATACAATATACCAGAAATGATATCGGTTCGTGAATTAACACAGTGGCTTTCAGAAGAAGGTGCCCGATCAATTAATGAAACTTCAACGAACGACAAAGTCTTACCTGAACACGCCAAGCGTCTTTTTTGCGATGCGTATATGTGCATGTACCAAAGTACGGATGTTATGATGTACCATTAGTGCTTTTATGCTCACATTTACATATATAAGAGAACATAATATAAAAGGTGACCGTAGTTTAAGGCTTTAAAAAAGTTACTGTAGTTATTGACCAAATAAATATATCAACATGTACCTATTTAAAAAAAATTTCCACTAAAATCATGGCATGGTTGTCCTTTAGTTTGATATTAATGAATAGCAAGTCAATTTTTGAATAACACAATTGATATTTATACAGTTGAAAAGTGTATCATATTTTTTCCCAGAAACTTGCAACTCATAGAAGTAATCATCTCCGACCACATAAAGTATATACATTCTTGATCAGCATGTCGAGCTGAGTCGATTAAGTTGTGTCCGTCCATAGGTGTGTCCAACTGTCTAAGTCCAACTGTTTCTAAGCGAACTTAGTTTTGCTGCCATCGAGCTGCCTCACACTATTGACTGCGCATCTCACCTGACGATCAATTGCACCAACTGGCTAAAATACAGAAAGTACATCAGCGCACACATTGAGCAAAATTTAATTAATTTTATTTGCTCTCCAATTGAATAATGTTCTTTACTGGCTACTCTAATTTTAACTTAAATTTTATTATTTTTAAATATAGAAAAAATTTAGAAATAAAAACGAAAGAAGACAAAGATCAGACAGTCGGAAAACTGGAACTTCTACTGACTGAAGCAGCCCGACACGCAACACCTCAAAGGTCACTTCCCCCAACGCCAAATCGTTTCAGAACCAGCAAACAAAGCCAGCAACTTATCCAGGAAAAGCGACGCTTAAGGCGTGAATGGAAATATTGCAGATCACCAATGGCGAAACAAATGCTAGAAACAGCCACGCGGAAACTATTAAAAGCCCTCAAAGACGATGATATACAAGCCCAAAAGATTTACAACACCAATCAGAGATCATACTGTCTCATGGGCACGCAGCGATGAAGAAAGGTCAAACCTATTTGCAACGCATCTTAAAGCCGTTTTCCAACCCAACCCAGCGAATAATCATTTCGCTCTTCCACCGCTCTCAAACCCACCTTCACAAAATCCGCTATCGTTTCGAGTGAGAGATATATACAAGATCATAATGAAGCAGCTGAATCCTAGAAAATCTGCGCATCACGACCTAATCACACCACAAATGTTCATTTAACTCCCACATTGTGCATTACCCTTCATTTGCAATGTTTTTAACTCCATAGCATTATGCGATCACTTTCCCCAAAGATGGTCTGCGAAATTTTACTACCGAAGTTTAACTTCGGTACAGACGAAGAGTAAGTGCAGCGAATCACAACAGAAATTCGATCCGCCTTTGATTGTAAACAGTACAGTGAGATCAAGGCAGGAGTACCTCAAGGAAGCGTACTGGACCCCACCCTTTATGTTCGATATACGGAAGATCTTCCCACAACCAATTTCGTATCCACTTCTACCTTCGCAGACGACACTACTATATTATGAAGCTCTCGCTTCCCTGTGCGAACAACGCAGACATTACAAAATCATCTTGAACAAGTAGAAGTCGGCTGGCAAACTAGCGAATTAAAGTCAACGAAAAAAAATACAAGCACATTACCTTCGCACTAAATACTAAGGACTGACTGAATGACAAAAATGTTACTTACCTTGGAATTCATCTAGACAGAAGGCTGACTCGTTTTATTTTTCATCTATTTTCTATACCCATTAACAAGTAAAGCCCCGTACTCAGAACTACAGAAAATTGCTTTAGTCACTACTTTTCATATAATAAGAAACATCTTGGCTTTGCTTTGATGCTCATGTGCTGTGAGAAAGTGTTTCTATTTATATGAAATACTGTGACGAAAGGAATTTTCTGTCATTCTGAGTACAAGCCTTAAGAAAGTCGGTCAAGCCCGACTGAAATATACTCTTCCCATGCAAAAGTGTATTTCGTTCATTCGATATTTACGAACCTTTGTCCGATCGATAAATAATCCTGATACTTGGAGGCAGGCTGTAGCCGACCAAAGCCGATTGAAAATCGCAAATTTGTCCCTGGTGTGGGAGTGCGACGGAGCCGATTGAAAATCGCACTCCGGAAGTCCCGTCGATCTCGTCGATGGTGGATACAGTGCGTCCAGTCGCTCTTAAGGTCAGGGGCAGATTGTAAATCGTACTCCCTGAGGCTCACCCAGCCGCCGATTGAAAATCGCACGTTGGGAGCTGGAACAGCTAGCTCTTGGTATGGCCTACAAAATATTTATGCATTGCAAGTTAAAAAATCTCTTCTTCAAACTTAAAATTACAAAAATGTGGGAAAAACATGAAGTTTTCCACATTTTGTTTTTAGTTTATCATTATGTTAAATACAGTCTCGAGTTTGACCAAGCAATCCAGGGCAAAATTTTAGCTTAGACTAGATAATCAAACCTGAAAATCAAACTAACTTCATTCGATTACTCCTTCACAAAGTTATAGACCTGCAAGCAACTAAAATTTTGATGCACAATCAAAAAATTGTCAATTTATGATCAAGGACTCAACAATTTCAACTTCTTTGTGTACAAAAATTTAAGTTTTGAGCCAAGAACTACTGTTAATGCCTATATGACACTTGCCGATATTGTCGGCCAATATTGTTCCTCACAAAAAGAATTGGCCGCCAACACGGCAAACTGGTAAACGCTTCTTGTGAAGCGACTAGTTGAACAATCAAACTACTAACACTCATGTATCTTTTGTCCCGTTTTCGCAAGTCTTGTCTCGTTATTGGTCACCAATATCAACAAGTGTCATATAGGTCAATATAATGTCAATTGTTAACTATATCAAAGTTTTTTCGACCGAGTAAATCAAATTGACTTTCAACGACAATTAGGGACATATAATTAGGGTTTTCACGTAGACTTGGTTATCAAATTATATGTTTAACTGTGTGACTTAGAGAATACCGCGACTCCGAATAACGAGGATCAGGGTAGGTCCGCTCGGGTGTTGGCGACACTGCCTCTCTCGGCGATTAAGAGGCGAATCCCGCGACGGGTTCTTCTCGGTCTTCTCCTTCGTCGTCACCACCTTCGATGATAACGCAACTCGAGCCAATATCCGAGTCATCGTCCGGACTACTTTTATTCGGGTTTCGGGAACATGGGAAGAGCATGAAGCGGTGTGAACTAGCTCGGGGGCTAACATGTCCCGTTTACACCCTCGGGCGGGTCAGGATCGCCTCTCTTATGGTCTTCATGATGAAATTATTTCAGTTGTGCGATGTTGGCGGCTCTACGTTGTCTCGTTCCGCTTCTTTGGGGACGTACTACGTTTGGATATACGAACTTGACGACTTTAAACGGCCCGTCAAAATAAGGAGGGAGTTTGGCGGCGAAACCTTATTCTGCACGCTGGCGAACACTTCCTTAAGTCGTTCAACCTTGGAGTTTGTGTAGCGGTACCTGATCCTGGCGTCACATCGACAAGCCACATTACGGGTAGTAGGGGTTCCCTTAGCTGGACGAGAGGCTTTAACCAGTCGTATCTGAAACGCTTGAATTCAGAGCCAATGATATTTCGGGTAATAGCTCGTCCCACTTGTTCTGTTGCCCTTCGACGAACTGAGCGATCATCGTCTTGACGGTCCGACTGGCTCTCTCGGAGGGGTTCTTATGCGGGAAATAAGGGGCAGTAAATTGTATGTAGAAATAATTGTGAATGCCTTAAATGCTCGGCTCGTAAATTGAGTACCGTTGTCACACACGAAGGACTTTGGGAGGCCGAATTGCACCAAAATCTTACCTCTGAACGCACGAATTAGATGGGACCTAGTGGCCTTTCGAAGAAGTGTTAAAGCGCTCTGTCGCTCGCCGTGTCAACATGCGTCCGTCAGGTTTCTGTTGGCTGCTCTTGAATCTTTGGAACGTCTCGCAATTGCGAACATACCTCGCGATATCGCTGAACATACCTGGCCAATAATAACGTTGGGCTGCCCGCGTGATGGTTTTACGAACGCCTTGGAGTCCCGCGGTCGGGGCGTCATGACACTCGGACAAAACCCTTTGTCGATGGTCACTAGGTACGTACAGTTTCCACGGGATATAATCTTCGTCATCTGCTCGGTATCCCAGTCGTCGATACAGCTCTCCATTTTCCATGGCGTAGTCGGGGAATTTTTCGGGTTCCTCCTTGACCTTCTGACCCTTACAAACAACCCAATTACATTCTGCGCTGTCGCGAAAACGCGTCAAACACGACGTTTGAACTCCCTCACCGATAACGTGGAACTGGTATTTTTGGAGATCTAGGTCCCAGCGAGCAATACGTCCCATCAGGTTCTCGATGGAATTTAACCATTTGAGCGCCAAATGGTCGGTTACCACCTCGAATCGGTAACCTTCAAGGTAACATCTCCACTTGCTGATGGCCCATACTATGCCCAAACACTCCTTTTCCACGACGGAGTAGTTTTCTTCTGCCTTGCCCATCGGTTAACATAGGCGATGACTCGCTCGACATCCTTCAGCTCCTGTGTCAGCACCGCACCTAGCCTGGAATCGCAAGCATCTGTCTGGACCTTAAACTTGACCGAAAAATCGGAACAAGGAGTTGCTTTTAGATGTCAAGCGCCCTCTGAAATGCCGCGCTTGCCGAGTGTAAACCGAACGGCATCACACGCCATTGGTAGAGCCCCCGTCCCGGCACCGTGAAAGCGGTGTATTGTCGACTCTCAGGGCCATCGGTATCTGTCAATATCCGCTCTTGAGGACGAGAGTAAAAATGAGTTGAGCATTCCTCCGTTGTAGGATATAATTAATTCGAGGTGTCGGGTACGCGTCTGGGATGGAATTGGCGTTAACCTGGCGGTAGTCAACGCACTTTCGCCACTCCTCGGTCTTCTTTTGTACCAGCACGACCGGTGCACAATAGGGTCTTCGCGAGGGTTCTACCAAACCTTGTTGCAACAACTCGTCTACCTGAGCGTCGATCACGCGTTGCATTTCTGGGTTTTTAGTGAAGTTCCTCTGCCACTACAAGTTTCTTGTACGCTGCGTACCGCCCCTATCCGTTCGATACAATCTTCGCGCACGAAGCTGCGCGTCGCTCATGTGTCTAGTGTAGCGTCGACCTGGATACCTGGAGATTGTGATCCGAGCCACAATCCGTCTTCCACCTGAAGGGATTTCTTTAACGTTGGGGCTCGGCTTGGTTTGTCCCCACCGGAGCCGGTTGTGGCCGTCGTTTCCGGATCCAGTGTGTCTGCAACACTCGATCGTACGAATGCCTTCGCACCCACCAACCCAGCAAACTAATCGTCTAGATTTCCGACATTCAAGTGAGATATGACCCACTTCGGTACAGTTATTGCATGGCCGACTCGCAGGATCCTGAGAAATCATCCCGTTCGACTTCCCCTGATCGTTTGTCGGACTCGGGACGCTTTGCCTGAGAATTGACATTATTTTCAGCTGGTGATCTTCTGAAAGGGTTCTGGGCAATGGCCCTGGTAATATCTGGTTGATCGTTTGTTCTTTGTACTGGTAGGATGTCCTCGAAGTCTACTGCTAGCTGTATTAGTTGGGACATCGAGGAGAAGTCTGTCTGCCTGATATACAGCTGATATTTGGAAAACATGTTTTCATAGATACGCTCCAACTCTCGCGCCGCGTAGTTAGCGTGACGATTGAGTACTTTCAACTATATCACGAAGTCCATATATTTCTCTCCTTCCCTCTGATAACGGGTACGGATGTCGTCATCTAACAGTTGAAAATATCTGAAAGGCAAGAAGAATTAAAGGAATGTTTTTCGAAAATCGAGCCAAGCAGAGACTTGGAGTCGGCTGGTACGGAGCCATCGCGCTGCCCTGTCAGTTAGCAACTCCGTCATGGCTCAAGGAAGGCAATAGAGTTGGAGCCTGTACGACAAAGCCCGTTATTCTATCTCTTCTGCGAAGGTAAGAGGGTCGGTTTGCCCATCATACCGAATGTTCCACTTCCAAACTTTGTCTGCCACGGTGGCGTAGGGAGCAGAATATCTCGCCGTGTCTTTAAACTGTTTTGTGTCGAATACTATTCCGAGTTGTTTGGAACACGGCTGTCTGATACTGGCCGACTGACTAAATAGTTTATAACTCGTCGGGTAATGATAATAGGAAAGAAAAATTACGCGGGTCTTTAATCCGCTAGATGGAAAACCTCTGCCTAAAAAAGAATGATTGGCTATTCTCCAGGGTCCCTGCTCGGGAGGCACTTGTAACGAAGTTTTCGGCGGGGGTGGTTCACTCAGTCTGGCCGAAGTTCATTTACAAGAATATTCGTAAATTATGGAGACACCAATGGGGTAGAGGTGGCACACGTTGATTGTTACCGGTTATGTCAATAATAATTTGCCTTACCTTTACCTTTATCCTGTCGAAGCATTTTCTAATATTTGTCAGAATGATCTCAATAGGGTTCGAATGAGATCATTGCTATTAGGAGATGCGTACGATATATAATTTATAAGACAATGGGAAGACGCAAAGAAACTAAATGCGACTTGGGTTTGAATACGAGATTGGCGGAACCGATATAACGAGCGGGATAGGGGTCTGCGAGACGCACGTGGTCGATACAGACGAGTTCGCAGCGGGGTCCCGAATTTCTAGGGAGAATGTCACTCTCGAGAAAATATATATTCGGGGGAGGGGGATCGTAAGGGTATAACTAGGAAGGCTAAAAATCGATTAGAACGGCTACGGGTGGTTAAAGCCTACACAAGATCAATAGGAGAGTAAGAGCTAGGAAATAAATGTGTGGTTAATACCCACACGAGGTAAGTATAAATGTTAGGACAGGTAGGAGCGTGGTTAATACCCACGTAGGGGTTAATAGGAAAGTAAGGATAGGAATGTGGTTAATACCCAAATAAGGTTAATAGGAAAAAAGGGGTGAGAGGTTAGGCGCGCGACATTGCCTGGGCAAGGGAAGTCTTACCGGACTTCTCGCTAGAAATGACCCCTCCTGGGAAAACACATGCTGCCAAAACTGATTTGACGACGCAACCTGAACAGTCAACCACTGCAAAGAGGGATCGGTCCATGGATGAGCAGCAACCGCTGTCATCCAAACGGCCGAAGACCCATGGGGCCCCTCTTCGAGTCTCTTTTGCCGAGATGGCAAAAAACAAAAAGATCGTGCGCGTTGTTGACGAAAACAACCCACACGACATGATCCCAAGGCACCATTGGAAATGGATCGAGGCGGCAGCAAGCCGTTTTTCCCGGGATGTGCTGTTAGAGATCCCAGGGGCACCACCCTGCTGTTACAAGGCTGGTTCCAGGGTGACGTCCGGCTGGTGGCCTGCGAGGACGAGAGAGATCCGCGGACCTCTATAGGTCCGCCATAGCTAAAGTCGGTGAGGTTTACCCTGGAGCTAAACTAAAGGTTGTGGACGCCAAGGACATACCTTCATGTCCGAGGGCCAGAACCTGGCTATCCATTCACTCATCGGAGCCAGCAAAAATCTTGCAGGTCAATAGGACTATGAATCCGATTGTTCCTACAACTTACTAGAGAATGATCAAAGTGGAGCGTTGAACACGAGCAACCACTATAGTCACCTTTCAGATTGATGACGATACAGTCGAGCATTTAATCAAATGCAATGGGATCCTGAACTATGGTTTCCAGAAGTTTCACATGAACGTTTTCAGAACCGACACTACGGGGCTTGCAAATCTGGCAGCAAGCGTTGATGTGGTGGAGGATGACCCGAGCGACAAGGAGATGGAGACAGAGCGCACCCCTCAACAAGAGGAGCGCTGTGGCTATATCTCTGGCGGTTCAGACTTCGGACCAGCTTTCGGCCGCATAAATTCAGATCAGAGGCTTCTCCAACCGGAGGATGCCGATGTCACTCTGACGGAGGAGGATTCAATCCAAAACGATGCAGGTTCTGCAAATAAACCTGCATCACTCTAGATCAGCAACCGCTGATCTTCTACTGCGCCTATCCCCCGGTGAAGTAGACATGGTGTTTGTCCAAGAGCCGCTTAAGGACCCCCAAATACGACCTTTTCTACACCAAGGGTAAGGGTAAAATCCGTACATGCATTTTAACAAAAAAGCAGTTTAATACACTTTTACTTCCTCAGTTTAGTGATGGCGACATCACCACGGCCATCCTGGAACTGGGGAGTTCAACCATCAGGCTGGCCTCTTTTTATCTGGCTCATGACACCGTGAGCCCTCCACCATCAAGAATTTTCCGAGACCTAGTCGGAAATTGCAAAAACACCCACACAAGCCTCATCTTGGGAGGAGATGCCAATGCACACCACACGCTATGGGGCAGTACGGACATCAATGAGCGAGGTGAGTCACTGTATAGCTACATTTTACAGTCTGATTTACATATTGCAAATAAAGGGAACCACCCTACCTTCATTATAAAAAATAGGAAAGAGGTTTTAGACATAACCCTCATTTCCGACGAACTCTGTTACCAATTGATATCATGGAAGGTGCTGCCAGAGCACTTCTTCTCTGACCATCGATACATAGAGTTCGTACTAACCAAAAAATGTCCCTCACCTAAAAGGATACAGAATTCAAAAAAGACAAATTGGGAAGTACACAACAAACTTCTCTATAATAAGCTTGGACCATCCCCACCATATACACCAAGTACCGAAGTACAGATATACGAACTTGTCGAAACGCTCAGCATCGCGTACACGCACTCGTTCAATAGGGCCTGTCCCTTGGTGGTCTGCAGAGCTGAATAAGCTCCGAAAGGAATGATGCATCACGGCTCTGAAAGATCCTGGCTAGCTCACCAAGCCCGCCAGGACTCTTACAAAAAATAAACGGAACCTGGACCGACTTGAGCGAAGAATCCCTAAATCTTCTGCTAAGCACTCACTTTCCTGAATGCTCCCTTAACTTAATACCCCAGCTTAGGCCAACCGACCTTTCTATGCAATATGACAAAACCATTGTCGCAGAGACCAGAATTAAATGGGCTATCGATTCGTTCGAACCATTTAAATCTCCAGGTCCAGATAACATATTTCCTGACCAACTACAACAAACCATTGGGCATACAATGCCCTGGCTTTACACGATCTGTGTAAGCTGTCTTAGGGTCAATTACATCCCCACTAAATGGAGCGAAACAAAAGTGGTATTCATACCAAAAGCTGGTAAAGCTTCACATGCGAAATCAAACGATTATAGGCCAATCAGCTTATGCTCGTTTCTTCTGAAAACTCTCGAGAGCGGAGGGACACATAGTGGTGGCTTACGCGGGTGATATTGCCATCTTCAAATGTGGCATTTTCCTCAAACGCTTTGTGACCTTATGCAGACCGCACTGACAACACTTGCTCAGTGGACAAAGTCTTGTGGGTTGGGTGTTAACCCGGCTAAGACGGAATGAGTTCTTTTTACCAGGAAGTCGAAAATTCCTGACCTTGTTCCTCCTAAAATTAACGGATTAAGCCTGGCATTTGGTGACAACGCCAAATACTTGGGTGTCATTCTGGACAAGAAACTACTCTGGAAAGACAACATAAACGAAAGTATAAAAAAGGCTACCATTGCTTTTTCCTCATGCAAAAAGACTATAGGCCGTAAATGGGGTTTTTCCCCCTCCATAGTATACTGGCTATACACAGCCGTTGTACGTCCCATACTACTCTACGGAGCACTAGTATGGTGCCAGCACTCGGGAAACAATATGTCCTGAACAACCTCCATAAAGTACAGAGAAGTGCGGAGATATGTATTAGTTGTGCTCTCCGAACGACACCAACGGAAGCGCTAAATACAATTCTTCACCTTCTACCACTAGACCTTGTAGCAAGGCAACTGGCTATCACAGCAGCCTTAAGACTAAGGGAGTCCGAAGCCTGGTATAGGGGCAATTCGGGACACTCCACCATAGTCGAAGACCAACAGGGTATACCACTGAATACAGACTACTGTATACCACTTCCTGACCACTGCAGTGTGTACCAAGCGGAAATGGTAGCCATCCAGGAAGCTGTCACCTTCCTTAACACGCTCACGGTCAAAGAAGGAAACGTATTTATATATTCAGACAGTCAAGCCGCCCTTAAAGCACTTGACTCACATACCAACAATGTTAAAACACATACTGAATGTCGCCTATCTCTAAACGAGATCGCACAACATTTTAGTATGCACCTAATATGGGTGCCTGGACACCGCAACATAGAAGGAAACGAGTCTGCGGACAAACTGGCCAGAATAGGTACCACCTCCGAACTCCTTTCAGAGAATAGTATGATAGGGATGCCTATGGCAACATATAAGCTTCACACAAAAGCTGAAACACTCCGTCTCGCCACCGATCGATGGAAAAAACTTTCTTTATGTGCTGTATCGAGACTCGCGTGGCCTACATTTAACCTAAAACACACTTTTACGTCACAGAAGGGAACACATTTCACTTCTGGTGGGGACCCTCACGGGTCACTGTCACGGGTCACTTCTGCAGAAGTTGCGGATACGAAGAAGAGGAGGAAACAGTACAACACCTTCTCTGCCACTGCCCTGCTTTAAGGAGAAGAAGACTTAGGACACTTGGTCAACCGCTCCTACTCAACCTCTCGGAGATATCCGGGCTAGAGATCCCAGCTCTACTAAAATTCATTCTGTCCACACAATGGTTCAGTACCGAGGACCCCCCTCAGTCTTAAAAAGGGTTAACACGGAACAAATATGGCATCGCAATGGGCCCAAAGTGGCCTAAGTGGGAGAACGACTTGTCGTTCTCAGCCATTGCAACCTAACCTATACTTGCATATTCAATTTTTGACACGCCCTCTCCCGCCCTTGCAATATGGAAAAAAGTCATGCCACCCACAGTTTTGAGTGATAGTTAGTAATTTGCATTATTTATCGATTTGCCGAGGAAATGATAAAGATCGGATGAACAATACTCATGCTATGACCAAAAGTCAATTCAAATCAAAGGTCATATAGCATACCACCATACTTGGTTTAATAGGTGTAACAAACTTTAATGAATAAAACTTAAATGCTTGGAAAGCGCGATGCAGCCGGCATCCGCGGCGGAAGCCAAGCTAGCCATTGACCTCGCGATAGGGATGGTGCAAGCTGCACAACGTCGCTGCTGCGATGATTAGTGTGGCCAGAAAAAAAATCAGAAAAAAAATGTTCCAAGGGTAGACCCTATCCTTAATTATACCTTTTTTACTCTACGAGTAATGGGTTTAACAAGGGGAATTATAAGCAAACGGTATATATTTACAACATAAGTTCTGGGAGGGCTCGGGCTATAAGTCGACTGGCCCAGGCAAGGCTATGAAAACACTTAAGTAACGAGAAGTTTCATTCAAAAGTTGAGGGAAGAAGAAACAGAATTAAGGATTTCGCCACATTTTACATTTTGCATGCTTAGCAAATGTTTCGCCTTACACAGCACATCTGTTGAGACTATGTAAATAGGCTGTGGTCCTCGCTATGCTTTGAACAGTTGAACCTAACATTGAGGCCACTCAATGTCACGTCTAAAGCAAAGCTAACTTCGTTTGCCGAAGTTTTAATTCACTTGAAAAAGTTGGCTTCAACGATTAGCGATTTCAAACAAAATTTGCAGATTATCTTAAAAACATATAATATTAACAATGACCGAGTTTAAGAGCGCTAATATTGAAAACAAAAAAGTTTTTCTCACTAAAACCCATTTTCCGACCGCACATTTCTATGGCAGCTACAAGAAGTAGTCATCCGATCCGGTCGGTTCCGAAATATTAGCAGCGAGCAGTAAAAGGAAGGCTCTGTGCAAAATTTCAGCTCGATAGCTTAAAAACTGAGGGACTAGTTTGTAACATTCAACGATGTACATAGTTGTACCTTCGCCGAGCAGATGGGGGTTGTAGTCATATGTCGTGCTTGATCCGGCTGTCTTCATCGGCAATTGAGGGCGGGTCAGGGGAATAACATGTGCTACTTGCTCGTTGGTTAAATATTTAATTTTAATATCACGTGCTAAAAAGGGAAGCTTATCAATTAGTTTCGGATGGAAGAGAAAGAGAGAGAAAGAAAAGTGGTTAAAAGAGAAAGGTACATTTAAAAGTTTAGCGGTGCTAAAGGCACACTGTGGTGGTGTTCAGCGGCCAGTTTCCCCACCCTACCATGATCACCAGGGTGTAGTTAAGCATTGCTTTTTGTTGGTCATCCCTTCGCCCGAGATTGGCTTATTACATTACTTAACGTCCGCTACTCATGATTTCCGGAAGATAAAAGAGATTTACTCAAAATTCATTTTAAGTTTATTCTTAAAAATCAACATTCTTGTTAAGTAAGATATGCATTGAAAAAAAATATCTTAGAAATGTGCGCAAGAGGATTTTAACCATGCTGCAATAGAAGGTGGTTAAGTAGATATAGACAGCTCGTCTATTAAATCAGTAATTTAAATGTTAAAGGTAATATAATATAATTTAATAAAAACTAAAATATTATAGTAAAATTCAAAATTAAATTAATTCAGTTTTGGGATATCATTGTCCTACTGTGCGGAAAGTCAGCGCAGATGATTTTTATTAAGCCGACAAAATCAAAGAAATGGCCAAGAGAGACAAATCACCGTCCGTGAGAGCCAACAAAAATAATATTCAGTTTATTCAGTTCTTGATTCAAGCCAACACTTTTTGTTCAAACCATGTTAACACTAATTTTACAGGACTAGAAAACACTTACTGCTTTGACTCCAGCGGTGAAAGATTATGAAGAGTCATTCCTCACAAGGGGGCAAGGTAGGGTTAATGGCACCGAATCGAGGAAAGCTCTCTCACGGAGAGCGACGAGAGTGAGCGAGAGAGATGATAAGTGGATAGTTGGAGAAGAAGGGCCATGGCCAAAGAGGCAAAGACCGTGCTGAAGCGGAGCAGCGAACTGAATGACTGAGGCGAGCGGTGATTGGTGCCAAGGGCCAATTAGAACGGGATCAAGGCCCCGGTACAGCGACAGAGGCGAGACAGGCCCCGCTTGAGAAGTGGAACGGGGCCTGCAATCACAGGCCCTGCTGGAAGCAGTGGAACGGGGCCTGCGCGGCGGATATAAAAGGAGTGGCTGCCCAGAGGAGGGGACAGTCGGTGATATACGCGAGCGCGAACGGAAGTCGGAATTGTAAACCCAAGTACGAGTGGAGGTAAACGTGAAACAGAGACGGCACAGTGAACGAGGATTGCGAGTAGTCGAAGCGATACTGCAAGTAGCAAGTGGGGAAAGTGCGAAAGCATCCTACGAAAGGTCGGAGCGAACAGCACGACGAGAGCAGCGAGACGAGCACTAGATAACTTGGCGAGTCCACGGTGTGGTCATAAAACCTGAAGTGTAACGCTGAATTGTGAACCCAGGATAAATCTAACATTTAAGTGATTGAAACCAACCCCAAATACAGACTAAAGTACATTTTAATCGTTGTCTTCTTGTTTCTGGCAATCCTCCACAATATAAATTTGTTGGAGCGATCCCCGAGAACCCTGAGCGACGCCCGGCTGCAAAGGTTCGTTACAACATCTTTCTCGGGTGACGTAGAGCTGCATGGGTAGGTTCAAATTTTAGATTTTGCGGTTAGGTACATGGGTTTTGGTGGTGGGACTGCCCTCTGTGAGCCAAACTTCGCGATGTTCTTACACTTGCATTTTACTTTAATCTAGAATCTTAGCGGAGGCAAATAAAATAATCATTGAAACACCGTTGTGACGACACACATCTATACGACCATGATCTAAAGTTCTCTTGGCACTTGTTTACTTAGAATTTATAGCTCTAGCAACGTAATTAACACTGGTATTTACTTCACTTCTACACCTTTCCGGCCAATGGCCACACGGCCCTGGCAATTAGAGATGCACTTTCAGTTCGAGATGGCCTTTTTGTATTGATGAAGCACGAGAACTATTTGGCTCACGATGGTGAGGTCTGACGCTGGAACTTTTCGCTGGAAAAAACTGGCTTTGGCGCGTAGGCTGACGAAACTGTGTTGCTAGCTGCAGACCACGCTAGGCTCCGGAATGTGGGCAGATGATGTTGGCCTCTGACTTTTGGCTCTGGTATAGGGCCAAGTGAAGTTGGGCTCTCTATATGGACCAGACCTTGTTTTGTGGAAGAAAAGGCAGCGAGGGAAGGCTAATTAGTATTCGACGCCTTTGAGCATGGTCCTGCTGACTAATTAACTTTTTCCTGGCTGGCAACAATTGAGAAACACTTTTGGCCACTTTTAAGTTGCCAGGTGGCTCGGCAACGAGAATGGCTGGACCAAAATGGCTCGGCGGCAGATTTGTTTGTGATGATGAATCTGCATCTAAAGTGAGCGTTTAATTAGCAAGTGCTATTAAAAGCTGCAAATAACGCAACTCACCCAATTAATTAAAGAATTATCTAGCAAATTGATGTTTTCATTGTAGTTTGTTTTTAATTATTGTTTAATAATCAACAGGATTCCACACTTATTTTTCACCTTTAAGCAGGGCTTAATCCCGAAGCGAATTTCGGTTCCAGTATCGGTTCCGGTACGTCCCGAAATAAATGTTTCGGTTAAAGGTTCTATTTCGGTTTTCAATTAATTTCGGTTTACGGTTTCGATACGGTACTCGGATTTTTATTTCGGTATATCGGTACGTACCGGTATAAGAACCACTTATTTGTAATATCGGAAAAATTAAATTCTGAGATAAATCTTAATCATTTTATTCCTGTGTAATATGTAAAACGAATTAAAATTCAACACAAAATTAATGGTTTCACATTGTGATTTTCTCTCAAGAACATAATTGCGTTCAAAGTAGACCAAACAACTTCTTAACGGATTTATTATAGATTTTTCGCCAGAGAATAGTGGTTTTGAACATGTTTAAGTGCGAGAAAAGTGTTAATGGAATCCGGTAGCTGTTTTGCCAGAGAATTTTTTTATATTTCCAATTTGCAGTGTATCCAAATGGAATAAAAATAACAGAAAACAAGATTTTCGGTTGAAGTTTGGTTGTGGCCACCTCCGCTGGGTCTAATATGCGTACAATTTCGCGAACTGAGTCCGACACTTTCCGGTGCAGAAGAAAGTCATCATCTGCAGCCGTAAAACTAGAGCAAATGTTGAAGATGTCTTCCGCCAGCAAAAACTTTAGCATCCTGTAGGTTGAGATCCAACTCGTGATCAAATCTACGAAGCGCTCTGCAAAGAAAAACAAACCGAAACTGTACCGGTACCAACGGTTCGGTTTCGTTCTGGTGCTATCGGTTCCATTAATAACGGTAAACGGTTTTCGGTTCTCAAAAAAAATTTGTATCGGTTCCGGTTCCGGTATATGATTTGAAACGGTTTATTTCGGTTAACGGTTTCGGTTCCGTATTAAGCCCTGCTTTTAAGGTAAAAACTTTACAGAAAACTGCGAGTTGAGCTCGCATTTGGCGAAATTAATTTTTTCTGTAGGCAACTGGCACGTCTGATCAGCTCGACGATCGGAAGTGAAAAGAACAGGGCAGAATTTTTGCGCTGCTAGCAAACCGAGCGGTGGAAGTATGTGCCATACAGAGTTGCATTTTTGCAATAAATAGATTGCTTTATCGGCAGGGTTGCTATGGACAAGTGTCGGTCGATAGAGGGCTTAACATAGGGAAAAATGCTAGTGACAAGCGCCACTTCAAGTTCACGTAGAAACAGAAATACGGACAGTCGGACAGACAGACGGACGGAC
The DNA here is from genome assembly GCA_037044535.1 of Lordiphosa magnipectinata. Taxonomy (NCBI): domain Eukaryota; kingdom Metazoa; phylum Arthropoda; class Insecta; order Diptera; family Drosophilidae; genus Lordiphosa; species Lordiphosa magnipectinata. Next base: position 501,138 of record JBAMBO010000828.1, read on the forward strand.
AAAGCTCTATAGACTCAGCTCGTCGTGCTGATCGAGAATATATATACTATTATTTGGGCAGGAAATTAATTACAGTTGCACCTACTTCATTAAATTGGAAAAAATAAAAAATGTTATTTGCTAGAGCGAGAAATCGAAGAAAACAGTCAGCTATCTTTTGACTATCATATTCATGCATTTCTTATATTCATTGGCAGCATGCTCTACATGCTGCCTATTTTGCCTAAATTTGTCAAAACACTGCTGAACAAGCAGAGTGTCCCACCCCCAGTTAGTATGTACCACGTTGGCGAAATATGTAATATTGTACTCTAAATTACTTATGTCGCATGTCCGTAGAGGCCTTCTAGATCATTCTAAATGTCTCAAGCTGTGTCGAAAATGTTGATACATGCAAATATGGAAAATATGTCTTTTATGTGCAAAGTATCCGGAGAAAGCACAATCTCCTACTGTCCATAAAATATTGGATCATGGTGAGTTGTCAAAAGAACGCCAAAAATCCAAAAACAAGGACTACAAAAGGTTTAGATATGCTTAAACGGGCAAAATATCTCGACTCCAAGAAAACATGGTCCTTTTCAACATATCGGCCTCCTCTGAGTTTTTGAGTGATGTTAACTCCAGACAACAAAATCTGTTACTCAAAATTATTGTCGACGTAGGAAAACACGGTGGTTAGAGGGAGACGGACATAGTTAAAAAAAACTCAGAGTCAAAAAAAAACTCAAAGAGCCAAAATGACAGCGAACAGCTGACAAATATCTGAGTGAAAAGTTGTCGACGTAGCAAATTGTGCTTCTATGTTAGTTCTTCTATGACGCAGCGGTGTCGATCAAACGAGAATTGTTAGCATATAAGTTATAATTAATAAAGTTAGTTACACCTATTAAACCAAGTAGCTAAAAATACATTCAATTCTCTAAGGTAAGCATTAAATATCTTAAATTGTTTTCTTATACTCTGTACCAAAGGTACACAGAGTATATTAAGCTTGTGCAAAAGTATGTAACAGGAGAAGGAATCATTTCCGACCCTATAAAGTATATATACATTCATGATCAGCATCAACAGCCGAGTCGATATAGCCATGACCGTTAAAGTTAGAACCTGGTGGCTTAATATACACTATCCTAGGCCATATATTTATCTTGTGTATGTGAGTGCAAGATTTACTTAACAAGGTAGCCGCACTCGCTCTCTCGCTCTCTTTGCTTACTTCTTAAATGTAAGCGTGTAAACGTTAAAGCGTGTGGGAGCGTTCAGCTTCTTATTTAAGAAGTTGTGAGAGAGCGAGTGCGGCTACCTTGCTAAGTATACCTTGTGTGAGTGTGTTTGCAGGTGTGTCTCAATTGAACAGGGTATTTTGTAGGCGGGAAACTCGACTACAGCGCTCTTACTTGTTATACTTTGTACCGAAGGTACATAGAGTATATTAAGTTTGTGCAAAAGTATGTAACAGGGAGAAGGAATCATTTCCGACCCTATCAAGTATATATATTCTTGATCAGCATCAACAGCCGAGTCGATATAGCCATGTCCGTCTGTCCGTCTGTCTGTCTGTCCGTCTGTCTGTCTGTCCGTCCATCCGTATGGACGAAGAGATCTCAGAGATGGTAAGAGATAGAGGTTTGGCATGTATGGGACATATATTTCTTATACTTGCAGGCAGATCAAGTTTATTTTCAATTTTTGATACGCACCCTCCCGCCCCCGCAATTTGGAAAAAACGTGTATCTTCCACAGTTTTGATGATAGATGGTTCGTACCTTCTAGAGATATCTAGTAATCAAAATTATTTATCGATTTGCTGAAGGAATGATAAAGATCGGATGAGCGATACACAAGCTATGAGCAAAAAACGGACAGTTAACACCCCCTACCCACCCCACCCATAACATAAGCATTGCGTTCAGCAGAAGTAATCTAAGTGTGAGAGAGAGAGAGGGAGAGAGAGACTTAGAGGGCGCACTGCGTTGTGTGTTAACTGGCCGTTTGACTCGTAACCAAATGCGAGCTGCTTAAGGATGCAGAGTATGTTATAGTCGGGCTTGACCGACTTTTTTCTTGTTTTTTATACTCTGTACCGAAGGTACATAGAGTATATTAAGTTTGTGCAAAAGTATGTAACAGGGAGAAGGAATCATTTCCGACCCTATAAAGTATATATATTCTTGATCAGCATCAACAGCCGAGTCGATATAGCCATGTCCGTCTGTCCGTCCGTCCGTCCGTCCGTCCGTATGAACGAAGAGATCTCAGAGATGGTAAGAGATAGAGGTTTGACATGTATGGAGCATATATTTCTTATACTTGCAGGCAGATCAAGTTTATTTTCAATTTTTGCCACGCCCCCTCCCGGCCCCGCAGTTTGAAAAAAACGTCATATCTCCTACAGAAGATAGATCGTTTGTACCTTCTAGAGATACCTTGTAAATAAAATTATTTATCGATTTGCTGAAGGAATGATAAAGATCGGATGAACGATACTCAAGTTATGAGCAAAAAACGGCCAATAAACACCCAGCACCACCCCACCCACCACCGCAGCATTCTATTGAACGTCAATCTTAGTGAGAGAGAGAGTGAAACTTAGAGATGAGCGCGTATAACTCGTGAGCAAATGCGAGCTGAGACGTTAAGGGTACAGAGTATGTTATAGTCGGGCTTGACCGACTTTCTTTCTTGTTTTTATATTAGTACCGCCAGCGAAATTTTTTGTGGTAATTGTCTATTATGCGCCCATCCCGACCAAAAATTCGTATTTTATTTTTCCTCGAATTTACGTGCACATAATAATTGACGTTCGACCATGGTCTGTGATGGTCCATTTAATTCATGATCACAGTGGTACATATTTTTATGCAGATAAGCAGATCGCTGTTGTCAAGCGTGGTCTGATTCTGAGCTTTGGTTTATATCACCAATACCACTGCGTCGCTAAATGCGTAGCGAATGCGTTTTTGGCGGAATCAATGCTTATGATGAAATTGACATAGCATTGCGCAGGTCACGTTGTCCAGCACATCTAAGCACCGAAAATTTAGTGAAACACGTGGAAATTACTCCACATGGCAACATATATAATATATATATTTTGCAAAATTAAAAAAAAGTAGTGCAGTGCGTTAAAAATACCATCTCAACTGGAAAAGACCAATCCAAGTGCAAGTACTAAAATTATAAAAGAAAAGGTTTTAAAGAAAAAGGTTTTTCTTTTATAACCCCAAAAGGTAACTAGATTAGACTTAGAGATGCTGCATGAGGCTAATGAAAATTTTTTCTTTAGTGGTTCATGGTGCAGTCGCCGCGTTATTCTACGCCAAACTTCTAAACACACATTTGTCTGGGTATTGCTGCGTTTATAGTACAGACACGACCCTTAGTCACAGAACTTGCCATGTGGTTAATGAAACTTTGTTTTTTTCTAAAAGGGTCTCAGGTTCGCATTTAATCTTTAAACACCCCATTTTGAGCATACCCATCCCGTGTGGGAGTGACCGCGAATCAACGTTGGGGCGTAACCACTTGAGGAAAACTTGGAATCTGGCGGTACAGTCAGCTGTGACGAACCATTTGGCATTGGATTGTTATCATCTGCACCCCACCAAGACGATCCAGGAAGGATGATCTGCTGTTAAAAGAAAATCAATTCAATTTATTAAGTTCATATTATTTTAATTTTTTGTACTGCAATTTTGTTCTATATTAATCAAATTCTTTAACCAGGTTGAACCATCGTTGCAACAGGCCTGCATGCATTGATGGATTTCAAGTAAATCAAAGACCGTAACTGTTATTAGTATAAAAATAAAAATTGGGACCTAACAGTTATTTCATAGCTTAAAACAAAAATAATTTTTTGTAACTAGTATCTTATAAATTTTATATAAAACTTTTTAAATAACACTTTTTTTAAATTTTTATTCCAAAAAATTTATATTAAGTATTATTTGTCAACGTTTATTTTAAAAATAAAAAGTAAGTGTTATCTTGCAACGTTTATTTTAAAACTTAAAAATAAACGTTGACTTCCAATATTTGGCAAGTTATACAAGCTATCGGCACCAAAAGTTGTGTATGCACACCTTGAGTCCTACTACCATCGTGTCAACTTTGATTCAGATCGGACTACTATAGTATAAATCTGTAGTAGAAATCTGTACGAGAGATTCCGGCAGAGTAAAATTGCAGGTAAAAGTAGTCGTTTTAACGATGCCACGATACTTGTGTGTAAACATGTAATCGTTTCAGTGCCCAGTAATCTGCATTGTGGGATCGTACGATTATATTCGAAGCACCAGCAAATATATAAAATAACCGAATGTGGTGTAGAGAACATATTGCGCGACTACGGTGCGGGTGGCCTGGGCTCGAACCCGCCTACGGGAACATCAAAACTGATGTTTTTTTTTTTATACCCTTTACTCGTAGAGTAAAAGTTTGTTTAGTTTATTTATTTATTTAGTTTATAGTTTAACAATGTTCTGTTTAACTTTAGAAGGCCTACTTAGGAACGTCAATAAATAATCTTTTATTACAAACAAGGAGGAGTGAGTTGAGAGAGTATGATAATGCAAGTTATAGTTTAAACAAAGGTTTCGGAAGGGTTCGTGATGAGCGTGGTTTATTAGGCAAGGCTGTAGATAAATAGGATATACATTTCTAGTAACGCGCTGTGGGACAGCAAGACTTATATTAGATAACAAGGCGATAGAGTCGATTACTCCCGACAGGAGTTTATGAATAAAAAGGACACCATGGCAAGTTCTGCGGTTCTTAAGAGAAGGCAGGTTGATTAAGCGTAATCTGTCCTCGTAAGGAGGAAGGAAGATGTGTTGAAGGATCCCAGTTTGAGCCTCGGAGAGCGAAAATTAAGAACTGCTTCTGAACCGATTAAAGTTGATCTTGATATTTTTGATAGTATGGAGACCAGACACACGACCCATATTCAAGGATTGGGAAGGGTATACTAAAGGGTAAGGGGAAAGGTATACTAAAGTCGTGCAAATGTATGTAACAGGCAGTAGGAATCATTTCCGACCATATAAAGTATATATATTCTTGATCTGCATCAACTGCCGAGTCGATATAGCCATGTCCGTCTGTCCGTCCGTCCGTCTGTCCGTCTGTCTGTATGAACACCTAGATCTCAGAGACAAGAAGAGCTGAACCAAATTTGAAATGTAGACTCCCATCCCCGCCCCCACAATAAAAAATGTTGAATAACCCCCACAATTTTTGAGATATCGATCTCAAATTTAAAACTTACATCTATATTCGCAACATCTATAAGCCCTGATATTTTCATCAAGATCGGATGATAAATAGCCGAGTTAAAAAAGTGTTGCATTCTTTTCGGCTGTCCCACCTCAGGCACACAGGAAGGCTATTAAACATTTCTTTCCATGAGTAACTGGTATATCGAAGTCGGTTAGAGCCGACCTTAACTTACGCTCTCGTATTTTTAAATAACGAAACACACTTCAAAATTTCTCAGGTTTAGTTAGCATAAATGTCCCTCAAAGTATACTTCACTGTTTTTTTCTTTTATATACTTACACACAAGAAGGCCTCGTAAAAATGATTACTTTTACCTGAAATCATACGATACCATAATCGCTCGGGCAGATCTAATATATGTTATGGTAGTCCGATCTGAATCAAAGTTGAATCAAAGTTTTAAAATAAACGTTGCAAGATAACACTTACTTTTTATTTTTAAAATAAACGTTGACAAATAACACTTAATATAAATTTTTTTGAATAAAAATTAAAGAAAAGTGTTATTTAAAAAGTTTTATTTACAAATTATAAAATAATAGTTAAGCAAAAATTATTATTTTATTACTTATGAATATCACTTTATGTCCTTATTGCATAGTCCTTAGAAAGACTTAAACATTCCCAGCAAATTTTTTCGAAGCGCTCCACTGCGAGCACTACAAAAGCGCTCAATTGAAGCGCTCAACTCTCCTTGTAAATACTGCTCCACGAAAGCAGTTATTTCACAAGACTTCTCCTATGAACAGTATACGTATGCTAGCGCCGCCTGCTTGCATTTTTTCTTCTTTATTTTGTTCTTTTTGTTCTGCTTTCTACGGCACGCTCCGCACAGTGGAAGTTTTGGGTTTTAGTGACCTGATTTGATTTAAGATTTGAAAAAAAATGTTCCTTAACTTGAAGAAGAAGACTTTGTTATTAAGTTTCCCCATCTTAATTAAAAATGTCTGTAGTCTTAAACTCAAAACTACTTAATAATAGCACTTTCAACGTACCTTAAAATACTAATAATAATACAACTTATAATTATGTTATAAGTAAATTGAAATAAATTGAAAATTTTATTTTAATTTTGTATAAAAAATGTTCTTTAGTAGCGCTTTTTAGAGCTCTTTTTACTCTGGGAGCATTGCGCTTCCTAGAGCTCTTTTTACATTGTAAGAGGAGCGCTTTAAAGCGCTTTTCCGCAGTGACAGTGTAGCGCTTCCTAGAGCTCTTTCTTCAGTGGGATCAGAGCGCTTTAAAGCGCTTTATTCGCAGTGACAGTGTAGCGCTTTCTAGAGCTCTTTTTACATTGCGAGCGGAGCGCTTTAAAGCGCTTTTTTCGCAGTGAGAGTGTAGCGCTGACATCCAATGACATGGCAATGTAAAAAATAGCACTAGTTACAAGGAGAGTTGAGCGCTTCACTGCTCCTTTTGAGCGCTCTAATAGCGCTCTTAGAGCGCTTTGGGTTTTGCTGGGTTGGTACATTTTTCGTATTCGTAGCATACTCCCTTCACCGTGACTTTTTTGGTTAAAATTTAACGTCATAACAGTTATTTTCGGTCCCTGGTATAAATCGAAAAGTGCTAACATGGTTGGGCGAGTAATACGGAGTTTGATCACCTAACTCCCAAAACGCACATGACACTTGGCTTAATTTTACTTAACACCTTCTTATAATGAATTTCGAAGTTTTTATTTTCGCCTATACTAATGTGGTCGGGTGTGGCTCAGCGGTTAGTGTGTCGGCCTGCTGTGCGGGAGGCGTAGGTTCAATCCCGCCTCGGATCATCTAATAAAAATTTTTTTTCTTTCTTTAGAAAATAGCTTTACCGGTCACCTTCAGCAGCTATTGGCGCCAGCTGCGTGTGTGTAACAATTGTTATGGCTTAAGCCATGAAAAAGCAAAATATTCTCAAACTTTGTCGTTCGGATTCGGCGGTAAACTGTAGGACCCTTTTTCTTGTGCGAAAAACGATAAGCACACATGTCAAGAGATTGAGAGAAGCTTGGCGCCTGGCCCTTTGGGGCTGTTGAGCCAATTTTACATTTACAATTTATGCTTGATCAAATGTGCTTTTCTAATTCAATTTTGTTTTTGCAAATAAATATATTGAAAGTATTTTCGCTTATGATTGAATTTTTTAATTTAATTTGAATTTCAATGCGAAAGCCATGTCCGTCCGTCCGTCTGTCCATCTGTCTGTCTGTCCGTCTGTCTATCCGTATGGACGAAGAGATCTGAGATCTCAGGCATAGGCATATTAAGTTTATTTTCAATGTCTCGCCCCACCAAATTGGAAAGAACGTTTTGTAGAAAGGTGTTTCGCACCTTCTAGAGATATCTAGTAATCAAGATTATTTTTCGATTTGTCGACGGAATGATAAAAATCAGATGAACGATGGTTAAGTTAAGACCAAACAAAAGTTTGCTGCCGCAGCGCTGCTTTCAGCTGCTAGGTACAGAGTATATTACAGTCGGGCTTGACCGACTTCCCTTCATGTTTTTTAACGTAGTTGAGAGAGATTATACATACATCCTCCCTAAGGCCAAGAATATCTCGTGAATCCTGTAAGGATGCGAAGGATACGGCTTATGAAAAATAAATTTGGCCAAATAACCAAGATAGTGGTCCACTCTCCGACAAAAGCGGGGAAAGTTAATGTTTTGGGTGTGGGCGCGAGCATTTTTTTTTTATTTTCATTAAATATTAATTTATAGAGGGAGGATTTCAAGGAGCAAGACGATAATGGACTACGTTCGTTTTTGGGGACAATGCTAAAAAAACGGACTTTTGGGGCATAAGTTCAATAGGCATCCTGTGAAAAAGGTGGTGTAAAAGAGTTCATAACAGTTTCAATAGGTGTCAAGTTTTTCTCACTTTCATACTCAAATTCAATCAAGCGTATACCTTACATATACGTAAAGAATATTTTCAATATATTTATTTGCAAAACAACTAAAATTCGAAAAGCCAGTGAAGCCAATTAATTTCTGCACTTAAATTCTTCATAATTCGCGGTCCATCGAGGAGAAATAGTTCCAGAATTTTCGGTGTTACTAACCTTAAAGCAAGGCTGTGAACCGGTCCGGAACCAAACACTTAAGAACCGGTTCGGTTCGGGTTTCTCCAACGAACCGCACATGAGCAGAACCTCTAATATTTTTGACTCTTCGAACCTGTACCCAAACCGCACCACTTTTTCGAAAAATTAGGTTCGGCTCAAAAAATTACGTAGTTTTTCCCAGGGATCGAACAAATCACTCCTTTTTATATAAAAACGAGAGCGTAAGTTAAAGTCGGCTCTAACCGACTTCGATATACCCGTTACTCATGGAAAGAAATGTTTAATAGCCATCGTGTGTGCCTGAGGTGAGACAGCCGAAAAGTATGCAACATTTTGTAAACTCGGCTATTTATCATCCGATCTTTTTTTTGAGATCGATATCTTAAAAATTGTGGGAGTTATTCAACATTTTTTATTGTGGGGGCGGGAGTGGGCGTGGCAAAAATTTGAAATAAACTTGATCTGTGTGCAGACAATAGGAGGCTACATTTTCAATTTGGTTGCTCTAGCTGTTTTTGTCTCTGAGATCTAGGTGTTCATACAGACAGACGGACGGACGGACAGACGGACATGGCTATATCGACTCGGCTGTTGATCCTGATCAAGAATATATATACTTTATATGGTCGGAAATGATTCCTTCTGCCTGTTACATACATTTGCACGACTTTAGTATACCCTTTCACTCTACGAGTAACGGGTATAATCGGGTATAATTATTTATGAATTTTTATTATACCCTTGTAGAATGTATATTAAAATTGTCGAGATGTGTGTAACGCATAGAAGGAAGCATCTCCGACCACATAAAGTATATATATTCTTGATCAGCGTGACGAGCTGAGTTGAAATAGCCATGTCCGTCTGTCCGTCAGTCTGTCCGTCTTTTTCTATGCTATCTCCTCCGTCAGTTTTAAAGCTATCTTAATCAAACTTTGCACGAAGTCTTTTGGTACAAATACGCTGCACATTTGGCCGGAAATGTTGTTCTAGTGAAAACAACTTTTTTGTCTTCAACGCAAACGTCCACAAACCTCTTTTTTATAAGATTTCTATGCTTTCACATAATTCCACCAATATTGATAGGACAACTATATAGTATAGCTGGCATAGAAATTGGGTGAAGAAAATGTATATAGGAGGCCTTGTCAAAAATTGGCCGAATGTACATATTTGTGTCTACAAATTTATATTATATTTATATAAATCATACAAGCTACAAGGGTATAAAAACTTCGGTCGAGCCGAAGTTAGCTTTCCTCTATTTTTTTTATTCTCATGAAGTATTAATTATTAAATACTCTTACTTTTTTTCTTATTCCATAATCATTTTGAATGATTTTTTTTCAAATAAATCTAAAATACTTTTTATACCCTGTTCCCATTAAAAATGGGAAAAGGGGATCATGAAGTTGTGCAAATGTATGTAACAGGCAGAAGGAAGCATCCCCGACCCTATAAAGTATATATATTCTTGATCAGCATCAACAGCCGAGTCGATATAGCCATGTCCGTCGATTTTTTCGTTTCTTATCAAAGCAAACCAGTTAGTCAGAGATTTTTATACCCGTTACACGTAGAGTAAAAGGGTATACTAAAGTCGTGCAAATGTATGTAACAGGCAGAAGGAATCATTTCCGACCCTATAGAGTATAGATATTCTTGATCAGCATCAACAGCCGAGTCGATATAGCCATGTCCATCTGTCCGTCTGTCCGTCCGTCCGTCTGTTTGTATGAACACCTAGATCTCAGAGACTAGAAGAGCTAGAGCAACCAGTTTTGAAATGTAGACTCCTATTGTCTGCACGCAGATCAAGTTTATTTCAAATTTTTGCCACGCCCACCTCCGCCCCCACAATAAAAAATGTTGAATAACTCCCACCATTTTTGAGATATCGAAATTTAAAACTTAGATTTATATTCGCAACACCTATAAGCCCTGAAAATTGCATCAAGATCGGATGATAAATAGCCGAGTTAAAAAAATGTTGCATACTTTTCAGCTGTCCCACCTCAGGCACACAGGAAGGCTATTAAACATTTCTTTCCATGAGTAACGGGTATATCGAAGTCGGTTAGAGCCGACTTTAACTTACGCTCTCGTTTTGTTTGAAAATCAGGAATAAAAGTTCCAACAATAACTTAAAGCAGGCAATTAATAATGTTCACTTACCAAAGGGCGCGATATTACAGAACCGAACCTAGCTGCCTACTCTTGCTTGCCGGCAATAGCTTAGATGTTAAGGCGTATGACCGAAAGGCAACAAGACAAAGACCTAGGTTAAAGTCCCAGTTGGGGTAATGTACATTTTTTTTGCAAACCAGAATTATTGAACCATTGCAGTTACTTTCGTGTGTAAGTCGAATTCATGAACACGCACTTTCGAACCAATTTCAAGAAATGATTTTGCAAAATGAGCAGATCATAAACTTAAGATATTACAGCTTTAAGACTTGAAGAAATGTTTTATTTATCTTATTAATTTAGACTTTAAAAAGCTGTTTGTGCGTAAGATGATGAGTGATGACAAAAACTATGTCCCATTGTAATTTTACCAAATTTAAAATATTTTTTGTAAACAATTTATGTTTATAGAGACGATATTTATTAGTCAAAACATTGTTAGTCTTAAGGTATTATAAGTATAAAATAAAAATATTGTAACACATTGTCGTGACTAGTGCTGTAATTTAAAAGATATAATCTTGATGCACTGGGATAAAAAAACCAAATAAACTAAACTAAAAAAAAATTAAAAAGCTAAAAAGTATAGATTTGGGTATAGAGGGGTTGTGCCATATTTTCGAGCTAGATCAGTTAGAAGAAGGACAGATCTGTAACTTGAGCTTGAGCTACACTCTTTTTGCTTGGGTGCTTTAATAGCTAATCTAATTTTGCATAGCAACTTACTTCCCGAATGGTGTCAGATGCTGTAAAGGGGACGGACGTAAAGCGGTTTTTACTTATAATCAAGGCAAGCCAGTCCGGAACCGAACCCCTTAGAGCCGGTTCGGTTCGGTTTTTTTGGGTCCGCCGAACCGGACCATGAACCGAATCCCAATTTTTTTTGACTGCTCGAATCTGAACCCGAACCGGACCAATTTTTCGAAAAATTGCGTTAGGATCACAAAATTGAAGTGGTTTTTCCAACGACACATACATAGAGAAAACAAAAATGCAGCCGCACGGCGCGTGTAGAAACGTCAAAGCTAAGCGAAACGTATTGCGCCCTGCTAAATTGCACACGCAAAATGTAGAATGCAGAAAGCTCCTCTTCTGCTCTGAGAATGATGCGCATAGCAAATTAATTAAGCTTTCAAGATAGCAGCAGCGCGCGCGCATATAAAATAAAATAAATAAAAAAAAGGTCGCAGTAATTTTTTTTTTTTAGTGTAAGTGAAAATGTAGGATTTCTACACGTTTTGACCGGGATTTTTAACCCATAACGTTTGTGTGGCTTTTCTGCACGCCGCGTTTAGAAATGAGAAAACTAAACGCGGATGCTGAAAACCGACACGTCACGTGTTGAAACGAGAAAGCTAAACGCGGCGTCCAGAAAAGCTATAAAACGTTATGGGTTAAAAATGCCGGTCGAAACGTGTAGAAATCCTACATTTTCGTGTAGATTAGCATATTAGGTCAGAAATCTACCCTCACTCCATAGGGGGAATTTTAAGAACAGATTCGACTTAAAATAATTCGCATTTTCTGTAGCACAGTCCTTGGAGCTTGCATTCTAAGTTCATTTTGTTCTCAATCCAAGAACGTTTGTACTTGAACTAAGAACGATCCTTTCTTAAATTTTTTGGTTAACTGTAAGTACAAAATGTTCTTGATTCAAGAACGTTTGTTTTCATTTTAATAATATTAACATTCGTTTTTCTATTCTAGAATGGTTCGTACTTAATTTAAGTACGTCCAAGAACAAAACATACTTGAAATTTTAAAATAAATATAAATTCTATCCCGATCGATCTAGAACTCTGCCTTCTTTAAGTCAGATTTAGTCTTTCACCGTCGATAATGGATCGAAAATGGTTCGAGCAGGAGAACTTTTAAATGACAACTGCAGAGCAGAAAAAAATGCAACTATGAAGAATGTAATGCTGATGAAGGTTGCTCATGTGAATCAAAAGCATTTCTTGATTTGGACGATGACCAAGATTCCTCAATAGATTCCATGGAGGAATCTATAATTACAGTTCTCTGTGCTAAATATAGTAGTTAACGATTGTTTTTAAGGAAGTTCCGTTTGACATTACTAGAGTAAACTCCGAACTCGCACTATATGAAGTCTAATGCATATAGAAAAATTGAAAAAAAACAGTGCTATACTGTGTGATACTATGGAACTCAACTTACCAAATGTGCCAACGTTTACTAACTCTTCAAGATTTTTGGATTCAGAGTTCTTTAAAAGATCTCCACCTCAAAATAACTGAATGGACTTCTGACAGACATGCTGAAGTTTCAAAAAGAAATTCTTAATGAGAGTTTTCAAAATTCAACTTTAAATGACTCAACGTCTGATTGTGAAGAAGAGAAGTTCATGAAAGCAATAATCAAATATCAAATATAAAATCTTTACATGATGTTATAAATTCCTTCGAAAATTGTCCAAGAGAACATATAAAATTTTGGAAAGGTCAAAAAAACGAGGACTAAAAAGATATTGACTGAACTATACTTGCTGTTCCAGCAACTCAGGTATCAGTTGAACGAGCCTTTTCAAAACTTAAGTTTGATCTTTCTAATCTAACATCTAGTATAGACGAACATCTCTTGGCAGATATAATGCTCATTAAGTTAAACTAAGCAGTTCTCAAAAGCTGTAAATGTCAGCTATTGTTTTTGATAATTAAAATTACATTATTGATATAAAGAATATTATTTTAATCCCGTGTTCAACAAATCTTCTACACATGGAATACATCGAAACTATTCTATTATGTTCACGCGAACCGAGGCTCGAACCAAAACCTTGGGTTCAGGGGTTCTAGGAATCGGTGCGCTAACCGAACCTTAGACTTTACAACGGGTTCGAACCCCCGGACCGAACCTTCTGAAAAATTTTAGAGGTTTGCAGCCTTGCCTTAAAGTAAACAATTACCCTTTGGTGAAACACTTCACGTTATCTTCTTGCTCCAGACTTCTATGCTTTCCCCTATAAAACATTTTTTAGTTTTTAAAGATCGGATTTCCGCCAATTAATTTCTGCTCGTAAATTCTTCAAATTTTGCGGACCATCGATGAAATTTTTTTCAAAATTTAAGGACATTTACGACCGATTATAAACATTTACCTTTTAGCGTTTAAAATTGAAACTCTGAAAATGTTACCAAAAAACTTGGCAGGTTTGCTCATTGTTGCTTTCTGCTGTTCTCTGATTTTTGCATTGATTTAGATGGAAATATTTTAAAGCTTATTTTTATTGCTGAAAAGTCATAAAATCTTAAGAAATATTAATGCAATTCAATTAGTTAATATAATAGCCAGACTCAAAATTTGATAAAACATGGATGTTCCATCGATGTTTTCATTTTTAAACCTAGATGTTTGCCCAGCTCTACTTTCTAACTTTTCATCAGCAGAACTCGCTTTCTAGTTCAAAAATAACTCAATATAACTCGTTGATATTTTCATTTTGAACCTAACCGCTTTCAATTTCGGCATTCGGTTAGGATCAGAATATTGGTTTGGTTCACGGTTTGGCTCAGAATATATATTATTTATGGGGTCATACATGATTTCTTCAGTGAGTTGCAAACTATTGGCCAAAATTGATGTACCCTAAAAAGAATAAATTTTTTTTTAAATTTTCTCTTGGTCGGCCAAATTGAATTTGTTCTCTTAGCTCCTCAGTACAAGTGCACCGCATTCCCAATGACAAAAATTCCACTACTTTAGTTCCTCCACTGCCGTGAAGGGTACGTATGCTTCAGAATGCCAAAGTTGCATACATTTTGTTTATTTTTAATTCCAGAGCGGCGGAAGCGTCGGTTGATTTTCTCTGATATAATGTTTTTTCTTAAGAGCGAGGGCCAATATTCGAATGGATGAGAATGTGTTCTAAAACCACCCCATTACACGAAGAGCGAGTTGGTCACCCTACTCTCTGCTTAAGAGAAATTTCGAGATGCTTGAAGGTGTAGTCTGTTACTGCACGCATTTTAAGGAACATTAATGATGTTCAGTAGTTCTAATCGTTGTGCCACTGACTGGATGTTGTGCGGGGCTGTTTGGAAATGCACGTGATTTCAACATGAAATTTGTATTGCAAATACTAAACAGTTTCGTACGAGAATACATTTAAGTTTCATTTTGGCAACCCCTGTAGCAAGAGGCAATACATACAAATGTACATTCGCTTGTGCGTATGCGTTACCTCTGCTTAAAAGTCCTCTCAATCTCTGTCACGACCACGTCCTCGGCCACCCAATTTTTTGCAATTCTCAAAACAAGAGGCGAAACAAGCTTTCAGTCCCGGATTGGCTGTTGCTGGGTGATGGTCTCCACAATATGCATATTCAAAACACCAGTGCTAACATTCGTCTCGGTAACATTGTACATACATACATTTGTATGGTTGTGATTTAGTGTGTTGGGGAAAATATATGTCGGCCTCAATATAAGCATACAGTCCTTGTGATGCCTATTTAATAATAGCTGAATGCAAATATGTTGCTGAAAATCAAAAAGTGAAAAACTATACACTTACGTTTACATAAACACTATATGTATACACGAAGATGTATAATCTATAGGGGAGTAGGTCCAAAAATGTTGCGAATTTATGTAATTAAACGACGCTAAGCAAATACCACCATCAAGCGGATATACTTAAAGTATTATCGAACAGATTATACATAAATACATATTGATGCAGTATTATATATACGCAACGCGAATTGCAAGTACCACGCCAAATCATGTACATCATACGTACAAGTACAAGTAAATAAAATAAAATTATTTTCGAATACAACATCAATCAATACCAGCTAGCACTTCCAAGGTTTTTGAAATGTGTCTTCTTACAAATTCACAAATTCTTCGCATAGATACATAGTACATACCGAGTACCATGGCTATGTAGTCGTCCAAATTCCATATAGTACTTCCCAGAAACCAAACGTGACGCGAAATTGCCATTGGCTTCCATTTACGTTAAATGAAAGTTAAATAAAAAGGACTGTAAAGGCAAAACTAAAAATCGTGTAGCGCTCCTCTTGTTTTCGCAAGCGACCACTGAGTTCGGTTCGGCTTACAAACATACACAGATACATACATATGTATGACAAAGCCAAAGCATTAACTCTTGGCCCCCAAACCGTGTTGTGAGGGAGTGGGGAATTGTGCGTGATTGTTCTGCTTTCGCGTTCGTGGTCGTTTACGAATAAACTCCGATTATGTGCAATGGCGTTTTCGCTACGCAATAACCGCGGCACCTGAGCCTTGCCAGTTAAACAATGTGGTACATGGATGGAAACACATCGAAGGAACGGATTTGTACATGTTGTATGATGCACACGTAGTGAGCCTAATAAATGAATATTATGACGTAAGAATTGCAAGCAATGAACATATATGTTCAGTTCACGTTTATATACATATGTTTAAACGTACAAACATACATATGTATTTGCACGGCCGGAACTACTTCACTACAACAACACGTAAGTCTTAAGTCATCAAAAATGCTTATTTATAAAACTGAATACTCTTCCGACTGAAATCTGACTCTTAACGTTTCTTTAAGTTTCTGAGAGCAATTAAATGTTATTTAGCGAATCTTAAGTAAACCGGAGTCTGGCGCCTCACAAGGGGAGCTAACAGTCCATTTTTTTTTCTTCACCTATTATGGTCCTTGAGATATGAATATATGCTTGGACAGTCGAATATGAGGCCAGAAGACTTGCAAAATTCGACTATTAATAAGTAAATTTCTTTAATTGCAAAACCCTAATTTGTCTCCCTTTATGTTATGTTTTGCACTTCAAAATTCCGAGCATGGTCAACAACGTGCTGCCGCAGTTCGAAAAAATAACTTTATACAGCTGTGGGTTTGAACACAGCTTAAAATCCATACAAAGTAAAGGGTGATTTTTCACCAACTTTCTTTTTGGTCACACTGTTTTTGGCAGCTCAGCTGTTTTCGTGTCACATGTTACTGTCAAATATGTTCAGTTTGGTCTATAATTTAACCATGAATCGACTTACAAACGAACAACGCTTGCAGATTATTGAATTTTATTATCAAAATTCATGCCCGGTTGAGAAAGTACATCGTGCACTTCTTCCATTTTATGGTCAGTTTGGGCGACCTTCTGGCGGCTGTTCGGAATCTTGTGACTAAATTTCGCACCAAATTTACATTATTGGTCATTAAACCACCAACACGCATACGTAGAGTGCGGACAGAGGAAAATATCGCAGCTGTTGTTAATGACCGTGAATTATAGATTCGGCGCCGTTCGCAGCAATTGGGCCAATACGTGGAAAATTTTGCGAAAGGATTTGGGTATAAAACCTTTTAAAATACAGCTGGTGCAAGAATTAAAGCCATACGACGGCTAACGGCTAACTTTTGGTAAATGGGCGCTGGCAAAGTTGGATGAAGATCCACTTTTTTATCGGAAAATTGTGTTCAGCGACGAAGCTCATCTCTGGTTGAATGGATACGTAAACAAACAAAATTGCCGTATTTGTTGTGAATAGCAGCCAGAAGCATTGCAAAAACTGCCAATGCATCCCGAAAAATGCACTGCCTGGTGTGGATTATGGGCCGGTGGCATCATTGGACCGTACTTTTTATACCCTGTTCCCATTTAAAATGGGAAAAGGGGATCATGAAGTTGTGCAAATGTATGTAACAGCCAGAAGGAAGCTTCTCCGACCCTATAAAGTATATATATTCTTGATCAGTATCAACAGCCGAGTCGATATAGCCATGTCCGTCTGTCCGTCTGTGCGTCTGTCTGTCTGTCTGTATAAACGCGTCGATCTCAGAGACCATAAGAGATAGAGACACAAATTTTGGCATGCACATAGGTGTATACCGTACCCAGTTCAAGTTTGTTTCTGATTTGGAAAATTCCTCCCCCTCCCCCCTAAAGCCGCAAAAAACTGTCACAGCCACAATTTTAAAGTTAGAACCTGGTGGCTTAATATATACTATCCTAGGCCTTATATCTAACTACTCTCGAAAGGAAAATAAGATACGAGCAAAAACACAAAAGTTATTAGCGTTTGTGTATGTGAGTGTGTTTGCATGTGTGTCTCAATTGAACAGGGTATTTTGTAGTCGGGAAACTCGACTACAGCGCTCTTACTTGTTTAAAGATGACGAAGGCAGGAACGTTACTGTGAATGGAGAGCGCTACCGTGCGATGATTACAAACTTTTTTTGTTAAGGCTCATGTCTATAGCGACAAGCCCGCAACAGTTGACGCACTGAAAGCCAATATTGAAGAATTTATTCGTAACATACCGGCCGACATGTTGCAGAGAGTATGCCAAAATTGGACCCAGCGTATGAAACATTTGATGCGCAGCCGCGGTCAACATTCACATGAAATCATCTTTAAACATTAAATTATATATATCGTTCTATCGACTCAAATAAAGATTTCATACAGTTTTCTGAATTTAAAATATTTTTTTTTCAATCAAATCCGAAAGCTGCTTAAGAATCAGTCGTTAGTAGTAGCCAACAGCTGTTTTTAAAGCCCATAGAGGCCAAATTTAGAAACTTGATTGTATGGAAAACCACAGTAGAATTTCCTAAATTTCCTAAGCTGAAAGCTGCGGACAGACTGCTGCTGATGCTGATCGAAAAATTATACACATTATAGGGTCGGAAATGGCGGAGTCTACATTTAAAATTTGGGTGCTCTTGCTCTTCTAGTCTCTGAAGTCAAGGTGTTTATACAGACGGACTGACAGACGGACGGTCGGACAGGGCTATACGTATATAGACTCGGTGATGTTGGTTAAGAATAAATAATCTTCATCATATCAGAGATATTCTGTTCTGTCTGTTACATACATTTGCACGACTTTAGTATTTCCATTTTACTCTACGAGCAACGTTCAAAAATATTTGGCTTTATACAACCCAAGGGCGCACAAGATAAAGGGACCTTCAGTTTAACGACGAACATGAATGGCAATGTTTGACAATCTTTTTTGTGGCTTGTTACTTTACAGCTGACGCCAATTGCTGGTGAAGGTGACCGATGCGGGCCCGAACCCACGCCCTATTGCACACTCCCCTCTGCACCATACCGGCCAAATATTGCCTCACCTTCTATATACTTAAATATACGGATTTGGTTTGCATTTAAGAACTTGACTAATGCTTTATTTTCTTCTCGGAGTTCAAGTATGTCGAGTTTGAATATGATTTTGAAATGATAATTATCATTATCTAGTCAGTATATTTTGATAGTTACATAAGTTGTAAAAAAACTGACTAAAGCTATTCTCTGAACAGAACCTTTTTCTAAGCATGATTTCCACTCTGAACTTTCTTGATGGTAAGCATGGTAGCAGAAACTGAGCCAATATATTAAGCAGTCTATTTTCGGGCATGAGACAAAACTTCTGCACATAGGAGTAGTGCATGTCTGCGGTAAATATGTGGAATGGTGACAATCCCGTTTCCAGATATAGCATTCTGTTTGAAGCAGGGCTTAATCTCGAAACGAATTTCGGTTCCGGTACCGGTTCCGGTACGTCCCGAAATGAATGTTTCGGTTAAAGGTTCTATTTCGGTTTTCCATTAATTTCTGTTTTCGGTTTCGATACGGTACCCGGATTTTTATTACGGTATACCGGTACGTACCGGTATAAGTACCAACTTTTTTTTAATATTGGAAAAATAAAACTCTGATATAAATCTAACTCATTTTATTCCTGTGTTATAAATCGAATCAAAATTCAACACAAAATTAATGGTTTTACATTTAATGTAAAATTAAATAGACTATTTCATATTTCGTAATTTTTTTCGTAGTTAACATGTTACAAATTATGTTTACTTTATAGACTCATATATATTATATTATTATGTTATATATTTTTAGTTTTCGAATTTAACTTTGAATTTTATACGTCCACGTCTTATTTAACTAATATAGCATTCTTGTGATTTGCTCGCAGTAAAATAATTGCATTCAATGTGGTTGAGTCCATACAACTTCTTAGCGGATTCACTATAAATTTTCCGCCAGAGAATGGGCGTTCCACGCTCACCTGCGTAGCTGGAACAGAAATCACGACTTTTGAAATCTCATACAATTGTGGGAGGATTCTGACCACCAGTTAAGAATGTTTTTAATGGTTTCGAACTCGTTTAAGTGTGAGAAAAGTCTTCATGGAATCCAGTAGCAGTTTTGCAAGAGACGACGAATTTTTTTATATTTCCAATTTGCAGTGTATCCAAATGGAATTAAAATGACCAAAAACAAGATTTTCGACTTGAAGTTTAGTTGTGGCCACCTCCGCTGGTTCTAATATGCTTACAATTTCGCGAACTGAGTCACACACTTTCCGGTACAGAAGACAGTCGTTATCTGCCGCCGCAAAACTGGAGCAAATGTTGAAAATGTCTTTCTCTGCAAATATTTTAGCATCCTGTAGGTTGAGCTACAACTCGTGACCAAATCTTCGATGCGCTCTGCTGCTCCGAAAAGTTTGTATTTGGTGCTCGTTGGTACATCTTTTGTGCTCAAGAGAGATTTCCAGGTGCAGTTTATCGGACTTTTGCGTCTTTCAGCATTTCCTGCAAATGGTATTTACTCTCCCAGATATTTCTAGGTTTTCACCATCAAGCTCGCCCTCGTTCCCAAGTACTATTTCTCTTCTAGAGCAAGTCTCCTCCTGTGTTTTTTGAAAAATAGAATCTTTGACTTTGCGGTATTTATTTTGAGGCCCCAGGTTTTACAATGTTCTTGCAAAGCATTTATTTTTTTAGGGACTCCGCAAGCACCACAATGTCTTCGGCATATAACAGTTACTTTATCTCGTATCATTTTATGTGAATGCCTTCCGGTAGATAATCCAACACATCATTGAGGTAGATTGAGAACAAAAGAGGACTTAGTAAGCATCTTTGCTTAACACCCGACTGTAGGAAACCAGTTAAATAACACTTCTCCATCCCAAACGGCTGCTTCATTTCTATCATACATGCTTTCAAGTGAATTAATTAATTTGGTCGAAATGCCAAAATTGCTCAATTTAAACTTTAGCGCCTTTCAGTCGATCAAATCGAATGCTGCACAAAGTCGACGAAAAAAGTATATAGTTACGTCCGCTGTCAATATATTTTCTAGAGATACTGGTGACGCTGAATATATTGTCGATCGCGGAATGTTCTTCTCGGAACCCTGCTTGGAACTCTGCTAACTGGCCGGTTTCATCAAACCTTTGGTTTAGCCTCTCAAGTAGCAGGGCAGAGAAAACCTTAGCAATCGCAGTCTGGAATAACATTCCTCTGTAGTTGTAAACCATTTGCGGGAAATAAAATAAAATAATAAAATAAATAAAATATTGGGAATATAATTGCTTTTTTAAACCCCTCCGGAACACTCCCCGTCTTTAGAATTTGGTTGAGTCCTTCTGCAAGCATTTTCGAGGTTTGACATGGAAACAATATTATTGTGCCGAACTAAATTTTTATCTTATCTGAATATATATAGTTTTCAATCACAAAATTAAGTTCAGCCTTGGATTTGTTTAGTCACATCACTTGAGGCGTTGACTTTTCCACACTAAACTGAAAGGTTTTTGTCTGGACTTTCACGATATTTTTGACAGCAATTACATTGTCGCTTGCGACCTCGATGCAGAGCAAGTATTAACACAAAAGAAGACATGAAGTGGAACTAATACATTCTTCTGTACACATAAGTATTCATTATGACCTTTAAAAACGCCGCTTTGAATCCAAATACATTGATAATTTTTTGCAAAAAAAAAATTACAAGTGTACTTTTGCACACTTTAAGATGTGCATTGATATGAAGAAAAATGGTTTAAGGCGTACGAAAAGGCAAAAATGTATTTGCTTTTAACCTAGTCAAAGATTTTGTAGTGTGGTACTTAAAAAACTGCAGGCTCTTTTGCCTGTTACAGGATTGTTTCTTACGATAAGATTTTTCGAATCCATTGCTACGTTTATGCTTACGTCTTAATTGCAAATAACATTTTTGTGAATGCCAAAATATTGCGTATCAGCGCTAAGTTAATTTGTTAATTGCAAATAGATAGTTCACAAAAGCAATTATTGATTAAGTGGCTTATTGATGAATAGTAGTCGCGAGGTTACCACACTTTCCAGCGCTTTATAATTATAAAATCTTGTTGCGTTGTTTATAAAAATTCTAAAAATTCAAATTGAAACAGCAGCTGCAGGTACGTAGGATCTCCTTGCAGCTTTTATACAGGAATGGTGAATTTTATACTGAAGTCGCAAGCCTGAGACCCAATAATTTTGAGAGTATCGACTCGCACAGTGATCACATTTGTGCATACATATCTGCTCGTTCACAAGAACGTGTTGATTTACGTAAGCCTATATATTGATATATCGGACGGGTGTGGAGCAGCGGGTAGTGTGTGTGCCTGCTGTGGGAGAGGCAGTGAGTGCGATCCCGCCTCGGAACATTTAATAAAAACATTGTTTCCTTAAACATTTTTACACAACCGCTCACCTTCTTCATCTATTATCGCCAGCTGTGAAGTAACTAGCCATGAAACGCTTCTCAAACATTGCCTTTCAGATTCGGCGTTAAGCTGTAGGTCACTTTCTCTTGTGCGAAACTTTATAGAACATACGCTAAGAGATTGACAGAAGCTCGGCTTGTGGTCCTTTGGCTGTGTAAGGCCAGACATATATATCTTCTTCTTCTTTTTTGGCCCGATATTTGTATCACAACCATTTGACGGTCCCCGCCTCTGCTATAAATGCCCGGCAGTCGCTTCTGTTTTGTGCGAGCTGGCACCAGTTGTTCCCACCAAGTCTGGCAATGTCTTGTCCAGCCTGGTATTCCCATCTTAGTTTTGGTAGTCCCCTAGTGCCTTTTACTCCAAAGTCATCCGGCTTCAATTTGTACGCTTTTTTTATTGGAGCATCTTCATCCATACGGGTAACATGTCCTATCCAGAGCATCCGCCATTCTTTTATGCGCTTGTCTAGACTGGTGTCCCCATAGAGCTCACACAGTTCGAGCTTCATTCGGATGCGGAATCCATTGCCAACTTTTAAAAGTCCATAAATCCTCCGAATGCTTCCAAGCATGAGTTTGGATGCGGCTTTGCAGTCAGTGCAAGACTTCGTCGCTCTGTCATCAGTTTCACACCAGTGGACATGCGACTAGCCGCACTCAGACTTACGGCAAAATATTTTAATATTAGTCTTATCTGTGCACACGCTCCAACGGAAGACAAGGGCGCTTCGATTAAAGACGAATTCTATGAGCGCCTGGAACAATTATATGAGCGCTGCCCCGATCACGACATAAAGATCGTGCTTGGCGACTTTAACGCTAAAATTGGGAGAGAAGGAGTTTTTGGCTCGACAGTTGGCCGATTTAGCCTTCATGAAACAACCTCCGGTAACGGAGAGAGGCTAATAGATTTTGCCGCGGGCAGGAACATGGTCATATGTAGTACCAGGTTTAAACATCGCGACATCCATAAGGCGACCTGGAAGTCCCCTTATCAACTAACGCGAAATCAGATTGATCATGTTGTGATCGACGGAAGGCACTCATCGAGTGTTCTAGACGTGCGTGCGATTCGAGGTGCCAACATAGACTCGGATCACCACCTTGTTGCAGCCAAAGTGCGCACGCGGCTCAGTGTGGCACATGCCTCACGTACTAGTACACGTCGAGAAGCTGCAATCACAACGGACCTCTGAAGGCTACACAGCTAAACTCACCCAACTGCTCAGGGAAAACTCACCATTCCCTTCTGGTGTATGCGAACAGTGGAATCACATATCACACTCCATGAGTACGGCTGCCAAGGAGATACTCGGATACGCCGAGCACCCTCGAAAGCAGACTTGGTATGATGAGGATTGCCGCGACGCTACTGCAGAGAAAGACGCTGCCTACAGGAGAACTCTGCAGTCGGGAGCAACGCGGGCAATACCGGAAGACAAGGAGAGAGGAGAAGCGCCTTTTCAGAAGAAAAAGAATGAGCGAGAAAGGCGCATGCGTGAGGAAGTCGAGATGCTATTCGGCATGGGTGAGACTCGAAAATTCTATCGAAAGATTAAACGACTTACCGAAGGTTTCAAGCCCGGAGTCACACAGTGCAAGGACGAAAATGGAAATCTGGTCACAGATCCGCAAGTGGCGCTAGACAAATGGAGAAGCTATTTCGCCAACCTGCTGGGAGGCGACAACGAACACAATACCGCCTCTGGAGAAGTAGCGACGCCACCAATCGACAACATAGAGATAGACCCACCGGACCATCACGAAGTCTGTGTAGCCATAGAAAGGCTTAAGAACAACAAATCAGCAGGAGCAGATGACCTGCCAGCTGAACTGTTTAAGGCTGGAGGCGAGGAGTTGGTAAGGTGCATGCACCAACTCATCAGCAGAATATGGTCCGACGAGAGCATGCCCGAAGATTGGAGTCTAAGTGTAATTTGCCCACTTTTTAAAAAAGGTGACCCTGCAGTTTGCGCCAACTACCGTGGGATCAGTCTCTTTCAAATCGCATATAAGATTCTGTCGTGCATTATTTGTGAACGTCTAAAGCCGCTTATTAGCACACTAATCGGACCTTATCAGTGTGGCTTCAGACCTGGTAAATCCACCACAGACCAGATATTCACATTACGACAAACCCTGGAGAAGAGCTATGAGAGAAATATCAAAACCAACCATCTTTTTGTTGATTATAAATCAGCCTTTGACACACCGATAAGGTCAAGGTTCTTTGAAGCCCTGTCTACCTTTGGATTACCAGCAAAGTACGTTCGACTTTGCATGATGACGTTGAGAAGCACTCGAAGCTCCGTCAAAATAGGAAAGAACCTCTCCGAACCATTTGATACCAAGAGAGGTTTTAGGCAGGGTGACACCCTATCGTGTGACTTCTTTAATCTACTGATGGAGTATATTCTGCGCCAGTGCCCAAATGCCAACAGGTCGGGCTCATTTCTTTACAAATATCTAATGCTACTCGCATACGCCGATGATATTGACATTATCGGCAAAAACGAACGGGCGGTAAGCAGAGCGTTTTCAGAGATTGAGAAGCAGTCTAAACTGATGGGCTTAGCGGTAAACGAGGACAAGACAAAGTACCTAGTATCCACGGACAAGAAGTCTACGCGTCTTGGACAATTTGTTACTATGGGGGAGTACAACTTTGAGGTTGTAGAGGATTTTGTCTACCTCGGGACGATGATTACCGGCGACAACAACATCAGCCTGGAGATCCGAAGAAGAATTACTCTTGGAAACCGATGCTACTACGGGCTCAGTAGGGAGTTCAAGAGCTGAGCCTTTTCTCGAAGAACAAAAATAGCGCTATACAAGTCGCTTATCATCCCAGTCCTGCAATACGGCGCAGAAGCATGGACAATGACAGCAGCGGATGAGGAGGCGATTGGCGTTTTCGAGCGAAAAATCCTTCGGAGGATTTATGGACCTTTAAAAGTTGGCCATGGATACCGCATTCGAATGAATCACGAACTGTATGAGCTCTATAAGGACATCAGTCTAGTCAAGCGCATAAAGCAGCAGCGGCTGCGCTGGTTGGGACATGTAATCCGGATGGATGAAGAACCTCCAGTAAAAAAGACGTACAAAGCGAATGCGGCTGACTTTGGAGGACAAGGCAGGAGGGGTCGGCCACCACTAAGATGGGATGATCAAGTGCGGAAAGTCATTTCCAACCTTG
Source organism: Lordiphosa magnipectinata (assembly GCA_037044535.1). Classification (NCBI taxonomy): domain Eukaryota; kingdom Metazoa; phylum Arthropoda; class Insecta; order Diptera; family Drosophilidae; genus Lordiphosa; species Lordiphosa magnipectinata. The sequence continues at coordinate 526,408 of JBAMBO010000828.1, forward strand.
GTGTGAACAACTGGTGCCAGCTCGCACAATGCCGAAGCGAGTGGAGGGCATTCATTGCAGAGGCCAAGACCGTCAAGCGGTTGTGATGCAACATCGGGCCAATAAAGAAGAAGAAGAAATCCTCCGAAGGATTTTTCGCTCGAACACACCAATCGCTATACAATCGATATACCTATATATATACTAGCATATTACCTATCAGTATAGCCTTCATCAATATAGCCTTTATCAGTATAGTCGACTAAACCGATATCAGTATCAGTTTGAAGTCGATCGAGAGAGACAAATATCATTTGAATTTTCTGACCAGAAGGTTTCCCGAACTCGACATTTTTTTATGTATGTCATACATCGGCTGTTAACAATGTTTTACGACTTTGCCTTTTCCCTTTATTAATTTTGCTGCTGGGTTTTTCCAAAATTGCATCATATTTTTCCCAGTTATTTGCCCTAAAGAGATTACAAACGGAATTTTATTCAGATCGGCTAGAAAACAACGATTGGCCTTGAACACACCCCCGCCCTCCGTATTCCGACCTTGCTAGTGGGCTTTCCAAAATTGGAGCATAGTTTTTCGATTAATATGCCGTAAATCGATTAAATACGAAATTTTATTCAGATTCGCTAGAAATCCACGATTGACCTTGAACACACCCGCGCCATCCCTTATCCGTCTTTGCCAGTGGGATTACCAAAATTGGAGCATAGTTTTTCTATTTATTAGCCCTAAAGAGATTAAAAACGGAATTTATGTTATTTATTTTATTTTATTAATATTCTTTCTTATGCTAAAGTAATGAGAGAGTCACAATAACGCAATATTAAAGATTACCACAGACGTTGAGGGGCCTAACATTTTGACAAAAAAATTCATAATACAAGTTTTAATTAATATTATTTTCCTCCGAGTCGGGGGTTACACAGAAATCTCTAGAGATGTCGCCGACGGTTGGTTTCTAAATCTCTCGATTATTATTGAAACGCAAATTTCAATGTTAAAACCTATTAAATAGATAATTAATTTGATGCAACCTATCAAGAAAAAATAACAACTTTCTTATACGCTTGTAGAAGGTGTATTAGGTTAGGTTAGGTTGCGATGGCTGAGAGCGACAAGTCGCTCTCCCACTTAGGCCGCAAGGGCCCGATGTAAACCCTTTATTCCATAGGGGGGCTAAAACTGAATCATTGTGTGGACAGAATAAAATTAAGTAGAGCTGGGATCTCTAGCTCGGATGTCTCCGAGAGATTGGTTAAAAGGGGTTGACCAAGAATTCTAAGCCTCCTCCTGCTCAGAGCAGGACTGTGGCACAGGAGGTGCTGAACCGTTTCCTCCTCTTCCTCATATCTGCAACTTCTACAGAAATCGTGGTGTGCTACGCTTAGGCGTGCTGCGTGTCTGCCAATAAGACAGTGACCCGTCAGGGCAAGAAGGGCTATGTGTTCCCTTCTGTAACGCAAAAGTGTGTTAGTGTGTTTTAGGTTGAATTCTGACCACGTGAGTCTTGCTACCGAGCACGAGGAAAGGTTTTTCCACCTATCCGTAGCAAGACGCAGTGTTTCGGCTTTTATGTAAGCTTGTAGGTAGCCATAGGCATCCCTATCGTACTCTTCTCTGGAAGGAGCTCGATGGTTGTGCCTTGTCTGGCCAGTTTGTCCGCAGACTCATTTCCGTCTATGTTCCGGCGTCCAGGCACCCATATTAGGTGTATACTAAAATGTCGTGCGATCTCGTTTAGAGATAAGCGACATTCCGTAAGTGTTTTGGCATTGTTGGTATGTGCGTCAAGTGCTTTAAGGGCGGTTTGACTGTCTGAATTCTTCTTTGACCGTGTGTGTGTTAAGGTAGGTTGCAGCTGCCTGGATGGCTACCACTTCCGCTTGGTACACACTGCAGTGCTCAGGAAGGCGGAACGATAAGTTTAGGTCTAGGTTGGGGGAGAAGATACCCCCTCCTACTTTTTCGTCGAGCTTAGAGCCATCCGTGTAGATATTTATGGCGTTAGCTCTGCAATGGGGAAGGTTTTCCCATTCGCTTCTGCTTGGGATGAAGACGTCGTACGATTTGTCGATCGTCGTTCGAGGTATACAGTAGTCCGAATTTGACGGTATACCCGCTTGGTGGCCGAGTATAGTAGAGTGTCCGAAATTACCCCCGTTCCAGGTGTCGGATTCTCTTAGTCTGAGGGCTGTTGTAATAGCCATCTGTTTTGCTACGAGGTCTAGTAGTATGAGATGAAATATAATGTTCAGCGCTTCCGTTGGTGTGGTTCGGAGCGCGCCGCTCATACATATCTCAGCGCTTCTCTGTACCTTATTTCGGCTGTTCAGGACAAATTGTTTCCCGAGTGCTGGCCACCATACTAGTGATCCATATAGTAGTATAGGGCGTACTACGGCTGTGTAAAGCCAATGTACTATGTATGGGGAAAAGCCCCATTTTTGGCCTATAGCCGTTCTGCACGAGAATAGAGCGATTATTGCCTTTTTCATGCGGTCATTTATGTTGTCATTCCAGAAGGTATATTAAAATTGTCCAGATGTTTGTAACGCATGGAAGGAAGCATCTCCAACCACATAAAGTATATGGGTGATTCCATGAAAAATCAGCCACTCGAATTTTTCTTTGTTAAATTAAATAATTAAGAAAAAAGGCCATTACTCTGGAACTATTCAGTTTCCCAATTAGAGCTTAATACAGTAAATACCAGGACACAAGACCAAATTTGGAGAAAAAAACGAAGAAAAAAACGTCCCTTTCGCAGCAATTAGTTTTTGCTTTCTTATTTCCGCGATTTGGTAACAAAAAAAAATTGAAATAATTTTTAAGTGTAAGTATTTTGAAAGTTTGGGATCAAACGTAAATTTACAGATTTTTAAAATATTTTTATTACCAATGGCTTTGGATAGCAACCAATTGAAAATAATTAAATTTTTTAAATAGCTAAATTTTCAAATCATTTTTTCCTGCGAATTAAACAAATTTCGACAAAATGCTGAAAATATGTATATTCTATTTTTCAACAAAGAATGCGAAAAAAATTATTTCGAGCAAGAAAAAAGTTGAGTGGCCGATTTTTCATGAAATCACCCATATATATTCTTGATCAGCATGACGAGCTGAGTTGATATAGCCATGCGCGTCTACCGCTATCTTAACCAAACTTTGCACGAAGTCTTTTGGTACAAATACTTAGCACATTTGTCGGAACCAGCCGAATCGGATGACTATAGCATATAGCTGCCATAGGAACGATCGGTCGAAAAAATAGTTTTAGTGAGAAAAACTTTTGTTTTGTTTTGTTTTCAATGCAATCGTCCCCAAACCTCGTATTTGTAAGTTTTCTATGCTTCCACAAAATTCCACCAAGTTTGATGAAAATCGGACTTCTATATTGTACAGCTGCCATACAAAAGATATGTCTAACAAAAAGTTTTAGTGGGAAAAACTTTTTTGTTTTCAATGCTATCGCTCCCAAACTTTTTATTGATCAATACTTTATGCTACCACACAATTCTGCCAAAGTTTGATCCAAGTCGGATGATTTTAGAACAGTGGTGTCCAAAATGCCGGCGTCGCAGCCAACACACGTATAGAAAGAAAGAATACGTGTGTGTGTAAATAGCATGCTAGGCGGCTTGCTCTCTTACGATGCACGTGTTCGGCTATTTGTTCTCTCACGAGTCTTTGTTAGTGTGCTTATTGCTCGTGCTGAAATGTCAACATGTTTACTTCGTGTTTCCACTGCTCCACTGCTCTACAATAAAGCTGCCATTGGTACGATCGGTCGAAAAAGTAGTAGTTCTAGTGAAAAAAACTTTTTTCAATGGTAGCGTCTCTATACTTTCTAGCTATGAATATTATCGGTGTCCTCACAATTTTGGGGAGTTTGGTCAAAATCTGATGAATATATCGTAAAGCTGCCATATAACAAACTTGCAAGCAAATGGTCAAAGAAGTGGCGCCATCTATTGCTGTGTTTGGAAAACTGCTCAGCTGAGAATGTTCGACGAAAAAAAATTTAACACCTTAATTACTATTAATTATACAAGTTGCAATGGTATATAAACTTCGGTAGAGCCGAAGTAATCTTTCTTCTATTTATTTTTATTTAAACTCGGCATTCATTAATATTATATGTTTAAGAACTGATCTGGGAAATTTGGTCGAAATCGCTAACCATTAGATCGAGCTTTTTCAAGTGTATAAAATCTTCAGCACAGACAATTTTTTTTTGCTCTACTTGCTAGCGCAGCGGGGGCTGGTCGTTTTTCCAAATAGTGACCAGGTACGAATATCGCATGTTTGCGCGACACAAACGATTGGTAATACACAAATTAAATGCTTTATCAAACTATTCTGCTTTTGCTCGCGACAACAATGAGTAGTTTTCACTTGCATGTGTTTTGTAGTATTAGTGTGTTGGTCATTAAAACTTTTTCGATGGTGATGTCTTAATTATACTTCGATGTAGTTCACAAGTAAGGTTAAACCCGGAAGAACATTAGCCTTGAAAAAGACTACCATATCAAACACGTGCGCCTTGAAAAAGGCATAGGTGGAGCCCTCCTTCGAACGATGTGATCAGTTCCAAGCTTTCCGAGCGACTGCGGCACAGACAATGAGCGCGTTCACCAGCACAAATCGATGACAAAAAATCGACTATTTCTGTTAGTTTGTGCTGGTGAACGAGTATGATGTGCGGTCGTGATTGCAAATTTTCGTGATTGTGTTAGATGTGAATACATCGTACAAATAGTTTGTTAGAATTGCTTGATTTTGATTTTATATCGATAGTAGACAGCTGTCAGTAGTAAACAAGCAAGATATTTAATGAAGCCAAACACAAAATGAGTGTGGAAACGTCTTTGCTTTTGATAAATGAGTTGGCAGAGGACGTGGTTTCGCAAGTATCTCAAGGAAATTCGTGCAAGGCCTTACTGGCTGTTGCGGAGAAGGAAAGCTTAAAAAGCCGCCTTTTCAAAAAGAAGCAGCCCCGCGTACGCAATTATAGTGTAGTGTACAAACATATAGAATGGACAAATTCAAGGATTATTTTATGATGACCCGTGCATAGTTAAGGACTGTCAGTTCATTGCCCATTGAATACTTTATTAAAATTAACATTTGCAGACTCATCTTTGCCTGGCCTTGGATAAACTACTTGCCGACGTAACTCTTAACAAAAACCAGAGCTATGTTTTTTGGGTGCTGGCAAAACAGGAGTCCTTCTTAATTATACCATTAAGACCGTTTCGACAAAGGAACAAAATCTGGCCATCGCAATTCGAGTTTGATGTGTACATTCTCGCCGGGCTTACAACAAACATTAATTGGCTAACAAAGTTTTAGAAAAATTCAAGGGGGATTCCAGGAGCAGTTGGAGCTATTGACGACGGTCATATAAATTTAAAAGTCTGTTGTAAATTTTATTTAGCTGTTTGTTGTCAAAAGTTCAAAATTTGCGCCAACAAAAAATATCGATAACTTTGTTGCCTGAAAATTCTATCAAACACGTTCACCATCAGCCAAACACTTTTTTGTTGATTGATGATTTATGTTACTTGATTGGTGTGTGCTAGTAAACGCGCTCTATGTAAGCATTGCTTTTTTTCCTTTTTTTGACAAAGATTAAACGAGAAGGCCGAGCTAACTTCGTCTGTACCGAAGCTTATATACCCTTGCAAATGGTGGTTTTGAAATACCAGTGTTTAAGAACGCTAGCATTAAAATCAATAATTTTTTTAACTAAAACATATTTTCCGACAGATAGTCATCCGATTTTGCCCACATTTTGCGAATATGTTTGAAAGCATGTCAATTTAAGTATAACCTAGTTTAAAAACGATCAAATTGAAAACAAGAAAGTTTTTCTCACTAAGACTCATTTTTCGACCGATGGTTCCTATGGCAGCTATTAGCTATAGTAATCCGATTTTGACCAAATTTATCAAATCTGTTTGCAAGTATTTAAAATTAATAATGATCGAGTTTGGGGACGCTAACATTAACAACAAAAAAGTTTTTTGTACTAAGAAACATTTTCCGACCGATGGGTCCTATGGCAGCTAAAAGATATATTAATCCGATTTTGACCAAATTAAGCCATAAAGTGTGTCAAGTGCCGACCATCGCCGTTGCGGCCGGTGCTACCCTACCCATCCTAATTTTTTGTTTTCCGATCGTTCATCCGATCTTTACAATTTCTTCGGCAAATCGATAAATAATATTGATAACTAAATATGTGGAAAATTGAAAATAAACTTGATCTGCCTGAAAGTATAAGAAGCGTATGTCCCATACTTGTCAAACCTCTATCTGAGACCTCTTCGTTCATACGGACAGACAGACAGACGGAGATGTCTTTATCGACTCTGCTGTTGACGCTGATCAAGAATATATATACTTTATAGGGTCGGAAGTGATACCTCCGGCACAGAGTATAAAAATTTGTGTATGTTTACATTAGAGCCTATAACTTCATTTTCTGCACATTTAGAACTGCATTTTAATGCGCTCGACCATTTCATCAATGTGAGGCTCATTCCGGACGCAAAATCAATGTAATGTAAAAAATTGGAGAAATTGCTTCGATCAAAATTAAAATATTTCATTAAATGCATATATATATATCCATATCGAATTTTTACAAGTAGGCGGAGTAGGCGAGGGGGCGTGGCTTGGACATTATAAAAAACAACATTTTTATCTTCTTATCATATGTTTTAATTTTTTGCAGGCTAGAATTTAAAATAAACAAGTACGAAACTCGGTCAAGCCTGACTGCAATATACTCTGTACCTGGAGTAGCAGCTGAAAGCAGATCTGCTGAACAATAGATGGCGCCTTTACTTGCATTGAACAATGAGGGATTTTCAAAACTGACCAATAGATGACGCCACTACTGCAAGGGCGGGAGAAGTAGCATTCTTTTGTTCATAACTTAATTATCGTTCATCCGATCTTTATCATTTCTTCTAGTCTAAAGAATCTTGAGAAATTACGAACCGTCTATCTACAAAACTGTGGGAGATATGACGTTTTTTCAAAATTGCGGGGGCGGGAGGGGGCGTGGCGAAAATTGAAAATATACTGGATAAGTATAAGAAGTATATGTCTCATAGATGTCAAACCTCTATCTCTTACCATCTCTAAGATCTCTGCGTTCATACAGACGGACAGACAGATGGACACACAGACAGACGGACATGGCTATATATTAAAAAGAGAAACGAAATTAACCGACATGGACATAAATCAAAGTCTGTCTGTTGGCCGCTCTTCACTTCACACCGAATACTACACTTGGCTGCCCGGGTCTTCCCCAGATACCAGATCGTTCAACAGTATTTATCAAGTGTAGCACTTTTGCACGCATTTAAGACTAATTCAAGATTTCTAAAATTGCTGCTCTATATTTTAAAGCTAGCTTAATAATGGGCACCAGGTCTGCCCAGTACTTATCCTTCCTATCATCCAGACTGCTTATTATATAGGTCTTTTTTAGCAGGGGTTTCCTTAAACATAGCATTCTATTCTCCTTTAAAATTGGGGAAGATATCCTAGGAAATACTCAAAGTCATCCAGTTCTCCAGTGTTGCATAGGGGGCAGGCTACATGTTCCTGACGGTTGTAAGAGTTATACCCCCGTTTTATCAGATCGAATCGGGTCTTAAGTACCCAGGAAGATGTGGCGATTGGCAGAGACTGGAACTTATCCATGGCCACTGAGTTGTCCAAGTGTTTATAAATTCGAGTGGCGCTAGTGACCTGTCGTTGATGGTTGTACTGCAATGTTTTTTCTTTGAGGGCATGAATGGTTATCCGGAAAAAAATTCAACTCCCGTGCTGATCTTACGGAGTCTCTCCAGTCTATTTCAAGCGGGTAATGAAGTGTGGGAGGCGATTCTCATTATATGAGTGCCTCATTTTTCCTAAAAAAAACGAGAGCGTAAGTTAAAGTCGGCTCTAACCGACTTCGATATACCCGTTACTCATGGAAACAAATGTTTAATAGCCTTCCTGTATGCCTGAGGTGGGTCAGCCGAAAAGTATGCAACATTTTTTAACTCGTCTCTCTCTCTCTCTCTCTCTCTCACTAAGATTGCTGCTGAACGCAATGCTTAGGTTATGAGTGGGGTGGGTGGTGGGTGTTAACTGATCGTTTTTTGCTCATAACTTGAGTATCATTCATCCGATCTTTATTATTCCTTCAGCAAATCGATAAATAATTTTAAGAACTAGATATCTCTAGAAAGTACGAACCATCTATCATCAAAACTGTAGGAGATATGACGTTTTTTCCAAATTGCGGGGGCGTGAGGGGGCGTGGCAAAAATTGAAAATAAACTTGATCTGCGTGCAGACAATAGGAGTCTACATTTCAAATTTGGTTGCTCTAGCTCTTCTAGTCTCTGAGATCTAGGTGTTCATACAGACAGACGGACAGACGGACATGGCTATATCGACTCGGCTGTTGATGCTGATCAAGAATATATATACTTTATATGGTCGGAAATGATTCCTTCTGCCTGTTACATACATTTGCACGACTTTAGTAGACCCTTTTACTCTACGAGTAACGGGTATAATGACTGCACCTCCTGTCGAGCGTATTCAGGTGGGCATCCTCCAAACCGGTTTCAAGAGATAGGGCATAGCTAGGTGTATTAGCCGGCAAATATAGAACATTTTAAAAATATAAGTTGGGTCCTGTCGACTTCTTTAAAGTGTCCTCCTCCCCATATTTCTGCTCCATATCCTTGGGTTGTACGCCTTACTGCATTGAATCTTTTCCATTTTGCATTTATAGGGGTCGGAAGCTTTTACACATCCGGTCACCTTCTCCAGCTAGTGGCGCCAGCTGAAAGTAATGAAGTAATTCGTCGTATTTGTCGTTCGGATTCGGCGGTAAACTCTAGGTCCCTTTCTCTTGTGCGAAAAATTATAAGCACACACGCCAAGAGATTAAGACAAGCTTGGCTTGGCCTTTTGGAGCTGTAAAGCCAATTTTACATTACATTACATAATAGCGGTCAATGTATTTCCGTCCATCTGAATTCTTAGCAGAGACATAATAACCTTCACACCGGAAAATAAACGTTCTACGCTTATTTGGGTAGCTGGAACCGCAGAATACATTTTGATAGTCCATACAATTCTGGAAACCATTTAGGTACATCATCATTATTTTACAAACGTTTAATGCCATTAAACTATTTCGTGAAAATACTAAACTATTTGTATTGTCCTGGTTCTCTTCATTCTAATGCTTATATAAATCGACTTCACCTCCACTTTCAGACAAAGTAATAGGGTCAGAGCTGCTTTCCTAATTTTGTTGCAATTGAACAGAGGTGGATAAAATTCTTGAATATATATGTGCCAAAGCAGTTACACACGTACTTTTCTGTTCAGAGGTTAGCATGACAATATAACGAAGGTCTAAGAAAATGCCACATAGGAATGCATTATTTTCAAAGAGAAAATCTCGCGATTTTCTATTTCACTGAACAAAAGTTTTGCTTAGTCAGAATCTTTTTTTATACCCTTGTTGACCGATTTTCATCAAACTTCTTGGAATTGTGTAAAAGCATAGAAAACTTATATATACGAGGTTTGGACACGTTCGCGTTGAAGACAAAAAAGTTTTTATCACTAAAACTACTTTTTCGACCGATAGTTCCTATGGCAGCTATATGATATAGTCATCCGAACCGACCGGTTCCGACAAAAGTGCAGCGTGCTTGTACCAAAAGCCTTCGTGCAAAGTTTGGTTAGGCTCTGTGAAATTAGACCGCGTGAATTTAGGCCACGGTGCATTTAGCTTGGCGGTCTAATTTCATTTTGTCTAATTTCGCGGTATAATTTCATTTTGTTATCGCGGCCTCAATTCATTTTAATTCATCTTAATTCACGCGGTCTAATTTCCATCACCCGTTTGGTTAAGATAGCCTTAACTGACGGAGGAGATAGCATAAAAACAGAAGGACAGACGGACGGACAGACGGACATGGCTATATGAACTCAGCTCGTCATGGTGATCAAGAATATTTATACTTCATGTGGTCGGAGATGCTTCCTTCTATGCGTTTCAAACATCTGGACAATTTTAATATACTCTCTACAAGGGTATAAAAAAGCGCAAAACCGAAACTGTACCGATAGAATGTTTATGTTCTTTTCGGTTTTATTAATATCGGTTCTCGAATACCGGTATACAAAAAATTAAAAATATCGGTTCCGGTTCCGATTCTGTTTCTGAGTTTTAATCGGTTCTTTTCGGTTTACGGTTCCGGTTCCAGGTCCGGTTTGATTCCATGCTTTGAAGAGGAAAAATAGATATTAATGAATAAATAAGTACTTCCTGAAAAAAAACACAAAATTTGCGATACTTTTTAAAACAAACAATCCACGTATTTAGCATTATTTACCGATTTGCCGAAGGAATGATAAAGATCGGATGAACAATACTCAAGTTATGAGCAACAAAAAAGGGTAGCATCAGGGCTGCTTTCATCTGCTACTTCAGGTACGGAGTGTATTACAGTCGCGCTTGACAGACCTACTTACTTGTTTTTTATAACGGTTACTAGTAGAGTAAAAAGGGAATACTAATGTCGAGCAAATGTGTGTTACAGGCAGAAGGAAACATTTCCGACCATATAAATTATATATATTCTTGATCAACAGACGAGTCGATATAGCCTTGTCCGTCCGTCTGTCTGTCTGTATGAACACCTAGATCTCAGGGAATAAAAGAATTAGAGCAACCAAATTTGAAATGTAGACTCCTTTTGTCCTAGTAAAAAATGAATAACTTCCACAATTTTTAAGATGTGATCTCAAATCAGATTATTAAATGTAAGCTATTAAACATTTCTTCCCTTGACGAACGGGTATATCGAAGTCGGGCAGGGCTGACTATAACTTACGCTCTTGTTTTTTGATCCGGTCATAGCTGTACCATTCACACAATTAAAATTCTGTCATATAGGCTTGAGCTTAGGACTGCTATGTTCTGGTCAAGCTTTTCCAATGCTAATCTCGTCCTTTATGATAAAGCTTTTTCAGCATTTCTGACAAATTTTACTTTTCTTTAGTGATTTTGTTCCTGCTATTCGTGCGAATAAATAAATGGCGATGACAGACAAATTACAAACATGATGTGCTGGCAATCATAAAAGGAGACGTCTAACATTTGTAAGTATATTTTTAGATTTTTATCAGCTATAACCTTTCATGTGTATTTGTTCTATTGTTTAGCTTCTTATTTCAAAAACCGTCCCTGGCAAACTTTGACTTACAATAACTCCAAATCCACAATCATTAGAGCTCTGCTTTGACTATAAGGAATGCATGCCAATGCGGCTTCAGACCGAGGAGGAGGAGGAGGGGGTGGCTCTTGGAAACTGCCTCCAGATGAAACTTTACAGGTGCAAGATCCGAAACAAAAAGATCAGGACTTAGATCTGGATGAAGGACACAACTGGCGAAGTATAATTTTCTCCCTATTAGTAATAAGTTTTGTATTAGCTGGTATTATAACTGCGATATATTTACTGGGGTATGTAAACATTAATGTTTAATCAGATTGAAATACCAATACTCTTGCAAAACATGCTTTTTGATCTAGATATGTGGATGAACTCCTATATTGGTCGGGCCGCAGAATGATTTTAGACGAATACTTACAAGGAGAGTTGACGCCGACAAGATTGCAGCCGTCTTGGGTCACAACGCAGAAATATGTATTCCAGGCCGATGACGGAGGGCTGGCAATTTTGGATACAACAACGAACTCAATTAACATCTTAGTAACTAATCACACTATTCGTCAACTAAATGTACGTGGATATCAATGTTCGCATGATCTCAAATATGTCCTTTTCAGACATAATGTAAAGAAAGTAAGTAGACTTAAAAGTAAAAGAATTGCGGAGCATAGCCTATAACCCCATTGCAGATATTTCGGAAATCGTTTACTGCGTTCTACACAATCTATGATGTGGAAAATGATCACCATATGCCCGTTAAGTTAAAAGACTCATCAAAGGTACAAAGAACTCGCCTTCAACACGCAGCCTGGCTAGGAAACACGACTTCAATAATTATTGTCGCCGACAATGATATATTCTTAAGACAATCGCCATCAATGGAAGAAGATATTAGGATAACAACAACGGGACATGATAACAGTATTTACAATGGAGTGCCAGATTGGCTTTACCAGGGTGAGAACACAATACATTGCTAGTGCCAGCTTATGATTTGTAATTTGTATTATTAAATTCTATTTATGATTCAGTTAAGAAAGCTTTTCTCGTGATTTAGAAGATATTAGAAGAGAAACTGTGTTCAGACGTTACACCCATAGAGAAACAAGTATCAAAGTCTGTCAAGCCTGTCTTTAGTATACCCTGTACCTGTTAGAGTACATATACTCTTGCGCTTCCTGATAAAGTTTTTATGATTCCTTTGTGATATAATTTTTCGAGTTTGTCTAAACCCATAAGAATACTTCTTTAATGCCGCAGTTTTAATGCTCCTGAAAAAGCTCGCTTTAACGGTTATCGATTTAGACAAAACTTCGTAGATCAAATTAAAAACATTTAATATAAATAATAATGACCGAGTTTAATAACGCTGACATTGCACAAAAAAAAAATCGATTTTCTCACTAAATCCCTTTTTCCGACCAATCGTTCCTATGGCAGCTACTAGAAGTAGTCAACCGTTCCGGGCGGTTCCGACATATTAGCAGCGTACATTCAAATAAAGACTGTGCAAAATTTCAGCTCGATAGCTTCAAAACTGAGGGACTAGTTTCCGTAGAAACTGACAGAAGGACAGACAGACATAAGGGCATAATAGCAAGGGTATAATGATTAACAATTAAACATATGTACATTTGACTTGCACAGCTCCAAAAGCTCAACAGAAAGGGCCAAAGCCGAGCTTCTCCCAATCGCTTGGCTTGTGTGCCAGAAAATATATATAATATCTTCCAGGAGCTGTTCATCTATACTAGCTCTTAAAGAACAAACTTAAGTGTGAAAATGCTCGTTGAACTAATTCCTGAGTTGCTGGAACAGCTAGTATAGTAAAGGCAATATTTTTTAAGTTTTCGTTTTTATGACCTTTCCAAAATTTTAATACATTTGTCGATGTATGTAATGTATGTGCAATTGACAATTTCCAAAGAAATGTATAACATCATTCACAGCTTTTATTTTTGATATTTGCTTATTGCTTTCATAAGCTTCTCTTCTTCACAATCAGACGTTGAGTCAGTTGCTTTGCAACTGATTTTTGTAAGCAAAATATGAAATCTCGGGTTTGAGAATACTGCAGCCAATATTGGTACTGAACTTATAGTAGAAGAAAGTTTGTCCCTCGACAAAGTGCCCCCACTTAGTTAGTAATAAACAATGAATTGCTGAAGATTTTAGAACAATTGCTCGGCGGGAAAACCATGGTAGTAATTGTGATCTATACCGTCCGTTCAAAGCCAAGTTGATTCATCATTTGGTCAAACGGTTTCTTTCCGTATAATCTATCATCAGCATCATCATACTTTATCTTGGCACTTTACATCAAAAATCATTCACGCTTAGTTAGAAATGCAATCGCTTAACTTAAAGCCTCCAGCGATTTCCCTGGATGTGTCGTTGAATAAATTAAATAAATTGGTGAACCGAACCTCATTTTTCGATAAAGTGGTCCGGTTCGGGTTCAGGTTCGAGGAGTCAAAAATATAGAGCGGCTGGTTCATGGTCCGGTTCGCGAACCCCAAAAGTCCCGAACCGAACCGGTTCTCAGGGGTTCAGTTCCGGATCGGTTTTCAGCTTTGATAAGAAGATGTATTACCTTTTGTCATATATTTGGGATCAGTGCATGTTCTAAAAAATGTGTTGCCTACTTTTCGGCTTTGCCTTAAGGACCACAAATTTTGTCATATATTTAGGGGCAGCGTGCGCTGTCTACTAACATTATGTTAATAAGTTTGCATTAATGTTGGTGCTCTGTTAATTAACATTAAGGAAGGCTATGATCAATCTACACGATTGGAAGGCACAGTTCATGTTTCATGTGAAACTGTGGCGTGTGTTCTGAATGAGAGGTAGGCCTCTTTAAGTCTTTCTAGGGCTTTAAGGAGAAATGAGTATAAGCTGATTGGTCTAAAGTCCTTTGGTTTTACATGTGAAGCCTTCCATATTAAGATACCTTTAGTTTTTCTCCATCTGGTGGTAGTTAAACTTTAGACAGCCTACATAGATTATGTGAAGCCAGTTCATTGCATATCCAATTGTGAGTTGTAATTGGGCAAAAAATATGCTATCAGGACCTGGCGATGGTTGGAACGAGTGGATTGTCCACTTAATTCTGGTTGCTGTGACGAAACTCTTATGGTTTTGTAGAGACATATCGGTTGGTGCTGAGTTTAAGAAGCATTCAGGAAAGTGAGTGCTCACTAGAAGGTCTACACAGAAAAAAAATCTGAGATATTCGGGCTGAAATCAATTCCAAGTCAGAAGTCGGTCAAGCCAGGATTTTCTCAAACCCAGTACGAGGATTGATTTAAGTACGGAATTCTTAATCCCGGACTTCTTGTCTTGATCCCGACATTAGCTCACACGGGCTATTTTATCTTGTTATTCGAGCTCGATTTGATCCCTCCGTCGGATCCAATCAAGAAGGTCCGATCAGCGTGGTGCAAAAATACCCGAGATTAAATTGAGCTCGATACTCGATCTACATTCGATCCGAAAAAGGACTGCATCAAAAATGACTGAGATTGACTTTAGCTCGATGTTTGAACTCATTTTGACCCCAAAAAAAAAACTCACAAGAACTCCATGCTACTTTTTTAACGACCTTTTTCATTATCAAACCAGCAAGTTCTTGCCGGATCGAGGTCATTAGTTTGCATCCAACTGTAAAAACGGGACACAGTCTCTTCAACAGACTTGACCCATCAACTGCAATTCAGCAGCTACCTTCTCATGCTCGAAGTGCTATAACTGGTAGGGAATTCCAAGGTAACGGTTAGCGCAAAAAACCCACGCCAACAATAAGTGCTGTGCTGTCAGACAAATTTTGTGTATGTGTGTGCACCCATTTAGCCTGGGAGAGCTTTACACTCTCAGTTTCGAACTTGCTCTCGGTTTCTTTTCGCTCTTTCGCTTTGACAGTGGAATTCCGTACTTACTTCACTTTATTTTCGAATATAGTCGCGCATTTAGTCGGCTTGTTTGTGCTCGCCGCATTGGTCTTACACACACGAACTGATCGCTACCGCATTGAGTCAGAAAAGCGTAAGCTTTTTTTTACACGAGTAATAATTGAACAAGCTTGGTAAAGCTGTCGGCTATACGTTATCCAGCAATCTTTACGGTAGCCACAGGCGAGTTTCAAGCGCTCTTAAACACTCGCGGCTTGCTCGCCTTGTAGTTGTGTTGTATAAACTCTTAAACAAAAACAAAAAAGCTGCCGTCGAATACATGCCAAAATCATGCTCTCTCTTTTGCTCTCACAAGTTGTGGTTCTTGCTTGCTTGTAAGAGTTGTGCTATAGCCTATTTCCACCAAAGAAATGCAGCTTCATTTCTGGAAATGACAAGAAATGAACAAAATGATATAATTTTTTCCATACAAATTGTTGTTGCATTTTGCCCATCATTTCTTTCATTTCTCAAAAATGATTGCCACGAAGGAATTTGGTATTTTTTAAAACAGTACTCGCTACTCTCTGGCACTACTCGTTACTCTCTGGAAATAGAAAGTGTCATCACCAATAAACTGTTGATTTGAATCAGAGTCCGGCACGTCTCAGTCTCCAGTGTATTGAACAAAGCTCTGCGGCAGCGACGTCGACACACTAACAGTATACGAGCTTATACTGCTCTCTTTTGCAACAACAAAGATGTGCTAAATGAGCGCGCTCTCTAAACACACACACACAACGCCAGAATGTGCATGTGTGTTCTGCCGGCCCCTGATTTGAATTTAAAAAGTAGGCGCAATTTTGTTTAAAATATGAACTAGTCAAAAAAAAGTTGTGTATTTAGCTTTCTGCTGATAATTCAGGGCAATAACAATGCTTTCGCCCCGTGTAATTGCTTTCCTGACGGGTTTGTCTTTTTTTGGGTAAATATTACAAAAAGTCCCCGTGAGTTTGAAAGTGGCGCCTGTTGTTTAAATCAAACCACTCAGCTGATTTTGTCAACATGGCATTTCGAATGTCAAAAAGATGACGATTTGTCAATGGAAACAGCATCATTTTTAGAAATGAAAATGATAAGAAATGAAGCCAGTGGCAATAGGCTATTACTCGTGTACGAATTGTGATCGCCCACAGCCTGCAGTAGATTATTGATTTCGGCAACAAAAACTCGCAGCGACTTGTCGCCGAACCTACGTGTTAACGCGTGTATTCGTACTTGGAAATACAATAGTTCTCGTATACCATTATCCGCAAATTCTTGAGTGCTTTTGCATTTTTTCTTTTGTGTCTACTTCTTGAACGAGCTCAGCGGGCTACGAGCATTGAGTTTACTTGAATTGCATTTGTAGCAAGGGTGAACGAGCTTACTCGTGACAGCTCGTTGCAGTTCTCTGGTCGAGACCAAATCAATTTTTTTGGACTTGATTTTAGCTCGCCATTTTTTTTCTGTGTAGAGACTCTTTTCTGAATTCGGCTTTTTGTAATAGAAGTGGCAAAGCTGGCAAGCTTGCCAAGGTCTTCCTAAGACGAGATGCGTCATGTTTGGCTACGTTGAAATGCACAGAAAAATTTTTTTTCAGATTTCAAATATTAACTGGTTTTTAACATTTACATACTCCTATTAGATCAAAAACAAAACATAATCAAAATTTGTGGCAACACTTTTGTTGACGGGCTGTTAAAGGCAGCTGTTTGTGTACCACGTGTTTTTTGTGAAACTGGCAGCAAATATTTTCCAACTTTTAATGCGTCTGCTTAAAAAGTTAGAAGCAAAATAAAAATTTTAAAAATACATATTTTTAGTCCAGATATTGACGAGTTTGTCATTTTTGTAGTCGGTTGCCCAATTGTGCCGCGTGTTAGTGTGTAATTTTAGGTTGACCCTAACCAGTGTAGCTGTGTTTTGTGGAATAATAGTTAAGCATGGCACAACGCTGCATAGGGTTTTAAATGCAAAGTTGTTAGCGAAAGTAACCACGAGGGTACTGTGAAGTCTACAGAAGTGAGGAGCGATTGAGAGTCTACCAATCCGAGAAAAAGTTTGTGCACGAATAGGACACCATTGCATATTCTCCGGTGATGCAAAGATCAAAGATCGATTAATTTTAATTACATTGATCGATGCAAATGCCTATTGGAGTCCCAATGCAGATTGCGAAGAGCAAAAATAAGAAATTGTTTCTGCACAGATTCGATTAGACTAGAGCAGTATTCCAAAATAGGACGTACTAAGGATATGTACAATTTTTTAGTTGTAAAAGGGTCATCAAACTCTTTGGACCAAAGCTTAATAAATGCCAGAACTCCTTTGGCTTTATTCACTGTAGCTGCGATGTGGCTGTTGAAACACAATTTCTGGTCAAATGGTGGGGACGTTTCAAGCTTTTGGATCAGATGTTTATTGTGTACTTCCAATTTGGTTCTTTTTTGGGTTCTGAAACTTTTTGGGTGAAGAGCATTTGTTGGAGCTTACTGCTGGCTCTTGTCACATAAAAGATGTTATTGCCTATTCGCGGGAAAACATTGTAACTAGGGCCGCACAGTTGTTAGATTGATGGAGGCCTTAGTTTTGTGGTAAAAATACTATATTTTATCATATTTTCATAGGGAAATAATCAAATTAAACTAATGTAAGCCTATCTTATATTTATTCATAGCCTATTTCGCAATACTCGGTTTCAGGCAGCGGGTAGCGCAATTTTTTTAATTTGGACATTAATACTGCACTTTTTTTTATAAAATTGCCCATAGATTTCTTTTACTTTTATCTATCTAAAATCTTTCTGAGGGTACAAATGCTCAAAAAAGAATGCACAAGAAACCATAAGAAACTATATGAGTGGAATAAACTTTCAAATTTAGCTTAAAAAAAAAAGAAAATGCTTAAAACTAAATTTTGAAAAAAACTATTATATAATTTATTTTTAGGGGAAATTAAAACCATTTTTAAGAGACATAAATGCACAACATTCTAAAATTAGTTACATTAAAATATTGCTTCAGGATTCGCTGAAATCGGCTATTGAGTTCTTGCCCGCGAAAACCAATGCCTTGGTTTTTTGCATCTATCTTGAAAACGAAAAATGGTCAAAAATCAGCCTTTGCACCAATAATAGGATTAATTAAGAGCTATAAGTTTGACCTATTTTCCAAACACAAATTCGTTTTATTATTACCTTTTTTACTTTAAATGTGACCGACTGTCTCGTTCGACAGAATGGAAATGCCCATACAAATGATCGGAATTCTTTCCACTGAAGAACAGTGTTATTTACATTGTATTTTCTATATTACAGAAGAAATTTTTGATATTCCGGAAGCCATTTGGTCTTCTGCTGATGGAACCCACTTCATGTTTGCCTTATTTAACGATACCCATGTTGGGATGATGACGTATCCGTGGTTATCATCTGGAGCTATAATCGCTGGCAGCGGAATGAATTCAGGAAGTTCTTTTCCTGAAACGAAAAATGTACGCTATCCCACTCCTGGTACTGCCAATCCAGAAGTACACTTGTGGATAGTCGACCTAACCAATATTGGATCCATAGAGAAACTTGAATTGACTCCACCTCCGTCTCTGAATGGACAGTAAGTTTTCATGCTCATCCTTAAAGCAATCCGTACTGTATGTGTAATTGCTTTTCGTTAGAGATTACTACTTGACATCAGCGGGTTGGGTATCTGACAACAATCGTCAAGTATCTGTGGTTTTCATGGTACGCTCTCAAAACTATAGCGTAATAGCAACATGCTCTAAGCAGCACAACTGGACTTGTACTGAAGTAAGTATTTAAGGGACAGTATGTCTATACGTCAGATGCCGTAACGTCTTTTCCATTTTCTTGAAGATTCACTCTGAACGTGCACCCGAAGATGAATGGTTAGATATCTTTCCACATCCCGTTTTTTCATCTGATGGTAATAGCTTTTTATTGCTTGCAAGTGTTCAAGAATCAGGCCATGATCATTTTACACACATAAAGCACATTACAATTACTCAGCAGAGAATTTCCGTAATCTCCCACGGCCGATATGAGGTGGGTACAAATTTAAAAACGTCGTTTATTTTATATATTTATTTTATGTGATTAGCGAGCTTGCGTTTGCTCATAACTGTGAACAACTTTTGCATTGTTCACCAAAAAGAGCTGGTTTTGTATTCAGTACTGTTTCAAGAACCTCCCGGTTCTGTCTTCAATAGGCTTTTCGCTAGAGACTACATGTTTGCCAAATGCCTCTCTTAACAATCATCACTTCAAGCAGTTGGAAACTGCAAAAAGAAATGAAAATAAAATAGACGAGCAATGTTGTGGTCATCTCATTGGTTACATGCTTTAGCTTATAGGCTGAACTTTATAAGTACGAAAGCTTGAAGCATTCGAGCGAGCTTAGAAACTGCCCGTTAAATTCGAATGCAGGCATTGAAAATTCGATTGCGTTGTTCTATGAAACTTTTTAGTTTCTAGTTTCTTTTAGCAGTTTCCAACTGCTTAGAGTGATAATTGAAATGAGAGACAGTTGGTAAACATGTAGTCTCTAGTATAGCTATCAGTTGGCCAACATGTAGTCTCTAGCGAAAAGACTACTGATGATAAAACCGGGACTTTTTGTAAAATGCAAAAGTTGCTTACAGTTGTGAACAAACGCAACTTTTTCGGACCGTGAGCCAGCTAAACTCTCAGATTAAACAATAGAAAGGTCTCCAGATAAACTACAAATTTATTTTATTTTTCAAAATACTCAGGTACTAAAAATACTATGTTGGGATACGGTAAATCATCTTGTTTATTATTTGGCCACCCAAGACAAGAAGCCTGGCCAGAGACATTTATATACCGTCAAAGATCCAATTCATGATGATACCAGAAAGTAAGCAATAGACTTTTAAACCTGTTAAACTTACTTATTCTTTGTCTTTTACCAACAGATCCGAACCACAGTGCATAACCTGTGATTTGGGCGAGGCTCTTTGGAGTAGTCGGTACTATTATATAAATTGCTCCCATTTTGACGCCTTTATTACACCTACAACGGGTGTTGCAACGAACTACGGAATTGAATTTTACATTTTAGAATGCCAAGGTCCTGGACTACCTGTATCAGGAGTACATATGCATAAGACCCACAGCCTAGTGAAAATTTTATATGATACGCGGCCATTTTATACGGAAAGGCTTCAAAAGCTGGCCTTGCCACTTCAACGGTCATTCGAAATTCCGTTACCGCATGGAAGCCGAGCTCAAGTGCAATTACTTCTTCCTCCTAGCTGGAGGGAGGAGCTTCGTGACGCTGCGTTTCCTGTTGTGGTCGAGGTGTATGTATTTTGGAAGTCCGTCTCAGAGCAGTCCCCTAATATATAAATTTCATTGCAGAAATGGTCGTCCGGGCTCGGAATCAGTATCAGAAAAGTTTCGAATTGATTGGGGTACTTACATGTCATCGCGGAATGATGTAATCTATGTTCGTTTGGATGTAAGAGGTGCAAAAGGGCAAAGCAAGAAATCGCTATATCGGCATTTAGGTGGAGTTGAGGTTCAAGATCAAATATCTGTGCTGAGGTAATTTTAATCCCACAAATCTCCCGAAAAAGTAAATAAGTTTGTATTTTTGTGAGTAGGTATCTCTTGGACACAATAAGTTTTTTAGATGAAACACGAGTCGGCATATGGGGATGGGGCTACGGGGGCTATGTTACATCCATGGTCTTAGGCACTCAACAGGATGTCTTTAAATGCGGAATTGCCATTTCTCCCATTGCAGATTGGCTTTACTACAGTGAGTAAAGGAAAATTAATCCCACTTAAGCTTATCACCTTTGATCAATTGCAATTGTTTCTTAGATTCTGCTTTTACTGAGCGCATTTTGGGACTGCCTGCTGAAAATTACAAGGGATATGTAGAAGCGGATGCCACTCAACGTGCTCGTCTCATCAAATCGAACTCATTCTTTCTAATTCACGGCTTGGCAGACTCAACCGCACCATATGTGCATGGTGTTCAATTAGCTAAGTCATTAACCGACGCAAATATTCTCTACCGCTATCAGGTAAGCATATGGTTTTTTGCTTTGCCCTTGAAGTGAACAGTTATAACCAAAAGTGCATTTCAGACCTACGCCGATGAAGGCCACGACCTGAATGGTGTCCTTGAGCATGTTTATTCGTCTATGGAACACTATTTTGCTGAGTGCTTGAGCTTGGATCCGGATGATACGAAACCAGACTTAGATCAGAATATGGTCCCAGCAGAATAGCAGGTCGAAAACGCACACAATATGTAAATAGATTAGGATAAACAATACACGAGGCTCATCGCTTAAAGTGATAGTTAAATTTTACAACTTTAAACACGTTCAAACGGCTAATCAAATCAAAGAGAAAAGTTAGCTTCGGCACTCCGAAGCTCTCATACCCTTGCAAATATAAATAGTTGAGTGCTATGTGACGTCAGTCCGAAGTGTATAATTCGCCTTTTTTTTTGTTAATTTGTTTCAATTAGATCGCATTTTCGTCCATTCAGAAATAGAGTTATTGGCAAAGCATCTTGCCGACAAATGTGGTCAAACGAATGGAGACGTGTGCGGATGTACATGTACTTATATCTGCTTTTAATAAATGTTAGGGAAGAATGCTGAAAAATTAGAAGATTCAGCCAACACATTTGATTGAGTCCGAATATTTCTAAATTCAGCTAAAAATTGATTTTTCTTTGAATATAACACCATTGTTAATTTTCGCCTCGATCGATAAAATATTAATCCAAATATAATGAAAACAATATTATTTGAAGCTAAATCTTGTGGAAAAAAAACTCATCTAACTTAAAAAAAAATGACTTTGCTAAATACAAATAGAAATATCTTCAGTCTTAAGAAAAAAAATATATATATTTTCTATATTTGGCTTTTACACAGCCCAAAGGGGCCACAAGACGAGCTTCTCTCAATCTCATGGCGTGTGTGTTTCTAATTTTTGCAGCTGGTGCCAATAGCTAGAGAAGGTGGCCGGTAACAGTTTAAAAAAATAAACAATCGTTTTCCGAGGTGGGATCGAACCCACGAACCACCAGTCTTTAGTCCTAGCATCAGTATTATGTTACCGTCCTACTTATTAATTATTTATATTTTGTAAGGGTATAAGACTTAATGTTCACATTTTTTTAAGTTATCTGGTATCTACTAGCTCACCACGAATTATTCTATTCTTAAAGTTCGTAAAGTAAACATGCACTAGCTCTTCGAATCGGAACCTAAAAGTTCGAAAGAAATTGCATTCGGAAGCTCGCTGGTAGCTTTCTACTCTATTATAATATCTTTTTAAACGAGTCTCAACTTATTAAAATTACACTAGGTAACAAAATTGAAAGATTTTCAGCATTCAGAACTGATATCAGAATTTTCTAACACGGCTCAGCCTCCTGATCACGAATCTTGTTATGCGCTTCCATTAAAGTTTTCCATTCCAAATATAACTAATTACTAACCTCTTCCACTTTTGCCGGTTGCGTTTTGGAGGCCAATCCACTTTGGAAAGCTATGCGAAATGGCTAGAAATTGATTATGCCACGCGAAACGGGAAATGCGTCTGTCTGATTAATTCATTCTAGTTACTCAATTCGGTTGTTATGTAAGCTTATAGCCAAACTATTAGGGTAAACAACATTATGTCAAAATTTATCATAAATATGTACAGATTATACGTGTATGTGAAACAGATAATTGTGATTTTTAGTTTGTGGAATGAACCTATTTATACGTGTTTAGCTAAAAACTGTTGTTCTAATTCTGTTTTGTAGCGAAAGCAGTAGAAATGCAATGTATTAACACAGGGTACTTTCATTTGGTCGCAAAGTGTAGAATACCTATGACCAGATGCAATTATCACTTAGTTCAATTCAACATGTTGGATCTCTGCTGCTATTGGTACAGTCGTTAAATCTAAAAAGCAAAAAAGAAGCATCGTCTAGATTAGGAAATAAAAATCAAATACCGACAGCAATTATTGTAATATGTAATAATTAATAAAAATGACTTAAAATAAATAGTGATAGTGATATTTACTTAATGTATTTAACCAAGAAATTCTCTTAACTGACTACTTCAATAACACTTGAAACTGACAGTAACATGGTTGCTACTAAAGTCGAATCGCATGCCAACTGGAAAACCAACATGTAGTCTCTAGCGAAAAGCTCACTGAAGCACATTTAGATGCCTTCTCTATCTTGGCAGCAAAGGTGTAGAGGGTAAGGTATGAGATAGGGTCAAAAAGACCTGGATTCAAATCTCGGTAAGGTAAGTACAAAAAAGTTTTCTTTTTTTGTTTAGAGAACAATTATCAAGATAAGCACATAAAAGTGTGTTCACTACTGTTGAAGATTAAATTTAATTTTTTAACAGATTACTTGATAGGCAATTTGACTAGAAAACCTTAAGTGTATGTAACATATACGGGGTGAAACAGAAATCTCTAGGGATTTTGATAACGGTTGTTTTGTAAATCTCTCGAGAAATCCATCGGCGCCACCGAACTTCGAGAGATTTCAATTTTTTATTTGAATATCAATTTAGGGTTGCATCTCTCGCGAAAAAATTTCCCACTTGCTTCTTATGGGTTAATTTGATGTTTAACTGAAATTTTTTGATTGTGTTAAATGTTTTAAGATGCATTTTAAAATTAGAATTCAAATTAAAGTCATATTCCCCAAAAATAAAATGAAAAATTTTAACATGTGTTCGCGCCATCATGAAGTATAACTTGCCAGCCCTAAGTCCGCTGGCTGTCGCATAGATGGCGACACCATCCATAGAGGGCGCCAAATGAGGTGGTTGGTATTGGTAATTTTGACAGACTTTGGTTGGTTTTGCGAATAATTATTGCAACGCAAATTTAAATGTTATAACTAATTAAATAATTTATTCATTTGATGCAACTTATCCGAAAAAATAACGTTGTTTACATTTTCAATATTAATTTTGCTTGTCAAACCGGGTTCGGTGGTGAATTTTGCTAAATCTCCTAACAAAGCACGGGAGGTTTGAAGCCAACCAAAAGAATTTTCTGTGGCACTTAAGAACTGGAATTCGATTGGAATTTGGTTGGAAGAGGTTTCTGTTGGACCCCCGATGCACTTCGTCATGATGAGTTTCCAGGCGTTTTCCTCAACGATCAGCTATTACGTCACATTCCTGGATATAAATCAGGGGCCGGCAAAACACACGTGCTCATTTTGGCTTTGCTTGTGTGTGTTTAGCCACGCGAGAGCGCGCTCATTTAGCACTTCTTTCCCAGCCAACCAGGGGAGTCCACAAGGTGCTCCATTAGGACTTCCTGTACGGTACGCTGAGCCTCCTATGGAGGCTCCGAAAAGTGTCCCAAAGGAGCATACCCAGCCAACCAGCGGAGTCCACAAGGTGCTCCCTTAGAACTCCCTGTACGGTACGCTGAGCTTCGTAGGGAGGCTCCGAAAAGTGTCCCAAAGGAGCATATCCGCCGGAGAAAAGGGCCTTTTTAATCTATATAAAAAAAGTGTGCCTAAAGGACTCCTCAAATGATTGATTTAGGCGTCCCAGAATGCTCACTCAGATAACCCGCAAAGGATCCGTGCGGAATCCTCTATTAGCCTATGGTTTTTTGAAAAGGACTCCTTAAATCATCCAAAGATAACCTAGACGGAGTGTTTCGAGATTGGTTTCGGTGATCCGATAATGGTCCGAAGAGGAGTCCCTGCACTCAAAAAACAACTCGCCCTAAAAAGTGTAATTTTCACCCAAATTTTTTTTTTTTTTTTTTAAAGCGGGCGTTGTGACTATACCAGCACCGGACCGACGCGAACAGTGGTGTGGTTGTTGGTTATTTTTTTTTTTTTACTCACTTTTCTGGAGGACTTGATCTCGGAACCTCTCACAAATGCTGAATGCTGACACACGGACGGACGTCTTAGCCCACTCGGCTATTAGCCTTAAGCAAGACGTCAAAATTATAGTTAAGAAAGTACGCAGTTGGTCGAGGCCTGGGATCAAGTCACCGCAGCATTTTTTCTTTTTTTATATATTTTAGAGCGCTTTATATTCTTTTAGAGCGCTCCAAAATACGCTCCTTCGAGTTGCTTCTTTGGGAGTCCCTTTTCACTCCTGCTTCGGAGCGCTCCGGAAACGCTCCTTTGAGGTGCTGCTTTGGGAGTCCCTTTTCACTCCTGCTTCGGAGTGCTCCGGAAACGCTCCTTCGAGGTGCTGCTTTGGTCGTCCCTTTTCACTCCTTCTTCGGAGCGCTCCGCATATGGCTGGCTGGGTTGTTATTGCAAAAGAGAGCAGTATAAGCTCGTATACTGTCGGTGTGTCGACGTCGCTGCCGCAGAGCGCTGTTGTATACACTTTGGATTGGGACATGCCGGACTCTGATATAAATACTTGGGAATTTATCTGGACAAGCGCTTTACGTTCGGAACCCATATCAACGCGCTTGTAAGCTCACTATATGACAGAGTAACGAAAGTGGGATGGCTTTTCTCTAGCAAAAACAAACTCTCACTCCGAAATAAGGCATATATACAAAGCTACCTATATCATAGCACCTGCCTGGAGATATGGGATCCAAGTATATGGAAAAGTTGCGAAATCCCATCTGAGAAAGATCTGTGTAATTCAGACGAGGTGTCTGCGTAGACTATCGGGAGCACCCTGGTATATGTGCACAAGACATTTGTAGAGTGACCTCAGTGTGCCCAAGATTGGTGACTTAATCAATAAACAGGCAGGTGATTATGTGAAGAGACTAAGAAGTCACCCCAACACACTAGCCAAAAGACTCCTGCGCAGACGAAAGAGAGGAGGAAGTAGAGTAAGACGACTCACAGTGGCGCCCTTAGAACGAATGAGGTTGCAAAAATCTAAATTTCCATATGCGCTTACGATATTTTGAATAAACTCATCTTATAGAAAATTTTTCAAAGATGTCAAATTTCTTAGCTTCAATAAAATCCGATTTTAGGTTCAGAAGACATAATGCTTCAAAGTTGACCGAATTTCAGTTTTTAAACAAACACACAATTTTTACGCAATTTGGTCCAGTTTCAAATATTATAGAATATCAAGAAAACTAGGTAACGAATTATAATTTGTTTTGTTTTTATTGATTTATGTATTTATTGAGTATTGTAGAATCGTCGACTTTAGTTTTAGTTAAACATACTTTATTAAATAATTTTTTAAATTATAAATGTGTTTCAAGGCAATTTCGTAGTCGCGTTTCGCAGGCGCGCTAGTTTCAATTTCGTTTTTTGTCCGCTGACGCCAGGATTACTTCCGTTTTGTGCTTTGCGAGGCTTAATCCTACCTGCCGGAGCCAGCTTTTGGTAGATGCAATTGTGCAGTTAATTTTTAGGGTTACTTCTTCCAGCGTCTTTCCGACGACTGTTATGGCTATGTCGTCTGCAAACCCGTGTATCGCCGCTCCAGTTGGTTTGCTGATATTTAGCACTCCATTGTACATCACGTTCCATAGGATAGGTCCAAGTACTGAGCCTTGTGGAACTCCTCCTGTGATGTTATACGTCTGTGGTCCTATATCAGTGTCGTACAACAAGACTGTGTCCTCAAATATTGTGCGACTATTCTAATGAGGTAATGTGGCATGCGTATTTCGCTCATTGCACTGAGGATATGGTTCCAGTTTGCCGAGTTGAATGCATTGAGAACGTCCAACGCAACCAGCGCGCAATACTGCTTCGACCCATATAGCCATTGTTCTCCCTCAATAGCCCTTTGGGCTATATTTTGCACCTTCTTCTTCTTCTGCCGGGTCTAAATCCATACTGCTCATCCACCAGTCCGGAGCTTCAATCTGTGGTTTCTTCAATTCTCGCACAGATTACTCTTTCGAAGAGCTTTCCGACTGTGCTTAGGAGGCAGATTGAACGGTAGGATCCAGCGTCGAAGGCATGTCCTTAGTTCTTTGGGACTAGAACCAGTATTTGCTGCTTTCAGCCTCGTGAAAAGACTCCCTCAATAAGGCATGTTTGTAATACCTTTCGGAATACCTCCGGTATGCTTTTCGCTGCCGTTTTGACGATTTCGTTGGGAATTCCGTCCAATCCGGAGGCTTTCCATGCTGTTATTTTCACTGCTGCAATAATGATTTCCTCCAGGCTTACTGCGATACCGTCAATATGTGTGCTGCTTGTCCACAGAGGGTTGCTGTTCCTCTGCGCTGGGAAGAGGGTTGCAACAATTTCCTTCATAACCTGTGGGTTGGTTGGAGCCTTTCCACCTTTTACGAGTTTGTTTCGCACCATTTTATATGCTGAGCCCCAAGGGTTTCCTTCTACGCTATCAATAAGTTCTTTATATGACTTGCTTTTTTCTATTGCTTTTTTAAACGCCCTCCTTTTCTGCTTGAACTCTTCTGTGATCTCTTGATGGGCATCTGTTCCCCTGGCTCTTCTTTCTCTCCTCCTAGCATTAAAGCAATCTGTCCTTATTGATGCGATTTCAGAGTTCCACCAATATGCTACAGGTCTTTTTGTGCGCCTTCCCTTTGTTGGCATTGTCGCATCACATAGTGCAGTTAGAGCCTGTTGCCCGTCCGACTAGTTTTCTAGCACCGCCAATGAGAAAAATGGAAACAGCTCAAACACATTTAATGGCACGTTGTCTCTTATATATTTGCGATGATCAAATCGAGATTCACTCAGGTAGCCGTAGCTATATGAGAGTATGATGTAGCTGATGTATGTTGGTGTGATATAGCTGATGCTGATGCTTTAAAAAACTGCAATTTGACTTAGGTTAGGTCGGGTCACAATTTTCCATAAACTTAGTTCTTACCCTAGTCTTCGTCTCTCGACAGCGAACAAACAACTAAATTAGAGGCTGGCTACGAGGTTTGGCTTCACCTATTATTACATTTGATTCAGCGCAGCTGAATATGTCTTACTTATACATAGATAAAGAACAGCTAAGAATGGCAAGCTCAGAGCGAAGAGTGTTAAACTGTAACTTCGCTGTGCGCTGCCTAGCATAGTTTGTTGTTGTTGTTGTCTTTGCATGTGGATTGCATTTGATATGACTAGCAGCTGATTTGGTTATATTTATTTTGTCTGCTGCTGGGCTTAATTTATTGGCAGACCTAAATTTCGGCAACATTCCCCTCCCAGTAAGCGGACTCAGTCCGCAGGACGCAGGAGCTTACTTATTAATTGCCGACATCAAGGACTGCCAACTTTACTGCTGGCCTGGATAGGACGCCATCCGATGTCTGGACCTTAGCACGCCTGACTTGTCCATCTTCTGCGGTGGTTACCTCGATGACTCGGCTCTTTGTCGACGATCAGTACGATATCGCCGACAGCGATGGGACTAACCTTTTGA
Organism: Lordiphosa magnipectinata; assembly: GCA_037044535.1. Lineage (NCBI taxonomy): Eukaryota > Metazoa > Arthropoda > Insecta > Diptera > Drosophilidae > Lordiphosa > Lordiphosa magnipectinata. The sequence goes on from JBAMBO010000828.1 coordinate 555,003, forward strand.
TGCCATTTAGTTCTCCTGGTTATGTTTGGCAGCATTTCTTTGACCCATCGTTTCCAGAACTGGTTGGCGAACATCTCACTTTGGCGCAGATTCCATATGTAGTCGATTTGTTCTGGCTCGCAGAACGGCTTTTCGCCATTTGCCGACCCGAGCAGCAGATGATTTGGGGTGATGGCTTCTTGGTCCTCATGATCGAGGGACACAAATGTTAACGGCCTACATTTGACCGTCATCTCCACCTCCATCATGGCCGTGACGAGGCCATTTTTGGGGCTATACGGTATAGTAAAGCTTTTATGGAACGCACTAAGCGCTCCCAGGCGCCACCCATATGAGGGGCTGATGGCGGGTTAAAATACCAGGTTATTCCCCGTTGCGCCAATTTTTGTTTCATCTCGGAGTCGTCCACTTGTTAGGTTCCTCGTAAAAAGGCATCTGACCCGCGAAAATTCGTTCCGTTGTCACTGAATATTTGTTTTGGGGCCCCTCGACGAGCTATGTGACGACGCAGACCCATTAGGCACGAATTTGTGCTTAAGCTGTGGACGATCTCGATGCTTATTGCTCGCATCGTGAGGCAAGTTATGAGCATGCCCCAACGCTTGAGCGCCTTCCTGCCGTCGATGACTGTAATTGGGCCAAAATAGTCCACGTCCACGTGCGTGAAAGCTGGCTTGAATGCGCTTAATCTGGCTCGTGGTAGTGGCGCCATCAGTGGTGGCACAGGCTGAGCATTTTTTAGCTTACAGTGTTGACAGTGAGAGAGGTCTTAGTTTGGGAATTGAGTATTTTTGCCTCACCTCGTTTATGGTTGTTTCGTGGTTGATATGGAAATACTTTTCGTGTGAGTGGCGCACTATCAACTTGGTCACCCAATGCTTGGGTGGTAATGCGACTAGGTCCATTGGGATGCTCGTGTAGCGCCTTGCGCGGTCGCGTACACACATCACTCCAGAGTCGTCTATGTAGAGTTGGAGTCTCCACAGCGGGCTACTGCGGCAGACTGATTGTCCTTTGGTGGTGGCAGCAAACTCGTCGGCATAATTTTCCAGCTGCATGGTCCGATATAAGAACCGCTGGGCATTGGTGAGATGATTCACCCGCAGACCTGTAGCTCCACCGGTTTGGCGAATCTTGTGGATAAGCTTCTCTTTGTAGACAAGCCAATATGCGACTGCTCGTGACAGCCGGTTCCAGTCGGAGAAGTACTCGTAGTTAAGCCGCACCATTTCCTCATGAATGTAAAGGAAACGAGGAAGCAGCTCCTCCGTGGCTTCGTCTATTTTGGTTGGTTTTGCCGGCCATTCAGAAGGCGGAAATTTTAGGAAATTGGGTCCGTCGAACCATTGCGTGTAAGCATCAGGCCCGCGCTGGCGTTTTGTGGCGACGTCGGCCACATTCGAGGTCCGTGAACTCAGTGATTTCGGCGACCCTGAACATCACGAATTATTGATATCGTCGTGGATTTCCAGCGAGCCATGCCAGAACGGTTTTGGAGTCCGTCCATACATGGAACTGTTGGATTTCGTCCTCATGTTGCATCTTGATGGTCCTTAATAGTCGGGCACCGGTGACTGCTGCCTGTAACTCAAGGCGTGGGATGGACAGTGGCCGCAATGGTGCTATCTTTGACTTAGCTGAAACAAGACGAAGAAAAACCTTACCCTCATGCTCGATCCGAAAATATGCGACCGCAGCATAAGCATCTTCTCCAGCGTCCACAAACACGTGGAGCTGAATTTGGCAATCTTCTGCTACCAAGCCTTGGAAGTAGCATCGAGGAATTTTGACTTCGGCTATCAGGGGGAGGAACGATAGTCAAGTCTGCCACATGTCTCGCAACTCCGGTGTCAGATCCTCATCCCAGTCAATTTTCATACGCCAGACGTTTTGGAGCAGGATCTTGAGGTACTTCATGATGCATGACACGAAGCCCATGGGGTCGAACACCGACATCAGGACTTGAAGGACTTCTCTTTTGGTCGGCATTATGTTATCCGATATAATGTTGCGCTTTATACGCACGAACTTAAGTGCATATGTGAATGCATCTTGGTTTGGGTTCCATTGCATACCCAATATTTTTTCGTGAGAATGTATCTCCTTGTTGTTGTAGAATTTTTTCTCATCTTGATTTTTAGTGGTCCCGTTTAGAACTGACAAGACCAATGTTGAGTTTGAACACGACTTATGCATGTGAAAGCCGCCACGTGCGTGAACTTCTCGGACTTCTTTCGCTAATTTGATAGCTTGCTCTGGCGTGTGGCAAGAATCTATGTAGTCGTCCACATAGTGGTGTTGTGTGATGGCTTTCGCTGCAGCAGGATACTCGCTGGCATGTTTGGTTGCGTTCAGATCGCGCACAAAGTGCGCTATACAAGGCGAGCAAGAAGCTCCGAATGTGAGGACGTTCAATTGGTAGACCTCTACTGCACCTGTCTCCGAGTTTTGCCACAAGAAACGTTGTGCTCGGGCGTCTTCTTCTCGTACTGCTATGCGGTGGAACATTTCGGCTATGTCCCCGCATATACCGACTTCTCTCATTCTAAAATTGTACATTATTTTGAGAAGTGGAACAAGTAGATCTGGTCCTTTCATCAGGTAGTCGTTGAGGGATACGCCTGATGACTTAGCTGCTGCGTCCCACACCAATCGTACCCTGTCTGGCTTGTGTGGGTTTTGTACGGTAAATATCGGCAGATACCATACGTCTTTGGGGCTGTTGGCCAATGTAGTGGCGTCCAGCTTTTCGGCGTAGCCTTTATCAATGAGATTTGTTATTTGACTGTTTAATTCGATGGCGAGCTGGGGGTTGCTGGCCATCTTTCTTTGGAGACATGTGAGTCTCTTTGTTGCCGTTGCCAGGCTATTAGGGAATTGACCCATGGTATACCTGTCGGCTTGGTACTTTGTTGTATTTTCCAGAATTCGCAACGTTCGTTGCTCCTCTGGTGATTTTGCCAGCTGCTGGGGTACGTTGTCCTCAGAAAGCATGAATCTTTTGACCATTTCGTTTAGGTCATGGTCGCAGTGGCATTGGTGAAGGTGGACGTTACCTTCTGACCTGCGTGAGCCACCATATACGGTCCATCCCAGTCTCGTCTTTGCAGCAAGGATATTTTACTCCAGCACGATCCCTTGAGCCTTTTGAGGCACTGTACGCACAGGCGGATGGTTCTTACAGCTTCCCACCTGGCTGCCATGGTCATGCGCTTGAATTTTTCGCACGCCGTGGTACTATGTGCCTCTTCACAAATCGCACATGGTGCGCGTTGCTGATCATCGGCCTTGGCAGCGGCGTGTGTGTTAAGCGCCGCCTTTCGCGCTGATTTCTTGTCGGCTGTCGGAGCTACATTCGGCGTTGATACGCGGCATGCGGCATTCGCTAGCTCGAACAACCAATCGGCCAAATTTTGCAAGTTTGGGCATTCAATAGATTTGGAGTGCATTCCCCAGTTCAGCATCATGTCTGGTCCCATCTTCTCGATGAGTTCTTGCAGTAGCGTTGGGTTGTTTAGGTGTGCATCGAGCTTGGTTGCTTTCATTGTTGCACACATATTTTTGACCGCAAATGCAAACTCGATTAGTGGTTCTGGGTTGCTCCTTGGTGAAGATAAATTGCGTACATTCTCAATTAGCACCTTTTTTATATGTTCCGGGCGGCCGAAGTACATTTTTAATGTGCGAACCACGTCCGGCAGCAGATCTGGGAACAAAAGGCTTTCTCGCACGGCTTCTAGTGCCTTTCCTTTAAGGCTCTTCTGCAAACGGATGATATTTTCTTCATTGCTGTAGCCGGCGATCTTTGTGCTAGTCTCATATGAGCTGAGAAATAGTGGCCATTCTTTGGGGTCTCCTGTGAAGACTGGTAAATCCCTCGGCAATGATTGCCGAGCGGCCATTTGTTGGGGGGTTATGGCTTTTATTTTGTCGGCCACTTCTTTGTTTTTTGTTCACGATGTCTGTGGAGTACTGCAACGGCCAGGCTCCATCAAATGCATATGAGCATGGTGATGACCCTCTCCATCCGTACTGGGGGGCTGCTGATGTCTTGGTGTTGGTCCGTCTGACGACAAGTGCGCGCCTAGTAATTGGTACTTACGGCGCAAGTATCCCCTCTTAATACACATTTCTTCTTCCAGTTGCTGCAATAATAATTGCCGATCCTCCTGCATTGCTCCATCTCTAGCCAACTCGCTTAATTTGTTGGGTTGGTTAACCGTAACACTTGAACCGTCCTCGGAGCTTGCCGATGACGGGCGAGAAGTGAGGTTGTGTTCACCTCCAGCAGATGAAGAGCCATTTTGTAGGTTAAGTCGGATACAGGGTGCACACAACCACGTGATTGTGGTGGCGTCGTTGTCCTATTCACAGCATGTGCAATGGAATTGGTTTGAACACTTTGAGCATGTAAACATCTCATCATTGTCCGGGGCGGCACATATTTGGCAGCTGCTGGAGGATGCCATATCTGTTAGCTGCTGCGTGACTTTTCCACCTCGGGTGATTCGTCGTTCAGGGACTTTCTCCATTTTTCTGGCTGCCACTACAGCCGGGAATTGTTGGGCTTATTATCTACTCCTCTCCCGTGGGACTAAGAGTAATTGTTGTTTAAGAATTGCGAAGCTACTCTTTGTTATAGGTTTTTTAAATAATTGTTGCCCGTCCGACTAGTTTTCTAGCACCGCCAATGAGAAAAATGGAAACAGCTCAAACACATTTAATGGCACGTTGTCTCTTATATATTTGCGATGATCAAATCGAGATTCACTCAGGTAGCCGTAGCTATATGAGAGTATGATGTAGCTGATGTATGTTGGTGTGATATAGCTAGGTTAGGTCGGGTCACAATTTTCCATAAACTTAGTTCTTACCCTAGTCTTCGTCTCTCGACAGCGAACAAACAACTAAATTAGAGGCTGGCTACGAGGTTTGGCTTCACCTATTATTACATTTGATTCAGCGCAGCTGAATGTGTCTTACTTATACATAGATAAAGAACATCTAAGAATGGCAAGCTCAAAGCGAAGAGTGTTAAACTGTATCTTCGTTGTGCGCTGCCTAGCATAGTTTGTTGTTGTTGTTGTCTTTGCATGTGGATTGCATTTGATATGACTAGCAGCTGATTTGGTTATATTTATTTTGTCTGCTGCTGGGCTTAATTTATTGGCAGACCTAAATTTCGGCAACAGAGCCTTTGAAAGATCCCTTGTCATTTGATCAGCCGTACCATCATTCACGGTCATATCCATTATCATATACTCAAGCATCTCATTGTCGAGTGCTGTGGTTTTCCACGACTTGAAGCAGCATTGCCGTACTCCTCTGGTGTATAGGTGACTACTAGGCGGTAGTACTTCATATTCTATCATTGAATGATCGCTGAGGGTCGTGGTTTCTGACACTTTCCAGTTTATCTGCCGCGATATCGAGGGACTGGCAAACGTGACTCGAAGGTGGGAGTCGCTCTGTCGTTGAGTAGTACCAGATCGAGGTTGCACAGGGCTTCAAGTAGAACACTACCCCTATTGTTTGTAATACGACTACCCCAATCTACTGCCCAAGCGTTGAAATCGCCAGCAACTTAAATTGGTCCTTTTCCCTGCGCGTCGTTTACTATGTTGTCTATCATTCTATCGTATTGTGTAGCATCATAGCTGTAGGGTGCACAACAGCTATAAATGTGGATTCCTTTTACCTTTGCGTAAGCGAAGCTCTCATGTGGTGTCGGTGTAGTGTGTTGTGTCGGGTAGTGTGCGCTCGTGAGTGTGTGATTGTATGTGTGTCTCAATTGAACAGGGTTTTTGTAGTCGGGAAACTCGACTACAGCGCTCTTACTTGTTTATTCTATGCTTAAACCATATTAATTGTGTAATCTTTGCTTAAACTTATCAAATTGAACTAGTCAACGTCAGCGGCATTTTCTGCCAAAAAACCAAATAACAGACATTTATGTGTGTGTGTTATTTTAGCCAGAGATGGTGTGCGGTCATACTTGGATAGAGATGGTGTGTCGTTGCACTTTTTATTTACTCTTCTAATGGCTTGGCCGGATAAGGAGGCAAATCTATTCGTCAGCTTAGAAAATCACACACCTAACTATTCAAAATTAAAATTTTTGTAAGAAAATTAATAAAAAGAACAATTTATTTAAATTTTTTGAACTCTAAAGGTAAATTAGCTTCGGCGGCTATCATCATAGGGCATTTAAAAGATTTATAAAATCACCAACAAAAATCAGTGCACTGATCTGAAACTATGAAACACTGTAAAGAAATTTTTCCAATACTTAGCTTTATGCATTTATTTCCAAATATAATAACATTTTGAACAAAGTTTTTAACAAGTTATTACTTATCTAACTTGACGACAATCGTTTCGCGGGGCCCAATTGAAAAGTTATTAAAATAGATTTTTTGGTTTTCGACAGAAAGCATTCGAGTGCCACTGTAGAATTTCGATGTCAAATCGAATGTTACTTTTTTCCCGCCCACATTTGTAACAGACACAAAGGAGTTCCTCCTAGGGTAATTACGCACGATGATGAGTATATCCTCATCACTGTGATTAATTTGAAAATTTGGTGAGTTGCTAATGGACTTGCATTTTACATTCGTATATATAGATGGGGAATGCTGCCGCAAGGCTATCATATCATGAACAACCTGTAAGTTATCAAGATTACTGAGAGAAATGTTGGGCATCCACAACGAACTGTGATTTGTTGAATGATGTGTGGAACCGAAATTCGTCCAATCGACTGGTACTAAATGATTGGGATGGTCCGTGAAGCTATGTCCATTATATTGGCCTCCATTTATTTCATCGCCATACATTATGTTTGGAGTTCCAGGTAACATAAGCTGCATAATTGTCGCTGCTAGTACAAGATTTGAATCTTGCGGAGATTTAACGCAATTAATGGTCCAGTGGACCCAAGCTCCATATTCGCTTGGCGGTATAAGATTCAAAATATTTTCAATGTGTTCATGCATTTTCTTAGTCCCACTTGTCACATTAATGTGGACATCTACCAGATCAATATATTTAGAGAGTTCGGAGACTGATTTTAGTTTGCCCATTAGGAATGACTCTTCAACCATAAGGACTCTATTTACACCAAGTATACTTTTCCAAGACGCAAAATACTTAGGTAGAGGCAAGTCGTCACCAAGGAGTGTAAGCCCTTTCAAGTAAAACCCGTCGACTCCGTGATGAACCCAATACTTCAATGCGCCTGCAACTATATCATGAATATTGTCTTCGCGATTTTGGTTATTAGCTATAACTTGCTGAAGCGGCAAGTCCAAAAGCAAAGATATGTTGTGATGTTTTAAAGAGTTGGCGAGGTTCATCAAATGGTTTGGATTACCTAACGCTGGATTTATTGTCTTTATCGATGAGCCATTACTATCAGGATAATCTTCTGATAAAAAGATGGAGTTAAGTCGAACTGCCGAGATGCCCAAGGAAGCTAAATAATCGATCCGGTTCATTATTCCACTGAAGTCTCCAATTCCGTCATTATCCGAATCGTGAAAGCTCATAGGCGATATTTCGTAAAATACTTCTCCACGATACCAAGCAGTTCTGTCAAAGATTAACAATTAATATTAGTGTTATACGTTTTACTATGTTATACTGTATAGTATAACAATAATAAGCAACCACCCCGATATAGAAAGACATATCGGTACTTGAAGTTCTGCCCATCAGTCTAGTTGCTTACTATACATTTTTCACACTACTTACTTTGGATTACAAGCCTTTGGCATAGTTGCTATTTTGGCAATTACTATTGAGCACATAGCTAAAATTGTAGATACGAATATAAAAAATGTGAATTTGCGTATCAGCGGCCAATTCCATGATACAAACGAAGGTGTGTCCTTCCCGTTGTTTCCAATCCCCTTTAAGCAGTGACTACGAGATTCCTTCAAATGAGATTTTGTAGATACAATTTATATTAGTGTACCACATTTAAATAATAAATAAATTTGTAAATTTTTAATATAATAATATTTGAAGAAAAAGTCCTATGGTTATTTTAAATTTATTTTGCTTTAATTTCCGAAATTGTTGGCCATTTTTTTTTTATATTAATATTAGAAAGCAGTGTTAATTTTTTCTATGCCAAAGATATTAACCCTTGCATGAGCCAACCGATGACTTCCATGAGACTTAAAAAAAGATAGCACTTGGCAACAAGGTCCAGTATGTTCAAGAGTTGGTGGTGGTTCTTGAGGTGGTTTGCTGAGCACGAATCTGTTTTCAGAAATGGTCCATCACGTCTAGATTTTTGGTAATTTGAGCTTTTTAGGGGCGTTATGTGAAGGAGCTATGCTTTTGTTTTGACTTTCTTTGATAATATCGTTAGAAATAGGAAGCTTCAAAATAAATGGTCCCAAACAATTGTACGATTTTCTAAGCGAAGATATGCCATTTTGAATACATATGCTAGATGTGACATTATTTTGTACTGCCCATAAGAATGCAATGGGTGTAGTTAAAAATAAATATTACAATTCTATACAACAGTACAAGTCTGTTGTACTGTTTCTGCAAGACTTACTTTTGGGCAGTAGACATTTTTCTTATATCCAGCAAACGTATTCAAAATAGTATATCTCCGTTTCGAAAAATCGTAGAACTGTTCAGGATAATTTATTTTAAAGCTAAAGAGTACTTCATTCCGATAATATCAAAGGAGTCAATATTAAATCACGGATTCCCCACGAATCGCGCCTAAAGAGGAGCCAAATAGACATTTTAAGTTGTCTGCAAATCTTTTGAGAGAATTATGACATCTCAACAGCAACATTTATGTAGTTCCATTATTTCACCCTATCAAGATGGATTTGTGATGCGTCGATCTACTACCACTAACTTATTAGAGCTTACATCATTAGTGATCAAAGGGTTCTTATGTAAGATGCAAACTGACGTCATTTATACTGATTTAAGTAAAGTTTTTGATTCTGTTAGTCACTAACCTTCTTAGTTGGATCTCTGATTGCCTAAGTTCTAGAACACAAAAAGTTATATTTTGTAATTTATATTCTAAACAAATCCAGGTTACTGGATTACCACAAGGTAGTCACTTGGGTCCATTGCTTTTTACTTTCTTCATAATGATCTTCCGTCAGTCTTGACTCACTCTCGTGTGCTTATGTACGCCGATGATGTGAAACTATGTTTAACATATAATGATTTGGTTTCCCGTTATAATTTGCAAGCTGACTTGGATGCATTTCAGTCATGGTGTAAAGACAATCTATTAAATCTTAACAGTTCCAAGTGTAAGGTTACGACATTTTACAGAAGCTTGCCACAATTCTCCACTTATATGCATGATAATGTCCCACTAAAGAGTTTAAATGATACAACCAATGAGGTAAATGATCTAGTATTAATGCTTGATCACTGACTTAAATTTTACTCTCATGTTACTGCTACTGTTTGTAAGGCCAGGAGTGTTTTTGCATTTATTAAGCGCTGGTCGAAGGAATTTGATGATACCTATAAGACGAAGATTTTGTACACTTCTCGAGTACGGATCACGTGTGTGGTCTCCGCAATATTCGACCCATCAAGATAGAATTGAATCTGTGCAAAAATAGTTTTTATTGTTTGCTGTTTTTAAGCTGGAATCCTGAGGTCCGTTTACCAGCGTACTCTAGGAGACTTCTTTTGATTAACCTTCCCTCCCTTATTAACCGTAGAGTTATGCTTAGAGTTATCTTTATACATAGACTAATTAATAGTGAAATCGACTCATCTGAGTTGGTTGGCCATATTAACCTCAACGTTTCTATTAGACCGACTCGTAATTTTATCCCCCTATCACTAAATCGTTGTACTACAATAAGCTCTACCGCATAATAAACTCGGAAGCTTCTCTTCCTGCTATAAAAATTTATATTTTAACTTATTTAGCACGTAGTTAACATTACTTTATGTTCTTCCTACGCGATTTCGTGTCACACGTTAGTGGCTGCGCCTCTCGGTCGGTTGGGCGGGAGGTGGTAACAAGCTTCGGCTTGGTGTCGCATGGGCCACTTGAACGTACTACGCATTTTACGTCAAAGTCCAACGTATTAACCAGCTTTAAGCTCAGATTCGAGCTCTGCAAATACTTTGTTAATGACTTTTCAAAATACTCCATAGCAATATCTAAGTTCAATATCTAAAACTACACAGAGTATATTAAGTTCGTGCACAATTATGCAACAGGGAGAAGGAACCATTTCCGACTTCATAAAGTTAATATATTCTTGATCAGCATCAACAGCCGAGTCGATATAGCCAAGTCCGTCTGTCTGTCCGTATGCACAAACAGATCTCAGAGATGGTATAAGATATAGGTTTGACATGTATGGGACATAAGATTCTTATACCTGCAAGCAGATCAAGTTTATTTTAAATTTATTAAACCAAATTATTATGTGTGTAGTGCAAAAAAACAGTGAAGAAACAACAAATACAACATAGCCAGCGCAACAGAAGTCCAACGTGCGCTCACACAACCTGTCGCTTCAAGGGTCAAATGCAGTGCCGGCCAAATGGAGAGGACAAAAAAATGTGCTTGTGTTGGTGGACAAGAGAGCTCTCTCCAGAATACAGCCGTTTTACTTGCAATTCAATGTTCACCGATTCACACAACCATGAGTTCTGCTCGCGTTTGCGTAAAAACACGACTGTCTTCGGCTCGTGGTAGCTCTGGCTGGCCGGGTCTGCTTAAATGCATACTGAAATGTTTTAAACCGAACTGAGAGTGCACTGCGAGAGCGCCATACCTTTCTAGTTGTATCATAGCTCTTACCTTGTACGCATATTTAGTGATGTACTGTAAAATTAGCTTTACAGCTCTAAAGGGCCAGGCCAAGCTTCTCTCAATCCCTTGGCATGTGGGCTTATAATTTATTGCACAAGAGAAAAGGACCTACAGTTTAACGCCGAGTCTGAGCGGTAAAGTTTGAGAATTTTTGCTGTTTCAGTGCCAGTTACTTCACACTTGGCGCCAAGGGCTGGTGAAGGTGGCCGGATGTGTAAAAGCTACTTTCTAAAGAATGAAAAAACTTTTTTTTAGATGGACCGAGGCGGGATTGAACCAACGCCGCCCGCACAGCAGGCCGACACACTAACCCATGATACAACGAAGAAGGTATGACACTCTCTCAGTGTGCACTCTGCTTGGGCCACAGAATATCAGTATGCAGCTGACACTTGAACCGAAAGGTTGTGTGAGCGCACGATGTTTTTTTGTTTTGCCGACGGGAATTTTAAAGTGGTGGGTTTCTGCTTGAAAGCTCGGTACAATTGTCAAAGGAATGTTGAAGATCGGATGAACGATAGTCGAGTTATAAGGGAATCAAACATTTATAATGGGTAGCACCGGCCGAAACGGCGAAGGGCAGTACTTCACACACTTTATGGGTGCTTTGCCACATCTAACTTAAATTGATCAAAAATATACAAACTTTGGGGGTACAGAGTATATTATAGTCGTGCTTATTATATTATTATATTATTATATTAACTCTGATGGCTATAAGAAATGTCTTGACCGGTGCAAAATTAAATTTTCAAAGGATCAATTCTATAGCTTTGTCAACTCTAAGCATAGATCTTCATCATTACCTTATTCGATTTATAAGATACATAAGATATATAAGACAATATATTGATATCCGACAAAAACAACGTCTTGTAGCAGATGTTTTAGTTGGACAAAATTGCTATAAATCAAGTTAAATTCGACTTTGAAGGAAAATTTCAACACCATTGGCATTATTTATAGCGCGTGTTTGATTTTTCTCTGTTGCACTGATATGTGTACTATCCTATGTAAAGGGAGCCTATTAGGTATATGTGTACTATAATAGGCTTCATTAGATCAGCAATTAATGCTTTGTGTGGCCTACGAAAATTCTAGAACGGTGAGAAGTTGGAAAATTGGTTTTTCGCCCATATCTTGGAAATGGAAACTATGATATACCTTTGACACGACAACTCGTATGCTTAATATGCTGGGTATCCAAGTAGGAATTAGTTAAAGATGCTCAGGATACTTTTCACTGTAGAACAATGTAGTATATAAAGAAACTAAACTGTTGCGTTAGCTCCAAAAACTATGTTGTTAGCCGAGCCGGTGGATTAAAACCACTGAGAACCAATAAACCGAACCAGTTCGTATTCTTGAGCGGTTTGCAACCCTCAGTAACTTTTTTATTTTTTATATATTTTCGCCCATCTCTTTACAAGTCGCGGTCGGATAAGCTTGTCTCAGATCATTTAGAGTCAGCTTTTGTAAAGGCAATAGAGCTTTGGGATCTATGAAGACTGTAAAATTGGTAACGTCCCTCAAATAAATTACCGCTAAGCTCCAATTACCTACCTCATCTGCATTAATATTGTTATTCTGTAAATGTTGATAATTTACATTGTTGAAGAGATTGGTAGTGGTTGAGTCTGGAGCATCCATGGCGATCCCAGTGCTGCTTCCCGAAGAGCTTGTTTCCGCTTTACAATCTGTGTTACTTAGGTTCGATGAGGTAATATCATTGCCCATACAGCTTGGACTTAACGGATGCGATATAAGTGGATTCGAAAGACCGCTATTTGAGAGCAATGGGCAAATAGATGCTTCTTCTTCTGGCAAAAATGTTGATGTCGAAGGTGATTCAAGAAGTGTTTGTGGCAGTTCCACGTCCAAAAAAGTTGGTTCCGTTGATATGCCCATATTGTCCATATTATAAGTTCTTCTAAAATGATACAGATATGTATGTATATTTGTACATATGCAATTAATACACTGTAGATAAGTATAAATAAAGTTTCTACGTGCATACATACGTACGCACATGAATGATGTAGTTCTGTACATTTGTATACATACATATGCTTGTTCAGATGCTTATACGTAAATATACTCGTAAGTAATCATGTGAGCATTGAGATACATAAATAAAATTAATTGGTTTTTATATATAAATACATACTTATGTATGTGCAAATGAACAACAGTTTCACAGTAACTCTACGTATACAATTGTACATGGTGCTATGCACATTTTTAATTAATTTTTAGACATAATTTTTACAACTTACACACAATAATAATATTTTAATGCGCTTAGATCTCATCAAACATCTCACGCTTATCTCCAAACCAAACGCAAATGTGCACCGCGCATGCGCTGAATTCGATAATAATTAAGTTCGATAAAAAGGGAAATTTTGATAAAAAATAACGGGGAACAAAAACAGCTTTTTTGAATTTTAAATTATGCGCTCATTAAAGTTGGTTGAGTGGTTTTTGTAAATGACGCAGCTTCTCAGGCCAATTTTGGCGTGGAAAATAAATTTTGAAGTACGTAAATTTTTTAATTCGATTCAATTAGCTTAGGCGGGTTGAGAAAGCTATCATCCCAGTCCTGTAATACGGTGCAGAAACTTAAACATTAGCAACAGCGATCGAATTTAAAAGCAATATTTTTCGTTTGCATAGCTAATCGCATAAAATTACAGCGGCTACGCTGGATAGTACTTGTTACCCTTATGAACGGCAAATATCCAGTAAGAAGGTATACAATTTGCCAAAAGGGCTAGTGGGAGGCGACCGAGTCTAGGGTGGGGGTTTTGCGGGTTAAACCCGACCAATTTATCAAATAGATTTACAAAAAAAAAAGCTCCTTCACAAAACGCCCCTTCAACCCTTCAATATTCTGGTCCTTGTTGCCTAGTATAATTCTCAATAACTTTGTGTATAATACAATCTTATAGATATAATTTGGAACTTAGTCGCTTGCACTACAATATATGGATAGCACGTGAATAGGGAAATCCACTATTTAAAAACTGAAGGAAACGGTGCTGAGAACGGTACTTAGAAATATAGAGAAGTAACTGATCTAAGGGTGTAATTTATGTATGTAAACAATAAAAATATTGACTGTCTCAAAAGCAGAAGTGTGTTTTCCGTATTTTTCAGGAAGCAATTATTACCTTTAATGGTCTGTTTCACATCTTCTACAAAGTACTAACTGTCACATAAACTAACAAGTAACAGAGTAAATTCTAAGTTTCTCTACCAAATAGCAGCTATAAATGAGTTGAGAAATCGTCCCTTAATGAATATGGGCATTTCCAAACTGAAGTGACGATTCGTTTATATGAAAAAATGTTTTTAAATAATAGGAAAATCTTGGATTTTTAAAAAGATTTTTTTTATATATGGATAGCAATTAAGTAGCACTACAATCAGCATAACCAATGACTTCAATCGACTAAAAGGAGTTAAAAATATACGCCAAAATATGTGAAGGCGTGACGTTACAAAAAACCCGAAGTGAGTGGTATTAGAAAATGGCAAAACTGCGAATTAAGCAAAGCTTTTTGTACACAGAGAAAAAAATAAGCAAAAGCTACACGAAAATGTGTGATTTAAAAACGTTTTGACCGGGATTTTCAACCCATAACGTATGTGTAGCTTTTCTGTCTTGTCAAAATATGTACATTTGGCCGAATGTATATATTTGTTTTAGTGGAATTAGGGTACTAACTTATATAAATCATAGCTTCTACTAGGGTATATAAACTTCGGTCGAGCCGAAGTTAGCTTTCCTCTATTTTTTACCATTTTTTTTTGTACACTGGACTAAAAATAAAAAAGTTAATAATCCATTTTTCATTTTCAAATGGCTGCCATTTCTACAAACAAAATTTTTTTTTTTTCTGGAGGATCACACGATAAAGGCATTTATGCCAACTCATTCCAGGTTTTTGTTTTTTTTCGGATGCGGTGTACTCCCGCAATCGTGCGAACATTGGACATACTATTTTTTTGGAGACCCGTCTTTAGAGGCCGAGAACTTTTTGAACACCCCTTGCATTCACACATTTTTAATTTTGTATGGTTTTTTAAAAACAGAATTAAAAAATCTTTACGCGTTTTCTTTCCACGATTTTTTAAACAACAGGTCAAATTCGGCCGTCTAAACTAGAAGACCCCCTTGAGCCGGCTCATGTTTCAGAATTTCAGCCAATAGCCAAAATTCTTTTTGAATTTTTTTTTCATTTTTTATATAATATTATGTCGCTCTTTTTTTGCAGTCGGGAGAGCTCTCTCTCTCAGCTATGGGGGCTCTCTGGCACTCTAAAAATAGCATCAGCCTACCCCTTGTGTGCGTTCCCCCCGCATCAGGAAACGCCTAAATGAAATTGTAATTTTTTTGCTTCACATGTCGTTTCTATGTATGCTTGTTATTCTATGGTTATACCCAGAATCAAGCATTGTTTTCAAAATGGGATTTCTCTCGCATTTTTTGAACAAACGATTTCGCTAAGGAGTGTTATGATCCGACCTTCTTTCCCGGGTCCCACTATCGGTCGCCGGCTAGCTTACGACTGACTCAGGGATGAGTACGACCTCGATAGCTGGACTGGTCGGCTAACAACAAAAAATTTATATTTACGATCGCCAGTCTCGGCTCAAATATTGAACAAAGGTAAAAAAACATGGCAAAAAAAGATGGGCTATTTTGCCAGAACATAACCCGCCCTGCCATAGGTTGACTTCTCAGACTTCGGACAACCCCCTAATCTTTTCAGACGCTGATCTTTAGGACGCCACCTCACCCCCTAAAACAAATTTACACTAACATATTTTTTTCTCTCTCAAATACATATATTCCTTAACGATCCACTAACAACTATAGACATATTCATTATGTTCCCTAACCAGGGTACCTCTGGGACGAATACACGACAACTAACATTAATATATGTATATATATATAAAAATTGAGACTAAGTTAACACATAAATATAAATAAATTACTAATTAAAACTAAGGTCAGCCAATTGTTTATTATTATTTGGGAGATGGTGGAATAAAAACCTGGGGCCACCCAGAGGTGGGTGGCCAATTTTCCTCCTGGCGAAAATTGGGTCCTCTGGTGGCCACTCTTCTTCTCCTCAAGTCGCTTCCGTACTCGGGGATGATTTCTTCGAAATAGGCCGAGTGATGCCGCTAACTTTCACTTTGACAAAATTTATTACAACAACTCCAACAATTTTTCTCGGTCTACAGGCTACAATGACTTTGAAATAATGACCTTTTCTTTTCTTCTTCCTAGGCCACCATTCACCCACAACTTGAGAACAGTTCAAATCCTACTTTGAACCCGCTCAACTCCTGAACTAGTTCCGCTTCAGAACTACCAGTCCGCAGCCCTGGCTCGCATTTCGTGTAACGATCTATTTGGCGGTTTTTACGATTCTCGTCTCTAGCCAACGATAAACAAACACGAAATATAATTGAGAAATTGCCATTTCTACTTTCAGCACATAACAGCACACTCCGGTTGCTGAGTCCGAGGGAACAGGAGTGAAAAATGTGCTGTGAGTCCACAGTGTTCGGAGGAATCTTTAGCTTGCTGCCCAACGGAGGCCATCGCCCACGCCCTGAGATCTTATCCGGTTGTACATAGAAGAATATGTCAGTAATGTGTGTGAGAAACTATGCATCTTAACGCTAGCCGGGCAATAGTTAACATGCTGCTTCTTACTGCTTCAGGTCCTTGCCATGGAAGATACCCAGCCTTACACCCTTTAAGTTCTCCAACTCGTACATGTTTCTGCCTACCGACTTGACAATTCGGCACTTTGTATATTTTTGGCAGAACTTGGCGTTAATATTCTTCTTGAAATCGCTCAAGACAAAATTTCTCTTGAAGATTTCTTGCCCAGGAGCATAGTGTGTCTCTCGCGCCTTCAAGTTGTATCTTCGCTCTGCTTTCTCGTAGGCCAAATGGATTTTCTCCCGCACGTTCTCACGAAGGATTTGTAACTGATCCTCACGCGGTAGCTTCGTTACCTCCACTTCGGAATCTGCACCCAGCTTCTGCGCCAGCTTGTAATCCAAGCCGCTGCTGAACATATGTTGGCCAAATATGGATTCGATGTTTTGGAGTGGGTATGCATCCTTAATTGTCGCTTTGTTTAACTTGCGTGCATCTAAACATAATCTGTTTTTTCCAGGTTTCCTGACGAGAGTGACTCGGTTGTTCCATGGGCTTTCACTAGATTCGATCACTCCCAATCGCATCATCTCATCCACCTCGTTGAACAGTAATTCCTGTACTCGAGGCGATACTGGGAAAAAGCGCTCCTTCACTGGCACCGTGTTCTCCACCAATTGGATGGTGTGCTTCTCTATGTCAGTCAATCCCATTCCGTGCTGTTCATAAGTCAGAAACAGCCGTTTCACTCCTTCCAACGTCTTTTCTTGTACGCTCGACAGACTATGTGGCTCCACTGGCTCTCCTTTTGCAATGAATTCGGTCTCCTCGGTAACCATTTCATCAGCTCCTACAACTTCTGGAGCTAGACCAAACTTGCGCCAAAAGTCAATGCCCAGATACAGTTTCTGTTTTAGAGATGGGCCTAAGTACAAGGAAAACGGGTGTGTCTCGCTATTGTAAGTCAATTGTACCTCCACTCTGCCTGCTATTACATGGCTAGATCCACCTGCCGTCTGAACTGTCGATCGTACTGGGCTAATTTTGAGATTCAGGTCTTCCACAATCTCAAGGCATCCTTCTCCTAAAAAGCTTACTGATGCTCCGGTGTCTAGCAGCCCGTTCATCGGATTTCCTTCCAAGCATACTGTTGCAAACGCACGGTTCTCCTCTTTCATCGCAGACCGAATTGATGCACATATTAATGTACGACTTCTCTTCCGATGTGCAAATCGTTTTCTAGCCCGCTTAACCCGAGATGACTCTTTTTCTGCTGCAGACCCAAATATTCGTTTTCTTATCCTACTGTATTCTAATTTTCGGTCCTCTAATGGCTTTCTGCTTGACCATTTGGGATTATTTAATATGGGGTTAGGTTTACGTTTTAATATTGTATTAAATTTTATTAAATATTTTTTTTTTTTTTATTTTCTAGCTCTACCATGCAAATATCGGAGGGACTTATGCTCTGTTCTGAGTTGTTTGGGAGCGCAACTCCTCCGCCTGTGTCATGCTCCTCTTCGAGTTTCCCGCTTGACATTTGGGACACTTTGGTAGAACGACTCCGGGCAGACCACACTTGTAGCAAAAAATGTTGCGAATCGGTGACTCGCAATCCCAAAAAGTGTGACCACGTTGAGTACAGTTCCAACAGGTCAAATGTGATCGCTCTCCTCCTCCTTCTCGTGGCCTGTAAAGCGCCTCAATCATCTCCTCTGGCGCTGCTTCGTTTCCATCCGGAGATTCTTCCAGGCAGGCCTCATGGACTTGGTGACGATCTCTCATCACTCTTGGCTGATCCATGCTGCCCGACGTGCGTGTCCAACGAGTTGCTAGCAACCTCTCGGCGTCATGGCATTCGTCCCGCAGCTGCTCCAGGTTGTTGATCCATATAGGGTAAATAATTTTCGAGATACTATCTCTAATATTCACCTTTATCACCTTAATCAGGTCATAGTCCGAGAAGTTTATCTCCAACCGAGACCGAAGGCCCAGTATCACCTGAAGATACTCATCGACGCTCTCGCCTGATCTCTGCCTCCTTTCCCGCAGCTCTCGCTCCTTATCAAAGTTGGATCGTTGTGTTTGGAAACGCTGCTGCAATGAGTTCTTCAGATTCGTCCAATCCCTCATTCCTGTAGTGCGCACGTGCATCCAAAACCAATCTTTGGCTTGGCCTTCTACGAGACAATGAAAATCGCGCAAAACATCGTCCCATGTCACCTGATATGCTTTCTGGAGGTGCTCCAACCTGAAGACGAATTCGCCTACCGGCATTCCTTTCGGCCCTCCATCAAAGATTGGGCCCCATCTTCGAGGATTCACCATTTCGGGTCTCTGCTCGCTTCCTCTGACCTGAAAGTTTCCTGTTCGTCTTCCCCCAGTTTGCCCGGATGGATCTGCTCGACCCGCCTGTGTAGTCTCCGCCTGTGCTCGTTGTAGCTCTTCCAGTACTCGACTATCGATTCTCCCAGATGGATGCAATAGTTCCACATCTTCGCGTCGCTCATTTCCACGCGTTACCTGCTGTCGTGGCCCAAACTCCGTTTGGTTATGTGCTGTTCCCATTCCCCTAGCCGCGTGGATTGTTCCGCTAATTTCATGCATAAAATTAAGCATTTCCTGGCGAATTTGTGCGTGGAAAGCGTTCAACTCTTTGGACATACCCATCCGATACGTCTCTTGTGCTTGGAACAGTGCAACATTTATGGCTGAGGCAATCTCCGAAGGAATGGCTTGATTGTCGAAATTCTCGTCGCGTTGTCTCTGCTGATCATTCTGGGAGTTTAGCGATAAAGACAAATTTCGCTTGGGAATTGCCCCGGTACCTCCTATGGCACCTTCTGTCTCTTTCGGTGGTCTCCAGTCAGACCTTTCATTTGAGTCATTGGTCATGTTGAAGTGTTCTGAAGGAGAGGTGTCTACAGACTCTAGATCTACTTGCGCGTTCGCCCTAAGTGACTGCGAACGAGTGGTTACTGGAGACATGAATTCAGTTCCTCGATTTTTGATATAATCCAAGCTTCTTCTTATTTTTCTATTGAATGTCTGCCTATTCCTTTCCTTCTCGGACATCACTCTTTATATTTCTTGCTTATTAACTATATTTTTCCGTATTTCCTTTCGTTTCTACTTTTCCTTTCATACTAATCTAGGGTGAGATGACAAACCTTTTTAATCAGCCTCTATATAATTTATGTTCCTTCCTTTTATTTTGTTCACAGTGATTCCCGCCTAGAACAACAACTGGATTTGGGCTATCACATATTTGTAGTACAGCCTTCTGCCGGACAACAATGCTTTGATTCTAAATGGATCGTGCACGGACCACGGCTTTAATAGAAGACTTTGAAGTTCAGATAAGTGTTAAATAAATTTATATTCCGTATGCTCAATAAAAAAAAGGACATCCGTTTATACCCTACAGGCTTCGATCTGAACGGCAACGCAGCAGCAGATCATATATTTCCACTCTGGGACCAGCTCTTATTCTCTTACTGTGGGCTTCTTTGGATCTTTTTCGGTTTGGTTCGGTTCTCCAGGAAACTACTTTCTCTTCCGTATTAATCGTGGCAGCGACAGGCTTAGACAATGAATCTTACCCGCGGTCCAGACGACTGAACTTGGAGAAGTGCTCTCTGGCGTTCCGTCCCACAATCAGTTTATTACTTTCCTATCCTTTAGTGTCTATGACTACTAGCTATCCGATTTGTTTTCGATTGGGCGCCATTTGTTATGATCCGACCTTCTTTCCCGGGTCCCACTATCGGTCGCCGGCTAGCTTACGACTGACTCAGGGATGAGTACGACCTCGATAGCTGGACTGGTCGGCTAACAACAAAAAATTTATATTTACGATCGCCAGTCTCGGCTCAAATATTGAACAAAGGTAAAAAAACATGGCAAAAAAAGATGGGCTATTTTGCCAGAACATAACCCGCCCTGCCATAGGTTGACTTCTCAGACTTCGGACAACCCCCTAATCTTTTCAGACGCTGATCTTTAGGACGCCACCTCACCCCCTAAAACAAATTTAGACTAACATATTTTTTTCTCTCTCAAATACATATATTCCTTAACGATCCACTAACAACTATAGACATATTCATTATGTTCCCTAACCAGGGTACCTCTGGGACGAATACACGACAACTAACATTAATATATGTATATATATATAAAAATTGAGACTAAGTTAACACATAAATATAAATAAATTACTAATTAAAACTAAGGTCAGCCAATTGTTTATTATTATTTGGGAGATGGTGGTATAAAAACCTGGGGCCACCCAGAGGTGAGTGGCCCATTTTCCTCCTGGCGAAAATTGGGTCCTCTGGTGGCCACTCTTCTTCTCCTCAAGTCGCTTCCGTACTCGGGGATGATTTCTTCGAAATAGGCCGAGTGATGCCGCTAACTTTCACTTTGACAAAATTTATTACAACAACTCCAACAATTTTTCTCGGTCTACAGGCTACAATGACTTTGAAATAATGACCTTTTCTTTTCTTCTTCCTAGGCCACCATTCACCCACAACTTGAGAACAGTTCAAATCCTACTTTGAACCCGCTCAACTCCTGAACTAGTTCCGCTTCAGAACTACCAGTCCGCAGCCCTGGCTCGCATTTCGTGTAACGATCTATTTGGCGGTTTTTACGATTCTCGTCTCTAGCCAACGATAAACAAACACGAAATATAATTGAGAAATTGCCATTTCTACTTTCAGCACATAACAGGAGGACGAATTTTTTGATATTTTCAATTTGCAGTGTATCAAAATGGAATAAAAATCAACCGAAACTAGATATTCGGCTTGAAGTTTAGTTGTGGCCACCTCCGCTGGTTCTAATATTCATACAATTTCGCAAAGCAAGTGTTGAAGATATCTTCCGCCAGCAAGTATTTTAACATCCTGTAGGTTGAGCTCCAACGCGCAAAGGTAAAAAAATCGAAATTGTACCGGTACCAACTTTTCGGTTTCGTTCCGGTGCTATCGGTTCCATAAATAACGGTACACGGTTCTCAAACAAAAATTTGTATTGGTTCCGGTTCCGGTAAGTGATTTGAAATGGTTTATTTCGGTTAACGGTTCCGGTTCCGGTATTAAGTCCTGATTATTTTTAGATACTTAAAAAGTGTATAGAACATGCCTGTATCTCAATTCCACTACTTTTTGAAAAGTAAATCGAACACAATTTCGAATGAAATTGCTCGCATTTTCCTTTTTGCAAATCAATGTTCCAAACGAGATTGACACTAAATCAGAGATGGGCATGCACACATATCGACACACTTTTCACACGCATACAAGCACAATTTGCGTGCGCCCCATTCGTGTTCTATAAATAGCTTTCAATGCTTATAGCGTACGTGTGATTTTGTGCAGTCGGCCGCGGCAGAGCTCCTATGCACACGAGGCAGCGCGCTGCCTCGTGTGCATTGGAACTTCGCGACGCGCCCATCTCTGCACTAAATACATAAGAGAGAATCCACAATTCCAGACGAAACGATCGAAAATGGAACAGTCGAAGATGAGAAACGCTGACTTTTACGTTTCACTTTTCGGTTTGGCTGGGCAATGGCAAATTCTGGACACAATAAACACAAAATCAATCAAAACCTTGTAACCTTGTTAATCAATCAAAACCTTAAATGCAAATCAAATTTCTTTAAAAATTTACAAATGGATCACAGAATTAAGAAAAATTCGCTTTATGTACATCTAGCAACTGCAGGAGTGCGTAATTTGGCATTTACTTTTCATTCCACTGACCATCAAGCAATACTTTTGAAAACGAAAAACTTTTTCGTTTTGGTGTTGCGAAAACACGTATCAATTAGACTTTCGAAAAGTTGCCATGGAAATGGAATTGAGAGCATTCCTGATAATTTTGCCCAGGAATTTGCAACGCATAGAAGGAATCATCTCCGACCACATAAAGTATATATATTCTTGATCAGCATAACGAGCTGAGTCGATTGAGCTTTGTCCATCCGTCTGTCTGCCCGGCTGTCCGTCCGTCCGTCTGTCTGTTTCTACGCAAACTAGTCCCTCAGTTTTTAAGCTATCGAGCTGAAATTTTGCACAGTGTCTTCTTTTGGCTGCACGCTGCTAATATGTCGAACCGCCCAGATCGGATGACTACTTCTTGTAGCTGAGATAGGTTTTGTAGCTGATCGTTCGAAAAATGGGTCTTAATGAGAAAAACTTTTTTATTTTCAATGTAAGCATTCTGAAACTCTGTCATTATTAAAAACAATTGTTTTCAAACTGATCTGCGAAGTTTGGTCGAAATCTGTAACCTATGGAGCGAGCTTTTTCAAGTGTATTCAAACTTTGGCACAGATTAAGTTAGCTTTCCTTTCTCGCGTATGTATATAATAGTAGTTAACATTTATTTAAAGCAAATGAAAAAGAAACTATGGTTGTTATTCAAATTCGGATCTAATTGCTCAATAAAATGTTTGATTCTTCAACATGCTAGCCTGCTAACAAAAATGTATAATATATAATTTTTGATCAAAATCTGCAATTCATTCTCAGTAAAATTTATGTTTCTTAAACAGTGCCGAATACATACGCCTTCATCACCAGTTTTTGCTGCGACACATTCGTTTTGACTCATCAAATATAGTGCGATTGTATACTGACATTTGCACTGGCTGGATTTTAGCAATACTCCGAAGAAGACAGTGGTAGCCAACTAAAACCAAGCAACAAAAAAACCATCCTTCTAGCCCATTCTATGAACTTCACATGTATGACCCGTCTATACACATATTTTTCTAATTTAATACACACCTTTCAATAATAAAATAAAAAATATTTTTAATTAAATAATTGTAATTGCGTTTTTTACAGCGAAATAAGTATCTATCAAGAATTGCCGGAAATTTTCTGCAAGCCACTTGGCTAGACATATGGTAACTTTAAAAGCTCACAGCGATTCAATGTTGCATCTAAAAGCTTTTCTGAGATCTCTGAAGAATTTTAAATTAAAAGGAAACGAAAAATACTGCATTTTTTAAAAGTCAAACTTTAAATTAAATGCCGCTAGCTAAGCTATTTGGACCACTGTGCATCGGTGGTAATGGCTTTTTCTCTACTTTGATTTTTGAATACTAGTTTTAACTTTTGGAGAAGTTAAATCTTCTTGCACTCCCGGCGATTTTTGTAAAAGTCAAGCTGATTATTGAAAATTATGAAAAATTAATAGTTACAAAAAAACGAGAGCATAAGTTAAAGTCGGCTCTAACCGACTTCGATATACCCGTTACACATTTAAAGAAATGTTTAATAGCCATCCTGTGTGCCTGAGGTGAGACAGCCGAAAAGTATGCAACATTTTTTTACTCGGCTATTTATCATCCGTCCGTCTGTCTGTATGAACACCTAGATCTCAGAGACTAGAAGAGCTAGAGCAACCAATTTTGAAATGTAGACTCCTATTGTCTGCACGCAGATCAAGTTTATTTCAAATTTTTGCCACACCCACCCCCGCCCCCACAATAAAAAATGTTGAATAACTCCCACAATTTGAGAGATTTGAGATATCGATCTCAAATTTAAAACTTAAATTTATATTCGCAACATCTATAAGCCCAGAAATTTTCATCAAGATCGGATGATAAATAGCCGAGTTAAAAAAATGTGGCAGAGAGGACCACCAACCCACACCCCCTCCCCACCCATAAAGTTTGGTTCTGAAAAATATCACATTAAACAAATTTATATTTTTATACCCTTGTAGAGGGTATAATAAAATTGACGAGACTTTTCTAACGCATAGAAGGAAGCATCTCCGAACACATGAAGTATATATATTCTTGATCAGCATGACGAGCTGAGTTGATATAGCCATGTCCGTCCGTCTGTCCGTCTGTTTCTATGCTATCTCCTCCGTCAGTTTTAAAGCTATCTTAACCAAACTTTGATCGAAGTCTTTTGGTACAAATACGCTGCACATTTGTCGGAACCGGCCAGATCGGATGACTATAGCATATAGCTGCCATAGGAACCATCAGTCGAAAATGTTGTTTTAGTGAGAAAAACTTTTTTGTCTTCAACGCAACGTCCCCAAACCTCGAATTTATAAGTTTTCTATGATTTCACATAATTCCAAGAAGTTTGATAGGACAACTATATAGTATAGCTGCCATAGAAATTGGGTGTAGAATATTTATATAGGAGGCCTTGTCAAAAATATGTACATTTGGCCGAATGTATATATTTGTGTTAGTGGAATCAGGATACTAACTTATATAAATCATCAAGCTACTAGGGTATATAAACTTCGGTCGAGCCGAAGTTAGCTTTCCTCTATTTTTTTGTTACTTACTCTGTGGGGTGATTTGAACTCGGGGCCCTTGGACTGAAAACACGTTTGGAACGACGCCTTAGACGGCTGAGCTACGCAGCGCCTGTGAGGCAAGGCATCTAATGTGTTACTTGTATTGAGTAAGATGTACTTGTATTGAAGACATACACCAATTTTTGCTTTCTAGTAATTCTTAAGTTTGATTTAGGATTTCAATATCCACACGTCGCATTTAGAAAACCTATACGTTCGTGTGAAATTCAGATTGCTGCATGAAAAATGTAGAAGTTATTTGGAAATAAGCTGATTTTCTTATGTCATGTAGATTTTGCATTTGCCCACACAGCATTTAGCTTTTCAACACGAGACATTTAGTAATTAAAATCCTACACGTTACGTGTTGGATTTCTGCACGTCGCGTTTATCTTTCTGAATTCTTCATTTTGCGTGTGCAATTTAGCACGTTTCGTTTAGCTTATACGTTTCCACACGTGCCGTGCAGCCTATTTTGTTTTCTGTGTGTATAAAACTTCTTAGGTACACCTTGGGAAAAATGCTCTGAAATTTTAATATTTACGCTTTGACTTTAACATTTTCATCATTGATTCAGCGTTAAATATGGGATTCGTAAATATAAAGTGTGTACACTAGGGTGTACGCCGATAAGGTACCATGCCACTACTTAACAGATACTATCATAAATGAGGTTGTACATAATAAAATAAAAAATCCAAATCCACTTTAATTTAAATATGAAAATATAAAAAAAATTTATCGGCTCGCGCTGGCGGCAAACCGTCAAAGGTTCTATTTGTATTGAATTGAATCTACCATCTGCCTAAAAATATGAGACCACTTGTAATTCTCAAGTTCGAATTCCCAGGATAGTTCATAAAAATGGAGCAAAGAAAATTTGGTTGTTGAATCAAAGTGCATATTAATTGATTTTAATACAAAAATGGCATAGTAAAATCAAATTTGATTGTTATAGTTTTTACTATGCAATTTTTCCCTGAGTGTAGGATTTGGAATTATACAAGTGTGGAGGGTATTTTAAAATTGTCGAGATTTTTGTAACGCATAGAAAGAAGCATCTCCGACCACATAAAGTATATATATTCTTGATCAGCATGACGAGCTGAGTTGATATAGCCATGTCCGTCTGTCCGTCCGTCTGACCGTCTGTCCGTCTGTTTCTATACTATCTCCTCCGTCAGTTTTAAAGCTATCGTAACCAAACTTTGCACGAAGTCTTTTGGTACAAATACGCTGCACATTTGTCGGAACCGGCCAGATCGGATGACTATAGCATATAGCTGTAGTGAGAAAAACTTTTTTGTCTTCTACGCGAACGTCCACAAACCTCTTATTTATAAGTTATCTATGCTTTCACATAATTCCACCAAGTTTGATAGGACAACTATATAGTGTAGCTGGCATAGAAATTGGGTGTAGAAAATGTATATAGGAGGCCTTGTCAAAAATGTGTACATTTGGCCGAATGTACATATTTGTGTCTACTAATTTATATAAATCAGGGACCGTAACTGTTATAAGTTTAAAAATAAAAATTGCGACTTAACAGTTATTTCATAACTTAAAACAAAAAAATGTTTCTTAACTATTATCTCATAATTTTTATTTAAAACTTTTTAAATAACACTTTTTTTAAGTTTTATTCAAAAAAATGTATATTAAGTGTTATTTGTCAACGTTTATTTTAAAAATAAGT
Organism: Lordiphosa magnipectinata; assembly: GCA_037044535.1. NCBI lineage: Eukaryota > Metazoa > Arthropoda > Insecta > Diptera > Drosophilidae > Lordiphosa > Lordiphosa magnipectinata. Next base: position 581,577 of record JBAMBO010000828.1, read on the forward strand.
GTTATGTTGCAACGTTTATTTTAAAACTTAAAATAAACGTTGACTTCCAATATTTGGCGAGTTATACAAGCTATCGGCACCAAAAGTTGCGTATGCACATACCTTGAGTCCTACTACCATCGTGTCAACTTTGGTTCAGATCGGACTACTTTAGCATATATCTGTAGTAGAAATCTGCACGAGTGATTCCGGCAAAGCAAGATTGCAGGTAAAAGTAGTCATTTTAACGATGCCACGATACTTGTGTGTAAACATGTAATCGTTTCAATGCTCAGCAATCTGCATTGTGGGATCGTAAGATTATATTCGTAGCACCAGCAAATATATAAAATAAATTACAAACATTTACATTTATTTAAATTTGGTTTTGTTTTTGTTGTAAGTAACTGCTTGTTAGTACCGAATGTGGTGTAGAGAATATAGTGTACGACTACGGTGCGGGTGGCCTGGGCTCGAACCCGCCTACGGGAACATCAAGACACATTTTTTTGTTTTTATACTCTGTACAGAAGGTACATAGAGTATATTAAGTTTGTGCAGAAGTATGTAACAGGGAGAAGGAATCGTTTCCGACCCTATAAAGTATATATATTCTTGATCAGCATCAACAGCCGAGTCGATATAGCCATGTCCGTTTGTCCGTTTGTCCGTCTGTCCGTCCGTCCGTCCGTCCGTCTGTCCGTCCGTCCGTATGAACGAAAAGATCTCAGAGATGGTAAGAGATAGAGGTTTGACATGTATGGGACATATATTTCTTATACTTGCAGGCAGATCAAGTTTATTTTCAATTTTTGTCACGCCCCCTCCCGCCCCCGCAATTTGGAAAAAACTTCATATCTCCTACAGTTTTGGAGATAGATCGTTCCTTCTAGAGATACCTTGTAAACAAAATTATTTATCGATTTGCTGAAGGAATGATAAAGATCGGATGAACGATACTCAAGTTATGGGCAAAAAAGGCCAGTTAACACCACCCACCCCCTCCCCCCCAACAACCATAGCCACATACCCTAACCGTTCAACACAGGCAATCTTAGTGCGAGAGAGAAAGAGAGAGAGAGAGAGAAATTTAGAGAGCGCACCGCGTTGTGCGCGGGGTGTTAACTGGCCGTTTGACTCCTGAGCAAATGCTAGTGTAAGGGTACAGAGTATGTTATAGTCGGGCTTGACCGACTTTCTTTCTTGTTTTTTTTTTAAATAACGAAACACACTTCAAAATTTCTCAGGTTTAGTTAGCATAAATGCCCCTAGAACAGAAGAATACTTCACTGATTTTTTCTTTTATATACTTAAACACAAGAACCGTGGCCTCGTAAAAATGATTACCTTTACCTGAAGCCATACGATGCCATAAATCGCTCGGGCAGATCTGATATATGCTACAGTAATCCGATCTGAACCAAAGTTGGCACGATGGTAGTAGGACTCAAGGTATGTGCAAACGCAACTTTTGGTCCGATAGCTTGTATAACTCGCCAAATATTGGAAGTCAACGATTATTTTTTATTTTTAAAATAAACGTTGACAAATAACACTTAATATAAATTTTTCTGAATAAAACTTAAAGAAAAGTGTTATTTAAAAAGTTTTATATAAAAATAATAAAATAATAGTTAAGCAAAAATTTGTATTATATACTTATGAATATCACTTTATGTCCTAATTGCAAAGTCCTTGAAAAGACTTAAACATTGGTACATTTTTCGTATTCGTAGCTTACTCCCTTCACCGTGACTTTTTTGGTTAAAATTTAATGTCATAACAGTTATTTTTGGTCCCTGATATAAATCATACAAGCTACAAGGGTATAAGAACATCGGTCGAGCCGACGTTAGCTTTCCTCCATTTTTTTTTATTAGCAAACGTATCTGACGTGCTACCTCACGTTACGTTACTTAAATTTCCTCATTAAATATATAATTGTAATAATATAAAGCAAAAACTTACAGTTAATTAAAATCACATAGTTTCTTACGGTGCCTTATGCAATCTAAATGCATTTTTATTACAACAAAACGTATCCAAATCAGAAAAATTGAGCTTGCGCGATTTCGCATTAGAAAATCTCGAAATGGGATATGAATAAAGTTAAGATTGGCTCATATTCGTTCAATTTGATTGATTTCCCATGAAAATATGATCAATTATAGTATTTTTAAGTACTGTTAATTTTTTGGTCTCGGTGGACTTTTCTGTGGAAATGCCTCTAAGAGAAAAAAGTGTTTTTTCGTAAAGTCGACATTTTTACAGTTTGGAAGCGTTATTTCTTTAAGTATACTCATACAAGTCTTTTTGATAAGATCATGTTGTTATTTTAGTATTTTGAAAACACTAAGCCACTAGGAAAAAATAAAATACTCCAAAACAATTTCAAAAGGCTCCATTTAGGAAACAAAAGCTCCAAAATATATTTGAAAGAAGCTACATTTCAATTAAAAAAGATCCTGAACTACATTTTGTCAAAAAAGTATAGGGAATTATTGTTTTTTATACCCTTGTAGAGGGTATATTAAAATTATCCAGATGTTTGTAACGCATAGAAGGAAGTATTTTCGACCACATAAAGTATATATCTAAGTATATAAGTATATATTCTTCATCAGCATGACGAGCTAAGTTGATATCCGTCTGTTTCAATGGTAGCGTCAATGGTAGCATCTTTATGCTATCCAGTTATGAATATTATCGGTTTCCACAAAATATTGGGATGTTTGGTCAATATCTGATGACTATATCGTACACAGAGAAAAAAATCCCTTCTAAATGTACCAAAATCATGACATTTTGACGATAGTCTGCTAAGCGCGCTTTTTCTAAATTCATGAACATTTCTTCACACTATGCCATGAACATTTTGTTCTCACTCATGAACGGTTTGGGCTTGTCTTATAATCATTATGTGCTCGTTTAAAAACATATTTTTCTCGCTTTGATCGCCGGCTTGATCCAGATAAAAATCAAAAGCGTAAGTTAAAGTCGGATCTAACCGACTTCGATATACCCGTTACTCATGGAAGAAATGTATAATTGCCTTCCTGTGTGCCAGAGCTGGTATAGCTGAAAAGTATGCAACATTTTTTCAACTCGGCTATTTATAAATATCGCGAATATAAATGTGAGTTTTAAATTTGAGATCGATAACTTAAAAATTGTGACATCTATTCAACATTTTTTATTGTGGGGGGCGGGAGTGGCAAATATTTGAAATAAACTTGATCTGCGTGCGGACAATAGGAGTCTACATTTTAAATTTGGTTGCTCTAACTCTTCTAGTCTCTGAGATCTGTGGTGTTCATACAGACAGACGGACGGACGGACGGACAGACGGACATGGCTATATCGACTCGGCTGTTGATACTGATCAAGAATATATATACTTTATATGGTCGGAAATGATTCCTTCGGCCTGTTACATACATTTGCACGACTCTAGTATACCCTTTTACTATACGAGTAACGGGTATAAATAGAGGAAAGCTAACTTCGGCTCGACCGAAGTATATATATCCTTGCAGCTTGTTGGCGCCACTACTTTGAGCATTTGCTTGCCAGTTTGTTATATGGCAGCTATACGATATATTCATCCGGTTTTGACCAAACTCCCCAAAGTTGTGTGTTTGTTACTCGAAAATCATTTAAAAACCTAATTTATATAAATTATACGAGCTACTTCGGTCGAGCCGAAGTTAGCGTTCCTCTATTTTTATTTTTAATTCACAATGAATTAACAAAAATTTGAATTAATTCAATTTTTCCAAAATCAGAATGGAATTGATTTTGATTAATTTCTCTTACAAAAAAAAAAGGATTGAATTGATTTTGTATAAATTCAAGAGAATTGAAAATTTGTATGTTCATTCATTTGATTTAAAACAGAATTGACTTAACATAAAAAGCATGTTTTGTTTTTATTACGAGAAGATTTTTTACCCTTTACTCTCAGAGTAAAAAGGGTATACTAATTTCTTGCAAATGTATGTAACAGACAGAAGGAAGCAAACTAGACCCCATAGAGTAGTATTATTTTATTAAAAGCAATACTAGTTATAGTAAGCTATATTTATTATTATAAGTCGTTGACTTTTAATAACTGAAGCTTTTCAAAATTCTCTTTTCCCAAACATCCAGGTTTGGATACGTTCAAAATTGAAGCGAAGGAAAACAGCCTCTCTACTGCAGCTGACGATGGCAGTGGTGTATTCAATTTTAAAAAAGCCCTCTTAATTTGTGGATACTTGTTCAGTATATATAACGACTTTGCCGAGTCGGACAAATATGCCGAAAATTCAGATTCGGCTGGCGATATGCGGGCACTCAATGTGTAAATGCGTTCGTAAATGGCGAAGAAAATTTGAAACAACGCTTATCGTTCCGGACAACACCTTTCCACAAATGTTGCATTTCGCTGAAATTTTCAATTTTGCATCCGGTGTTTTCAATTCTGATTCATTAGAAGGCCTTGTTAAGCTTGCACAGGTTGCGCTGGCTGTTCCAGCTGCACAAGTGTCCGTCGAACGGGCGTTTAGTGCATTATCAACTATAATTACAAATCATAGATGTAACTTGTCTAAGAAAACCATTCAAAATTTCCTAGTTGCTAAGTTGAATATGACATCATTAAACAATCCAAATGTAAATATAGAATTAAACATTTCAAAAATAAATTTTATTTGTTGAAAATATCAATAATATCAATTGCCTGCTGTGAAAAATGTGCTGCTACCACTACGCGGTACCTTAAAAAACTGGCCACACAGATGTTGGAAAATCCGAACAATGACCCGTACCGTAATAAAAACGAGAGCGTAAGTTAAAGTCGGCTCTAACCGACTTCGATACACCCGTTACTCATGGAAACAAATGTTTAATAGCCTTCCTGTATGCCTGAGGTGGGTCAGCCGAAAAGTATGCAACATTTTTTTAACTCGGCTATTTATTATCCGATCTTGATGAAAATTTCAGGGCTTATAGATGTTGCGAATATAAATCTATGTTTTGAATTTGAAATTTTCTGTCCGTCTGTCTGTATGAACACCTAGATCTCAGAGACTAGAAGAGCTAGAGCAACCAAATTTGAAATCTAGACTCCTATTGTCTGCACGCAGATCAAGTTTATTTCAAATTTTTACCACGCCCACCCACGCCCCCACAATAAAAAATGTTGAATAACTCTTTTGGAGATATCGATCTCAAATTTAAAACTTAAGTTTATATTCGCAACATCTATAAGCTTTCCAATTTTCATCAAGATCGGATGATAAATAGCCGAGATAAAAAATGTTGCATACTTTTCGGCTGACCCACCTCAGGCATACAGGAAGGCTATTAAATATTTGTTTCCATGAGTAACGGGTATATCGAAGTCGGTTAGAGCCGACTTTAACTTACGCTCTCGTTTGCATATGCAAATATGAACAACAACAACCAATTTACGCAGCGATCAGCGGGCACCTGCACGCGTGCATTCGGTCCCTGCTCGTGAGCAGCGGCTACCTGCTCGCTGCACAGAGCGGGAGTCAAAAAGAGTCAATGTAGGCTGCGCGCGAGCGAGCAATTCCGAACCCTGTCAATTAGATAGTAACAATCTACACCAATGAGTACAAGTAATTTGAGGATAAGATTGCAAACATATCTCTGATCAGATATTAACATATTCATATTTTCTATATCATTTGATAAGAAGAACCAGTCACCATGGCACAGACCATGGTAGAGTTCTTAAAAAGATTTTAATGGCAAGGCAGAAAACTTGCAGAGTTTCTCAGACGCACTATCTCTGGTTGACACTATTAAAGAGAACTATGAGACAACTGCAGTCTCTTTAATAAAAATCAAACTAAAAGGACATGCAAGTAACTTCATCGGTGCCGAAAGTACCATATCTCAAATACAAACCAAACTGAGAAATACAGTTAAAGGAGAGTCTGTTGAAGTTATTTCAGCAAAACTTATGAATCTCAAGCAAAAGAACAAATCCGCCAATCAATACACAAAAGAAAATGACCAACTTACAAAAAGTTTAGAGGGAACATACATTAATGATGGACTCACCCCTGAACTGGCTTCAAAATACAGTGTACAAAACGCTGTAAAAGGCATGACACTTTACTGCTCTATTGATAAAGTAAAACTTATCATGCAGGCAGCTAATTTCACAAACATGAATGACGCTATCTCAAAATTTTACAATACTTGCATGGAAGAATCAGGAAAAACAGACACCGTACTCTATTACGCAAATATAGGATACCGCGGAAACAATGGACGTAGTAATTACCAAAATACAGGAAACAGAACCAGAGGTTATCAAGGTAACCAAGGAAGCCAGCAAAATAATTATAATAACAATTGCAACGGTTGCAACAACCGTGGCCGTGGTGCCAATAATGGCAGCTACAGAGGCCAAAATAACCAAAATAACTGGCGAGGACCAAACAAGAACAATAATAGAAATAATGATCACAACATCCGAACAGCAAATTCGGAAAATGCTCAACCCTCCTTGAGCAACAACAATCAGTAAAGGTATTCTCATTAATTCTCAATCTAAAGCTGCCTTTACACTTGTCATATATCTCTAAATAGTCGGTTGTCAAACTTCTCTAAAGAGAATCTCTTATCAAATAGAACCTGTTCTATTTCATCAAAGAAGGCTAAATTTTCTAAATATTTAGAGATATTTGATTTGCTATTACACTATCGTCAGAGACAAGTACAAGTATTTCTCAATACCAACAGATGGTATGATAGGCTCTAATTTTATCAGAAAATATAATTGCTCATTAGATTTTCAAGAGGAGCAAGATAGCCTTATTTTGCGCTCAAAAAATTTTCAAAAACACATTCAAATACCAATAAGTCACTCACTCGAGAATGACTCACTATTATTACCCGCTAGTTCTGAAGTCATACGACAAGTAAAATTAAAAACTAGTGAAAAAACGCTAGTTCTGAAGTCATACGACAAGTAAGATTAAAGACTAGTGAAAAAACGGTTTTAGTACTCAATCAGGAGATACAACCGGGAATAATAATAGCAAGTTCGATTGTAACAAGTAATAATGCATACATTCGCATAATAAATACCACTTCGAACAACACAGAAATTTATAGTCAAAGCATACAGTTTGAGTCACTTAATGATTATGATATCATTCAAATAAATAAAGAAAACAAAACAAGAACCAGGGAAATATTTAAAAAATTTAAATTCCCCAAACAATTTAAATCTAGACTAACCGAACTTTGCACTGAATACAGTGATATATTTGGTTTAGAAACAGAACCCATATCAGCAAATAATTTTTATAAACAAAAGCTTAGATTGAATGACAAAAAACCTGTATACATAAAAAAACTACAGAAATGCTGATTCAGAAAAGCAGAAAATAAATGATCAGGTACAAAAATTAATTAAAGATGGCATAGTTGAACCATCCATATTCGAATATAACAGCCCACTTCTATTGGTACGCAAGAAAAGATCAGAGAGGAAAATGGGCCCGCAGCGACGAAGAAAAGGCAAATGTCTTTGCACTTCACTTAAGAAATGTTTTCCAGCCGAATCCACCAACCAATGCATATGCACTGCCACTGATTCCCACTGCCGCACAGACTTACCCAATCACAGTTCATTCGCTTGAAATAAAAAAGTTATAACAGAACTCAATCCCAAAAAAGCACCAGGACATGATCTTATTACGCCTAAAATGATTATGGAACTTCCAAGTCCTGCCATTACATACATCTCGAGAATCTTCAGTGCCGTACTGCGATGTGGATACTTTCTAATTCAGTGGAAGAAATCGACAATCATAATGATTCAGAAACCAGGAAAGGATAAAACACAAGCGTCATCATATAGACCCATTAGCCTGCTACCTTGCTTATCAAAAGTATTTGAGAAGATCTTACTTCGCAAAATTGATACCCATGCACAAAATATAATTCCTTCACATCAATTTGGGTTCCGAGCAAAACACGGGACCATTGAGCAAGTCAACCGTTTAACTTCAGATATTCGGACTGCGTATGAGCACCACGAATACTGCTCTGCCATTTTCGTAGATGTTGCCCAAGCGTTGGACCGCGTTTGGTTGGACGGGCTTATATACAAAATTATGACACTGCTTCCTCCAAATACACTCAAACTCTTAGAATGTTATGTCAGCAACAGAGTTTTTTCTGTTCGTCACAATGAGTACACAACGGAAGAGTTCATCATTGGAGCCGGAGTGCCACAGGGTAGCGTTCTCGGTCCTTTTCTGTATGTATTGTACACTGCCGACATCCCAACAGACCCCCAACTAACAATGTCCACTTTTGCTGATGATACGGCAATTCTAAGCAGATCACGATGTTCAATTATCGCATCCAGACTTTTGGCAAGCCACCTATCTCACGTGGAGGAGTGGCTGGCCAACTGGCGCATAAAAATTAACGAGCAAAAGTGTAAACACGTGACGTTCACACTCAATAGAAGCACCTGTCCCCAGATATCCCTAAACGCGACTATGATACCACAATCAAACGATGTTGTTTACCTTGGTGTCCACCTCGACAGAAGGCTCACTTGGCGCAAACACATAGAGTCGAAAAAACTTCAAATAAGGCTAAAGGCCAACAGCCTTTACTGGCTAATTAACTCCCGTTCCCCTCTAAGACTGGAATATAAAGTCTTACTGTACAAAAGCATCATAAAGCCTGTCTGGACTTATGGCTCACAGCTATGGGGAAATGCCAGTGCGAGCAGTGTGAATATCCTTCAAAGATCACAATCAAGAATTCTTAGAACACTCACTGGAGAGCCGTGGTACATTCGCAACGAGTGTATCCACAACGACCTGAGGATCCCTTTGGTCGAAACTGAAATACAGCAACTAAAGCGCAAATATTCTGAAAAGCTTCTAGCCCACCCTAATGAACTTGCACAATCTCTCACACTGCAAGCAACGCATTCTCGCCTCCGAAGAAAAGATCTACCAAACCAGCGACTGAATTAAAGGGCCGCAGAACATAAACTAGCTCCAATAGGGGATGGTTGTACAATAGTTTCTAGATTAAGATTTGAAAAATTATTGTTAGTCTCGTTAAGAGAAGATTCAATAAATACATACTAAAAAAGCTAAAAAAATAAAAAAAAAGTAGTTGACTATCGCCAAATTAACAAAAAATTACTAGCGGACAAGTTTCCACTGCAAAGAATAGTAGAAATTCTTGATCAATTAAGTCGAGCTAAATACTTTTCATGTCTCGATCTTATGTCTGTATTCCACCAGAAAGATCTTGATAAAAAATCAAGGAATATGACATCATTTTCAACGAGCACAGGCTCTTATCGCTACACTCGATTACCATATGGACTTAAAGTCGCACCAAATTCTTTTATGCGCATGATAACACTTGCATTTTCAGATCTAGAACCATCGGAAGCATTTCTATATATGGATGACCTTGTATACATCGGATGTTCCGAACAACATATGTTCAAAAATTTGACAAACGTCTTCGAACTTTGTCGCGAATTCAATTTAAAACGAGAGCGTAAGTTAAAGTCGGCTCTAACCGACTTCGATATACCCGTTACTCATGGAAACAAATGTTTAATAGCCTTCCTGTGAGCCTGAGGTGGGACAGCAGAAAAGAATGCAACATTTTTTACTCGACTATTTATCATCCGAACTTGATGAAAATTTCAGGGCTTATAGATGCTGCGAATATAAATAAAATATAAGTTTTAAATTTGAGATCGATAACTCAAAAATTGTGGGAGTTATTCAACATTTTTTATTGTGGGGGCGGGGGTGGGCTTGGAAAAAATTTGAAATAAACTTGATCTGCGTGCAGACAATAGGAGTCTACATTTCAAAATTGGTTGCTCTAGCTCTTCTAGTCTCTGAGATCTAGGTGTTCATACAGACAGACGGACGGACGGTCAGACGGACATGGCTATATCGACTCGGCTGTTGATACTGATCAAGAATATATATACTTTATATGGTCGGAAATGATTCCTTCTGCCTGTTACATACATTTGCACGACTTTAGTATACCCTTTTACTCTACGAGTAACGGGTATAAAAATGGTGCATACTTTTCGGCTGTCTATCGAAGTCGGTTAGAGCCGACTTTAACTTACGCTCTCGTTTGCTCATAACTTGAGTATCGTTCATCCGATCTTTATCATTCCTTCAGCAAATCGATAAATAATTTTGATTACTAGATATCTCTAAAAGGTACGAACCATCTATCATCAAAACTGTGGAAAATACACGTTTTTTCAAAATTTCGAGGGCGGGAGGGGGCGTGGCAAAAATTGAAAATAAACTTGATCTGCCTGCAATTAGAAGAAATATATGCTCCATACATGTCAAACCTCTATCTCTTACCGTCTCTGAGATCTCTTCGTTCATACGGACGCACAGTGGGTCCAATAGCTCTGCTAGCAGAATTAAATTAATAACTTTAGTAAATTAATAGATATTTTAATGAAACTTTGTACTTACAGTTTTTAATTCATTTTACGTATATTCTCCAAATTTCAATGTCCTACGTTAGGTATTTCCCATAGCTCCCATACAAATGTTAAAAAAACCATATTCAACAATTTAAATGTTCACATTTTTATACCCGTTACTCGTAGAGTAAAAGGGTATACTAAAGTCGTGCAAATGTATGTAACAGGCAGAAGGAATCATTTCCGACCATATAAAGTATATATATTCTTGATCAGCATCAACAGCCGATTCGATATAGCCATGTCCGTCTGTCCGTCTGTCCGTCTGACCGTCTGTCCGTCTGTCCGTCCGTCCGTCTGTCTGTATGAACACCTAGATCTCAGAGACTAGAAGAGCTAGAGCAACCAATTTTGAAATGTAGACTCCTATTGTCTGCACGCAGATCAAGTTTATTTCAAATTTTTGCCAAGCCCACCCCGCCCCCACAATAAAAAATGTTGAATATCTCCCACAATTTTTGAGATATCGATCTCAAATTTAAAATGTACATTTATATTCGCAAAATCTATAAGCCCTGAAATTTTCATCAAGATCGGATGATAAATAGCCGAGTTAAAAATATGTTGCATACTTTTCGGCTGACCCACCTCAGGCATACAGGAAGGCTATTAAACATTTGTTTCCATGAGTAACGGGTATATCGAAGTCGGTTAGAGCCGACTTTAACTTACGCTCTCGTTTTTTTTTAATTTTTAAGTGTTTTGTTTCTTAATTTACATTTTAACTAATGAGTTTGTTTTCTATTTATTATTCGCTACTATTATTCGGAATCTGAAGACTCAGAATCATTTTTTGAATGTGGGAAATTTATTAGAAGACCAGCAACAACTTTATCAAATTTAATAGATTTAACCGAATTTGTTGACATTTTAGACAATGATGTTATTAGTGGATCAGAAGAAACGAGTAATGCGTGCATAACATCTTCCATTGTATTAGATCTATTGTTCTTTCGAGAATGATTCTCCCGTATATTCCGGCAATCCTTATTCCTGGCTTCCAGGGCTTCTTCAGACATCATGCCAATAGGAACCCCCACATGCTTTATGATGTCTGCACCATGAATTAATATCTTATGGACAGATGATGGCATATGAAACCATGGATACAAGTCGACAAACATTTCAGCTGATTTCATGGCATATGAACTAAATGCATCGATATTGATTTCATAGCCACAAGTTAATGCACGTAAAATGACACTAAAATTATAAATGAGTGCCTCGCTAACTCCTGTGATGCGTGATACCAAATCAGGTTGGCTGAAAAATCGTCTAGCTGTATTACCATTGTTGGTGTTGCCACTACCAGCCATTGGTATGTCCACTAAAATGCCCATTTCTTTCCTTAGTTCTGACTGTATTTTTAATTTTCTAGCTTCCACCTCCGGCTTATCTGTGCCGCGAACTTGCCATTCAAGCGAACTTGCCATTTTTTAATGGAAAGTCTGTAGGATAAATGTAAAACACATTCAAAAAATCTAGTCCACGCATGAAGACTAGATAAGCCATATTTCAATAGATCTGAGTCAACCGGGTAACGCTTCACCAAATCCAAATTGTTCATGTCTTTAGGTACTGCTCTACAAATTCCACATCTCTGTGTGGATGCTTCTGCTAGAACACCAAATGTTTTACCATCCATCATCGTCAGATGAAATTCATGGAGTATGGTATATGAGCTGGTCAGTGTTGGCTTGATCGACGTTATTTGGCTTTTAACATTGTCAGTCTCCAAAGTTATTAATTCACTTGTCTCTTTCTGACAAATGAGTTGTATGGGACGACAATAGCGGGTTGATGAAGGTCGCGTGTTCTTCCACAATATTGTCGAACCAAGCTGAACTTGTAATGGTACAAGGCAAACAGTAAATAAATGCTGATCGACCATACTTGTTTCACCACCTTGAAACTTTTGGCGATAGGTTGCGTGGCCACTGCTTCCATCGCAGCTCCATTTGTAAATTGCAGTCAAACTTCTGTTATTATTTTATTATTTTCCCCTGAAACATGATTTTCAACAACCTGCGAGTGCGCATTTATGATACGGCTTACCGTATGGTCTACTAAATTCTGTAGAGTTATTTCAGCAGAATAATCGGTTACTTTTAGTCCGTCTGGGTAACACATAATCTTTGCTTTTTGCAGCCTATGGTAGTTGGGGTATATATCTGCATTCCTCTCCTTGGCACTTAATCGCGTTAGCTGGTATGTATGTTTTGTGTGCCCAACATCTACATACAGTGCAAGCGCTTCTTCAGGTGAGAAGGGAACAGGTAATTTCACTGGTGTGTCCAATGACTTCTTTATTTGTTGTCCAGCACTCTCATCTGTATTTAATGTGGCAACAATTTTTGGACCCGTTCGCATTCCAGATTTATACAAACTGGAGCTTGTAGCCACCATCAATTGTTCACAAGTTGCTTGTTTCATAAGAGTAGACACTTGATTGATCTGCGCCTTAGGGCTCAAATCAGCAAAATCCTTTTTAGGCCTACCAATATCTGATGTTGACGTGAAATGATATAAAATTTCTGATTTTTTTTCTCAAAAAACTTAGTGTTGTAATGGCAATCCTTCCATTTCACTGCAAGCCTGCTTACAAAATTAGCCAATTTTTTATTAATATCTTTAATATCGTTGTCAGATAAGTTTATGTTCTTCAAAATTGTGCCAAATACATATTCATTTAGCACCAACAATTTCCTTGATGCGACATTTTCGCCAAGCCACATGTAAAACAGAACGCGCTTTAGGACTGACATTTCACATAAAAAGTGCAATAGACTTAAGAGTTGGACGTAGTTGGTTATCATTTTGGACATTTTCACACCACAAGAACTCACACTTTACATAAATACTACAATTAAGCTTGAATACGATTGAATAACGTTAATTACAGTCCAATGAAGACAGTAAAACGTTCAAAAACATTTCTTGCTAAGTCAACTTAGAAATAACACATTTTTAAGCTACACAGGAAAAGACGGGCCACGAACATACAATTTGTATTTAGTACATAGCTTATTTTAAGGGAAACAAAAGTTATTTATATAAATATACTCAAATATATCACTTGTTTTGATAATTTAAAACGAATCACAAACAACCTCAAATCTTTGTGTAGACACGTGCCGCAAATAAGTTAAGTTTCAAAGCTCGCAGCCGATCAGAGATGCACTGAAAAGCTCATTCAAAAGCTTTTTTAAGCTTTGCAGAGTGTAGCCAATTAAACAAAATCAAAACTAAACGCAATATTTATATTTAAAAAATATACTTTTATTCTGCTAGATTTTAGATTGGATCCACTGTGGGACGGACAGACAGACAGACAGACAGACAGACGGACAGACAGACATGGCTATATCGAATCGGCTGTTGATGCTGATCAAGAATATATATACTTTATAGGGTCGGTAACGATTCCTTCTCCCTGTTACATACTTTTGCACAAACTTAATATACTCTATGTACCTTCGGTACAGAGTATAAAAAAAGAGCCGTGCACAGCAAGAACCGTACACAGGCAGGCACGGTTAAGGCTTGTTAAAAGCTGATTGCTCTCTTGGCGCAAGCCTTGGCAAGCGTCTGGCTCTTGTCGGTGTGAATCAGGGGCCGGCAAAACACACATGCTCATTTTGGCATTTCATGTGTGCGGTTAGCCACTGACACTAAGTTTAATACTAATAATATTGCTTTTCATGTCCACAAATAATGCCCAATGATAACTGCATAACCATGATTTTAATAATACTGAACCGCGATAAACTACCATGGATGAGCAATGATAAAGAATATATAGAAACCACTATAACGAAAGGGGAAAAGAAACTGACATCAGTATGCGAATCCACTATAACAACGATGGGCAAGGCAAATCGCGCTTGGGCCTCGACGCACGGCCCTTATTCTGTCTAAAAAGCTATGCGCAATAAAATACTCGGTGGACTCAGCGCATAAGAAATTGCCTCGCTTCGAAACAAATCCATTCGTGTTGGCGTCAACGATTTCAAAAAGGTAATTGTATTGTCAATAATCGCACAAAAGTAGTTTTATTACAATAATACAAAATATTTCAAAAAAATCGATTTTTTGCTCGAAAACTCAATAAATTACGATTCCAAACGCCTGGGAAAAATATTTAAAAATTCAAAAAAAACTATTTTTATTTTTTCTACAATATTATTCATAGATTTTCTTCATCAATACCTTATTACCTTTGTAGAAGTACGATTCGTAAGCAGGGCTTAATCCCGAAACGAATTTCGGTTCCGGCACCGATTCCGGTACGTACCGAAATGGATGTTTCGGTTAAAGGTTCTATTTCGGTTTTCAATTAATTTCGGTTTTCGGTTTCGATACGGTACCCGGATTTTAATTTCGGTATACCGGTACGTACCGGTATAAGTACTACTTATTATTAATATTGAAAAAAATTTAATTCTCAGATAAATCTAAATCATTTTATTCCTGTGTAATAAAACGAATCAGAATCCAACACAAAATGAATGGTTTCTCATTTAAAGTAAAATTATGTAGACTATTTAATATTTCGTATTTTTTTACGTAGTTAACAAATAAGAACTTATGATTACATTAATGACTCATATATATTATATTAAATACTACTAGTTTTCAAATTAAACTTTTTTATACGTTCAGCATTCTTGTGATTTGCTCGCAGTAACATAATTGCATTCAATGTGGTTGAGTCCATACAACTTCTTAGCGGATTCATTATTAATTACGCCAGTGAATAGGCGTTCCACGCTAACCTTTGCAACTGGAACAGAAAGCACGACTTTTGAAATCTCATACAATTCTGGGAACTTTTTGGAGGATTTTGACCACCAGTTAAGAATGTTTTAATGGTTTCTAGCACGTTTAAGTGCGAGAAAAATCTTAATGGAATCCACAACACACAATTGACACAATTGAAGTGTTTTTATCACCAAGTTTTTTTTCATTCAATATCATATATGCCTTAACTTTGTCGGAGCTTTCAGATGAACTAGTACTAGATCTGCATTCACCATTAAGCAGTGATTGATCAGCAACCGACGAAATTTGTGCATAAATATTTTGTAAAAGATTGATACAAGGATTTTTTGCTCAGTACTTAGCGTTACGTTATATCAAGTGTCAAAAAATATGCCAAATAAAAAAGCACTGTTTTCAAGAAAATATTTCCCTCGTTTTTCGATGAACAAACTTTTTCGGTAGAGAGGACGAATTTTTTTATATTTCCAATTTGCAGTGTATCCAAATGGAATAAAAATCACCCAAAACTAGATTTTCGGCTTGAAGTTTAGTTGTGGCAACCTCCGATGGTTCTAGTATGCGTATAATTTGGCGAACTGAGTCCCACATATTCCGGTGCAGAAGAAAGTCGTTCTCTGCAGCCGCAAAACTGTAGCAAATTTTGAAGATGTCTTCCGCCAGCAAATATTTTAGCATCCTGTAGGTTGATCTCCAACGCGTGACCAAACTACGATGCGCTCTGCAAAGGTAAAAAAAATCCGAAACTGTACCGGTACCAACGTTTCGGTTTTGTTCCGGCTCTATCGGTTCCATTATTAACGGTAAACGGTTTTCGGTTCTCAAAAAAATATTTGTTTGGGTTCCGGTTCCTGTTCCGGTACGTGATTTGAATCGGTTTATTTTGATTAACGGTAAGTTCGTAAGTCAAAAGAATAAAAATAATTTTTTTTTTTGGATTTTTTTATATTTTTCCTAGGCGATTGAAAATGAAAATTCTTGCCTTTTTGGAGCAAAAAATAGATTTTTTGAAATATTTTTGGTCATTGTATTCAAACTTCTAAGCCGATTTGAAAGCAATGTCCTACGTTATTAATGACAATTTAATGACCTTTCGATTCAAATCTTGCTTGACACCATCTGACGATTATAAATTGAGATATGGCATAAAATGTAAGTGCACCTACCGCAAAAATGAAAAAAATTCATAATTAAAAAACGTTGCTATGAAAAAATTTTTTAAATCGATTTTTGAGATCACCAATCCAAACTACACTTATAAATAGTTTCAGTAGAAATGGCTCATTTAATTTTATTTTTCTGTAAACTATTTGTATTTGTACAAAAAGACTTCGTGCAAAGTTTGGTTAAGATAGCTTTCAAACTGACGGAGGAGATACCATAGAAACAGACGGACAGACGGACGGACGGAAAGACGTACGAACAGACGGACATGGCTTTATCAACTCAGTTCGTCATGCTGATCAAGAATATATATACTTTATGGGGTCGGAGATGCTTCCTTCTATGCGTTACAAACATCTGGACAATTTTAATATACCCTCTACAAGGGTATAAAAAAAAATAAAATGTATTTTAAAAGATTATTTTTTATTTTTTGATTAGATTTTTCAATGATCATAATACCATCATAAATATAAACAAACTTAATTCTATATCAATGATCATAATACCATCGTATATATAAGCAAACTTAATTCTATATTTAAGCACACAATTTTAATATACACCCTTACACTATTTTAGAATAACTTCATAAATATGCGTTATTCTTTTGAAAAGGGGAGGTGTAGCGTGTTCATGCTTTGTTTTAACATAAATATACTTAACAAACATAAGTGCATACTATGTAACCACGGTTGCCACTTGAAAAAATTAAATGACACCAAAAAAATTTAAAAAAAGAGCCATTTTCATTAAAAAAGAGCCAACGAATTTTCATGTTATATTTTTCTTTAATCAAATAAAAAGTATCTCTTTCACAAAATCGTTAAATTATACATTCATTTCATTTCTTGAGTATTTTTAAACGTACAAAAAAACCCAAAAAATATTTCATGTATTAATTAGTTACTGTGGCAATAAAATGTTAAAATTGAGATTTTAATACCAATGGCTTCCTCAGATTTAATTCTGTATTGTGACCAAATTTCAAAACAATCGAATGAGTTGTTACAAAGAAAAAACGGTAAAATAACGTAAAGTCTTAAGAAGTCTGAATAAAAATTGGTCTGTAAGTCAAAATAATAAAATAACATCTTGATCTTATCAAAACGACTTGTACGAGTATTCTTAAAGAAATTACGCTTACAATCTGTAATAATTTTCCACTCTACGACCAAATACTTTTTTCACATATTCATTAAGGGACGATTTCTCATCTCCCATATAGCTGCTATTTGCCAGATAAACATTGAATTTACTTTGTAGCTTGTAAGACAGACATTTATTCAAAATGGTACATATATCTTCGCTTAAAAAATCGTAGAATTGTTTGAGATACTTTATTTGAAAGTTGAAGAGTTCTACTTTCCGATAATATCATAGGGAGTCAAAATAAAATATCGGACTCCAAACTAAACGCGCCTAAACAGCTAACGCGCCTTAAGCTAAAGTTACTAAAAATCTAGACGTGATGGACCATTTCCGAAAATAGATTCGTGTTTAGCAGATGTAAATAATCTAGAATCACTACCAACCCTTCAATTTTCTAAATAAAGTCAAATTTTGGTGTCTTGTGTTGATTTCACATTTCGTGACATTTCGTTTGTCAACACTTACTCTGCCTCGTATTCAAATTCAAATTTGAATTTAAAAATCAGATTACAGATGCTACTGCCATGACTCCTGAAACCGCGATCACGAGTCTGATGCACAACTCCCTTCTTGGGTGAGGTTTAGCTGGTATACCTCTGACACCCCCACCCGTCCTGGCAGTCGGTTGGCGTTCGTCATTAGGCTGCCCCTATAGCAGACGACCATGTGTCCTTCTTCAGCCCGGTCGGCTCATTCCTCCCCTCCCCATCAGGACATATACCATGATATACAACATTTATTCCTTAGAATTGATACACTAAACATTTCTTTTAACTCGCTTACGAGACATACACTACAGGGCAAATAACTAGA